>JANRMT010062791.1:190380297-190419234 GCA_026402145.1 Polypterus bichir lapradei
TATGGTCGTCCACAAGGCTCTATCCTGGGTCCACTGCTTTTTTCGATGTCCACTGCTTCCATTAGGTCAGATTATCTCAAGGCTTAATGTGAGCTACCACAGCTACACTGATGATATACAACTGTATCTATCAATAGTGCCTGAAACTAAACTTAAAAGAAGTGGTGAGGTGGCCTTCTGCTGTTATGCACCTAAAATCTGGAATAGCCTGCGAATAGGAATTCGCCAGGCTGATACAGTGGAGCACTTTAAAAAACTGCTAAAAACACATTACTGTTACATGGCTTTCTCATAGCTTCATTTTAGTTTAATCCTGATATTCTGAATATGCTTTGAATTATCATTTTTATCATGGCTCCGTAATCTCTACTAAAACCCACTATCTCTCCTGTTCTTTTTCCGGTTTTCTGTTGTGGTGATGATTTGCACCACCACCACCTGATCAAAGCACTGTGATGTCCCTACATTGATGGATTGGAGGCCAGAGGTCCACATGACCATCATCATCAATTTCTACCATGTGAAACCTGAAAACCATGAGGACTGATTGAGTTCATTTATGTTAGGTGGGCTGAGTGGTCTCATTTAAGTTAGGGGGACTGGGTGGTCTCGTGGCCTCGGATCCCCTGCAGATGTTGTTGTTTTTTTTTCTCCAGCCCTCTGCAGTTTTTTTTTTTTTGTTTGTTTTTTCTGTCCTCCTGGCCATCAGACCTTACTTTATTCTTTGTTAATTAGTATTGCCTAATTTTATTTTTATATTTTTCTTTCTTCATCCTGTAAAGCACTGTGAGCTACATCATGTGTATGAAAATGTGCTATAGAAATAAATGTTATTGTTGACTTTTAAAAACTTGACTCAGACTATTTTTACTATTCACAGACTTTAAGAAAGGACCCTTCTGTTGTGTTTTCAGTGGGCTGCCATGACAGATGGGAGCTTATGCTTTCTCCTCTAAGTAGACATTGTATTCAAATATTTAGAAACTTCTGTTGCACCGGAAAGCTTTCTAGTGACCTGGGGTCTCATGTATAAATGGTGCATACGCACAGAAATGTTGCGTAAGAACGTTTCCACGTTCAAATCTCGATGTATAAAACCTACACTTGGCGTAAAGCCACGCACATTTCCACGGTACCTCATATTCTGTCATACGCAAGTTCTATGCTCGGTTTTGCAGACTGGCGGCACCCAGCGTCAAAGCAGTGCTACTGTTCCTGTGTGTTTATCCTTTCTTTTCCTGACGCGGCTTTATAAATACAATGAAATTAACTGCATATTGTTTATTAGTGTAATGCATCTGATTGTAATTAACCTGTAACAATATAATGGTCCAGGGAATAGCCGTAGTATTCCAAATACCATAACTGCTTTAGCGTTGTTACTCTCACTGCACCTTTTTTTTCTTCTTACAGCTGCTCCTGTTAGGGGTTGCCACAGCAGATCATCTTTTTCCATATTACTCTCACTGCACCACTCGGAGTATTTATATCACTGTATCTAAGTGGGGAATCGCAGCAGCAGCTGATCAGAAAGAGAATTATCAGTATACAGCATCAAGCCCATGCTGCCTCAGCCATGACAAAACGCTTCAGAGACTTTCCTGTACGGACCTCGCGGTTCAGAAACAGTTTCAACCCAAGAACTTTAAACACAGTCAATCAGCCCATCAAGTGCTCCTTGTAGAACTGTTTGTACTTATAAGTACGATTACCTCACTGTAAACTTGCACTGCAGTTATAATATTACACAACCTGAGACACTTTATAAAGCGTGTATTTACATATGATGATGATATCATTTTTAAGATGAAATGCAGCAAAATATGTTAATTATATTATATAGATAAAACTTTAACTTCATTTAAATAATCTGTATTGTTAATAATTAAACATGTGAGAACATGGTTCCGCAGCGCTAGCTAGTTCACGGATTGATCCTACTTTGTGCTGTATTCTTTCTGGGGCTGACGCGACACTGGAAGGACAGATGGATAGAATAATTAAACACGTACTACGAAGATATTTCAATGTTCCTTAAAAGTTTTGAAGAATCGTCGTTGTAAGCTTACAGATGGCTTAACGTCTATTACAGAGCTGATTGTGTGGCAATTGGGTATTTGGAGAAAGAAAGGTGAGGACAGGAATTAGAGGTTAGTACGTTTGAAAGAGTAATGCTGCAATAATTTCATCAAAGGTCACGCACAATCACTACGCCATCGTGTTCCCCTGTTTAATAACGTGATTTAAATCTTATCATCATGAAAAAGATATCACGTATACATCTCAGTATTTTAATTATTCAGAGAGCTGTAATATCACGAATGTAATGGATTCTGTGTCCAGTCAGAGAAAGTGAAAGCCAGTAAGCACGTAGTGATTCACAAACATAAAGCACATAGAAGATCAAATACAAAACAAAGCATTTAACGTGCTACTTTAGTTACGATGGGATTTGAGAAACTAGTAAATTAAATGATTTTAAGATGAAGTTTATGATGTTCTGCTTTAATGACAAAATAAACTACATGATTAAAGTGGAAATTTCGAGATTAAAGCTGACATTTCATGTGTTTTTCCCCACTGTGTGCTTATTTTTTTTTTGGTCTGTACCTTAATGAGCTTTCATATGAAATTCAGACGGTGGGCTACGACCTGGCTTTTCACGGCGACTTTGATATCTGACAGCTTCTTTTTTATGTTGAGCACTGTGCGACTTTGTGAACTTGAGCTTTCAAGTTTCTCCAACAAGCTATGTCACTCGATCAACTTCCTTTTGTTGTTTATACCACTGTTTAAACCAACAAATAGTATGTTTTTCCTTTGCCTCCACTTGGAATTCACTGAAATTCTTATATTTTCCCCCGTGCTTTTCCTATTGTCTTTTTACAGAACGCTGAGCTTAAGTGCTATTTATATTGATTTGCATATTCAAAGAGGCGTAATTCTGGAAGGAGTTGGGGTGGGACAGCAAGCGTGTGCATGAGCCTTACTTTTCACGCCGGCCGGATTTATGTAGCAGAAGAATGTGGAAGTTGGAGTATGCACAGATTCCTGCATCTGGATTTTTCTGTGTGTAAGCACATTTCGGCTTTTGTGCTTACGTCATGTTAGTGTGAATTCCACGCATGGCGTTATGCATGAGACCCCGGAAGCCCACATAGTAAGCTAAATGCACTTTAATGCTACAGTCTGTGGCGTAGCAATGGATCGTGCAGATTGTGCAAAGTGCAAGGGCCTACGAGCTTGGGGGGCCCACTCGGGGCCGTACAGATTTAAAACACAATTCAATAACTTCAATCACTTGCACAGTTCATTGAGTTAATAATTCAGAGTTTTATTTGCATGTTTGCACTATCACCAGGCAAGTCCATGATGATATTACATATTCGGCAGGCCTACAGTCTACACAAATTTAGGGTTTGGAGACTCAGAGCCTAATCAGAGGCACAACACGTCTGTCCGCCTTACAGAGGAGTGCACATTCCCAAATTTGGTGACCTTGGGTGTACCACAGCCGACATGAACGGAAGAAGTTTTGAAGGACGTCACATGAATGGTGTAAATCTACATTATTATCGTAAATAATTGTTACTTTTGTATTTTGATTTGATGTCAACAATTTTTGAAATTCGAACTTGTAAACGGTAAATCATAGCAATTCTGTTGTTAACTTATGGTCCACGTTAGTCGAATATTTGAACAATTTGACGCTTTTTATACTCTCGCCAGACAACACCATGTCGGCGAGTAGCAGCGGATCCACCAAACACTATAAGAGTGTCGCTGCTAAACGTAAGGCACACCTGTAACAGGAATTGAAACACGCCAAGCTTACCAAGATTTCTACTTTCTCAAAACTGAGCAAACGCCAACGGTGGGAACTGAGAATGCCGATGCTGGTGAATTGTCACAAAAGGCGCAAGCAGGTTATGCAGACAGTGCAGTGAGTGAAATTGTTGCAACTACCAAGTCTGTAAGTATAGCGATACAATGGCTTCAGATCAGGTGCTCTCTGCTAAAACCATTAAAAATGGAGAAAATACTAAAGACAAACTAGCAATATATATGACCAAGCAATTTCCTATCGACATGGCAAATTTCTTGGAACCACTGACACCTTACTTTATGAACTTATGTAAAACAAGTCGATGGTGTAGTCGTATCCTGTCAGCTGGTTTTGTCATTTTAACTTATTACAAATAGAAATGGCTCCATTTTATAGCACAGAACAGTTTCTGCTTTCTAGCTTAAGTTACATCTTCCTTCACAAAGTTGTTTTGAAACAGCAAGCAGGTCCACATCTTACATCTATTTATGTACGACTACTGCTACCCACACCTCCCACATTCCATTCCCACAATTGAATTTATTTTTACTAACTTACAGCAGCTGTAATAAAGTGATTTAAAAAAGTTAGCACAAATTCCATTTAGAGAGTTGGTTTATTTGTCACCAGCGTGTGATTATGATAGTGACGCGGTCGAGGGCACCACTGCCCAGCCGGCCCCTTGGATCAAGCTGAGAATAAATTACTAACAGTTATGCCAGACAGGAGGGGCTCACCTCAGGGTGCTGCACGGGGGCCTTCAGCAAGAGAGCTACACCACTGACTACAGTGAAGGACGAAATCTGAATTACGATGATCTGCAGATGTGGACTGTAATACCACAAACTACAAATGTGCTGCTTACGGATTTGCTCAGCGCTGACGTCAGTCTGTTTCAGCTGTTTGAGTTTCACTGTACTCTGAACATGTAACAGTAATGACCCCCTAAACCCCAGAGTGGCTGTCACGCAGTTTTGAAAGGATCTGATAAGAGAATGAAGGGACCGCACAATAAAACTGCCAAGAATTGTTAACAGGATCATCTCCAGATGGAGGAGCAGCTTCAGCGACAGACTGCTGTCACCATCCTGCTCCACTGACAGACTGAGGAGACCCCACACTATGCGACTCTTCAGTTCCACCCACGGGAGTAAACGTTAACATTATACAAAGTTACTGTCTGTTATACCTGCATTTTTATCACTCTTTAATTTATTGTTTATTATCAGTATGCTGGAGTATGTGAATTTCCCCTTGGGATAAATAAAGTATCTATCTATCTATTTATCTAAGAAATTAAACCACCCTGGCACACCAGCAGAAGCTTAGGGGGCAAACCAATTCAGATCAGACATGGCTTAGTGTGCTCAAAATCTACAGGGTGGGCCATTTATATGGATACACCTTAATAAAATGGGAATGGTTGGTGATATTAACTTCCTGTTTGTGGCACATTAGCATATATGAGGGGGAAAACTTTTGATGGGTGGTGACCATTGTGGCCATTTTGAAGTCGGCCATTTTGGATCCAACTTTTGTTTTTTCAATAGGAAGAGGGTCATGTGACACATCAAACTTAATGGGAATTTCACAAGAAAAACAATGGTGTGCTTGGTTTTAACGTAACTTTATTCTTTCATGAGTTATTTACAAGTTTCTGACCACTTATAAAATGTGTTCAATGTGCTGCCCATTGTGTTTGTGTTAACAAACAAAACCACTGCTATTGGTCTGACACTAACCCACATTGGATAGATCCCTCCAAGACTGTTGTAACAAAAAAATTGATGGTATGGTGTGGTATATGGGGTACAAAGATAGTGGGGCCATTCTTCATCAATGGAAACCTCAAGGCCACTGGATATGCTAAATTGCTACATGATGATGTGTTTCCCTCTTTATGAACTGAAGCTGGCATGTTCCCTGAGTTTTTCCAGCAAGATGGTGCACCACCACATTATGGGTGTCAGGTCCGAGCATTCCTAGATGAACAGTTTCCTGGAAAGTGGATTGGTCGTCGTGGGCCAGTTGAATGGCCCCCAAGGTCTCCCGATCTGACCCCCTTAGACTTTTATCTTTGGGGTCATCTGAAGGCAATTGTCTATGCTGTGAAGATACGAGATGTGCAGCACCTGAAACTATGGATACTGGAAGCCTGTGATAGCATTTCTCCTGTGGTGTTGCTATCAGTGTGTGAAGAGTGGGAGAAAAGGGTTGCATTGACAATCCAACACAATGGACAGCACATTGAACACATTTTATAAGTGGTCAGAAACTTGTAAATAACTCATGAAAGAATAAAGTTACGTTAAAACCAAGCACACCATTGTTTTTCTTGTGAAATTCCCAATAAGTTTGATGTGTCACATGACCCTCTTCCTATTAAAAAAACAAAAGTTGGATCCAAAATGGCCGACTTCAAAATGACCACCATGGTCACCACCCATCTTGAAAAGTTTTCCCCCTCACATATACTAATGTGACACAAACAGGAAGTTAATATCACCAACCATTCCCATTTTATTAAGGTGTATCCATATAAATGGCCCACCCTGTAGAAAAAAAGACAATGTTAACATACAAGCTACTGAATGTTCAGTTAGTTAACTTGGATGTAAAGAAACTTAATGACTATTAGCTAGCGGTTTACTAGATATAGTTTTCGAATAATCTGTCATGGATTCTTGCATTTTATTGCTCTCACAGATTCAGGTGGTGGGCATCAAGCTAGGGGTTTCATTAAAAAGTTAAGCACGATTAAGAATAAGAACAACAGGATGGGATGAGACACATAAGTGACCGAAGATTACTGTGATAAACAGGAAAAGGACCAGGAGACGACACACAGGCTTAACAACACCATGCCATGACCGGGGAAATGACAGATAGATAGATAGAGCCAAGGAAGGCACAGCGGATTAAAGAAACCCCAAGCTGCATCCACAAGAAAGCCAGTAGCACACTGAGTCGCAGATGTGCAGCCATCACACAGACAGTCACGAGGTAGAAATGACATTAAAAAAGTTAAATATACGGATATGAAGAGCGGAGCGGGCACTCTGATGAAGGTCTCTGATGACTGGCTGCCCAGCCCTCTCTTCTTCTTCTCCTATATTACACAAGCGTGTACCTGTCCTGTGTGGCTTAATTTGCGTCTTCCACTCCACTGACCAGCATGTCTGTGTGGTCCTGTTGATGGTCAAACACTGGACAACAAAATCAAACTGGCCGTTCTGGTGAGAAAGGAAGACCAGAAGGCAGAGAGAGCAGTTGATGCAGAAAGCGAGAGAAGAAAACAAAATGGGTGTAAAATGACATGGATTGCTCATGTGTGTTATTTTTAATATACTTGCCTATAGTTAATTGTACAATTAGGCTAACCATTGAATATGTGAATATTTATATATCTGTATAAGGGCAGCTCACAACATGAGGCTGGGATTGGAGCTCTAACCTCTCTCTACATGGTGTTTACATGTTCTGCCCATGTTACTGTGGGTTTCTTCCCGATGGATCCGCTTTCTCTCACAGTCTAAAGATATGCAGGAGAGGTGAATTGGTGTGTTAATGTGACTTGTGTGTGTGTGTGTGTGACACCAGGTGATCTTCCTGCCCTGGGCTCGATGTCTGCTGGAATTGGCTCCAGCGGCCCAACAAACCTGCCTTGATTTTAGTGATGGGCGGAGTGAAGCCTCATGAAGCATCAAAACGTTTGAAGCAATTGTGTCGGAAATTGTATCGAAGCTTCGAAGCATTTGACACTCACCTCTCTAGTGACCCCTCCTGGCCATTTCCATTAACATTACACATACTCATGCTCCACTTCAATGACGTCTGTTATAACTCTTATTGCTTTTATTTTTTCGCTGCTACAGACTGACAACGAAGAGAAGGGTTCGTCAGCAACTTCTATTGTCTGATGTGTAAAAAATATAAATATATAAATATAACTAACGCCGACAAGCAGAATGCACTATACGATAGCAAGAGTTAAACAAAATAAGACGCCTCACGCATGGATTCCCAGCTCTTTCAATTAGTATTTACTTTTGCACTGTATCATTATAATCGCTCCTGTTATTAGTATTATAATTAACCTTCATCTTTTCTTGAGATCACATTTAATAGCCTTAAATGTTTTCTTTGGTTTGACTTAATTAAAATGGAGTAGACGGAAAATAAAGGTTTATCCCTGTACTTTGCCATGATATAGGTAAGCACATTTGAGAAAGAAAAGGTGAAATCCTTAAATCAGTTGTTATTATTCGATCAAGTATTGAAATATTTCATTTATTAATACTTTACAATATTTTGTGGAGCACGAAAGTAAAGAATTAGCTACAAAGAAATGTCGCCGTCAATGGCTCAACTAACTAAGGTGGTTGCTTTTCAAATTCTGAGCGTACTGCTAGCCCGAGTTCGATCCGACTTAAAGACTCATCAAAATTAACAATAATAAAAAAAATGATCAGAATTGAAATCTTTATAACCAATTTGAACTAAATAATTTTGAGAGATACTGTGGAAGGATCGCATAAGAGATCTGTTCGGGAATCACCAAAATCGCCATCAAAATGCGATGTCTAATTGCGGATGGCAGCTCACGTATTTACATTAATCCATTTCTATTCATTGCCATTTGACGTCCATGAACCCCTCCATTGAATAAGGCAGTGGTTCTCAACCTATGGGGCGCGAAGTAACAAAAAGGGGGGCGCGAAGATGTGAAAAAAAGAAAACATCTGTTGGAACCAAAATAAATTAACTTAAACTACATTCTGATAATAGAACAATAAATACTGTATAGAGTTAGATAAATGTCGATAAAAGTTAAGTAGGTATAATCAAATATGCATCTACATTTCAAAAAATGTTGGGTGGGGTGGGGGGCGCGATTAAAACTGTTATGAAAACTCGGGTCGCAAATACTTAAAGGTTGAGAAACGCTGGAATAAGGTGATAACAAACCCACTGCGGTAGATCAGGTTGAATTTGCTCTGCTGCACCAAACATTCAAAGGTGTCAATCCGGAGCACATCAGAGAGGCTGAGAGACACGGCGCAGATCTGTCACCGGCACACAGACACACACGGGACACTCCAATGTGAGCAGTGCACATATCAAGGTCGGCATTAAAGATTGAGTGCTGAGGCAACAAAAAGCTGCGGGATAAACACATCTGGACCTGCTGTTGAAAAAACATTTGCTTTTAACAACAGCATCCCTCCCTCGTGAACACATCTTCAAGGTCCGGACAGGCGATCAGTAAAAAGTTTTTTAGTCACAGCACAGTGCAATAATAAAACATTTCCTAAAACATATAGTTGTCCATTCTGTATCATTCCTAAGCAATCTTCCAGTAATAGAGGCGCAATCCCAGTTACTAACACATTAACACTCAAAGTAAGAACACATTCCACCTTATCAATTTAATATTTAAAAATTTAAACCGCTAAACCCGCCATCAACAACTACAAAAACAGTTGAAATCGTTACTCAAATATTTTTTTTGTTATAGACATAAAACAAGATGCACGTTTCCATTTGATATATCTTTACTAGTGTTCTCGCCTTGCTCGCTTCCGGTCCACGCTGGAATTTGCTGTTTAATAAAAAAAAAATCAGACTCTTTTGGGTCATAATTCACAGGGGGTGGACGTGGGACCCGAACCCACGTATGCTTTATTATGAAGCGGTAACGCTACCACTGCACCACTACTATTTTCAGGAGGATGGTATATAATGTATGTTTTTTAATGTATACATGTATGTATGTACTGAAGGCGACAACAATTATATATAGATGTATACTATATGACATACCTTCAGTGTTGCATGAAAACGTTGCATGAGGCGAAGAATGGATATTTATGAGAGTATTATAGTGAGAGATGTGTCGTCACCCGTATTGCTAAAGCTCTTCTTTGCAGCATTATGCATTCAACAAGTCGGTGTTTGTATGATGTATAATTTATAATTTTATTTTTTGCCACAACGTATTATCGGGCACGATCATTTAACATGTATTGATCATCTACAAACTTTCATTTCAATGGGAATTCTGTTGAGTTTTTTTAACTCTGTTGATGCCATATGTAGCCTACTTCAAACGGGAGTTCGTTGAACAAATAATGAATCGAAGCTTTGTGCAGAGTACTGAGATTGCGTCATGACGGGCTTTGAACGGGTCTCCGAAGCCTCAGACATGTGTACTAGTGAGATGATGACGGGGTTACTGAAGCCTCAGACATGCGTACTACTGAGATCATGACGGGGCTACTGAAGCCTCAGACATGCGTAGTACTGAGATTGCATCATGACGGGCACCGAAGCCTCAGACATGCGTAGTACTGAGATTGCGTCATGACGGGCCTTGAACGGGGCGCCGAAGCCTCAGACATGCGTACTAGTGAGATGATGACGGGGCTACTGAAGCCTCAGACATGTGTACTACTGAGATCATGACGGGGCTACTGACATAAACATAATAAACTTCATATTTGTGTGTTTGGAGACCCTGGTGTCGTACTGAATTTGTATTGTAGAAAAACAAACTACTGTCCAGCACGCCTAAATGTGTCTTCTCGTGTCTGATCGCTATACGGCACTTCCAACTTGGGACAATTCGCTATAAACAGTTTCAGCCAACCAGCGCCTTCTAAACATGCAGAACGACAGTGTGAACCTTTATTGTAGCGGCGCAGCATCTTCGTTTCAGTCAGTCATTGTCTTGTTAGACTATTTACTGTTAAGTGCTGCTTGAGCTACCATTTATAGTACAACAGGTGGCCTACGTAGTTCTTAAATCGATATTGAAATGCACACACAAGCCTCCTAAATTATTTATTGAAATACCTACATTTACAGTGTCCGTTTTAGGAAGTCGTAGGTTTTACTTTTTCCCGTTATTAGGAATTATAATTTCTCAGTGTCACATATTATTCGTTACTACTTGCGAGTCCCGCTTCATTGAGATTCTGTTTTATATTCTGTATAAGCAAACTTTTTAAAAGGAGCGTTGATTAAACTGACTATAGCAGACTTGTCATCTTCTTAAAATGACTTTATTGATTTGATATTGACAATTAATCATAAGGCCAAACATCAAGGAGGATTTGAGTTTGCATGGACTGCGCTGTTTCTTTTTTTTTTCGTGACATCGTGTCAGTAGAGAGTGCGTCATGTTAACAATGCATTCTGTCCTAAATGACAGCGCACACGCTTTTTTATATTTTCTAAAGGCCAATCTGTCTCAATTTTCTCATTAATATATTTTGACAGTGTATTTTAGTGAGAATGATTATAAACATATTACCTATGTTCATTTCCCATGTAGATATGTAACGTTTGGTGAGTATAAATAAAAAGTAACAACACATATAATAGTTATGTTGCATTGTTTATGATTAACAAAATTCATCGTTTATCGCAAATGTTCTACTTATACTGTCGATTTATTCCACTTCTGAAGGTGTACATTGTCGGTATTCTCCATTGCATTTGCCCCCGAGTGTAACGTGTGCCAGTGTAACCGAGGGATGGCAGACGAGCTCACGTAATGGGTGACAAGGAACATTCTCACCCTGATGCCCAGGCTCTTGTCATAAATATTGCCATCTTGTGCTTTTTCTCGTTCCTGCAAGTTTACTATTATTATTGGACATGTAGAGGAAATGTGTTTTATTTTATGTCTATGAAAGGAAGGACGGTAAAGCCTTGAATGAAACTGAGTGTTGATGCTTTGGGTAACAAGACAGGTTAAGGAGCAGGGAACATTGAATGTGACATTGACTGCGGGGGATTGTGTAACTGGAAGATGGTTTAAGAATACAGAAATGACAAAAAAACTTAGTCTTTCAGTAATTCTATTTACGTCAATTATTTACTCTGTTGTGCTGCAGTTCGGAAGATTACTTATTTAACCCCCCAGCGCAGCCTTTGATAAGTTGAATTCACAAGTAAAGGATGTTGCTGACAAAGTCAGATGCTTTTTTGAAAGTTTGGCTCTAGATGTGCTTATCCAGCTGCTCCTTCTTCTCAGTACTTGAGTGATCTTTATGTTCACCTCTGGATGAATTCGCAAAGTTTCTTTACAACTTTTTTTGTCTCATTAACGCAGAAATTCCGAGGCTTTCCTAAAATTGCAGAAGACACTGTTGATGGCGCTGATTCTGTTTTAAAGACAGTTGTGATTAGTTATGCAGAACACGCTTTTACTCACATTGCTTTTTGGAAATCAATAATACAAATCAGCAACAGATCTGGGAATCACTGAATAGTAAAAACGTTTAATGAGGAATGTCTTGCGCATATACTGGTGTAATGACCACGTCGGCTTTAGTGAAGCATTTCTTAGCCTCTGTGATATGATTGACATGGGGTAGAATAGATTCTGGATCGTTATAATACATGCTACCTTACGCAAAATATGCTCATCGATTTGTTACAGATTCTTGGTGGACACGATTCCACACCGAGGAAAAAGGTGTTCCATGTAAATCGTTCATAATGTCTCCAAAACACGTTTGCTATCTTACAGACAAGTACTACTTAACTGTTTTATACAAAATCCTTATTTCAATATATGCGAGCCCCAACTAGGATTTGAACTCGGGTTAGCATACTTTATCAACATAGCATAAACAACCGCTTTTACGCTTTGAGCCAAAGTGCTTTAGCAAACTATCCATCCATCCATCCTCTTCCGCTTATCCGAGGTCGGGTCGCGGGGGTAGCAGCTTAAGGAGAGAAGCCCAGACTTCCCTCTCCCCGGCCACTTCTTCCAGCTCTTCCGGGAGAATCCCAAGGCGTTCCCAGGCCAGCCGGGAGACATAGTCCCTCCAGCATGTCCTGGGTCTTCCCCGGGGCCTCCTCCCGGTTGGACGTGCCCGGAACACCTCACCAGGGAGGCGTCCAGGAGGCATCCTGATCAGATGCCCGAGCCACCTCATCTGACTCCTCTCGATGCGGAGGAGCAGCGGCTCTACTCTGAGTCCCTCCCGGATGACTGAGCTCCTCACCCTATCTTTAAGGGAAAGCCCAAACACCCTGCGGAGGAAACTCATTTCAGCCGCTTGTATTCGCGATCTCGTTCTTTCGGTCACTACCCATAGCTCATGACCATAGGTGAGGGTAGGAACGTAGATCGACTGGTAAATTGAGAGCTTTGCCTTACGGCTCAGCTCTTTTTTCACCACGACAGACCGATGCAGAGCCCGCATCACTGCGGATGCCGCACCGATCCACCTGTCGATCTCACGATCCATTCTTCCCTCACTCGTGAACAAGACCCCGAGATACTTAAACTCCTCCACTTGGGGCAGGATCTCGCCCCCAACCCTGAGAGGGCACTCCACCCTTTTCCGGCTGAGGACCATGGTCTCGGATTTGGAGGTGCTGATTCTCATCCCAGCCGCTTCACACTCAGCTGCGAACCGCTCCAGAGAGAGCTGAAGATCACGGCCTGATGAAGCAAACAGGACAACATCATCTGCAAAAAGCAGTGACCCAATCCTGAGTCCACCAAACCGGACCCCTTCAACACCCTGGCTGCGCCTAGAAATTCTGTCCATAAAAGTTATGAACAGAATCGGTGACAAAGGGCAGCCCTGGCGGAGTCCAACTCTCACTGGAAACGGGCTCGACTTACTGCCGGCAATGCGGACCAAGCTCTGACACCGGTTGTACAGGGACTGAACAGCTCTTATCAGGGGGTCCAGTACCCCATACTCCCGGAGCACCCCCCACAGGACTCCCCGAGGGACATGGTCGAACGCCTTTTCCAAGTCCACAAAGCACATGTAGACTGGTTGGGCAAACTCCCATGCACCCTCCAGGACTCTGCTAAGGGTGTAGAGCTGGTCCACTGTTCCGCGACCAGGACGAAAACCACACTGTTCCTCCTGAATTCGAGGTTCGACTATCCGACGGACCCTCCTCTCCAGAACCCCCGAATAGACTTTTCCAGGGAGGCTGAGGAGTGTGATCCCTCTATAGTTGGAACACACCCTCCGGTCCCCCTTTTTAAAAAGGGGGACCACCACCCCAGTCTGCCAATCCAGAGGCACTGTCCCCGATGTCCATGCGATGTTGCAGAGACGTGTCAACCAAGACAGTCCTACAACATCCAGAGCCTTAAGGAACTCCGGGCGTATCTCATCCACCCCCGGGGCCCTGCCACCAAGGAGTTTTTTGACCACCTCGGTGACTTCAGTCCCAGAGATGGGAGAGCCCACCTCAGAGTCCCCAGGCTCTGCTTCCTCATTGGAAGGCATGTTAGTGGGATTGAGGAGGTCTTCGAAGTACTCCCCCCACCGACCCACAACGTCCCGAGTCGAGGTCAGCAGCGCACCATCCCCACCATATACAGTGTTGACACTGTACTGCTTCCCCTTCCTGAGACGCCGGACAGTGGACCAGAATCTCCTCGAAGCCGTCCGAAAGTCGTTCTCCATGGCCTCTCCAAACTCCTCCCATGCCCGAGTTTTTGCCTCAGCAACAACCGAAGCCGCTTTCCGCTTGGCCTGCCGGTACCTATCAGCTGCCTCCAGAGACCCACGGGACAAAAAGGTCCTATAGGACTCCTTCTTCAGTTTGACGGCATCCCTCGCCGCCGGTGTCCACCAACGGGTTTGGGGATTGCTGCCGCGACAGGCACCGACCACCTTACGGCCACAGCTCCGGTCAGCCGCCTCAACAATAGAGGCACGGAACATGGCCCATTCAGACTCAATGTCCCCCACCTCCCTCGGGACGTGGTCGAAGTTCTGCCGAAGGTGGGAGTTGAAGCTACTTCTGACAGGGGACTCTGCCAGCCGTTCCCAGCAAACCCTCACAACACGTTTGGGCCTACCAGGTCTGACCGGCATCTTCCCCCACCTTCGAAGCCAACTCACCACCGCTTTAGCAAACTAGTTACTGACCAAATCAACTGCTGACTGCGCAGATATCAATGACGTCATTACGCTAGCGTACTCAAAATTAGAGATGGGATTTATGGCTCTTTGAGGGGATCCGGATCTTGGCGATCCGTTCCTTTCAAAGAGCCGTTCAAAACAACGGCTCTTTGGCTCTTTTTAAATATTTAGTCAGGTTTAAGACGCCAGCTTGGGGGCATCTCAGTTTATCCTGGAAATAATCACTGGGAGGAATGATGAGGTGAGATTTGTAGTCAAATAATTACATCTGAAGAAGGGGCCTGAGTTGCCTCGAAAGCTTGCATATTGTAATCTTTTTAGTTAGCCAATAAAAGGTGTCATTTTGCTTGGCTCTTCTCTACATTCATAATGGCTAACACGGTACAACACCCTAGTACTTCTAGTCAAATAATTAAAACTCAGATATCACACACCAATATCTGAGTTTGAATTATTCTGAAATATTGATTATTACCTAATTTGTCATGTGTGGACTATATTCCATAGGGTTGCACAACATCCTTCTGCTTAGACAGTGACATCACTATTTTGGATTTACCTTTAGTACAAAGTGTGTGTATGTGTAAAGCTACGTTGACTTATGTTATTCATACAATACCTACTCACAAATAAACATCAAAAACAAAGCCGGCTGCAATGAATTTCTGTGCAAAACAGCTTTTACTACAAACACTTCCACACAAGAACACTGTTATCACACAAGAACATTTTGATAGAAAACAAAAAATATTTCAAGTTTTAAATATATACTGTAGATAAAATTAGAATAAATAAAATGGAAATGTCTACATTACTACTACTACTACTATTACTACTGTAAACTTTGCAAATAGGACATCAGCCCCTTCAAGTCTTAAATGAACACAAAATGCAATGTAAATAAATACAAAGCAGTTCCTTACTTTATGGCTTTTTCTGCCTCTTTCTTGTTCTTGGACAAATTTGCATTAAGGAAGACAAGAGCTCTGACCTTTTTGGGCTTAAGGCGACTTCTACTCTCTGAGATTATCTGTCCAGTTTTCGAGAATATTCTCTCAGAGGGAACTGATGTCGCCACAACACAAAGCTTCTTGGCCATCAGCTTGCTAAGCCTGGGGTAAACAAGCTTGCAGGGCATCTCTTACCACCAGGTTAATAGTATGGGCCAGGCATGGAAGGTGCGTCCATCCAATGGTTTGTATAGCCTTAGTAACATTTGCTGCATTATCGGTTAGGCAGCACACTACTTTCTTGTCCACCCCCCACTCTGCTGCAACACTAAGCAGCTGTTGTGCAATGTTGTCTGCTGTGTGCCGCTCACTGAATTCAAAACAGTCCAGGAGGCAGGAGGCCACACGGAAATCCTTGATAAAATGGCAGGTTACAAACATATATGATGCTGTCGTTCTTGAAGTCCAACAGTCTGTGGTTAAACAGACAGCTGGTACTTTTGACACCCTTCTCTTCAAAGATGCTGTCTCCCTGTCATACATATCTGTGACCTTCTGGGCTAAGGCCTTCCTACTTGGAGGAATGTAGGAGGGGTTGAGCGCCTGTGAATATTTTTTGAATCCTGTGTCCTCCACTATTGAGAAAGGCTGGAAGTCATTGGCTATCATCTTTGCCAGCTCTTCATCTATCTTCTCCTGTCTTAATGGGGTCAAGACGAAGACAGGAGGTAAATATTGACTGATGGATGTCTGCTTTCATTTTGGTCGTGCCTGGCCAGGCGATGTGGTGGGCCCAGTGGGGTCAGAGGCTGCTGGGGCTGCAGTTGCACTTGATGTGGAGGCAGAGGAGGCAATGGACACATCAGTGTCACGGTTGTTGTCTGAGTCTGGCTCTGCTCTCAAACCTGTGACCTGCAGTGTTGGGTGTTGAGTCTTCAAATGCCTGTGTAAATTATTTGTTGACCCAGACTTAAATGAAATGACTTTCTGACAAATGCTGCATTTAGCCTTACAGTTTTCTTCGCGAGAAAAGTGCACCCAAATGCTGCTTCTTTTCCTCTGGCTCTTTTTCACGTGTGTGTCTTATTCCTTCGAACAACCCGCTATTACTGACTTTGGCACTGAGACAGAGAGGCACTCGCACTTTTTATTTTTTTTATTTTTACTGGAGTAAGCATGTGACAGCAGCATGCACAAGTCATGGCTCCGCTCCTACTCACTGGCTCCTCAGTATTTACAGTCTATGGCTCCTACCCAATGAGAGGCACGCAGGGTGGAGTACTCACGTGAAGGATGCATGCACAACTATCATCATTGGTAGGCAGTAGCACCCCTGCTGGGTGCGCCCCACCTCCTCCGCAAGACTGTTCTGTCTCGCGGAGGAGCTAATTTGTGTGCATCTGTGTGAAACACGCATAGGAAAAAAGAACGACAGAAAGAACGGCTCCCCCCCAGCCGCGACTCGGCTCCCATCGTTCATGTTTATGAGCCGTTCGTGAACGACACAACTCTACTCAAAATCACGTGACGGGCGCATTTGAAGCAAGCCTCGAAGCGGTGCCTCGATAGCTCGACACAGTATCGAGCGGCCCATCACTATTTGATTTAGTAACTGGACGGATATTTATGTATTTTATTATTGTTCCCTTCTGAACATCTGTATATCTTTTTATTTCTTTATTTTTATATTCTTATGTTTTGTTAGTTTTATGACTGTTTCTGCTTTGGTAAGACGTGTGGATATTTGATACTGGCAGACAGACTGGTGGGGAGTGAAAATGAAGCCCCCTGGAGAGCAGAGCGCTGACTCATCCGGCTGATGTGTGACCCCCTGTGATCAGAGACAGAGACCAACAAAGGAGCCACACGGACATGCTGGTCAGTCGAGTGGAAGACGCGGGTTGAGCCACACGGGACAGGTACGTACTTGCGGCATATACGAGAAGAAGGGAGCATTGAGTAGCCAGTCGTCAGAGACCCTCATCGGAGTGCCCGCTCTGCTCTTCACGTGTTTAACTTTTTTAATGTCCGCACACTCCGCGCTGCTGCTGCTCATTTCTACTCCGTGATTGTCCGCCTGATGGCTGCACTTCTGCGGCTCGGTGCGCTGCCGGCTTTTTTAAAAATGGAAGCTCGCTGCTGATCGGGGTTTCTTTAATCCGCGGTGCCTTCTTTGGCCTTTCGTTAGTGAAAGAATCTAAAATACCCCACCCAGCGGCCCCGTGCACGTGCCCCGGACTAAACACCCGCGTCTCTTTGTTTTGCCAGCCGGTCGGTGGTGCCTGCGGACCCTGTTATGAGCTCCGTCAATTCACGTAAAATTTCGTTAAGAATTTGGAGAGAAGCGCGAGGCATTTGCTGATTTGTTACACACACGAAAAGAACTCAATGATGAGATGTAACGTTCATTAAAATACTGCGCAACTTAAAAAACATGAATTGCATTTGCATCGTCGAGAGCCACGTCATTTCTGAATAACTGGGTTGTTCTTTCTTATTATTGACTAAGGGTGAAAAGTCAGCGTTACTTCTCAATTGTATCCGACTGCAGGTCGAACACTCCGCTTTCCACCCCGCAGCCACCCGATCCACGTGCCTGCTGGATTTGTGCGCGAAGACATATTGAAAGCCTAACATGCCGTAAAGTGTTCACGCATGCGCTAAATAGATTGAGCAGCACCGTAAAGTGTGCGATGACGTAGTCTATCAATACGCGCGCGAATCGGACCGGCAGCGGACGTAGAGATAGAATTACTAGAAGCCGCATCACCAGCAGCATACAGTATATATATAGCAAAATACCCGCGCTTCGTAGCGGAGAAGTAGTGTGTTAAAGAAGGAAAGAAAAGGAAACATTTTAAAAATAACGTAACATGATTGTCAAAGTAATTGTTTTGTGTATTTGGCGGCAGCGTCGCAAAGTTGTTTTCGTCTAGCTGCATTAGAAAATGTACCATGACATCTGACACGCTTCCTTTTTACTGTTTTCTCACAGCTCGTTCATTTAATCATGGCTAGTGGCGGAAAAATTATAAAATGGAAGGAGGATTACACTGAGTATGGCTTTACCAAAACAATTATTGATGGCGAATCGATTATTCATAAAGCTTGAATTGGTGATCTGTTTTTGTGTGTTAACCTCATATTTTTTCATACTTCTTTTCAAACCAAGGTGGTGCGAGGCTAAAATGAATTGGGATGCGCTGATCAATGTAATCGGTGTACCAGGAAATCATGCATTGACAAAAGTTCCCCTTTGATTGTAATGCATCTGTATATCTTTTTATTTCTTTATTTTTATATTCTTATGTTTTGTTAGTTTTATGACTGTTTCTGCTTTGGTAAGACGTGTGGATATTTGATACTGGCAGACAGACTGATACAGATAAATGGAGAAGAAAAAGAAAATGGGAGAGAATCTGCTTCCTCAGTGCTTTTTAAGCGCTTATTCTAAAGTGTTATTCATTAGATCTTGCCAGGTTTGGAAAAAGTTCTGCACAGATCCACTAAGTGAGAATTAGTTTTTTTTTCAATTTCAAATAGTATAAAACATCAGTTACCCACAAAAAAAAAAAATCTCTTTTGTTTTAACTGTGCTCCATGCACTAGCCCAGCCTACGGAAACCGCAAGATTCTAACTCATGTTGGAACCCCACGCAGGCAGAGGACGGCCACTGCTTTGACTTTTTCAGCCAAAGATGATTGGAGGCCTGGTTGACTAATAGGACTTGTCACTACACAATCTGCGGTGCTTGACTGATTTGCGGACAAAGACAATCCGAGCAGTGCGCGTGCGCATGCATGCGCAGAGCTTTACAATTACGACCCTGCCCAATCTGTGTTTTTTTTTACTTTGCGACATGAATCCCCATCCGATTTGTCTCTTGCACACACTCTCTGCTTAATTAAAATTCACTTCACAACGCTGCCTGATTTGTTCTGCGCATGTCTAATGTTTTATGACACACGTCACTTGTCAGGTTTGAATTGCACTTGCGAGTCATTTTTGTGTTGACGTTTATCTCCGTCTGCAAGTGAACTTCTTACTGGAAAAGATGGCAACTTTTGAATGTTATAACATCTTGGAAGAATATTTGTCGTCTGAAAATTTTAACTCCATTTGAATGAAGAGGGAGTGAAATGAAATGCGACGTATGTCTGTGAACTTTATAATGGATATGTATAGCTTTTGTAAGTACATCGTATTGATGAAAAGGCAATAAGGATTTTCATTTTTAGTTGCAATATGACATTCGTAATCTTATGGTTTAAATGTGAAAGTCGCAGCATTTTCCGTATTTGGGTTAATGGATGTATTTATTTCATAACTTCCTATTAGCATTTGGTGGTGTGTTTCTTTTAAGATTTGAAGCATAAATGCTTTAATACGAAACTCCGCCTCCCACGGCTATCGAGCTGCAGTCTATTACAGTATATGGACAAAAATAGGTTCCAGTTATGACCATTACGTGTGGAATTTCGAAATGAAACCTGCTCAACTTTTGTAAGTAAGCTATAAGGAATGAGCCTGCCAAATTTCAGCCTTCTACCTACATGGGAAGTTGGAGAATTAGTGATGAGTGAGTGAGTGAGTCAGTCAGTGTGGGCTTTGCCTTTTATTAGTATAGATAACGATATAATCAACTTAAGAAGTGCACGTTACGGTGGCGCAGTGGTAGTGCTGCTGCCTCACAGTTAGGAGACCCGGGTTCACTTCCCGGGTCCTCCCTGCGTGGAGTTTGCATGTTCTCCCCGTGTCTGCGTGGGTTCCCTCTGGGTGCTCCGGTTTCCTCCCACAATCCTAAAACATGCAGGTTAGGTGGATTGGCAATTCTAAATTGGCCCTACTGTGTGCTTGGGGGGTGTGTGTGTGTCCTGCAGTGGGTTGGCGTCCTGCCCAGGATTGGTTCCTGCCTTGCGCCCTGTGTTGGCTGGGATTGGCTCCAGCAGACCCCTGTGATCCTGTTTTCAGATTCTGCGGGTTGGAAAATGGATTGATGGATGGATGGAATTCATAATTCATGACAATACCACAACAGTGTGAAATGCGACGTGGTGTCATGCGGAAATTAGCAGGGCCTTTTCTAGAAATGTACCCAAATTGTAAGTATACTCTGACATACGGAATTTGACCTCCTGTTACAATCATCTAAAATATAGATATCCGCACAGCGCAGCCAGGTCTTCTGAGGTTGGAACGCCTCCCGTCATCCTTCAGACATCCACAGTCGTACCTAAGATCCATGGGGAGGTCATCCTCCATGTTCGTCCCACTTTTTGAGTTTTCAGTTGGGACTGAATGCATTTTTAACGTCACACACTCTCTGTACTGAGATGATGTCACGAAAACAATTACAACACAGTCCACACAAACTCACAGACTCATTGATTTTTGATCTAATAATTGTCAATATCACAAAAATTACATAATTTTAAGACGATCAAAAGTCTGCTACACTCTGTTTAAAATGTTTTCATTTACAGCATATGAGGCAGAATCTCAATGAAGCGGAACTCGTGAGTGGTGACGAATAATATGCGACACTGAGGAATTATAATGCATAATAACGGGGACGAGTAAAAATTACGACTTTCAAAAATGGACACTGTAAATGTTAGCAATGCACTATATTATTTAAGAGGTAAGTGTGTGCATTTCCAAATTGGTTTAAAAATTAAGTAAGCCATCTGTTATACTAAACAGTAACTTTAAATGATACTTCAATGAAGCGCTTATCTATAACAATGAAGGTTCACATTGTCATGTTGCAGATGGTTGGAAGGCGCTGCTTGGCTGAAACAATTGATTGTGATTTTTCCTTAAAGGGAAGTGGCGTACAGCGATCAGAAATGAAAACACACATTTAAGCATACTGGACAGTAGTTTGTTACGTTTATCTACAATATAAATTCAGTATGACTGTCAGAAAGTCCTTTGTCCGGTTAAATTGTGACCTCTAATGGCAGAATATTAGAAACACTTGTAGAACTTTTCTTTCATATATTTCTGGGTGATAGTTCAGGCTTCGTACGTCATTCGTTACTTTGTTTACTTGCTGCACGTTGTGAGAATAGTTTGTCATTTTCTCTTATCACTTGAGCCATTAATGCTGTGTGTCCTTAAAGTAAAAGTATGTCTATTATAGATAATTTGATATAAAGAGGTTCAAATGTTTGTTAAACTTACACGTGCAGAGTATTTTTAAAAGGTGTATTTGTATGTAATGTTGTGACTTAGTGTATGTATTTAATTTTGTTTACAAACCACAGCAACAAGAATTAAAGTACTTTCTAAATTCAGATTACGTTTGAAGTTAATCCTTACTTCGATATTTGGAAAGGAGAATTTACAAAAGCAAAGTTGTACCACTGTGGAGTTAATATCGGCACCTCCCGTGGCCAGACATCGGATCGTGTCTGCTGTCGTTTGGACTTTATCTCACCCGTATTTCTTACACCAGCCTGTCGTACCGAGGCCAGCCCTCATTTATAATGACACCAGTGTCATTAGTGTCTCCAACTACTGAGATACAAAATTGAATACATTTCACCGTGAAACTCATAATATGTATAATATATAATGTAAAATAAAATAATATATATTTGATCTAAAGTATCAGAAAAACTCAATTCCTGCAAACCAATAACAAATATTAATTGCCAGCAACTATCTGAATTGTCATTTCAGTCTGTCAGTGAACTCAGCCGAAGTGTTTAATATCAATACAAATTAGAAAATATCACTGGAGGGTTAAATATCAAATGTTTGGTAGACTTGTAACAAAGTACTGTACGGCTCTATATGGCTATGAATGGGTTGCGGCTTCATAAAGCATCCTTTGAACTCCACATGTCTGCTCAGTACTTCAGTCTACAAGGTGCTCAATTCCACTGCGCTTGTCCACTTGGCGTTTCAAATCCTTATCCATCGAGCTTCATTTGAACTGTGCATGATGGAAATGTCAGACAAAATGAATGTTTGTAGGTCATCAATACATTTTAAATGATTGTGTCTGAATAATACTTAGGGTCAAGAAACACAACTCTAAATTATACCTCTTCTAAATGCTGACTGGTAGAATGCTTAATACTGCAAAGAAGAGATTTAGTATTACGAGTCACGACTCCTCCCTCACCATAATGCTCTCTTCTCATAAATACCACCCATCCCTTTGCCTCATTTCATTGATTTGTAAAGATTTATCAAAAGTAAACGCCTCTTGTTTCACATGAGTAACAAATCAAAACGTTTGACTGACAATTTCAGTTGTTGCTATGGCTAATGATTGCAGGTTGAGGGGTTTGAATTATTAAATATTAAAGTAATCACTTTGAATTTATTCTTTCATTGATTGTTTGGGGGGGTAGGTGGTACACGGTAACTGTGTTGGTGACTGGGATTGGGCTCCTGTAACAGAAAGATTGGTTAGGAATGATAGCGACAGGAGATCCGTCATTTTTATTTAAGGGAATGTTTTGTTATTATACTGTGTTGTGACTAAGACGGCTTTTACTGATCCCCTATTTTGACCTCCCTCCTTGACATTTGTTCACGAGGGAGGGATGTTACTGCTAAAGGCAGAGGCTTTTAAAGCAAGTCCTGATAGACAGATACTTTATTAATCCCCAAGGGGAAATTCACATACTTCAGCAGCAGTATACTGATAAAAAAACAATATTAAATTAAAGAGTGATAACAATGCAGGTATAAGAGACAGTAACTTTGTATAACGTTAACATTTACCCCCCTGGGTGGAACTGAAGAGTCGCATGGTGTGGGGGAGGAATGATCTCCTCAGTCTGTCAGTGGAGCAGGATGGTGACAGCAGTCTGTCACTGAAGCTGCTCCTCTGTCTAGAGATGATACTGTTCAGTGGATGCAGTGGATTCTCCATGATTGACAGAAGCCTACTCAGCGCCCGTCGCTCTGCCACGGATGTCAAACTGTCCAGCTCCATGCCTACAATAGAGCCTGCCTTCCTCACCAGTTTGTCCTGGCGTCCATGCTGCCTCCCCAGCACAAAACCATGTAGAAGAGGGCGCTCACCACAACCGTCTGATAGAATATCTGAGCATCTTATTACAGATGTTGAAGGACACCAGCCTTCTAAGGAAGTATAGTCGGCTCTGTCCTCTCTTGCACAGAGCATCAGTATTGGCTGTCCAGTCCAATTTTCATCCAGCTGCACTCCCAGGTATTTATAGGTCTGCACCCTCTGCACACAGTCACCTCTGATGATCATGGGGTCCGGGCGGTGCCTGGGCCTCCTAAAATCCACCACCATCTCCTTGGTTTTGCTGGTGTTCAGTTGTAGGTGGTTTAAGAAGCATCATTTAACAAAGTTCTTGATTAGGTTCCTATACTCTTCCTCCTGCCCACTCCTGATGCAGCCCATGATAGCAGTGTCATCCGCGAACTTTTGCACGTGGCCGGACTCCGAGTTGTATTGGAAGTCTGATGTATATATGCTGAACAGGACTGGAGAAATTACAGTCCCTTGTGGCGCTCCTGTGCTGCTGACCACAATGTCAGACCTGCAGTTCCTGAGACGCACATATTGACGTCTGTCTGTAAGATAGTCCGCGATCCATGCCACCAGGTATGAATCTACTCCCATCTCTGTCAGCTTGTCCCTGAGGAACAGAGGTTGGAAAGTGTTGAAGGCGCTAGAGAAGTCCAGAAACATAATTCTTACAGCACCACTGTCTCTGTCCAAGTGGGAGAGGAATCGGTGTAGCATGTAGATGATGGCATCCTCTGCTCCCACCTTCTCTTGGTATGCAAACTGCAGAGGGTCGAGGGCATTTGGACCTGTGGCCTCAGGTGGTGAAGCAGCAGCTGCTCCATGGTCTTCATCACATGTGACGTCAGAGCGACAGGCCAGAAGTCATTCAGCTCAGCAGGACATGATACCTTTTGGGACTGGGGTGGTGCAAGATGTTTTCCAAAGCCTCAGGACTCTCCCCTGTTCCAGGCTCCAGTTGAAGATGCGCTGTAGAGGACTCCCCAGCTCCAACGCACAGGCCTTCAGCAGTTGTGGCAATACTCAATCTGGCCCCACTGCTTTGCTGGCATGATGTTTCCTCATCTCTCTGCTTACCTGGGCTGCTGTACTTGTGGGTGGGGGCAAACTCTCTCCTATGCTGGTATCAGTAGAAGGATGGGTGGAGGGTGCAGTACTCTGAGGTGAGAGTGAGTTAGGGTGGTCAAACCTGTTAAAGAAGTTGTTCATCAGATTTTTTCTCTCCATGTCTCTCTTGATGGTGGCACCCCGCTTCGAGCTGCAGCCAGTGATGACCTTCATCCCATCTCACACTTCATGCTGTTATTCTGCAACTTCTGCTCCAGCTTTCTCCTGTACTACTCCTACGCCACCCTGAGCTGGACTCGGAGTTCCTTCTGCACAAGCTTGCTCTCATGCTGATCACCGCCTTTAAAAGCCCTTTTCTTCTGGTTCAAAAGGCCCTTGATGTCACTTGTAATCCATGGCTTGTTGTTAGCATAGCAGCATGCTGTTCTTACTGGAACTACAATGTCCATAAAGAAGTTGATGTAGTCAGTAGTGCAGTCAACAACCTCCTCAATGTTCTTAATATGTGATCCCTGCAGAATATCCCAGTCCGTAATTCCAAAGCATTCTCTCGGAGCCTGCTCTGCCTCAGGGGACCACTACCTGAATGAGCGTGAGGTTGTTGGTAGCTCCCTCACTCTTGGTTTGTAGTGAGGCTGAAACAGAACCAGGTTATGATCTGCTTTCCCAAGCGCAGGCAGCGGGGTGGCTCTGTATGCATCTTTAACTTTTGCATACAGTAGGTCAATAGTCCTATTTCTTCAGGTGTTACAATCCACATACAGGGAGAAGGCAGGTAATGTTTTGTCCAGCGTCACATGGTTAAATCTCCAGAGATTAGCACAAACACCTCGGGGTGTTGTGTTTGTAATTTAGCCACAACGGAATGGATGATATCACCCGCTATCTCCATGTCCGTTCGAGGAGGGATGTAAACAATAACAACAATGATGTGTCCAAACTCTCTGGGCTAATAGGGATGCAGACTTATGGCCAACAGTTTGATGTCCCTGCAGCAAGTGGAGATTTTGACGTTTACATGTCCAGAGCTGCACCACCTTGTATTCACATAGAGAGCTGTGTTAATCTGCACTGTTCTTTAGCTTTAGCTCTCAAGTGAACCTTTAATGTCAACCTCCGTAAAAGTCGCTGGGTTTTCTTTTCACCACTAGGCATGTAAAGTGATGTCCAGGCGCTGTTTCATGTTGAATGACAGCTGTATTTAGTTGTGCAGCACGTACTTTTAGTCACATTACACTTTACATACACAGTACAGTATTTCAGCTACAGAGTTAGGATCACTGAGTACTAACAGCGCTCACCTTGGAGTGTCCTGTGTGTGTGTGTGTCTGTTTGCCACTGACTGATCTGCGCCGTTTCTCTCAGCCTCTCTGATGTGCTGCGGGTGGACATCTTTGAAATGCGTTGTGCAGAACATTAGAACACTCTAGACGAGAACAGGCCATTCAGCCAAACAAAGCGCCAGTCCTGTCTACTTATTTCTTCCAAAATAACATCAAGTCGAGTTTTGAAAGTCACCAACATCTTACTGTTTTTCACACTACTTGGTAGCTTATTCCAAGTGTCTGTCGTTCTTTGTGTAAAGAAAAACTTCCTAATGTTTATGCGAAATTTACCCTTAACAAGTTTCCATCTGTGTCCCCGTGTTCTTGATGAACTCATTTTAAAATAACAGTCTCGATCCACTGGACTAATTCTCTTCATAATTTTAAACACTTCAATCATGTCACCTCTTAATCTTCTTTTGTTTAAACTCTATAGCAGAGCAAATTCAAACTGGTCTGTCACAGTACTTCAAATATTATATCAGTTAGAGCATTTGAGTTGATATGCTAGTTTTTTATGGGTCCCAGCACATAAAGGAGTCAAAGGAAACAAAATTGTTGATGATTTGGCAATAAAAGCAACTAAACATCTTATATTATTGAATTAGAATTAACATTCAGTAAATCAGAAGTTAACAGACTGACGCGAATAAAAATCGATGAGATGTGGCAAATCATGTGGGACACTGACAGTAAGGGAAGGCATATGTACAGAGTAGAAAGCAGAGTGAGATTCATAGGAAAAGCGGGCAAAACCAGAAGAGAAGAAATAATATTAACACGCATCTGGATTGAGCATATTAGGTTAAATTATACACAATT
The DNA here is from genome assembly GCA_026402145.1 of Polypterus bichir lapradei. Lineage (NCBI taxonomy): Eukaryota > Metazoa > Chordata > Cladistia > Polypteriformes > Polypteridae > Polypterus > Polypterus bichir. Next base: position 190,407,229 of record JANRMT010062791.1, read on the forward strand.
CAAGAGAAGGCAGCACCAGTCTGGAGTGTGTAGATCACGTAATCAGCTAGAGACTGTAGAGCATGCATTATTAGGGTGTGTGGCATGTAAATTACATCAAGTTCAACATTTTATATCTCTAAGAATGGGTAAATTAACATTACAACAATTATTAAAGTATGGCGATGAGTGTAAATTGATTTATAGATTCATATTAAGTTATATAAAAACTGTAAGGTTATTTGAGAGTGCGATGTTTCGCTGAAAAGTCTTCACATTAAGAATTTGAACACGGAGAGACAAACAAAGATAAGTGCTCAGGGTTTAGAGATAACTTTTTATGGATGTGTAAGTTCTCATTTGCTCAACTCAGAGTTACTGCACATGATTTAAGTGAGGGGCGAGCAGCGCGACCTCCAGCCCAGCACCGAACTTTACTCGAGTCAATCCCCATGTGGCTGCCCGTGTGTCTTTTCTATTCAATCATCAGTGTGTGTGTGTCTCCAGTTCACTTCACGTTTTCGAGTCCATTTTCTTCTTCACATCATCCAGTCACATAGTCGCCACCTCCTACTCTACATTTTGATTATTTACCGTGTATTCCTACAGTCCAAGCCCATTTGACAAAGATTAGGGAGAAAGTGGTGCCGATTGATTTACAACTCCAAATGCCACCTTCAACTGACCAGCAGAAAACTGGTAAATACATTAATTCAATAAATAATCCCAATTTGAGGAAACAGAGGCCAACAAGAGCCACTGTCAAAAATAACATAAAAAAAACATTGATTTTCGCTAATCGATTTGTGGATTAATTATTAAGTAGGGCTAAGATTTACCTCTTCAGTGCTCACTGAGACGATCACAGCACCAGCTTTTGATCTCAATCAGCAAGATCTACCCCCCAAAACAAAGTAAACTCAACATCATAAAATCAATTTAAAAGCCACCACCATCTCAAATGTTTACCTCTCCTGCCCCCTCAGTCAGTCCACACAGTGGGTGTCTTTCTCACAGCACAGTAATCACCTCACACACGAAATGCTGCACTCTTGAAGAAATACCAGCATATTTCTCACCTCCACTCGGCGATGTCACCTGTGTGTCCGCCTGCGACCAAACTCCCTAATTATTAAGCTGACCACCATGACCTCCCTCACTAACTGGCTCAAATGACATACGTGTTGTATCAAAGTCACTCTTCTGAAGTTGTACCCAATAAAATTAAAAACGTGCGCCAATTTAAACAAACAAATTAAGCAAATCCATTGTCCAGCAATAGATAGAATAGACTTAGTGGAACTTTATTTGTCACAAGGTACAAGTTACAGAAAATATTAAAAAGGTAGATAAATAAGTAAATAAACATACACACACACTTTGGTCTGAACACACACCAGAATGACTATGAAGAAAGAAAAATAAAAGGAAAGAAATGTTCTGAATTGGCTGTCGCAGTCAGCGTGAGACATTAGCAGACGTATTACTGTTGGTATATAGGAGCCCCATAGTTTTTTTTGACACACTTATGCAGAATGATTTGAAAGAACTCCATTTTACTGTGTGAGAGAGAGAATGTGCAGCATTGTTCATAATGGCTCTCAGTTTTGTTTTAATCCTCTCCTCAGCTATGAACTCCAGGGGGTCCAGGGTGCGTCCCATAACTGGTTTTGCCCTTTTAAATAGCCTGTTCATTTAGTCGGCCTCTCTTGACGTGATGTGCACAGCTCATCACATCGCAATGCAGAAAATCACACTGGTCATCAGAATGTGATAGAAGATGTGAATTATGTCACTTCCCACATTGAAGGAACACGGCCTCCTAATTGAAAAGAGTCCGCTCTGTCCTTTCTTATTGAGTTGAAACATTTTTTCCTTTTAACACGATACTCATCCATCCCTGTAATGGCGGTGCAGTTAAAGAGCTTAAGTCAGGTCAATCAGCTATTTACTAATGGAGAAGGTATGGTCACAGTTTAACAGAACAATGCACTTGAAAACATTTAGTGACAACAAAGTGGTTTTATTAAATCTGATAGCCCAATCAAAAGTTATGATTGATTCAGTGGGTAAAGAGGGTTCTGGTGGCCTTTAATGAATTGAAACGGTTTGTCAAACCTACTGACAGAAATAGAACTTCCGCACCATCAGTTACACCTGTCAGCCTAAGCTAGCAAACCCCTTATTTCACTTGCTTGTCTTCTCCTGTTGCAGCTGCGCATTTCAGCAAAGTTAAGGTCCTCTCATCTCCTCCCTCCTGACTTTTCTGTTTCTTAACACAATCCTGTGCGCCTACTTATACAAACCTTCATCAATATCATTTACATACAACAGATTTTGGCTAATTATTTAAATGCAATGATTTATATCCATTTATAAACTATTATTGGCAATTATTTAATAATAATAATAATAATAATAAAATTATTATTATTAAATAATTCCTCCCGTAGAGGTAACATTTCTCAGACTGCCCTCTTCCATCTCTGAAACATTTGTAGACTTTGTCCTGTTCTTGCGCAACACAGTACTAAAGTATTGGTTAATGCCCGAGTCACCTCACGTATAGATTACTGTAATGCTATTCTATATGGCATCCCACAAAAATGTATCCATTGCTTACAACTTCTTCAAAATTCTGCTACCAGGATAATAACCTGCTGTTCTAAATCCACTGAACATATCACACCTCTTCTCTCTCAACTTCACTGGCTCCCTGTTAACTACAGAATACAATACTAAACACTGCTCTTAATGTTGTAAGCTCTTCACAACCTCACTAATCTCCTACAGACTTACACTCCTCTCGCTCACTCAGATCCTCATCTGCAGCTCAACTTTCTGTACCACACGTCAGACTCAGTGCTATGGGAGCTCGAACGTCTCTCATTGTGCTCCTCAACTCAGGAATTCTCTTCCCTCTCTTAAGTGTCAGCTCGATTCAATAACACATTTTAAAACTACCCTCAAAACTGATCTTTTCAAACTGGCATACCAATTGTGAGTTTTGCACTCTTACTGCCAGTTATCTTTGTTTGTTTGCTAATTATTTCTTTTTGATTTATCATTCTCTTGTTTTAATTTCACTAATGTTGTTTAACTTTATTGTAAGGTAACCTTGAGTGCTACTTAAGGAGCCTATTAAATAAAATGTATTATTGTTATTAATATAAACTGATAAGACAATTCTGTGACTCCAGCAGCACTGTATGTTTAATTCAAGTAGTGAATACTGCTGACCCACAACTCTCTAAGATGGTCTTCTTGTTTCAGAGTCTGTTGGACCTTCACTCCACTCCCAAGATTCTGATAATCTGAAACTAAGAGCAATGAGTTACTGTCAGCATGCTACACACTGTCTAACTTTACATAAACCATAACATAGAGCCTGTTCTAAAATGATAGTCAAGTGTCTTTAGACATAAGTGATGAAGTTTTAATGAAGTTGATTCCTGTTCTTTTCACAGAGAAAAAGAAAAAGCTGCTGTTTGCTGGAACATCTCAGTAGATGTGAAACAGGACACCTGTGATGTGGATGCAAATATCATGGAGAAAACTGTAAATATTAAGGAGGAGGACTGTGAGTGGGAGTCCATCTACCTTAAACAGGAAAGTCTGAGCATCAAGGAGGAGGACAGTGAACTGCAGCCAGTGGGCATTAAAGAAGAACCTGAAGAGAAGTCTGTCAGTATTGAGACGCATAACCATACAAATCTGGACAGTGTAAAAGAAGACCACCTTCATGATGGATATCAAGATGGAGTGGTGACCAGGTTAGACTCTTCTCATAGCAGACACTGTTCATCTCCAGAGCCTTCTATCAATGTGAAGTCTGAATCATTAGAGTCCGGACCAAAGAGGGCTGAGGAAACTACATCTGTTAGAGCGCAGAGAAATAAGCGACCACCTTCAAAGAAGTCTGGAAAAAGTAAGTGCAAAATAAAAACGTGTAAGATTTAGGTTTGAGGTTTATGAGCTTCAAAGGTTGGATCTTGTGATTCTTAGGAGAAACTTAGAAATAGAGTGAAAATACTTTATTTTATTGTGTGTTTAAATATAGTTTGGGATTTTATCTATTGTTATGTAAGGTTTAGGAGTTTGCTATTCTTCCATTATAGTGACTTTATGCAGAAGTCCTCAGCCTATCCTTGATAAAGAGTGCTATACAAATGTCCAAGAGCAAGACAAAGGTATTGATCCCTCTGGAATTTCCTGGGTATCCATATTAATTCCTCTTAACAATGTAGTCCGATCTTCAACTAAGCTCCAATTACAGACAGCCTCAGTTGTCCTAAACTACTGTAATAACACAAACAATTGGATGGCTTCTTGTCAGTCCTGAACACATCGTTTAAACATTCACAGTGCACTCCATGACCCTCCTATCTTTGCAGACTGGTTGACCCTTCTTTAACAGTTATGACCTTCACAAAATTTTGTAGCTACTGATCAGCAATGAATTTTAACCCATTCCTTCATTCCAATCCTTTTCAGTTCCTTCATCCCTGAGTGCCCTTTTCTGATCAGTTCTCTTTAGGTCAGGCCAAACCATCTCATGTCTCTTATTGGCCATTCCAGAACACCAGTTACCGTATGTTTAACCCTTTCTGTTTTTGATTTCTTCCTGTGTTTGGGCTCATTGTCCTGTGTCATCACTCAATTTTTGTTAAGCTTCTACTTTCATAATATTTTTCTGTCAGATTTCTTGATGACATTTTCAATTCAGTGACTGATGATCATGTCAAGTGTTCCAGGCCATGAAGAAACAAGCATGCCAAACCGTGATGCTCCATTCACCTTGAGTTTTTAGTATCAATGTCCACTTTTGTCTTACCTCCAAACATGGTGTTGCATGTTTTGACCAAAGACTTCAACTTTTGTCTCATTCATTCATAGAACATTGTCTGTTCTGGAACATCGTGATGATCTTTTACAAGTTTTCAGATGTGCAGTGATGGTTTTGCTAGATTGCGTTGATCTCCTTGGTGTTGCCCTTCTGTAAACTACATTCTTATGCTTTTCTCCAAAAGAAAACAAGGACAGAGACTTTCTCAAGTCCTGGAGACTTCTGCAGGCCCTTTGCTCTGACTGTCTGTGTCCCTATTCATCTCTGTTTTCATGCTGTGATCTTTGTGGTTGCCCTTTCCAGTAGTGAGTTTCCTCCATTTTCGTAGACAGTATGGCTCTCTATACATTGATGGACATCCAGGTCATCAAAAATTCTTTTATCACATTTGCCAGCTTTACACATCTCTTCAGTTCTTCTAAGGTTCTTGTGACATCCTTACAGAAGTATTTGGATGAAACGTCAAACCTTTGGATTACACATTGAAGCGGTGGATTGGAGAAACAACTTAGACTAACATGCTGACATTATTCTTAAATCATAAAGTGACAAAGGCTGTGTGTTCTGTGCTAGTCTGCTCCTTCTGTGTGAATGTGCATTAAATATGACTTTTGCTCCTAAACACTTTGTTTTTTTTAGTAGCTATTAAGGAGCAGAGAAGCAGTTTAATAGTTTTTCACGTTTTTTTTTTCTATTTACAAGGGTGTGTTTTTTTTTTTTTTTGTGATTCACACAACAGCAGGTGTTACTCCAGTTTTACTCCAACCTTTGTGTCTGTGGGGCGGAGGGTGGAGAAAGCTTTTGAAGTTGCCGGCAAGTCAGTGTCACAGCAATAAGCAGGCAAAAGCTACTATGATTTGTTAGCAGAAAGAAGTTAAACATTTTACATATGATGCGGGATGGATTCAAAGTAATTAATAAAATCTCTGGAGTAGGAAAATAAGGAGGTAAAAAAGAAGCTGCAAAGTGGGGAAAAAAAAGAACAATTGAATAAATCATTTAAGATGTATAACCCCAATGCTAACAGTAGTGCATTTGAGAGCAAACATTAGAAAAGATATGTCTAAAAGACAGTTAAAGAGAAATATTGCAGCCAAAGACATTCTTTCAGTATTTTAGGAGTAAAATAACAGTCAAGGAGGAAGTGAAGTGCCACATGAACAATAAAGGGGAATTACAATGCTCAGGTAGTGAAATATAAAATGCTCTAAACTTTCCATTTTCTGAAGATTTCATGTCTGAAAAAGTGGATAACCTTTCCGTTGTAACAGGAACTACTAAGGAGGTGTGACGATGCGGGTTCTGCTCAACATTCCCATCTTGCTACTGGGAGCCCTTGAACCCGTCACCGTCAGTAATGTTACCGGTGCCCGGGAGTGAGGCACAACATAGAAAGGGGATTGTGCAAAAAGTGCAAAGGGCTTTTATTTAAACCAACAAAACCATAACAGTGTCCAAATAAATAATGCAGTGCTTTAAATCTTCAATAAATAAATAATCCATAAAACAGGGGTGAAGTGGCGGTTAAAACAATAAATAAATCCTTTAAAACGACGAAGTTAAAACAATGTTGTAAGCATTCCTTTTTAAACACAAAGCCCGATGTCTTCTTTTACCTGACAGCTCCCCTGCTTCTCCCATATGAGCCCCACAACAGGAGAGTCGCCCTACCTGCAGCTGACCTCCTTTCCACTACTGATCTGGAGGCTTCCCAATCCCTGGCTTCGGTTCCGCTCCCTCCAGACCGAGACTTGGCTTCCCTAACAACCAGGATGCTCACGCCAGGAAATTCATCTTCCAAGCCTCCTGACTCCCGCAGCCTTCTCGGCCTTACGTGGCCAGCCATCCTTCTTCCGGTCACTCCCGCTCTTCATAAAATGCTCAGCGTGAGCAACCACTACCTACGGCCTTCGGGTGTCAGCCAAACACCCTGCTAGGCCTCACTGTCCAGCTGCCTGTGAGCACTCACTCACTCGCGCTCTCTCTCTCTAACACACACTGGCTTTCTCTTCACTGCTTCCTGCTTTTCTTCCACACTCCTGCAACCTCCATTTCTTTCCTTCATTTCTCTTCCCTCTCCTAGCCTAGCTGCCTCGCGATTTTATTTATGATGAGGACGTGGCAGCTGTGGCAATCAGCAGCTCCCGGGAACAATTATGGATGCGGACAGTTTCTCACCTGTGCACTTAGGTGAGAAACGGCCACATCACAAATTCCCCAGGAACTGCTTCGGCCACACACCACCACGCTCCCTCGCTAAGCCGCGAGTGCAGCGATTATTTATTATAAAAATGGACTTTTGACGTGAACTGCAATACCACAGGAGGTACTGAGGGATTTGGAAATTGTAGAGAGAGAAGTGCTGCGAAGATTGAATTGGTTGAAATCAAATAAATCACCAGGACCAGATGTTATTTATCCTCAAATGCTTACAGAGTTTAGTAAATATACAGTATATATAATCCTCTGATGGATAGTTTATAGTAGTCACTGCACACTGGGACAATTTTTATGAACTGAAAAATGTTATCCCATTAATATAGAAAGGGTGATTGGGAAAACTGAAGTATCAACAGGTCAGTAAGCTTAACTTGCATCACAGGAAAATAAATGAAAGGAATTATTAAGGAAAAGATTGAGTGACACATGGCAAGAACAGGAGTTTTACTAAACAGTCAGCATGGATTCAGATGAGGGAGGTTGCGTTTTACTAATATGCTGGGAATCTATGAGGAACCAACCAAAGGATATGATCAAAGTGGAACAGATGATATTATTTATCTGGACTTTCAGAAAGTATTTGATAAGGTGCCACTAAACTAAATGAAGTGAAAGTTCACAGTGTGGTGTGCAGATGGGTGCAGAATTGGCTAAACACAGGAAGCAGAGGGTTATGGTGTGAGGAACCCTATCAGAACTGGGTGATTATAAGAGTAGTGTCCTACAAGGGCCAGTGTGAGGGCCACTGCTATATAAATATATTGTCAGACACTTGTGATTGGGAGACAACTGATTGGGAGAGAGCTGAATGGCCTACCTACAGTGGGCTGGCGCCCTGCCCGAGGTTTGTTTCCTGCCTTGCACCCTGTGTTGGCTGGGATTGGCTCCAGCAATCCCCCGTGACCCTGTAGTTAAGATATAGCGGGTTGGATAATGGATGGTTGGATGAATGGCCTAAATGATAGAAATACCACACCAGTCCAGGGGGCAGCAGGGTGCGCTGACTGTCTCTCTCAATGGCTCTGCATGGAAAATCCTGCAGGGTTCTGGCACCAATGATGACAACACTTCCAGTTCCGGGTCTGATGATGTCATTTCTCTTACCTGCCTTTAAAGCTGCCATCTTACCTCCATAATATCCAAACTATTTTGGACTCAAACCTGTGAACATCTCTTTTCAATTTATTTCAATTTTGCAGCCGGGAAACAATATATGGGTGGCTGCCCCAAACCTTTATGATATCTGCGACTCATCTTTGTGACAGTGGCTTTTTAATATCGGTCAAATTTTCCCAAATCTATCTTGAAAGTGCGCGATATATTCAATATATTGGCAGAGGGAAGAGCCTCTTCTTCCCATCCTTCTTTTAAAATATCCAATATTCCCCGAGGTTCTCATCCTTATAACAATTCAAAAGGAGAGAACCCTGTCCCTGCTGACCACCTTGCAAAGCATTTGGTTTTAAACCATCGGTTTGTGAATGGTACACCGCGGACTTTAAATGGTATTTTTTTAAGTAACTTGGCCATTTCCCTAAATGTTTTCCAACGTGAAAGACGTCTCTTGGTCTGTAAGGACTTCTTTAGGGATGCCATCACACGCAAAGACCCCTACAATTTCCTGTGCGATAGCTTAAGACGTGGCTGAGCGCAAGGGAACAGCCTCTGAATATCAAGTAGCATAATGATATCAATGATTTGGATGGGAATAAAAATAACAAGGTGATTAAGTTTTCAGATGATGCCAAGGTAGGTGGATTTGGCATATAATCGAGAATCTGTTGAATCATCACAATAGAGGGATTTGGACAGTACACAGGCTTGGGCAGATTTGTTGAAGATGAAATTTAATTTAAGTAAATGCAAAGTATTACATGTAGTAACTAAAAATGTATGGTTTGTATACACAATGGAAGGTCTTATGAGAAGGATTTATGAGTTGTAATGAAGTCATCACCACCGACTCCTAGAGAGTTCAGAAGTCATTAAGAAGGCTAAGAGAATGTCAGGTTATTTAGCGCCCTGATGTGTGGAGTACAAGTCACAGGAGGTTATGCAGAGGCTTTATAAAACACTGCAGGCCTCATCTGGAGTATTGTGTGCAGTTTTAGTATCTGGGCTACAAAACAGACCTAGCAGAGGTAGACAAGTCCAGTGAAGAGTGACTAGGCTAATTCTAGGGATGTCAAGGTATGAGTTATTGTGCCGATGTGGATTCTGCTCCATACTCCCATCTGTCTTTCGGGAGTTCTTGAACCCAACACTGTCGGTAATGTCACCGATGAGCTGGACAGTGAGGCACAACAATGTAACAAGGGAATGGTGCGCAAAGTGCTTTATTAAAACAACAATCAAAATGAAAACAGTGTTCAAATAAATAAGTGCAGCGTTGCTCAAAAATCTTCAAATAAATAATCCAATAAAACGCTGTGAATTGTGGAGGTTAAAAACAATAAATAAATCCTTAAAAAACGAGGTTAAAACAATGCCTTTCTCCTGGTGACTCCCCTGCTTCTCCCATCCAGGCTATGCACCAGGGGAGCCACCTTACTTGCAGTTGACCTTCTTTCTGCCTTCTCCTGTTGGTCTATTCACCTCGCTGATCCCTGGATCCTGTGGGCTTCACCTGACTGTGACTTGGGCTCCCCAGCGACCAGGGCGTTCATGCTGGAGCTTTTACATCCCACGTCCTGACTCCCACTGCCTTACCGGCCTTATGTGGCGAGCCATCCTCCTTCTGGTCACTTCGGCTCCTCAATAATGCTCAGCGGGAGAGACCACTACCGCCTGCTCCCGGGGTGTTGGCCAAACACCCAGGATCACTGCTCAGCTGTAGGTGTTCTCTACTATGAGCACCTTCGCTCGTTCATGCACCGACTTTTTCCTCCCTGCTTCCTGCCTTCTCTCCTTGTGAAGGCAGTCACAGTTTGTCCTTCTCCACTTTAAGCCCCTCTGTGAGCCCACCAAACACAGCTATTAGTTAATTACGAGGGATTGTGACACCAAGGCTGTCTGAAAGGCACTTACAAATTTTTTGTCCAGAAGGATGTTAATTTTGTGCCGGCCCAAAACATGTGACCCAGTGAGACTGGGACTTGATTGTAGCATTCGCAGGTTGGATCTTGCCCTGGAAACATTTTGTACAGTTTTAAACAAGACAGATGTGCTAAATATATAATTTTTAGTTTACTAATTGTATGCTTTGCACATATGGAGCTCAAGTGGATTCTCTGCATTGCTACCTTCGACTCCTTTTCTGATATGTTGAGTGAGAGATCTTTTTTTCCATTGTCCTCTTGGATCTTTGAAAGGGAGGGACTGTAAAATAATTCTATATATTGCAGAAATACTGTCTGAGTCCACGAAATTGACCAATATTTTTTCCAGCATAGAGGAGGGTGCGAGATGAGAAAAATTTGGCAGGCGCTGTTTAACAAAGTTTCTAATTTGAAGATAGTGAAAGAAATGTGTTTCTGGAAAGTTACATTTGGAATGTAATTGTTCATAGGATGCAAAGATATTGTCTATATAAAGATCTCTTAGTGATTTAATCCCAAATGTTTTCCAGATATTAAAAACTGCGTTTGTTTGTGAGAGTTGAAAAAGGTGGTTCTCATACAGAGGTGCCACAGATAAAAGATTCTCCATCTTAAGATGCTTCCTACATTGGTTCCATATTCTGAGTGAGTGAACAACAACAACAACATTTATTTATATAACACATTTTCATACAAACAGTAGCTCAAAGTGCTTTACATAATAAAGAATAGAAAAATAAAAGACACAATAAGAAAACAAAATAAATCCGCATTAATTAACATCGAATAAGAGTAAGGTCCAATGGCCAGGGGGGACAGAAAAAACAAAAAAAAAAACTCCAGACGGCTGGAGAAAAAAAAAATAAAATCTGTAGGGATTCCAGACCATGAGACCGCCCAGTCCCGTCTGGGCAGTGAAGCACTAACTTGCATTTATTAGGACACAAAGCAGGGAATATAAAGAAGTATTGCGGGCCAAGCCTGTGTATGTTCATCCATTTGTGTCCATGTTCGGGTTTTAATAGCTTGTATGTTTGCTGCCCAGTAGTAAAACTGAAAGTTAGGTAGGTCCATGCCACCTTCTGCCTTAGGTCTTTGTAGGGTTGCTCTTTGGATTCGTGGATGTTTTGAGTTCCAAATAAATGAGGTTATGGTTGAATCTGATTGCTTAAAAATGATTTATTGATGTATATTAGAATATTTTGATATAAAAATAGAAGCTTAGGAAGGATAGTCATCTTAACAACATTAATTCTTCCAGCTAGAGTGAGATAAAGAGTTGACCATCTATGTAAATCTTGCTTAATTTTTTCCATACAGATGGCAAAATGTTGTTGATAAAGAGCTTTATGTTTACTTGTGATATTTATCTCTAGGTATTTGCTGTTAAGACTGCAGGCACAGTATTTTGTGGGTCTGATATATACAGTACCATATCATCTGCATATAGAGAAATTTTCTGTTCAAGTCCTACTCTGATAATCCCCTTTATCTGGTAAGCATTTCGACAGTGAACTGCCAGTGGCTCAATGGCGATTGCAAATAGCAATGGTGACAAGGGGCATCCTTATCTGGCACCACGTTCTAGTCTGAACAAATGTTGTTAATACAAACTGAAGCTTCTGGATTGTTATACAGTAGTTTGATCCATGCACAAATGTTGGGGCCAAACCCAAATATCTCTAATGTAGTGAAAAGGTAGTTCCATTCAATCATGTCAAATGCTTTTTAGGCATCCAACGATAATATCATCTCTGGGGTGTTTGACTTTGCTGGTGAATATATTACACTAGCAAAATACCCGCGCTTTGCAGCGGAGAAGTAGTGTGTTAAAGAAGCAATGAAAAAGAAAAGGAAACATTTTGAAAATAACGTGACATGATTGTCAATGTAATTGTTTTGTCACTGTTGTAAGTGATGAGT
>JANRMT010062791.1:190450895-190489460 GCA_026402145.1 Polypterus bichir lapradei
ACCTGTATGTATAAATGTATTTTCTAAAATTATTATTTTTGCAAATGCCTTTTGCAACAATAGTTAAAGTGATCTGACCAGCTTTGTAAGTTTCGCTTTAACATTTGCGATATTTTCATTTAACGACTAGGCGACTGTCGCCGGTTCTGTTTCAACGGTCATCATCGCATTAACGTGATTTGGGGGATTCGCTGTGGCTCCTTTAATAATTTATTTGTGCTTCCATGCTGTGAACTCGCGATCAGAGTCCTGCACGCGCTGATACGCATAAATCACAAGTCGTTTGACCCTCCGCCCATCCCTAAGTATTTACAATCAGAAGGTTGTGAACATGCATAGTAATCCTTGACTGACCCTCGGGGCCAGTCGCGGATAGTTGACACAGACTGCTTAACCAATCAGTGCACAGCAGGCCTGTTGCTCCTCAGAGACCCTAGTTCGATTTCCCACGGGGGAGAAAGTGTTATTTTTTTTTTCTTTTTAACCATATAAAGTGGTATGCACTGTCAGTCAGTCAGTCCGATCGTTGTATTTTCATGTAGAATCCACCTTTTAAAATATTTTTTTTTAACAATTTAGACTGCAATTAACATGAACAAGTGTCTTTATAACTGTTATTTTTAAAATCCATAAGACATAGACAGACAGATCACTGCATAATAGACAGACAGATAGAGAAGTCACTATAAATAAAATGTAAATAAATAAACAGGGAAGGCACTGTATAATAGATATAAAAAACAGCTAAGGGGATGGATAAATAGATAGGAAGGAAAGGCACTATATGATCGCAAGATAGGGAAGCTGCTATATAATAAAATTACTATTACTATATATACAGACAGGGAGTTCACTGTAGAAAAGACTGACAGAGAAAGCACTACTAACTGAAAAATGGTACAGCCTTTTTATTAATCAACAGATACTTTTAGGAAGGCAAGCAGATAATGAGAGTACTTACATAAACAGACAGAGAAGGAATTCACTGTATAATAGGCAGCCAGCAAAGGCACTATATAAGAAAGCACCAGACAGACAGACAGATATCAGTATTAGCAATATATTAGTTTTATTGCATATTTTTTTAATTTTCTCTGAGATTTATGTAAATAAAATAAATGAAAAATGCTTCAGCTTGTTTATTATTCAACAGACGCTACAGGAAAGCAAGAGGACCATTAGAGTACATATAGATCTGAAAGGCACTAGATAGGCAGACAAAAAAATAGGAGAGTCACTGTATAATAAATGTGGGATGCTCTTTTTAAAATATTTAAAAATTGAGACTGCAATTAACATGAACAATTGTCCTTAGAACTGTTCTTATTTTTAAGTTATGTAAAACATTCACTGTCAGACAGCACTGAATTATACACAGACAGAGAAGTCAGTAGACAGATAAACTGGGAAGGCACTGTGTACTAGAAGATATAAAACTGTCAGGAGAAAAAAAAATAGACAGACAGACATACAGATAAATAGAGGTGAAAGGTGCTATATGATAGACAGATTGATAGATAGATAGATGTGAAAGGCACTATATAATAAATAGATAGATAGATGTGAAAGGCACTATATGACTGATGCTGCAGAAAGGTAAGCAGGCAGTAAGAGTACATTCACATGTGAAAGGCACTAGATAAATGAATAGATAGGGAAGGCACTATATAATAGGCAGACAGGGAATTCACTGTATAATAGCAGACAGACAAGGCAACAGACAGATAACAGTATCACACAAACATACATTCTTTTCAATCTCTGCAATTAATCATCAGACGCTGCAGGTAGGCAACCAGGCAGTGAGAGTACAGATAGATTTGAAAGACATAAGATAGACAAATAGAGAAGGCACTGTACAACAGATATTAACAGGAAAGGCACTATATAATAGGCAGACAGAGAAGGCACTAGACAGACAGATAACTGTATTAGCTATATATTAGTTTCGTTTTATATATAACTAGCAAAATACCCGTGCTTTGCAGCGGAGAAGTACTGGGTTAAAGACGTAATGAAAAAGAAAAGGAAACATATTGAAAATAACGTAACATGATTGTCAATGTAATTGTTTATATATATATATATATATATATACACACACACACACACATATAAACATATATATACATATACACATAATCATACAGTATATACATATACATACATATCTACATATATATATATACACCATTTGGGGTGCGAGCAACTGTTGCTGGGGGTGCCAGAATCCATTGAGGAAGAAAAATGAAAAACATTATTTGTGCAAAATCTTAATTTATCTATCCATTCCTAAATAATTAATGGGCAGGGTATTTCGTATCAGTGCAATACGCTGCTTGTTAAAATGGATGACTTCCGGTCTTACGTGCAGATCTGCATGGGTATTATGAACTATCGTATCTGTTTAAGTTCTATTTAAATTTTAAATATAAGTAATTTTTATTTAGTCGACAGAAATATCTTTGGTAGGTATGTAAGTTAAATTTAGTCATCATTGCATACATTTTTCTTCACCATAGAAATTTAAAGACTAAATTCGATTTACATTCCTACCAAAGATATTTCTGTAGACTAAATAGAATCTACTTATATCCAAATAGAACTTGAAAAGATATATTTTTTCAAATCTGATCGCGCATTTTAGATCGACTTGATGCGCACCACATCGAGCCCGTGTGCTATTGTGCTCTCGCCCGCCTGTCTGCCTCAATAATTCACCATCACTTCGCTCTTACTTTTTTACCATTCATTTAATCATGGCTAATTGCGAAAAAAGTAGAAAATGGAAGGAGGATTACACTGAGTATGGCTTTACCAAACAATCATTGATGGCGAATAAAGTATCCATTATTCATAAAGCTTCAATTGGTGATCTGTCTTTCTGCGTTAACCTCATATTTTTTCATACTTCTCAAACCAAGGGGGTGCAAAATCGGCCTCGTCTGTCACAGGGGGTGCGAGGGTAAAATGAATCGGGAAGCGCTGATATATATGTATGTGTATGTGGATATATATATATTTATATATATAAAAATAGTTTTACTGTCAAATAATGCAAAGAGTACGCGACACGTGTTTCGCCCGAATTCTGGGCTCATCAGGCGTACACACTCACTGCACCCCCTCTCGGGAATTGAACCTCGGGCGTCAGCGCTAGAGGCGAATCCTCTTGCGTGGCACCACAGCGTGGGGTTCGTTTATTTGACAGTATGTAGATCAGGGTATATATAGCAAAATACCCACACTTTGCAGCGGAGAAGTAGTGTGTTAAAGAAGTTTTGAAAAATAAAGGGAACATTTTAAAAATAACGTAACATGATTGTCAATGTAATTGTTTTGTGACTGTTATGAGTGTTGCTGTCATCAAGGATTTGATTATCATTATTTCTTTCAATCAGGTTTGTATTTGGAGGATGTGTTGTGTTCAAGTTACATTCCGTGTTTGTCAACAGCTGTAAAGATAACAGGTTTCATTCATCGATTTATTTCTTACTGCATCAATAAACAGCTCGTCTTCCTCTCTATCTGGCATGAACGGGTTTTTTTTTTACACTGTCTTCCTTTAGCTGGACATTGACTTTTTCCACCATGTGCTTTATTTCCGCAGTAGCTGCACTTATGAATATGCTTGTATGCGTCATTCGCTTCATATTTTTTTGCTGCCTTCTCAATTGTGTAATGCGGTTTTTGTTCAGCGCTCTATGGAGCTGTTGCTTTTTGTCTGCGTACTGCGTCAGTTCACGTGAGCCGCTCGGTGTACATGCATCGAAGGTTCTCAGCTGTGCTTGTGCCACCTCGTGCGATGTCCACGGCTTTATTTAATGTTAGCTAAAACCCGGCACTTAAAATTTTCTCTCGCACTTTCACTGAGTTTGTGCCAACCACCACCCTGACCATCTCATCTTCGTCTGCATAAGCACAGTCCTTCACCCATGAATATTTAGCGGCAGTGTTTCTATTGGATTGCCGCTGATGGATTGCCTTATATGGGTAGGCACTCAATTACGTGGGAGGCGTGATGATGCGACACGCAACTCCGCCTCCCACGGCCATCGAGCTGCAGTCTATTACAGTATATGTACGAAAATAGGTTCCAGTTATGACCATTACGCGTACAATTTCGAAATGAAACCTGCCCAACTTTTGTAAGTAAGCTGTAAGGAATAAGCCTGCCAAATGTCAGCCTTCTGCCTACACGGGAAGTTGGAGAATTAGTGATGAGTGAGTGAGTGAGTCAGTCAGTCAGTCAGTGAGGGCTTTGCCTTTTACTAGTATAGATCAGTCTCTCCAACTACTCAGATACAAAATTTAATTCATTTTAGAGTGAAACTTGTAATATGTATAATATATAATGTAAAATAAAATAATTGACCTAAAGTATCAGACAAACTAAATTACTACAAACCAATAACAAATATTATTGCCAGCCTTCTAAGGAAGTATAGTCAGCTCTGTCTTCTCTTGCACAGAGCATCTGTCCAATTTATCATCCAGCTGCACTCCCAGGTATTTATAGGTCTGCACCCTCTGCACACAGTCACCTCTGATGATCACGGGGTCCATGAGGGGCCTGGTCCCCCTAAAATCCACCACCAGCTCCTTGGTTTTGCTGGAGTTCAGTTGTAGGTGGTTTGAGTCACACCATTTAACAAAGTCCTTGATTAGGTTCCTATACTCCTCCTCCTGCCCACTTCTGATGCAGCCCACGATAGCAGTGTCAACTTTTGCATGTGGCAGGACTCTGAGTTGTATTGGAAGTCCGATGTATATAGACTGAAAAGGACCGGAGAAATTACAGTCTCCTGCGGCGCTCCTGTGCTGCTGACCACAATGTCAGACCTACAGTTCCCGAGATACTGAACTGATACTGACCACATACTGAGGTCTATCTGTAAGATAGTCCACAATCCATACAACCAGGTTTGAATCTATTCCCATCTCTGTCAGCTTGTCTTTAAGGAGCAGAATTTGGATTGTGCTGAAGGCGCTAGAGAAGTCCAGAAACATAATTCTTACATCACCACTGCCTCTGTCCAAGTGGGAGACGGATCAGTGTAGCATGTAGATAACGGCATCCTCCGCTCCCACCTTCTCCTGGTATGCGAACTGCAGAGGGTCGAGGGCGTGGCGGACCTGTGGCCTCAGGTGGTGAAGCAGCAGCCGCTCCATGGTCTTCATCATATGTGATGTCAGAGCGACAGGTTGGAAGTCATTCAGCTCACTTGGATGTGATACCTTTGGGACTGGGGTGATGCAAGATGTTTTCCAAAGCCTCAGGACTCTCCCCTGTTCTAGGCTCAGGTTAAAGATATGCTGTAGAGGACTCCCAAGCTCCAATGCACAGGCCTTCAGCAGTCATGGCGATACACCATCTGGACCCACTGCTTTGCTGGCATGAAGTCTCCTCAGCTCTCTGCTTACCTGGGCTGCTGTAATTGTGGGTGGGGGGAAAAACTCTCTCCTATGCTGGTATCAGCAGAAGGATGGGTGGAGGGTGCAGTACTCTGAGGTCAGAATGGGTTAGGGTGGTCAAACTTGTTAAAGAAGTTGTTCATCAGGTTTGCTCTCTTCACGTCTCTCTCGATGTTGGCACCCTGCTTCGAGCTGCAGCTAGTGATGATCTTCATTCCATCCCACACTTCCTTCATGCTGTTATTCTTCAAATGCTGCTCCAGCTTTCTCCTGTACTGCTTCTTCGCCACCCTGAGCTGGACTCGGAGTTCCTTCTGCACGCACTTGAGCTCATGCTGATCACCGCCTTTAAAAGACATTTTCTTCTGGTTCAAAAGGCCCTTGATGTCACTTGTAATCCATGGCTTGTTGTTAGCATAGCAGCGTAACTGTTCTTACTGGAACTACAATGACCGTAAAAAAGTTAATGTAGTCAGTAGTGCAGTCAACAACGTCCTCAAAGTTCTCACTATGTGACCCCCTGCAGGATATCCCAGTCCGTAGTTCCAGAGCCTGCTCTGCCTCAGGGGACCATTACCTGAATGAGCCTGTGGTTGTAGGTAGCTCCCTCACTCTTGGTTTGTAGTGAGGCTGTAGCAGAACCAGGTTATGATCTGCTTTCCCAAGCGCAGGCAGTGGGGTGGCGCTGTATGCATCTTTAACATTTGCATACAGTAGGTCAATAGTCCTATTTCTTCTGGTGTTACAACCCACATGCTGGGAGAAGGCAGGTAATGTTTTGTCCAGCGTCACATGGTTAAAATCTCCAGAGATTTTCACAAGTGCCTCAGGGTGCTGCGTTTGTAACTTAGCAACATCAGAATGGATAATATCACCCGCTATCTCCGTGTTCGCTTGAGGGGGGATGTAAACAATAACAACAATGACATGTCCAAACTCTCTGGGCAAGTAATAGGGATGCAGACTTGCAGCCAACAGTTCGCTGTCCCTGCAGCAAGTGGAGATTTTGGCGTTTACATGTCCAGAGTTGCACCACCTTGTATTCACATAGAGAGCTGTGTTAATCTGCACTACTCTTTAGCTTTAGCACTCAAGTGGACCTTTAATGTCAACCTCCGTAAAACTCGCCGGGTTTTCTTTTCACCACAAGGCATGTAAAGTGATGTCCAGGCGCTGTTTCATGTTGAATGACAGCTGTATTTTTTTTTGTGCAGCACGTACTTTTAGTCACAGTACACTTTACATGCACAGTACAGTATTTCAGCTACAGAGTTTGGATCACTGAGTACTAACAGCGCTCACCTTGGAGTATCCCGTGTGTGTGTGTGCATGTATGTGTGTGTCTGTGTGTGTGTCTGTGTGCCGGTGACTGATCTGCACCATGTCTCTCAGCCTCTCTGATGTGCTTCGGGTGGACATCTTTGAAATTTGCTGTATAGAACATTAGAACACTGTAGACGAGAACAGGCCATTCAGCCCAACAAAGCGCCAGTCCTATCCACTTAATTCTTCTAAAATAACATCAAGTCGAGTTTTGAAAGTCCCTAAAGTCTTGCTGTCTACCACACTACTTGGTAGCTTATTCCAAGTGTCTATCGTTCTTTGGGTAAAGAAAAACGTCTTAATGTTTGTACAAAATTTACCCTTAACAAGTTTCCAACTGTGACCCATGTTCTTGATGAACTCATTTTAAAGTCGCTGATTCGATCCACTGTACTAATTCCCTTCATAGTTTTTAACACTTCAATCATGTCACCTCTTAATCTTCTTTTGCTTAAACTGTATAGCAGAGCGAATTCAAACTGGTCTGCCATAGTACTTCAAATATTATATCAGTTAGAGCATTTAAGTTGATATGCTAGTTTTTTATGGGTCCCAGCACATAAAGGAGTCAAAGGAAACAAAATTGTTGATGATTTGGCAATAAAAGCAACTAAACATATTATTAAATTAGAATTAACATTCAGTAAATCCGAAGTTAACAGTCTGACACGACTGAAAATCAATGAGAATGTCGCTAATCATTTGGGACACTGACATTATGGGAAGTCCTATGTACAGAGTAGAAAGCAGAGTGAGATTCGTAGGAAATGGGGGGCCGAACAAGAAGAGAAGAAATGATATTAACACGCATCGGGATTGGGCATTTTAGGTTAAATTATACACAATTCAAGACAAGGCAGCACCAGTCTGGAATGTGTAGATCACGTAATCAGCTAGAGACTGTAGAGCAAGAGTTTCCAAACTTTTTTCGGCCGCCGACCCCTTTACCAAAAACTTTTAAAACCATCGACCCCCTAGTCATTTACTTTACTTACTCAAATTAATACATTTGTACAGTACTCACTATTAAATATTTCACTAGATATCAGATTTTAATCACTTGTAATTATGATTTAAAAAGATAAAATGGCTACGGAATATGGCATTATCTTGTGCAACATTTAATATCGAAACCTGCACTAATGAAAATTTAAGCAAAAAAATACGAGCAGAGTTTTTTTTTTTTTTTACATTTTTGACATTTATGAAATAAATATGTAAATTCAAAATAAGTACAAATCGTCCAAGCTGTACTGTCTGCATTTCTTTTTTGGTTCAGTCATATTATTATCTGAAAAAATACAAACTTTTATTAACAAACAATTTCAACAGCCCCTGTGATTAAAAAAAAAAAAAACAATAAAGTATGCACTTACTTGAAACAGAAGATTTTTATTCTTACTCGAATAAATAAACTGTGTCCTCCAATTTTCTTTTTCGTAGTACTGCTCCTCAATAAATAATTATATTCAAAGTTCATATCACAAATAAGTACATGTCACATCAAACGAACCAATTTATAGTGTTTTATGAAAGCATGACCGTACAAGACTGATAGATTCTGCTAATATAGAATATCCGTCATCTCGTCCCACCGCAAGCAAGAGCGGACATGCAACGGTTTTTCATGTCCGCACTTGCTTTGATACGTTCGATAAGACAATGCACAGATACTGTATGTTTGTGTTACATGTATTTTCATGCATACTTACGTGTGACTCTTTTAATGACACATTTTACCTTTTTGTTCGCAAGTTTGGTATGTAATGTGTTTTTATCAAAAAAGTGTTTTTTTGAATTATTTTACTTCTTAATTAGGTACCTATTGGAATCATAGATATTTTGAAGTAACAAACAAATAGCAGTAGTAAGGGGGTCTATTTTTGCTGTCGTTGACCCCCCAATTTTTTTATTGAAACTATCGACCCCTAGAAAGTTCAAATCGACCCCAGGGGGTCGATATCGACCACTTTGGGAACCCCTGCTGTAGAGCGTGTATTATTAGTGTGTGTGGCATGTAAATTACATCGAGTTCAACATTTTAAATCTCTAGGAATGGGTAAATTAACATTACAATTATTAAAGTATGGCGATGAGGGTAAATTGATTCATAGATTCATATTAAGTTACTGTATATAAAAACTGTAAGGTTGTTTGAGAGTGTGATGTCTCGCTGAAAAGTCTTCACGTTAAGAATTTGAACATGGAGAGACAAACAAAGATAACTGCTTGGGGTTTGGAGATAACGTTTTATGGATGTGTAAGTATTCATTCGCTCAGCTTGGAGTTACTGCACGAAATTTAAGTGAGGGGCAAGCAGCACGACCTCCAGCCCACCGCCAAACTTTACTCAACTCAATCCCCCTGTGGCTGCCCGCGTGTCTTTTCTATGCAATCATTAGTGTGTGTGTCTCCTGTTCACTTCGCGTTTTCAAGTCCATTTTCTACTTCACATTGTCCAGTCACACAGTTGCCACCTCCTACTCTACATTTTGATTACTTACCGTGTATTCCTGCATTCCAAGCTCATTTGACAAAGATTAAGGAGAAAGTGGTGTAGATTTATTTACAACTCCAAATGCCACCTTCAACTGACCAGCAGAAAGCTGGTAAATACATTAATTCAATAAATAATCACAATTTGAGGAAACAGAGGGCAACAACAGCCATTGTTAAACATAACATAAAAAAGCATATCGATTTTCAATAATCGATTTGTGGATTAATAATTAAGTAGGGCTAAGATTTACCTCTTCAGTGTTCACTGAGACAATCACAGCACCAGCTTTTGATCTCAATCAGCAAAATCTACACCCCAAAACAAAGTAAACTGAAGATCATAAAATCAATTTGAAAACCACCACCAGCTCAAATGTTTACCTCTCCTACCACCTCAGTCAGTCCACACAGTGGGTGTCTTTCTCACAGCACAGTAATCACCTCACACACTAAATGCTGCCCTCTTAAGAAATACCAGCACAAGTCTCACCTCCACTTGGCGATGTCACCTGTGTGTCCACCTGTGACCAAACTCCCTAATTATTAAGCTGACCACCACGACCTCCCTCACTAACTGGCTCAAGTGACATACGTGTTGTATCAAATTCACTCTTCTGAAGTTGTACCCAATAAAATTAAAAACATGCGCCAATTTAAACAAACAGATTAAGCAAATCCAGTGTCCAGCAATAGATAGAATAGACTTAGTGGAACTTTGTCACAAAGTAGAAGTTACAGAAATTCTTTAAAAAATAAAAAAGGTAGATACTGTAAATAAGTAAATAAACATACACACACACTTTGGTCTGAACACACACCATAATGACTATGAAGCAAGAAAAATTAAAAGAAAGAAAAGTTCTGAATTGGCTGTCACAGTCAGAGCGAGATATTATGCAGATGTATTTCTGTTGGTATAAAAGAGCTTCGTAGTGTTTCTTAACACACTTACGCAAAATGATTTGAAAGAACTAGATTTAACTGTTTGAGAGAGAGGATGTGCAGTATTGTTCATAATGGTACTCAGTTTTGTTTTAATCCTCTCCTCAGCTACGAACTCCAGGGGGTCCAGGGTGCGTCCCATGACTGATCTTGCCCTTTTAATTAGCCTGTTCATTCAGTCAGACTCTCTTAACGTGATGTACACAGCTCAGCATGCTGCAATGCAGAAAATCACACTGGTCATCAGAATGTGATAGAAGATGTGAATTATGTCACCTTCCACATTGAAGGAACGCAGCCTCCTAATTAAAAAGAGCCCCCTCTGCCCTTTCTTATGGAGTTAAAACATTTTTTCCTTTTAACACGACACACATCCATCCCTGTTATGGCGGTGCAGTTAAGGAGCATAAGTCAGGTCAATCAGCTATTTACTAATGGAGAAGGGATGGTCACAGTTTAACAGAACAATGCACTTTAAAACATTTAGTGACAACAAGGTGGTTTTATTAAATCTGATAGCCCAATCAAAAGTTATGATTGATTCAGTGGGTAAAGAGGGAACTGGTGGCCTTTAATGAATTGAAACGGTTTGTCAAACCTACTGACAAAAATAGAGGTTACGCACCATCAGTTACACCAGTCAGCCTAAGCTAACAAACCCCTTATTTCACTTGCATGTCTTCTCCTGTTGCAGCTGCGCATTTCAGCGAAGTTAAGGTCCTCTTTCATCTCCTCCCTCCTGACTTTTCTGTTTAACACAATCCTGTACGCCTACTTGTACAAACCTTCATCAATTTCATTTACATACAACAGATTTTGGCGAATCGTTTAAATGCAATTATTTATATCCATTTATACACTATTATTGGCAATTATTAAGTCCATCCATCCATTTTCCAACCCGCTGAATCCGAACACAGGGTCACGGGGGTCTGCTGGAGCCAATCCCAGCCAACACAGGGCACAAGGCAGGAACCAATCCTGGGCAGGGTGCCAACCCACCGCAGGACCAATTATTAAGTAATAATAATAATAATTATTATTATTATTAATATTATTAAATAATTCCTCCCATACAAGTAACATTTCTAGGACTGCCTTCTTCCATCTCTGAAACATTTCTAGACTACGTCCTGTTCTTACGCAACACAGTACTGAGGTATTGGTTAATGCCCGAGTCACCTCAGGTATAGATTACTGTAATGCTATTCTGTCTGGCATCCCACAAAAACATATCCATCTTTAACAACTTCTTCAAAATTCTGCTGCCAGGATAATAACCTGCTGTTCCAAATCCACTGAACATATTACACCTCTTCTCTCTCAACTTCACTGGTTTCCTGTTAACTACTGAATACAATACTAAATACTACTCTGAACATTTAAAGCTCTACACAAACTCAATGATTTCCTACAGACTGACACTCCTCTCGCTCACTCAGATCCTCATCTGCAGTTCAACTTTCTGTACCACACGTCAGACTCGGTGCCTTGGGAGCTCGAACGTCTCTCATTGTGCTCCTCAACTCGGGAATTCTCTTCCCTCTCTTAAGTGTCAGCTCGCTTCAATAACACATTTTAAAACTACCCCCAAAACTGATCTTTTCAAACTGGCATACCAATTGTGAATTTTGCACTGTTACTGCCAGTTATCTTTGTTTGTTTTACTAATTATTGCTTTTTGATTTATCATTCCCTTGTTTTAATTTTACTAATGTTGTTTAACTTTATTGTAAGGTGACCTTGAGTGCTAAGAAAGGTGCCTATTAAGTAAAATGCATTATTATTATTAATATAAACTGATAAGACAACTCTGGGACCCCAGCAGCACTGTATGTTTCATTCAAGTAGTGAATACTGCTGACCCACAACTCTGTAAGATGGTCTTCTTGTTTCAGAGTCTGTTGGACCTTCACGCCACTCCCAAGATTGTTTCATATCTGATAATCTGAAATGAAGAGCAGTGAGTTACTGTCATCATGCTTCAAACTGTCTAACTTTACATACACCATAACATAGAGCCTGTTCTAAAATGATTTTCAAGTGTCTTTAGACATAACAGACAAAGTTTTAATGAAGTTAATTCCTGTTCTTTTCACAGAGAAAAAGAAAAAGCTGCTATTTGCTGGAACATCTCAATGGATGTGAAACAGGACACCTGTGATGTGGATGCAAATATCATGGAGAAAACTGTAAATAATAAGGAAGAGGACTGTGAGTGGGAGCCCATCTGCCTTAAACAGGAAAGTCTGAGCATCAAGGAGGAGGACTGTGAACTGCAGCCAGTGGGCATTAAAGAAGAACCTGAAGAGAAGTCTGTCAGTATTGAGACACATAACCATACAAATATGGACAGTGTAGAAGAAGACAACCGTCATGATGGGTGTCAAGATGGAGTGGCGACCTGGTTAGACTCTTCTCATAGCAGACACTTTTCATCCCCAGAGCCTTCTATCAATGTGAAGTCTGAATCATTAGAGACTGAAACAGAGAGGGCTGAGGAAATTACATCTGTTAGAGCTCAGAAAAATAAGCAACCACCTTCAAAGAAGTCTGGAAGAAGTAAGTGCAAAATAAAAATGTGTAAGATTTAGGGTTGGGGTTTATGAGCTTGAAAAGTTGGGTCTTGTTATTTATATGAGAAATTTAGAAATAGAGTGAAGATACTTTATTTTATTGTGTGTTTAAATTTAGTGTGAGATTTCATCTATTGTTATGTAAGGTTTAGCAATTTGCTATTCTTCCATTATAGTGACTTTATGCAAAAGTCCTCAGCCTATCCTCGATAAAGAGTGCTATACAAATGTCCAAGAACAAGACAAAGGTATTGATCCCTCTGCAATTTCCTGCGTATCCATATTAATTCCTCTTAACAATGTAGTCCGATCTTTAACTAAGCTCCGATTACAGACAGCCTCAGTTGTCCTAAACTACTGTAATAACACACTAACAATTGGATGGCTTCTTGTCAGTCCTGAACACATCGTTTAAACTTTCACAGTCCACTCCATGACCCTCTTATCTTTACAGACTGGTTGACCCTTCTTTAACAAAACAAAACTTTTTGTAGCTACTGATCAGCAATGAATTTTAATCCATTCCTTCATTCCAAACCTTTTTCAGTTCCTTTATCCCTGAGAGTCCTTTTCTGATCAGTTCTCTTTAGGTCAGGCCACAGCATCTCGTGTCTCTTATTGGCCATTCCAGAACACCAGTTACCGTATGTTTAACCCTTTGTTTTTGATTTCTTCCTGTGTTTGGGCTCATTGTCCTGTGTCATCACTCAACTTTTTGTTCAGCTTCTACTATCCTGATATTTTTTGGTCAGATTTCTTGATAATATTTTCAATTCAGTGACCGTTGATTATGTCAAGTGTTCCAGCCCATGAAGAAACATGCAGGCCAAACCATAATGCTCCATTCACCTTGAGTCATTAGTATCAATGTCCACTTTTGTCTTACCTCCAAACATGGTGTTGCATGTTTTGACCAAAGACTTCAACTTTTGTCTCATTCATTCATAGAACATTGTCTGTTCTGGAACATCATAATGATCTTTTACAAGTTTTAAGATGTGTAGTGATGGTTTTGCTAGATTGTGTTGATTTCCTTGCTGTTGCCCTTCTGTAAAATACATTATTATGCTTTTCTCCATAAGAACACATGGACAGAGACTTTCTCAAGTCCTGTAGTTTTCTGCAGGCCCTTTGCTCTGCCTGTGTGGGTTCCTATTCACCTCTGCTTTCATGCTGTGATCTTTGTTGGTTCCCCATTCCAGTAGTAGGTTTCTTCTTTTTTTTGTAGACAGTATGGCTTTCTATGCATTGACGGATACCCAAGTCTTCCAAAATTCTTTTATCACATTTGCCAGCTTTACACATCACTTCAGTTCTTCTAAGGTTCTTGTGACATCCTTAACACTAGAATTACCAGAGCCTACGAAAAAAACTTTGATTATCTGAGTGAAGTGGAGTTTTAGAGTGGAAATAATGGATCGTTGTTTGGAACACACGATTCTACAGTAATCTGTGTAAACACATTGTTAAAACAGAAACGTTTTTTATATTCTAGTAGTAGATGACAAAATGTAGGCCTAAACTATATAATGTATGAAGCCTGAAGTCCAAATATCAAATACAGTGGTACCTTGGTATACGTCTGCTTTGGAATAAATCCAACTTGGTATACGTCCTGTTTGGACACGAAAAATTTTGCTTCGTATACGACCTTTGTTTGGAATACGACTCGCGTGCTATCTTGTTTACCTCTCTCGAGACAAAGCCACGACTGCCCACGAGCGTTAGTGCGCCAGTTGCTAGCATTCAGTGAACAACCCGCGCTATAACTCTCTTTGAACTTTCACGTGTGTGATATAGCGGGTCCACAGCTCCTGTCAAAGTCCAGCTTTAAAATAAATAATCACCGCGCTCGCAGCTTGGTGAGGGGGCGTGGTGGTTATGTGGCTGAAGGTTGTCAGGGCGATTCGCTATGTGGGCGTTTCTCACCAAAGTGCACTTGTGAGGGATCGTCCGCATTCATGATTGTTCCTGGAGCTGCTTATCTTGATAAACAGAAGCGCGAGTCAGATAGAAGTGGAGTAAAAAGAAAATACGGACGGGAGGTTGAGTGAGTGAGTGAGTGACAGACAGAGAGAGGGGGCTGCTTATCTTGATAAACAGAAGCGTGAGTTGGCTTGAAGTGGAGTAAAAAGAAAGAAAGGACGGGAGGTTGAGTGAGTGAGTGAGTGAGTGAGTGAGTGAGTGAGTGAGACAGGGCGACTCCCCTGTTGGGAAGCAGGGGGGTCGCCAGGCAAAAAGGCACCGGGCTTCTTCTTGTTTTTTTTTTGTTTTTTTTTAAAGAATGCTTCCTGCTCTATTTTAACTTCATTGTTTTAAAGAAGACTTTTTTCTATTGTTTTTAACCTCCACGTTTCACTTCTGATTTTATGGATTACTAGGCTGACCCGCCTTTTAAGGCGACCACTTCTTAAGGCAATTCAATATGTAGATCAATTTGATATTTTATACAAACTAATTAATTTGGTTATATTGCATTTGAACGGTATTACTTTAATACTCGTAGTTTCTGTTATTTTTGTGATGAAATTTAAACTTTTTTTCTATATTGAGGTCGCCCTTTTGAACCCCCCTGATATTTACTATGCGGTGAGGCATTTGTACTCCATCAACATTAATTATTTCCAGAGACATCATTTTGTCTATTTTGCCAGCGCATCGCACACAAAAGCAAGGGAACGATGGGGACGGAAGGACAATCCCGACCGCTTTTATATAGTAAGAAAGAAGAAGATGATATCGCACAGTCTGGAGTAGAAAATCATCTTTTACCTGGAAAAACGTAACTACATTCCCATCGTGCATTGCAAAATGGACGGGGCGTGCGTGAAACTCCGCGCCTGCGTAGCACTCACGGGACGGAAGGACAATCCCGACGGCTTTTATATAGAAGGATTTATTGGAACTTTGGAGACTGCACTTTAATTTGAACACCTTGTTTTGTTAATTGTTTTAATAAAAGCATTTTGCACTTTTTCACCATTCCCTTACTTTGTTGTTACCGATGAGGTTAGCAGTGAGGCACATTACCGACGGTGTAGGGTTCAAGGGCTCCCCGGCAGCAGATGGGAGCATACAGCAAACCTGCATCGTCACAACGTGATTTTGTGTTTTTTTCATGTAAATTTGAATTGATTGTTGAAAAGTATGAAGGTGGCATGTGTATCCGGGACATGGCTGTTGCATACCGTTTGCAGAGAACGACGGTATCGGATTGTGAAAAACAAAGATGTTATTAAAAAGTAAAGTGAGGTAAAATTTTCATTTATTTCATCTAATTGCTTTTGTATTTATGTATTTTAGTATTAAGCAGTGTTTAAATTATTTTATACAACCCCATCAATGTATAATATGCCAATAGCAATAGGATTTTTTTTTTTTTCATGGGAACGGATTAATCATTTTCCCATTATTTCTTATGGGAAAAATTTGTTTGGTATACGTCCTGTATGGTATAAGTCAAAGGGTCTGGAACGAATTAAGGACGTATACCAAGGTTCCACTGTAAATACTTTCACAAAAGGTACAAATCTAACACAACAATTGTGCTTTTATTCAAAAATATAACTGCAGAAACAAAAAGCCGCCTTAACATGCGACATTGAGACCTGTTTATTATGACTGCCTCTGTGGTGCGATAGAATCAGCTGCCAACTGGAAATCAAAAGGTCGCGGGTTCGATCCTGCACCACTCCGTTTTGAGAAGTAAACTGCTCTTAGTCTTACTATTTTAGAATAAAAACATACATTTGAGTAACAGCATTTGTGTGATGATGTTTTCACATATATTGTCTCTTTCAGGTGTGTAATAGAAACCACAGCATAGAGAGAAATGCAATATTATTTGAAAGTGAACAGCGTCCGATCAGCTGTAAAAGTATGGCATTTCTAAATGTTTGCTTTTTTTCAGTCTGATTCCCTCAGTCAGACTGTATATTTGTCTCTTATTCAGTGCACGCAAGAACATGCAGGTTGCCAGATGCTGTGTGCTACAACATGCTGGCGGTGATCAACGCACATTTTAAAAAAAGAAAGAGACAAATATATGTGATGTTTTGAAGAAATCATTTTATGACGCGATTTACCTTTATTTATTTACTTACTTCCTGAAGCCTAAAGTCACAAGTTGTTGTGTTAGATTTGTACCTTTTGTGAAAGTGTTTCTTTTATTTGGACTTCAGGCTTCATACATTATATAGTTTATGCCTACATTTTGTTATCTACTACTAGAATATAAAAAACGTTTCTGTTTTAACAATGTGTTTACACAGATTACTGTAGAAATGGAACAGACATGAAATGCGTGTGTTCCAAACAATGATCTATTATTTCCGCTCTAAAACTCCACTTCACTCCCAGAAAATCAATCAAGGCATGAGCTGGGAGAAGTTTGTGCACGTTCTAAGTGGGTGGGGGAATGGAATAGCCGGCTGCTTGCAGCATGAGTTTATCGGCACATTTAGAGGACAAAGGACGCTGGCGGAGAGGTGTGAAGGGATTTAAGAAGCGATTTAAGGTGGGACAGATCTACGAGTTTTTTCGTAGGCTCTGGTAATTCTAGTGTTAAAGGAGGGTGTAGCCCCTGCTGATTGAATTAAAGCCCCTTCTAGTTGCAGATCCAGGGCCTGCTTATAGGCTCGTTATTTTTTCCATCACAAACAGGCAGGTTCAGTTCTCTGTTACAAGCCTAAGATGAAAGCCAATTTAGGTGTTGATTTGTTTAAAGGACACTCTGAAAAGCTGCAGACTAACTCTGATTTACACCTTTGTGTTTAGATGAAGTACTGGGCTGATAACTGGTATGACCTGTGCTTCAGCCATTCATTCAGGATTACTGGGTGAGATGGTGCAGCTGACTTTCTGCATCCTTATTAAATCTTCTGTCTTAACAGGTCTTGAGTGTCACTAAAAATCCTATTTAAATGGCGATGCCCACTTTGACCTGCACAGTCATGGAGTATCTGGTGTTGTGACATAAACACTTGATGTGTGGCCTGTGCAGCTTCCCCTCCTAGGCCTGGTGTGGCAGGTGGTCTGTGTGTCTCAGTGCTCCTTGTGTGATGTCTGGAGATTTGTGCTGCTGACCAGAACTATAAAGTGTAATTGTGACATTGGTGACCAGTATTTTGATTGTTATTTAAATTGTACTTATTTGTGATGAGCAAGACAGCATTTGTCATAGTTTTGTAGAAAATAAAATGCCATAAATTAGTTTCAGTCTCTTTTATAACTTCTTCTAATCTCTTATTTTAAAATACTAGCATGGTGAAGTGTTCATTTAGTAAATTGTGCACGATGGTGAAATGTCCTTGTGTTTTGATCACATTGTGTATTTTGGACTCTCTGTTCACTAGATATGTTAGGCCTGGTTTTGTCCATCTTGTTGCCTTTGTTCATTGGATTTTACACACGGGCATGGGTGCCACACATTTTATTGTGTTATATTGTCCCAGACTGCTGGGGACCCTACCCAGCCGGG
Source organism: Polypterus bichir lapradei (assembly GCA_026402145.1). NCBI lineage: Eukaryota > Metazoa > Chordata > Cladistia > Polypteriformes > Polypteridae > Polypterus > Polypterus bichir. Next base: position 190,469,130 of record JANRMT010062791.1, read on the forward strand.
ATGCCTGGACGGTCCCCGAGTGGGACGATACCTCCCCTGGGCCACAAGGGGGCAGCTGCCCGGGTCTACTTATGGGCCACTTCACCGGAGCTGGGACACTCATGCCTACCGGAGGACGTGGCCACCGCCAGGGGGTGCCCAAACGGTTATGAAGTCCTGGACGGCAGCACTTCAGCCACACCAGGAAGTGCTGCCGGTAGAATTCCCAGGGGCACCCGGAGTGCTTCCAGGGGCTCTCTTGACACTTCCACCACACCAGGAAGTGTCATCAGGGGGAGCACCTGGAGCTCATCCGGGTCAGTATAAAAGGGGCCACCTCCCTCCAGTAGATGAGCCGGAGTTGGGAGGAAGGAGATAGAGCTTGTGAGGAGGGGAGTGGAGGTAAAAAGAGAAAGAAGAGAAAGAGAGAGAGGAGGAGAGTTGGTGGATGAAGGCATTTTGGTGCTGTAAAAGAAAAATAAAGAAGTGTGTTTTGGACATTCTGGTGTCTGTCTGTCTGTGTCCGGGGGTATGCTTTCCACAATATTTATTTAGAAATGTTTGTCTAATTGTTAGTTTCTCTTTGAAGAATATGAGAAAATAAAGCAATTTTGGTGTATATGACATTTTTTTTCTTTCTGAAGTTGCTGTATATAATTTTAATTAAATCCTTTTTACCGTTGTTAATTTTCTTAACAAGCAGTGGAGCCGTGAGATAAGGACTTTGTGTTGCCTGTGCAGTTTTACCACTCCTCAGGTTGGCATGACTGGTCTGCCTCAGTGGTCCTCCCAGTGATATTATGTGGAGATTTGTGCTCATGACTGGGTGAGTCTAAACAATCCATGAATGGCCCTCTCGCTCATCTTGATCCATTCACACATGTAGAGATTTAATTTCCAAACAGCAAAACTTGCACAGTGGCATATAAAAGTTCAGGCACCCTGGGCAAAATTTCTGTTACTGTGACCAGCTAAGTAAGTAAAAGATAACCTGGGGCCTCATGCATAACGGCGTGTGTAGAATTCGCACTATAACATGACGTAAGCACAAAAGCCGAAATGTGCTCATGCACAGAAAAATCCAGATGCATGAATCTGTGCGTACTCCAACTTCCATGACTTCAGCGTAGAAAGTAATGCATACACCTGCCACCACTTCCCAACTCCTCCCAGAATTATGCTCCTTTCAATATGCAAATCAATATAAATAGCCCTTAAGCTCACCGATCTGTGAAAAGACGATGGCAAAAGCACGGGGAAATATAGAAGAATTTCAGCAAATACCAAGTGGAGGCAAAGGAAAAACGTACTAGTTTTTGGTTTAAACAGTGGTATAATCAACAAAAGGAAGTTGACCGAGTGACATAGCATGTTGGAGAAACTGAAAAGCTCAAGTTCACAATGTCACACAGTGCCCGAAATAAAAAAGAAGTTGTCAGATATAAAAGTTGCCATGAAAAGGTGAGTTGTAGCCCACTGCCTGAGTGTCATATGAAAGCTTATTAGGGAACAGAGGAAAAAAAAATAGGCACACAGTGGGGAAAAAAGAACGAAATGTCAACTTTAATCTCGAAATTTCCACTTTAATCACGTAGTTTATTTTGTCATTAAAGTAGAACATCATAAATTTCATCTTTAAATCTAACTAAAGTAGCACGTTAAATGCTTTGTTTTTTACGTGTTCTTCTATGTGCTCTATGTGTGTGAATCACTACGTGCTTCTTAAATGGGCTTTCTCTTCCTCTAACAGGACACAGAATCCAGTACATTCATGATATTACAGCTCTCTGAATAATTAAAATACTGAGATGTATAATTGATATATTTTCATGATGATAGGAATTAAAGTACGTTATTAAACATGGGAACACGGTGGCGCAGTGATACTGATAAACTGGTGCTGCGTCCAGAGATTGTTTCTGCCTCCATCAAAATGCATACTTTGCCGCGCATGACCTTTGATGAAATAATTTATTGCAGCAGTACTGTCTCTTTAGAATGTACTAACCCTCAATTCCTGTCCTTCTTTTTCTTTCTTCAAGTTACCAATCACCACACAATCAGCTCTGTAATTGATGTCAAGCCATTTGTAAGCTTTGAACGCCGATTCTTCAAAACTTTTAAGGAACATTGAAATATCTTTGCAGTACATGTTTAATTATTCTATCCATCTATCCATCCAGGGTCACACCAATCCCAGCAAGAATACAGCGCGAGGCAGGAACATCGCTAGTACTGCAACACCGTGTCCTCACATATTAAATTATTAACAATATAGATTATTTAAATGATGTTAAAATTTTATCTGTATAATGTCTTCTTCTTTCGGCTGCTCCCGATAGGGGTCTCCACAGTGGATCATCTTCTTCCATATCTTTCTATCTTCTCTATCTTGCTCTGTTACATTCATCACCTGCATGTCCTCTCTCAACACATCCATAAACCTTCTCTTGGGCCTTCCTCATTTCCTCTTGCCTGGCAGCTCTATCCTTAACATCCTTCTCCCAATACACTCAGTATCCCCCCTCTGCACATGTCCAAACCAGCACAATCTCTCCTGTCTGACTTTGTCTCCCAAACGTCCAACTTGAGCTGACCCTCTAATGCCCTCATTTCTAGTCCTGTCCATCCTCATCACACCCAATATAAATCGTAGTATCATTAACTCTGCCACCTCCAGCTCTGTCTCTTGCTTTGTGGTCAGTGCCACCGTCTCCAACCCATATAACATAGCTGGTCTCACTACCGTGCTGTAGACCTTCCCTTTCACTTCTGCTGATACCCTTCTGACACAAGTCACTCTTGACACTCTTCTCCGTCCACCCACTCCACCCTACCTAAACTCTCTTTCTCACCTCTCTTCCACAATCCCCATTACTCTGTACTGTTGATCCCAAAGTATTTAAACTCCTCCACCTTCGCCAGCTCTACTCCCTGCATCCTCTCCATTACACTGACCTCCCTCTCATTCACATACATGTATTCTGTCTTGTTCCTACTGACCTTCATTCCGCTCCTCTCCAGAGCATATCTCCAACTCTACAGGATCTCCTCAACCTGCTTCCTACTATCACTACAGATCACAGTGTCATCAGCAAACATCATAGTCCACAGGGACTCCTGTCTAATCTCGTCTGTCAACCTGTGCATCACCATTGGAAATGAGAGGGCTCAGAGCCGATCCCTTATGTAATCCCACCTACATTTTGAATGCATCTGTCACTCCTACTGCAGACCCTCACCACTGTCACACTTCCCTCATTCATTTCCTGTACAACTCTTAGGTACTTCTCTGCCACTCCCGACTTCCTCATACAATACCACAGCTCCTCTCGAGGCACCCTGGCATATGCTTTCTCCAGGTCCACAAAGACACAATGCAACTCCTTCTGGCCTTCTCTAAACTTCTCCATCAACATCCTCCGAGCAAACATCGCATCTGTGGTGCTCTTTCTTGGCATGAAACCATCCTGCTGCTCACTAATCATCACCTCACTTCTTAACCTAGCTTCCACTGCTCTTTCCCATAACTTCACGCTGTGGCTCATCAATATTATCCCCCTGTAGTTGCTACAGTCCTGCACATCCCCTTAATCTTAAATATCGGCACCAGTACACTTTTTTCCACTCCTCAGGCATTCTCATTTTCTATGATTCCATTAAACAATCTGGTTAAAAACTCCACTGCCATTTCTCCTAAACACCTCCATGCTTCCATAGGTATATAATCTAGACCAACGCCTTTTCCATTCTTCATCCTCTTCATAGTTGTATAATGTAATAAACATATTTTGCTGCATTTCATCTTAAAAATGATATTGTCATCATATGTAAATACGTGCTTTATAAAGTGGCTCAAGTTGTGCAATATTATAACTATTTTCCAAGTTTACAGTGAGGTGATTGTACTTATAAGTACAAACAGTTCTACAAGGAGCACTTGAACTGATTGAGTGAGTTTAGAGGTCCTGGGATGAAACTGTTTTTGAACTGCAGTGTCCCTACAGGAAAGGCTCTGAAGCCTTTGCGTATGAGAGCAGTTCAAATAGACTGCATGTGCTTGATGCTGTATCCCGATAATTCTCTTTCCGATCAGCTGCTGTAGAGCTGTGATTCCAAACTCAGATGCAGTGGGATAAATACTTGAGAGTAACAACGCTAAGGCTACTATGGTATTTGGAATAGTTTGACCATTCCGTGAACCATTATATTGTTACAGGTTAATTACAATCAGATGCCTTAAATTAATTAACAATATGTGGTTAATTTCTGTGTATTTCATAAAGCCGCGTCAGGGATGTAGATCTAAAAAAGAAAGGGAAACCACACTGGAACAAAAGCATTACATTGACGCTGGTTGCCGCCAGTTTGCAAAACCAAGCAGGGAACTTTCGTACGCCAAGGATTTAGCTGGCGTTAAAATGTGCGTGGCTTTACACCAAGTTTTGTTTTTTTACATCACAATGTGAGCGTGGAAACGGAAGTATGCAACATTTTTTATACATGAGGCCCCAGACGTCCAATGACCTTCTTCCTGCAGCACCTCTTGGTGTGGCAGAAGTGCTGCTAAACAGGGCCCAGTAAACATCCAGGCACCTCCTGGGGGTGGCAATGGGCCCCAACAAGGTTCAGCTTCCATGCTCAAAACCTGTGGCCCTGTTGCAAGCCAAGGGGGCTGCCCTCTATCGGTCTGGGGGAGACAAAATCCAGAATAAGCCCTCTCCCCCTGTCTTTCTGTGCTGAAGGCATCACTGCTGGAAATGGGCCCAGGCAGTCTGTCACACCACAGATTGTCGTTAATGTTCAGATCAATGAACTGAGAGAGCCATGACAAAACCTTAAACTCCTTGAGGAGTCCATTGTGAATTCTGGGGTGCAGTTCTGATCATTATCCTTTTGTAGAAGCCATACTCTTTTCATTTTTTGCTTTTATAGGTGGTGTGAAGTTTGCTTCAGAATTTTCTAATATTTAATTGAATCCATTCTTCCCTCTACCAGTGAACAGTTCCCGGTGCTCCTGGCTTCAACACAAGCCTGAAACGTGATTGGTGATTGATCTTCTCCCATCCTTAACAGTCAGAGACGTTTTCTTGTCATAGAATTCTGTGCCCTTTTTCCTCCAAACACACCTTTGCACATTTGGCCAAAACGTTATTTTTTAACATCATCAGTTCACATGGTTTGGTTCCAAAATCCATCAGGCTTGTTTAGATGTTCATCTGCAACCTTTGAATTTTGTGGTGAGGACACAGGAATTTTTTTCTTTTGATGGCTCTTCCTTGGAGGTCAAATTTCTGGTGGTGTTGCTGCACAGTAGAACAGTGCATCACCACTCAAGAGTCTGACTACAAAAGACCACCAGGAAGCTTTAAGACACCGGGGTTTAGATTTGCCATTCTAGCAATGCTATGAGCAGTTGTCTTGGAAAGTTGTCTTGGTCTTCCTGACCTCAACTTGATTTCCACCATTGCTGTTAACTGCCATTTCTTAATAACATTACCAACTGAGGCAGTGGCTACTTGAAAACTCTTTGACATCTTCTATAGTCTTTTCCTGCTTTGTGACTAAAAATTATTTTATTCCTCAGAGTGTTAGACAGCTGCTTAGAGGAGCCCATGGCTGCTGATTGCTGGGACAAGGTTTGAGGAGTCTGAGAATTTATACAGCTTTGAATTTTGAATCACCTGGCCATTCCTAATGATTGTAACCAAGCCAAAGCCCTAAGGAGCTAATTAGGGTCTGACATCTTGGGGGGGGGGGAAAGATATCTGAGACCTCCGATCTCTTGGGGTGCACAAACATTTCTGGAGTACTCCTTTTTTCATGCTACAAATCAAAAATAAGACACAAATCTTGTTTAAAATGCAGAAAATAATGTTTTATCTTTAACTTTATGGCACTGAATATTGACTTAACTATTCACAGTAACAGTTATTTTCATCAGAGCGGTCCCCACACATTTGCATGTCATTGTATATGAAATGTCATGAAAGTGTTTATCCTGATAATGCTACGTCTGAAAAGGATCATCTGCTTGGCAGAGTATATCGTGCACCCAAGTGAAGAATTAAATAACGGAACCCTTAAATTTCTAGTATAGAAAATGGTGGTTTATCTAAAATGATAAATTGCAATTATTTTTGAGGGATACTCTGATTTTTTTGTCCTGTCCTGATCATATGTCTGGTTCTTTTCAAACAGTGCCATTATTGACAGCTAAGACAAATTTATTTCCTTAGTGGTTTTCCTGCTTTCACTGCATTGCTGAAAGTAAATGCGCTTAGCCAAGTGTTGTACCTAAACGTTTCTCATCAGATTAGTTACAACAAATGTCTTTGCTTTAAATACACCACAACTAACTTTTTCATTTTAAACTTTACAGATAACATTCCTATCAAAATTTTAGATACTTTAAGATATTTCCAAACAGCAGTTATTTTCTTCATGAGTTTCCACTCTGTCAGTTGTACGTGTGCCCTCAGTTTAACATATTCCATGTCATGAAATCGGTAGACCAGTCAACCAACTATAAGCCGATTTCACAATGAACAGCAAAAACTGGGCACTTTTAATTCAAGATTGATTAATTTTTGTAACACTACTGTTTAATTCAGTTGTATTTCTTCTTTATAGCGCTCTTCATTGAGTGCAGGCTTGGACTGCTTGATGTTTTCAGCCATAACAGAGATAATAATTCCATATATGAACACACACATTGGATCAAATTAACTCTTTTAGGGCTAATTTTTTGTGTTTCTTATCTCCCAGGGCTGAATATTTTTCCAAAAACTAACATTTTTTAAAAAAGAACACAAAGCAATTGTTTAACATATCAAATCAACAAAAAATATTTACTTTTGACAAATGTTACTGTCTTGCATGTTGTATGAGCCTGCATACTCTATGATTTCACATACATATCACATACATTTTACACAGCAAAGTCCTGCGCAGTCTGATCTCGCTCAAAGCAGCCAATTTCAGTCATTGCCACATTGCACTGCTTACAATACATGTTGCTTTGGTGCCTACTTTTCAATTGTCTGTTTCTGCACTTTCTCACATATATTGTTAGTGTGTACTGTAGAGAGACAAGTCACCTTTTTGCCATCGTGCCATTCCACTGTCACCAAGTTTTCTGCCCGCATGAAAACCGTATTGTCACCTCTTTTTATCTTCTGAAACTTTATGAACTTTATGCATGGCATTATAGCCTGGCTCACCCCATGGGATTTGCTTCTGTTTATTACAGAAGTGAATAAAACTTTGCAGCAGCACGTACCTATCACCATGCTGCATAACCTGTCCAAAGTCACCAGGGGACAAAGCATGTTTGGACCAATGCTCCCTGAAGTTATCAACAACAACAACAACAACAACATTTATTTATATAGCACATATTCATACAAACAGTAGCTCAAAGTGCTTTACATAATAAAGAATAGAAAAATAAAAAACACAATATGAAAACAAAATAAATCAGCATTAATTAACATCGAATAAGAGTAAGGTCCAATGGCCAGGGGGGACAGAAAAAACAAAATAAAAACTCCAGACGGCTGGAGAAAAAAAATAAAATCTGTAGGGATTCCAGACCATGAGACCACCCAGTCCCCTCTATATCACCAGTTCTGTCCCATCTCTACTTGTAATACCACAGCACGCTTCATCTCGTCTTTTGTTATGAGTTTAAACTTTGAAAAATGAGAATGTGATGCAAATGTAGCCCGCGATTCAAAAAATTTCTCTGCCTACCTGTTTGTCTCGTCTGACGGTAGCTGAAAAGCAGCATCAGGAGAGAGCAGCCTGAAGTACAGCAGCTGGTGATCTGTCGTGTCCAACAGCAAGCCACGCCGTCTTGTGAAGTCCAGTAGCCAGATCGGCTCTCAACAGATCAATGTCTGTGTATTTATCCCACGCGAACCTTGCCGTAGATGCATTGGCTGCACGAAGGCGCTCAAATGGCAGCAGATCCGCTGGTGTGGCCTCGGCTGGTGTTTGATCAGCTGATGCCGGCTTCTCACTCTTTTGCTCGATCTCCTGATCACTGTCATTAAAATCCGATTCTGAAAAATCAGAGTCCGACTCCGCGATAATGCGCAAAACATTGTCTGCCGAGTTTTTTCTTTTCTGCACTCGCTTCGCTTCCTTGTCACATGTCAATGCCATTTTGCCATTGTTTACATTTCGCAACTCACGCACACGCAAGGATTAGTTGCCGAGTCAAAAAGTCTAGCATTCCTCCAAGCACAGAGAGGGAATGCCTGTGACGTGACAGTGAGATTTGTCGCCATTAACAGCTGATTATCGCCCTCTATCCCTGGATGTCGACTTTAGTCGACATGTGCCCTCAACCCCTCCTGTCGACAAAAGTAGACATCCGCCCTAAAAGTGTTAACAGTAAAACCTGGCAACTTTTAGCTTAGTCAACATAAGTAAGTCCTGATAGTAGATACCCTTTAACATTATAATGGTGAGTATAAATGTCACCAGCGTGTCACAAAGGTTACCAGTCCTGGTGTCACCTGCCACTCCCCTGTAGAGCTGAAACACCAACAGCTGTGCTCTTCCTCGGTTTTCTCATCTTCTATTTTTTCTCCGATGTCACTGCAGCTTCTGTAGGCCTATGCACTGAGGCTCACTCATCCATTGCTCTTTTTTGCTTTGGTGAATGAAAGAAGACATTTTGTTGTTTGTTTTGGTGTCAAGTGGTTTTAGTTCAAGTGTGGATAAATTGAAGGTGCACTTTTCATACATGGCGTGGCATTCTGTTTTATTTATTACCCTCCATAATGGTGGAGACAAAGAAACATTCTTCTTGCATTTGTTCCTTTAATCCACCGTTTAAAATTACAAATTAAATAATTCAGATGTAAAGTACAATTTACTGATTTTCATTTAAGGGGATTTGCAAACATTTCAGTCACACCTTGTAGAAATGACAGCACTTTTTCTTAATCGTCCTCTCATTTCAGGGCACCATAATGTTTGGGACAATTGGTGCCAGAGGTGTTTGTGATTCCTCAGGTGAGTTTCATTGCTTTAGTATTGCAGGCCTAAGACACCTAGGCTTACTCCTACCTACAGACTACCTTTCGTTTCTGTAGTTGCCATTAATCAACATGAGGGCAAGAGCTGTGCCAATGAAAGTCAAAGAAGCTGGAAAATGATAATGAAATTATTAGAGACATCGGAAAATCCTTAAGATAACCCAATTCAAAGTGTCTGGGATATCAATAAGAAGAAAGAACACACTGGTGAGCTCAGTTATCATAAAGGGAGTTGTAGGCCAAGTAAGACAACCACTGCTGAAGACAGCAGACATTGCTGCAGATTTCATTTTGATCACGACTTGCACAGCCTGATGGGAACGATATTGCATGTATCTCTTGTCACACACGTGCGCATGGGAGGCAGCTAAAGGACTTGAGTAAGGGCAGTTCCGAGGCATGCCGGGATGAGGCAGAGTGCACTGACTCTTTTTCTCCCTTTCCTGTAGACCATTTGCGGGAGATTCCAACTGGCTCTCTTGGCATCACTTCCGGGACCGAGCCTATGGAAGGAGACCTTGCCGGCTCCGGCCCCTGTGATGTCACGTCCGGGCTCGAACCAGTGGCTGAAGACCATGAGCCTGACCCCTATGATCTCACTTGCTGTTTTCCCCTTTGAAAGTCTGTACCTTTTCCCTATTCCATCAGTTTGGTCTTGGACTCGGTTGTGTGCACATTAGTGCAGTATTCATTGAAAATGACTTTTGAAGCCAGGAAATCAATTATACGGGTGGCTGCCCCAAACCTTTCTATGACTCTGTGTCAAGTTTGTGACACACTCTACCATCTTAAGTATTCCATCCCATACAGATGACATTACGTGGCTCAGGGTGACTGAGAGATTCCTCACCAGTCAGGCAGTTCACACTGAAAAGCCGCCATCACCGAATACCCCACAGCTGTTAAGACCTGAAAGAGAAAAGGGATTGTGTGAATTCTGCATGGTGGTCTCTGTAAGGAAGGCTGCAGTTCAGCACACACTTCAAAGAGGATGACAGTAGGGAGTCTAAATCAGCTAAGTCATCATTATGAGCCAAAATGTCATTGTGATATATCAAAACTCACTTCTTGTGTAGCCTGTCAAACATCAGAATGTGTAATGAAATGAGATTTTCTATTCAGTTCTTCGTTTTTCCACCTGGAGTTGCTAAAACGCCAACACAAATAAAGTCTGCTTGGGACTTACAAATGCTCAAAACTTGAGGGAACTTTGAGCCAATTTAAATGGCAAGTTCTAGTTTTATAAATCCTATCTTTTGCATAAGAAACAACTTTCATATATGTGGCCGAGCATAAGGAAGTTTTATACATGTGGCTCTACTGAGCAGTTGTAATAAAGGATGTAAAATTAACAAATTAAGTGTGTTTTCCAAGTACAACAAAAGTTTTATAATTGCTTATGCTGATCAAAGGTTGTTCCTAATTTCAGCTATCATGTATTTAATGTGAGTTAATGTTAATAATAAGTCAGCAAATTGAAAATAAGTACATTTTTTTTTCCTTTTTGTTTTAAATTTTACACAGGAAAGAAAGATCACTGCAGTGTGGAATGTGGCAGAGAATTCCCTAAAAAGAGTGCTCTTCAGAAACACATGAGATTTCACACGGGAGAGAAGCCATATTGCTGTAATGAATGTGGTAAACACTTTTCACAAAAAGGAGATCTTCAGATGCACAAGAGAGTTCACACTGGAGAGAAGCCCTATTGCTGTAATGAATGTGGTAAACAGTTTTCACAAAAAGGCAATCTACAGATACACACTAGAGTTCATAGTGGAGAGAAGCCATATTGCTGTAATGAATGTGGCAAACAGTTTTCACATATAAGCAGTCTGAAGAACCACACGAGAGTTCACACTGGAGGGAAGCCATATTGCTGTAATGAATGTGGTAAACAGTTTTCACAAAAAGGCCATCTTCAGAAACACACGAGAGTTCACACTGGAGAGAAGCCATATTGCTGTAATGAATGTGGAAAACAGTTTTCACAGATGGGTAGTCTTCAGAGACACACAAGAGTTCACACTGGAGAGAAGCCATATTGCTGTAATCAATGTGGTAAACAGTTTTCAGAAATAGGCAATCTTCAGAAACACATGAGAGTTCACACGGGAGAGAAGCCATATTGTTGTAATGAATGTGGCAAACAGTTTTCAGAGACGGGCAGTCTACAGAAACACACGAGAGTTCACACTGGAGAGAAGCTGTATTGCTGTAATGAATGTGGTAAACAGTTTTCAGAGATGGGCAGTTTTCAGAGACACACAAGAGTTCACACGGGAGAGAAGACATATTGCTGTAATCAATGTGGCAAACAGTTTTCAGAGATGGGCAGTCTTCAGAGACTTCAGAGTTCACAACAGAATAAAAACATTAGCAGTTCAAAAATTAGTCCAGAAGAACAAGAACCCTTCAGGACTCAAGAATGAGGTTCAGTCGTATCCTGAACCTAACCAAAATAAACTATTGTTGAGAAATGAATCTCAAAGAGAAGCCATATTGCTGTTTGGAATGTGGCAAACAAATCTTTCACAGCAGTACACTTCAGAGACGCACCAGAATTCCCACCGGAGAGAAGTGCAACTGAACTGTCCTGACTAAAGAGTGAGGTTCACTCCTGCCTGGACAGTAAGCACATGTAACCGACTCAAATCCATCCTGCTTAGTGTTGTGTCAAAAACAAATCAACATGGAGGAGACATAGCAGTTTATATCCTTTTTCCTTTTCCAGAAACACAATAAAGAACAGGGCGTCATACAAACGGCTTCTCATCAAAGCCCCTACAGCCTCCACCGTGCGCCTAACTCTGTTTTCATAACATACGTATTACATATAGAACTATTTACAATATATTATACACATTTCATCAGAAAAAAGAAAAAAAAAACACTTTACAATATACATAGCTTCACACAATAAATAATAGTTCAACTTTATAATATTATATTTTGCTATTTTAATATAACAAAAAATAAAAAAACTTACTTTGACAAAAACAACAACAAAAAAAAAGAACAGGGTTTCATACAAACAGCTTCTTGCCAATGCATATTAAATAATAAATCAAATTAATTACTAATAATTAACACAAACTATTAATACAAAATCAATAAAATAAAAAGTAAAATCCAAAATATACACATGATCATGCTGTACACCACGCCGAATTATGTTTTAACACTACGGCAGCGCACTAAAAGAAGAAATGCTTTTTTAAATTTTATTTTTGTTTTTACTTTTGATAATAAAACATACACAACTGTATATAAGAACTCAGTGGGGGGGCACATAACTTATTTAACACTTGCGAATTACCAAATAATATACATGTCAAATAAATAGAATAAAATTAGAAAAGGCTTGGAGAGAGCAGACTTACCTGTACAACATCCACCATCGCCTGAGGGTGCCTGCCGTCTGTGGGGAGTCACATTAATTAGCATCCGTACTCCAAATATGACACTAAGTTTACACAAACAATTGCTTTTTGGAAAATTCATAACTAAAAGATACAAAAAAATTAAAAAGAGAATACACTTTGCTACACATATTGCAGTAGTGGATGTGGCCAACAATTCTCACAAATCCGAATCTTCGGGGCCACAAAAGAATTCAGACTGGGTGCCACCTCCAGAAGTGGGCTTCGTTGGAGAAGATCTACACCGGGGGCTATCAACCCTTTGTCATGGCATACCACCCAAAAAATATAAATGTTCTGAAATACCTGTGTTTTATTTTGGTGTTAAATTGTTAATTACTGAACTGTTATGTTAAAGTAAAGGCGGAATTTATTTTTTCACCCAGAAAATGTTCTTTCAGAGATCTTTTATAAGGTACTAGTAATGTTAACCTGTCAAAGACATGTTTTAGAATGAATTTCAAAAGGATTTGATATGTTAGGACTGATAGGCACTGGCCGTGTTTCGCCATGAGGAGGTCACTTCAGCTGTCTGTGCTAATACTGGAAAAGCAAAAGAAATGCCAGCAACTGTATCTCAAATGTTTAAGTCTCCTCAGCGTCAGAAAATATTATTATTATTATTGTTAAAAAGTTTAGTAAAGTCACGTCTTTTGACCAGAAGGGGTTTCCTGTTCCCGAGAGACTTTGCATTCCACTATCTTGGTTTACCTACAGTGTGCTTACTTTATTGTTGTATATTATTTGCTCCTTTGAATAAATTACAATCACCTCTCTGTCATCTCCTGTCATCTGACCGTGATTCCTGCACTTGGCTTTCTGTTGGCCAAACCCTGTGAATTAGCACATTTTCCAGAGGTCTGTGAAACCCCTCTTTTACGCGGTCTTTTGAGCTGAAAGCTAAACTGACCAACCCGAGAGCAAAATTGACAAGGCAGTGTGTGCGGTGGAGCCTAACCTCATCTCTAGTGCACTGGGCATCGATGTAGAAGAGAACATCTGAGCTGTCATCTCCACATTCAGCCAAACCCCAACTCACACACCGCAGACAACGAATCTGTGGGCGCCGCTACCGCCTTTCAGACAACGGGCTCAGTGCACTAAGCTTGAAGTGCTCGGCCGAGGCAACTGAGAGACGAGGACTCAGTCTCACCGTTTGGACTGGGATGTGAGATACTGTCCTTCCAGAGGTAACATGTTGCCCATCATGAGCTCCAAGCAAAGCGCAGATAGCAAACTGAGAAATGCAGTTAAGTAACCGATCAGTTAAATCACATCATGGCAGCAAAACATGCAGTGTGCGTACAGCTTTACTCCGACCCTTTGTTTTTTCCCCCATCGAGACAAGTGAAGAAAAGAAATGCGCTGAACTGGAGGAGATTAGGATTTTGTAAGTAATGAGCAATGTAATGAATTTAATTTAAGTAACGTTTCCCAGCACTGGACGCTTGTGAACTTTTGTTTTTGTATCTGGGATATCATCACTTAAACAAATGATGGAAATAAACTGAAGTCTGCTTAAGCAACTGGCTAAATAAATAGGCAGAAATGTAATAATGTTTAATTTTTCATCTTCATATCATTTTAATGACAGAACTATTGACATAACCAATCAAAGTTCCAACTAATTTGCATTGTTGTGTGGCTTAAAAGTATTAATTAATTAATCCTATTTTGAGCCTTTCACTAATTAGTGTTGTACTGTTTGTTCATTTGTTTCTGTTACACAAAACTGTTCAATAAAGAAACCAAAATAATTTAATATACATAGGCAACTGATTATTAAAACTGTTTTCTATTAGAAAGGTATCTCTGAGTTATTTCTGCTTTAAAGAAAAATATTAATTTGCTAGAAGGAAATATGACAAATTGCAATTAGTACATAGTGACTTTCCATTACAAACTTGATTAATTGCAGTTGAATTTTTAATCAGTTTTCCTCATGCAAAAACATAATTTAGAACCATTACAAATGATGAAAATCATAACAATTGTGTACAATATACAGAGCCATTTCTTGCTCTATGAAGTCTCTACAGAAGCAGAGGGCCATCGAAGCCACTAAGGGCCCCCAAGCTGCAAGTTCAGCCTCCGTATATTTGGGGAGTATGAACATCACCTGTCTGTTTGTAACCAGCTAAGCCCCATCATGTGTTTCATGAAGCACTTACAGTATATGCTTAAAAATTAAACATTTGATTTAAACAAAACTCAGCTGCAGTGGCAGAGAAGGTTTGGCTTGTGTTTGTGGGATAATCAATTCAAATTCAATGATTATCACCAGGCTGTCTTGTCACGCTATGAGTGACGTCTACCGACATGTTGGATAGGAAAGCTCGCTGACACCGCATATCATGAGTAGCTTATTGGATCGGCAGGGCTTGAATTGCCTAGTGATGGGCAGAGTGAAGCCTCATGAAGCATAGAAACATGTGAATCATTTGTGTCGGAAATCACATTGAAGGTTCGAAGCATTTGACACTCGCCTCTCTAGTGACACCTCCTGGCCATTCGCATTAGCGTTACACAACTCAAACACAAACTCATGATCAAGTTCAATGACGTCTGTTAAACTCTATTTTTAGTTTTTCGCTGGCAACAAAGAGAGGGGTTTGTCAGCGGCTTGCAGTGTCTGAAGTGTAAATAGATATATATTTTGTTTCTTGTGTATAACAAAACAAATCATATGAGTAACGATTTCAGCTGTTATGTTGGTTGATGATTGCAGGTTTATTAAATTAAATATTAAATTAATCAGATGGAATGTGTTCTTACTTTGAGTGTGTGTGTGTGGGGGGGGGGGGGGCTACATGGTAAATGTGTTAGTGACCTGGATTGTGTCTCTGTAATTAGAAGATTGATTAGGAATGATACAGACTGGACAACTATCATTATTTAAGGAAATGTTTTATTATTGTACTGTGCTATGACAAAGACAACTCTTTACATGTAATTTCATTGTTATATGATATAAATTCTTCATCAGGCACCTGGAGCACATCCGGGACAAGATAAAAGGGGCCGCCTCACTCCATTCAGGGAGCAGGAGTCAAGTGGAAGAAGGCAACGCTCGAGAGTGAGGAGGAAATGAGGCTCAGAGAGGACTGTTGAGAGACCCTGAACTGAAGGGTGTTTGGTGCTGGAGCACTGTGTGTGTGCGAAACTATTTGGACACTTATATTGTACATACTGTAAGTAAACCGTGTATGGTGGACTTAAGAGCAGTGTCTGTCTGTCTGTCTGTTGTCCGGCTGGCTTTAACAATATATATAATCCTACGACAAGACTATTTTGAAGAGATTTTTTCAAGTCGTGCGAGATGAGACTTTTGACATGAGATTTTTTTCTAGTCCCGCCCTCCTCTCACCCATATTCAGCCACGCCCACGGCCCTCTCATTCGTGTCAATGCTCTCAGCTGTTGTACATTTTTATGTTTTCCTCACTTTTAGTTCCCAATTAAAGAAGACATATTATATCCAAATGCTATTGAAGAATTTCATCATGAAGGGTTATCAACAGAACAAATGAGTACACGGGCAATCCTAGCACTGAGAAACAATGAAGTCATACTAATTAATGTTGATCAGTTACACGGCAGATTGGTTAAATGCATGTCAATAGACTATGCTGAAATAATTGGTGGTGATCGTGCGGAGACGAAAACATCAACCTACAATATCACGAAGAGTATCTACAACCGCCAACACCATCTGGTTTTCCACCTCACAAATTACTGTAGAAAGAAGGATGTATCCAAGAAAGATAATGTAGTACATCAACCGCAGATAACATTAGACAACAAGGAAGATCTTGATATGCCATTCATATTAAAATGTTAACAGTTTCCCATTAGAATAGCTTTTGCAAAGACATTTAACAAATTTCAGAGCCAAACATTTGAAAAAGTCGTTTTATAGATTGAAAAAAACAAAATTCAATCACAGGCAGTTTTACGTCATATTCTCACAATGAAAGTCCAAACTGAATCAAAATTCAATGCGATATTGATGAAAATTGAATTTAAAAAATTGTTTTTACTGAAGTTTTACAGTAAAAGTGTAAGTTTAAAAAGTATTTGTGTGTTTATTTCAAAGCCAAACAGAACAAAATCGTATTACTCAACGAATAACTGTAACGCAACGTGAAACATAATTTACTTTCAAATTATTACATTTACTATTTTTAATATGGTTAATTACTTGCTGTAATGAAAAATAGTTATATTATGCATATGTAACAGTTCCCATGAAAATAAAAATTATTTTAAGTTGTACAAGCGCATCACCATACATGAGTGGCAGAACCGCAAAATATAGATGTATAGTATATGACGTATAAAAGAAGATAAATGAGCGTTGCACGAAAACTTTGCAGGAGGTGAAGATGGGATATTTATGAGAAGAAAGTACTTTAGTGAGAGAGGCGTCATCACACATATTACTAAAGCTCTTCTTTGCAGCTTTATGCATTCTACTAGTCAGCATTTGTACAATGTATAATTTATAGTTTTGTTTCTTGTCACTAAGTCTTATTGGGCACAATCATTTAAAATGTACTGATTATCCACATCACATTCATTTCACCTGGCAATTTTGTTGAGTTTTTGAACTCTGCTGATGCCATTTGTACTTCAAACGGAGCTCGATGAATAATGATTCGAAGTGCACAGCAGACATGCGCACTGATAAATGAAATGTGGAATGAGGTTCGACACCCAGATAAGACATGCGCACTGATTAATAAACCATGACATGAGCAGTTAAAAGTGAATTTGTGAAGCCTCAACCTACTCAAAGGCATTGTGCTGTATATTTGTAAGAGTCTATCTGACACTTAACTCTCTAGGTATATTTTGTAATTTGCCTTGCCAATACACACTTCAGTTGATATAGTTCAGTGACGGATTGAAACGAGTTGCTGACAGTTCAGTATTGTTATTGTGGATTGCTGTGATTTCCTTTGTCTGATACATTGTGTCAAAAATATATTGTCATACGTCAACTTTATATATATATATATATATATATATATATATATATATATATATATATATATATATATAGTGTAACCTTTTTATGCAATGGTCAATACTCTTCAAAACCATATGTCATATAGTATACATCTACTGTATATACTGTATATAATTTTTTCATCTTCGTTAGGAGAATACAACTACTCTCATGTCAATTAAACCAATTTAACGTACATTAGTCAAACAAAATATATTGTCTTCATCTGCTGCGCTAAGAACAGTAGTAGTAGTTGTGTGGAGCTCATTAAGTACCACGATTAGGTGGCTCAGTGGTATTACAATTGTCTTTCATTGAGGACATCAAGGGTTCATGACTTTGGTCCTCCTCTTCTGAAAAGTTTTTTTTTCTCTCTCTCTCTCTCCTATTCTCCTGTTTAATAAAAAATCGACCAATAGCGAGCAAATCGAGTTATCCAGGGAAGGTTGGGCCACATCTAATTATGTTGTGAATTATATGCAAAGAGTTTCACTGTAAAATGTAATAAATTTCATATTTGAGTGTTTGGAGACCCTGGTGTGGTACTGAATTCTCCTAAATTGCAGAAGACGCTGTCGATTGCACTGATTCTGTTTTAAAAACAGTTGTGATTAGTTATGCAGAACTCGCTTTATCTCACATTGCTTTTTGAAAATCAACAATACAAATCATCTACAGGTCTGAGAATCACTGAATACTAAAAACGTTTAATGAGGAGTGTCTTGCGCATATACTGGTTTAATGACCATATCGGCTTTGGAGAAGCGTTTCTTACCCTCTCTGATATGATTGACATGGGGTAGAATAGATTCTGGATTGTTATCATATGTGCTGCCATACACAAAATATGATCATCAATTTGTTACAGATTCTATGTGGACGAGATTCCACACTAAGAAACGAGGTGCTCCATGTGAATCGTTCATAATCTCTCCTAAACGTATTTGTTAACTTACAGACAAGTACTAAATAGTTGTTATTTAAAAAGTCTATTTTTTGAACTGGGCAATGACCATATGCAAGCCACAACTAGGATTTGAACTTGCATAAGCACGATAAATATCTCATATCCAAACTTTTTTTATCATTATTTTTTCAAACCACTAATCATAAATGACAGTGATAAAAATACACTGCAGTATTAATAATGCACTCGAGTACTATAGTGTAAAATAGTGGCACTAGTAGACTATCGTCAGAGATGTACTTTACGAATATACACTCCATCTCTTACAGTCACTTTATTTTGACCGTCCACCTTTAGAAATGATTTTACAAGCCCACCTTTAGAAATGACTCCCACCTTTCTTTTTATGTATCCATAAGGCAATTGGCTAAAGTGGTACATGAATGACAAATAACAGTGATTAGCGATTTGTTAAATAAAATGGTGATTGACCGCAAAGTTTAAATTTTTGATTGGCTGATCAGTGCCTGACATATGCAAATTTAATATATGATTAGCTGAAGTCGAAAATAATATAATGATATTCACGCCCATTTTACTCCGGTCTGCAGCAATATCTGCTTGGCACACTCAGCAGCCAATTTGGTCAGCGACTCGCAGATGGACCTTCTTTGGCTCAAAGAGAAAATACAGCTGTTGCAATGGGTGTGACGAGGGTGGCTAGGATTAGGAATGAGTACAGTAGAGGGTCAGCTCAGGTTGGACGGTTGGGAGACAAAGTCAGAGAGGCGAGAGTGTGTTGGTTTGGACATGTGCAGAGGAGAGATGAGGGTATATTGGGAGAAGGATTTTATGGATAGAGCTGCCAGAGAAGAGAAGAAATACAAGACCTAAGAGAAGATTTATGGATGTGGTGAGAGAAGACATGCAGGTGATGGGTGTTAAAGTACAAGATGCAGAGGACAGAAAGATATGGATGAAGATGATCAGCTCTGGCAACCCCTAATGAGAGGAGCTGAAAGAAGAAGAAGAAAAAGCAGCTGTTCTTGCTGTATCTATAGATAGATAGATAGACACTTTATTAATCCCAAGGGGAAATTCACATACTCCAGCAGCAGAACAATGTCTGAAGAAAATTTAACATAACAATACAAATTTGTGTCTGCCTAATTTGAATGGATTGACATGGACTTAAGTCTGGGCTCTACTTGATTGAATCAGTCAGATTAAAACAAATGTTTGACTGTTGTTGTTTACTTGAATGTCCAAATTAAATAGTCGCCTACATTTAACTGTCACCTTAAAGACGGGCTATAAACGTATTACAATTTTAAACGTTGAATAAACTGTCAGAGTTAAAACTTTACTTCTATAATACACAACCCTAAAATGTGTTTTATTACCTTCATTACTATTTATCAACGTTTATTTATTTATGTATTCCTAATATTCCATTGTAGCCCCTTCTGCCCACAGATCAGCCTCTGTTCTTTGTTTGCTGATGTCTGTCAAATGTTCTGCGGTCTTCATGTCTGTTCTCAACAAACCAACAGCTCTATTGAATTTCTTGCCTGTGGATCTCGTATTCAAGTTTGTTTTTTTAGCTGCATTATGATTACAGAATATTACAAATCACATATATGGAAGAAGATGATCCACTGTGGCAACCCAATAACGGGAGCAGTCGAAAGAAGAAGAAGAAGACATACTTGACACTCTCATGTTCATGTATCAGGGAATAGTCAACATTAAGAAAGCTGGCAATAAAATTGTGACTTTAAAGAATCCACTGGCTGTCTCTGCATGTTACCAATGTTAAATGTAAGAAACACGGTTATCATAGAGCTAATAGTCACATTTCAATTATTATTTTCATAATGAAGTTTACTATGTTAAACAATCTGTGAAGAGCAAATGTTATAGCTTAAAAAGAGTAATAATTTTGCAGTTTTTGTGACTGTGCACC
>JANRMT010062791.1:190493372-190529377 GCA_026402145.1 Polypterus bichir lapradei
CTGTGCTTGTGCTAAGAAAAGGAAACATTTTTAAAATAACGTAACATGATTGTCAAAGTAATAGTTTTGTGACTGTTGTGAGTGTTGCTGTCATCAAGGATTTGATTATCATTATTTCTTTCAATCAGGTTCGTATTTGGAGGATGTGTTGTGTTCAAGTTCAATTCTGTGTTTGTCAACCATTGTAAAGATAACAGGTTTCATTCATCGAATTGTTTACCAACCAAATCGGTACTCGTGAATCTAAGATGTTCAACAGGCATTCCCGGTATTAAGTTGTGGATTTGCCTGCGAATATTTAGCGGTAGAGTGTGTATGAACTTAATTTAATCTTTTCCAGTCTTGCAAAGTCAGTTCACTTGAGCCGCTCGGAGTACGTGCATCGAAGCTTCTCAGCTGTGCTCGTGCGATCTCGTGATGTCCACGGCTTTATTTAATGTTAGCTAAGACCCGGCACTTAAAAGTTTCTCGCTACAGCAATTTTATCTCCGTTACAAAGTGATCCAAACTCTCGTTTATACCTCGTGTCTTCTCATTAAACTTGTATCTTGCGAATATTGTATTCATCGTAGGCATGCAAATGGCAGCGGGAGCGTGTCTATAAACTTAATTCAAACTTACGTTTTACACCGTGCTTTGTTTCCGCAGTATCTGCACTTATGATTATGCTTGTATGCATCACTCGCTTCATATTCTTTTGCTGCCTTCTCAATTGTGTAATGCGTTTTTTGTTCAGCGCTCTTTGGAGCTCTTCCTTGCTCTCTATGTACTTACGTAGGAGGTGTGATGCTGCACGCAACTCCGCCTCACACGGCGACCGAGCTGCCAGCTTTGGCCGTATATATGGTCGAAAGTAGGCTCCGGTTATGACCGTTACACGTAGAATTTCGAAATGAAACCTGCTTAACTTCTGTAAATAAGCTGTAAGGAATGAGCCTGCCACATTTCAGCCTTCCACCTATACGGGAAGTTGGAGAATTAGTGACGAGTGAGTCAGTGAGGGCTTTGCCTTTTACTAGTATAGATCAGTCTCTCCAACTACTCAGATACAAAATTTAATTCATTTTAGAGTGAAACTTGTAATATGTATAATATATAATGTAAAATAAAATAATATATATTTGACCTAAAGTATCAGACAAACTAAATTACTGCAAACCAATAACAAATATTATTGCCAGCCTTCTAAGGAAGTATAGTCAGCTCTGTCCTCTCTTGCACAGAGCATCAGTCCAATTTATCATCCAGCTGCACTCCCAGGTATTTATAGGTCTGCACCCTCTGCACACAGTCACCTCTGATGATCACGGGGTCCATGAGGGGCCTGGTCCCCCTAAAATCCACCACCAGCTCCTTGGTTTTGCTGGAGTTCAGTTGTAGGTGGTTTGAGTCACACCATTTAACAAAGTCCTTGATTAGGTTCCTATGCTCCTCCTCCTGCCCACTTCTGATGCAGCCCACTATAGCAGTATCAACTTTTGCACGTGGCAGGACTCTGAGTTGTATTGGAAGTCCGATGTATATAGACTGAACAGGACCGGAGAAAGTACAGTCCACTGCGGTGCTCCTGTGCTGCTGACCACAATGTCAGACCTACAGTTCCCGAGATACTGAACTGATACTGACCACATACTGAGGTCTGTCTATAAGGTAGTCCACGATCCATACAACCAGGTTTGAATCTACTCCCATCTCTGGCAGCTTGTCCCTAAGAAGCAGAGGTTGGATGGTGCTGAAGACACTAGAGAAGTCTAGAAACATAATTCTTACAGCACCACTGCCTCTGTCCAAGTGGGAGAGGGATCATTGTAGCATGTAGATAATGGCATCCTCTGCTCCCACCTTCTCCTGGTATGCGAACTGCAGAGGGTCAAGGGCGTGGCGGACCTGTGGCCTCAGGTGGTGAAGCAGCAGCCACTCCATGGTCTTCATCATATGTGATGTCAGAGCGACAGGCCGGAAGTCATTCAGCTCACTTGGACGTGATACCTTTTGGACTGGGGTGATGCAAGATGTTTTCCAAAGCCTCGGGACTCTCCCCTGTTCTAGGCTCAGGTTGAATATATGCTGTAGAGGACTCCCAAGCTCCAATGCACAGGCCTTCAGCAGTCATGGCGATACACCATCTGGACCCACTGCTTTGCTGGCACGAAGTCTCCTCCGCTCTCTACTTACCTGGGCTGCTGTAATTGTTGGTAGGGTGGTCAAACCTGTTAAAGAAGTTGTTCATCAGGTTTGCTCTCTCCACGTCTCTCTCGATGGTGGCACCCTGCTTCGAGCTGCAGCCAGTGATGATCTTCATTCCATCTTATACTTCTTTCATGCTGTTATTCTGCAACTTCTGCTCCAGTTTTCTCCTGTACTGCTTCTTCGCCACCCTGAGCTGGACTCGGAGTTCCTTCTGCATGCACTTGAGCTCATGCTGATCACCGCCTTTAAAAGCCCTTTTCTTCTGGTTCAAAAGGCTCTTGATGTCACTTGTAATCCATGGCTTGTTGTTAGCATAGCAGCGTAACAGTTCTTACTGGAACTACAATGTCCGTAAAAACGTTAATGTAGTCAGTAGTGCAGTCAACACCATCCTCAATGTTCTCACTATGTGACCCCCTGCAGGATATCCCAGTCCGTAGTTCCAGTCTCTCAGAGCCTGCTCTGCCTCAGAGGACCACTACCTGAATGAGCCTGTGGTTGTAGGTAGTTGTAGGTAGCTCCCTCACTCTTGGTTTTTAGTGAGGCGGAAGCAGAACCAGGTTATGATCTGCTTTCCCAAGCGCAGGCAACTGGGTGGTGCTGTATGCATCTTTGACATTTGTATACAGTAGGTCAATAGTCCTATTTCTCCGGGTATTACAATCCACATGCTGGGAGAAGGCAGGTAATGTTTTGTCCAGTGTCACATGGTTAAAATCTCCAGAGATTAGCACAAGCGCCTTGGGATGCTGTGTTTGTAGTTTAGCAACATCAGAATGGATGATGTCAGCCGCTATCTCCACGTCCGTCCGAGGAGGGATGTAAACAATAACAACAATGACGTGTCCAAACTCTCTGGGCAAGTATAGGGATGCAGAATTACAACCAACAGTTCTATGTCCCTTCAGCAAGTGGAGATTTTGGCGTTTACATGTCCAGAGTTGCACCACCTTGTATTCACATAGAGAGCTGTGTTAATCTGCACTGCTCTTTAGCTTTAGCACTCAAGTGGACCTTTAATGTCAACCTCTGTAAACTCGCCAGGTTTTCTTTTCAGCACAAGGCATGTAAAGTGATGTCCAGGTGCTGTTTCATGCTGAATGACAGCTGTATTTTTTTGTGCAGCATGTACTTTTAGTCACATTACACTTTACATGCACAGTACAGTATTTCAACCAAAGAGTTTGAATCACTGAATACTAACAGCGTTCACCTTGGAGTGTCCCGTGTGTGTGTGTGTGTCTGTGTGCCGGTGATTGATCTGCGCCATGTCTCTCAGCCTCTCTGATGTGCTCCGGGTGGACATCTTTGAAATTTGCTGTATAGAACATTAGAACACTCTAGACGAGAACAGGCCATTCAGCCCAACAAAGCGCAAACCTGCACTAATGAAAATTTAAGAAAAAAAATACGAGCCGAGTTTTTTTTTTTTTTTTTACATTTTTGACATTTATGAAATAAATATGTAAATTCAAAATAAGTACAAATAGTCCCAGCTGTACTGTCTGCATTTCTTTTTTGGTTCAGTCATATTATTATCTGAAGAAATACAAACTTTTATTAACAAACAATTTCGACAGCCCCTGTGATTAAAAAAACAACAAAGTATGCACTTACTTGAAACAGAAGATTTTTGTTCTTACTTGAATAAATAAACTGTGTCCTCCAATTTTCTTTTTCGTAGTACTGTTCCTCAATAAATAATTATATTCAAAGTTCATATCACAAATAAGTACATGTCACATCAAAAGAACCAATTTATAGTGTTTTATGAAAGCATGACCGTACAAGACTGATAGATTCTGCTAATATCGAATATCCGTCATCTCGTCCCACCGCAAGCAAGAGCGGACATGCAACGGTTTTTCATGTCCGCACTTGCTTTGATACGTTCAATAAGACAATGCACAGATACTGTATGTTTGTGTTACATGTATTTTCATGCATTCTTACGTGTGACTCTTTTAATGACACATTTTACCTTTTTGTTCGCAAGTTTGGTATGTAATGTGTTTTTATCAAAAAAGTGTTTGTTTGAATTATTTTACTTCTTAATTAGGTACCTATTGGAATCATAGATATTTTGAAGTAACAAACAAATAGCAGTAGTAAGGGGGTCTATTTTTGCTGTCGTTGACCCCCCAATTTTTTTATTGAAACTATCGACCCCTAGAAAGTTTAAATCGATCCCAGGGGGTCGGTATCGACCACTTTGGGAACCCCTGAGTTAGAGCATTTAAGTTGATATGCTAGTTTTTTATGGGTCCCAGCACATAAAGGAGTCAAAGGAAACAAAATTGTTGATGATTTGGCAATAAAAGCAACTAAACATCTTATATTATTGAATTAGAATTAACATTCAGTAAATCCGAAGTTAACAGTCTGACACGACTGAAAATCGATGAGATGTTGCAAATCATTTGGGACACTGACATTATGGGAAGTCCTATGTACAGAGTAGAAAGCAGAGTGAGATTCGTAGGAAATGGGGGGCCGAACAAGAAGAGAAGAAATGATATTAACACGCATCGGGATTGGGCATATTAGGTTAAATTATACACAATTCAAGACAAGGCATCACCAGTCTGGAGTGTGTAGATCACGTAATCAGCTAGAGACTGTAGAGCGTGTATTATTAGGGTGTGTGGCATGTAAATTACATCGCGTTAAACGTTTTAAGTCTCTAGGAATGGATAAATTAACATTGCAATTATTAAAGTATGGCGATGAGTGTAAATTGATTCATAGATTCATATTAAGTTATATAAAAACTGTAAGGTTATTTGAGAGTACGATGTCTCGCTGAAAAGTTTTCACATTAAGAATTTGAACACGGAGAGACAAACAAAGATAAGTGCTTGGGGTTTGGAGATAACGTTTTATGGATGTGTAAGTTCTCATTCGCTCAACTTGGAGTTACTGCACATGATTTAAGTGAGGGGCGAGCAGCACGACCTCCAGCCCACTGCCAACTTTACTCCAGTCAATCTCCCTGTGGCTTCCCGCGGGTCTTTTCTATTCGATCATTAGTGTGTGTGTCTCCTGTTCACTTCGCTTTTTCAAGTCCATTTTCTAGTTCACATCATCCAGTCACACAGTTGCCACCTCCTACTCTACATTTTGATTACTTACCGTGTATTCCTGCATTCCAAGCTCATTTGACAAAGATTAAGGAGAAAGTGGTGCAGATTGATTTACACCTCCAAATGCCACCTTCAACTGACCAGCAGAAAGTTGGTAAATACATTAATTCAATAAATAATCACAATTTGAGGAAACAGAGGCCAACAACAGCCACTGTTAAACATAACTTAAAAAAGCATATCAATTTTCAATAATCGATTTGTGGATTAATAATTAAGTAGGGCTAAGATTTACCTCTTCAGTGCTCACTGAGACAATCCCGGCACCAGCTTTTGATCTCAATCAGCAAAATTTACCCCCCAAAACAAAGTAAACTCAAGATCATAAAATCAATTTGAAAACCACCACCATCTCAAATGTTTACCTCTCCTGCCCCCTCAGTCAGTCCACACAGTGGGTGTCTTTCTCACAGCACAATAATCACTTCACACACTAAATGCTGCCCTCTTAAGAATTACCAGCACAAGTCTCGCCTCCACTCGGCGATGTCACCTGTGTGTCTACCTGCGACCAAACTCCCTAATTTATTAAGCTGATCACCACAACCTCCCTCACTAACTGGCTCAAGTGACATACGTGTTGTATCAAAGTCACTCTTCTGAAGTTGTACCCAATAAAATTAAAAACATGTGCATCAATTTAAACAAACAGAAAATCCAGTGATCAGCAATAGATAGAATGGACTTAGTGGAACTTTGTCACAAAGTAGAAGTTACAGAAATTCTTTAAAAAATAAAAAAGGTAGAATGACTATGAAGCAAGAAAAATTAAAAGAAAGAAAAGTTCTGAATTGGCTGTCACAGTCAGCGCGAGGTATTATGCAGATGTATTTCTGTTGGTATAAAGGAGCCCCGTAGTGTTTCTTGACACACTTACGCAAAATGATTTAAAAGAACTCCATTTTACTGTTTGATAGAAAGGATGTGCAGCATTGTTCATAATGGCACTGAGCTTTGTTTTAATCCTCTCCTCAGCTACAAACTCTTGGGGGTCCAGGGTGCGTCCCATGACTGATCTTACCCTTTTAATTAGCCTGTTCATTCAGTCAGACTCTCTTAACGTGATGTACACAGCTCAGCACACCGCAATGTAGAAAATCACACTGGTCATCAGAATGTGATAGAAGATGTGAATTATGTCACCTTCCACATTGAAGGAATGCGGCATCCTAATTGAAAAGAGCCCGCTGTGCCCTTTCTTATGGAGTTAAAACACGTTTTCCTTTTAACACGACACACATCCATCCCTGTTATGGCGGGGCAGTTAAGTAGCTTAAGTCAGGTCAATCAGTTGTTTACTAATGGAGAAGGGATGGTCACAGTTTAACAGAACAATACACTTTATAACTTTTAGTGACAACAAGGAGGTTTTATTAAATCTGATAGCACAATCAAAAGTTATGATTGATTCAGTGGGTAAAGAGGGGACTGGTGGCCTTTAATGAACTGAAACAGTTTTGTCAAACCTACTGACAAAAATAGAAGTTACGCACCATCAGTTACACCTGTCAGCCTAAGCTAACAAACCCCTTATTTCACTTGCTTGTCTTCTCCTGTTGCAGCTGCACATTTCAGCAAAGTTAAGGTCCTCTTTCATCTCCTCCCTCCTGACTTCTCTATTTCTTAACACAATCCTGTGTGCCTACTTGTACAAACCTTCATCAATATCATTTACATACAACAGATTTTGGTGAATCGATTTAAATGCAATGATTTATATCCATTTATACACTATTATTGGCAATTGTTAAGTAATAATAATAATTATTATTATTAAATAATTCCTCCCATACAAGTAACATTTCTCGGACTGCCTTCTTCCATCTCTGAAACATTTCTAGACTATGTCCTGTTCTTACACAACACAGTACTGAGGTATTGGTTAATGCCCGAGTCACCTCAGGTATAGATTATTGTAATGCTATTCTATCTGGCATCCCACAAAAACATATCCATTGCTAACAACTTCTTCAAAATTCTGCTGCCAGGATAATAACCTGCTGTTCCAAATCCACTGATCATATTACACCCATTCTCTCTCAACTTCAATGGCTCCCTGTTAACTACAGAATACAATACTAAATACTGCTCTGAACATTTAAAGCTCTCCACAACCTCACTGATCTCCTCCAGACTTACACTCCTCTCGCTCACTCAGATCCTCATCTGCAGCTCTACATTTTGTACCACACGTCAGACTCGGTGCTCTGGGAGCTCGAGCGTCTCTCATAGTTCTCAACTCGGGAATTCTCTTCCCTCTCATATACATCAGCTCGATTTAATAACACATTTTAAAACTGCCCTCAAAACTGATCTTTTCAAACTGGCATACCAATTGTGAATTTTGCACTGTTACTGCCAGTTATCTTTGTTTGTTTTACTAATTATTGCTTTTTGATTTATCATTCTCTTGTTTTAATTTTACTAATGTTGGTTAACTTTATTGTAAGGTGATCTTGAGTGCTAAGAAAGGCGCCTATTAAGTAAAATGTATTATTATTATTAATATAAACTGATAAGAAAATTCTGTGACCCCAGCAGCACTGTATGGTTAATTCAAGTAGTGAATACTGCTGACCCACAACTGTGTAAGATGGTTTTCTTGTTTCAGAGTCTGTTGGACCTTCACGCCACTCCCAAGATTGTTTCATATCTGATAATCTGAAACGAAGAGCAATGAGTTACTGTCATCATGTTACAAACTGTCTAACTTTACATAAACCATAACATAGAGCCTGTTCTAAAATGATATTCAAGTGTCTTTAGACATAACCGACAATGTTTTAATGAAGTTAATTCCTATTCTTTTCATAGAGAAAAAGAAAAAGCTGCTGTTTGCTGTAACATCTCAATGGATGTGAAACAGGACACCTGTGATGTGGACGCAAATATCATGGAGAAAACTGTAAATATTAAGGAGGAGGACTGTGAGTGGGAGTCCATCTGCCTTAAACAGGAAAGTCTGAGCATCAAGGAAGAGGACAATGAACTGCAGTCAGTGGGCATTAAAGAAGAACCTGAAGAGAAGTCTGTCAGTATTGAGACTCATAACCATACAAAGCTGGACAGTGTAAAAGAAGACAACCGTCATGATGGGTGTCAAGATGGAGTGGTGACCAGGTTAGACTCTTTTCATAGCAGACACTGTTCATCTCCAGAGCCTTCTATCAATGTGAAGTCTGAATCATTAGAGTCTGAACCAAAGAGGGCTGAGGAAACTACATCTGTTAGAGCTCAGAAAAATAAGCGACCACCTTCAAAGAAGTCTGGAAAAAGTAAGTGCAAAATAAAAATGTGTAAGATTTAGGGTTGGGGTTTATGAGCTTGAAAAGTTGGGTCTTGTGATTTTTATGAGAAACATAGAAATAGAGTGGAGATACTTTATTTTATTCTTTGTTTAAATTTAGTGTGAGATTTCATCTATTGTTATGTAAGGTTTAGCAATTTGCTATTCTTCCATTATAGTTACTTTATGCAAAAGTCCTCAGCCTATCCTCAATAAAGAGTGCTATACAAATGTCCAAGAGCAAGACAAAGGTATTGATCCCTCTGCAATTTTCATGGGTATCCATATTAATTCCTCTTAACAATGTAGTCCGATCTTTAACTAAGCTCCGATTACAGACGGACTCAGTTGTCCTAAACTACTGTAATAACACAAACAATTGGACGGCTTCTTGTCAGTCCTGAACACATCGTTTAAACATTCACAGTCCACTCCATGACCCTACTATCTTTACAGACTGGTTGACCCTTCTTTAACAGTAATGACCTAAATGAAACTTTTTGTAGCTACTGGTCAGCAGTGAATTTTAATCCATTCCTTCATTCCAAACCTTTTCAGTTCCTTCATTCCTGAGCGCCCTTTTCTGATCAGTTCTCTTTAGGTCAGGCCACAGCATCTCGTGTCTCTTATTGGCCATTCCAGAACTCCAATTACCGTATGTTTAACCCTTTCTGTTTTTGATTTCTTCCTGTGTTTGGGCTCATTGTCCTGTGTCATCACTCAACTTTTGTTCAGCTTATACTTTCCTGATATTTTTCAGTCAGATATCTTGATAATATTTTCATTTCAGTGACCGTTGATCATGTCAAGTGTTCCAGGCCATGATGAAACATGCAGGCCAAACCATAATGCTCCATTCATCTTGAGTCTTTAGTATCTATGTCCACTTTTGTATTGCCTCCAAACATGGTGTTGCATGTTTTAACCAAAGACTTCAACTTTTGCCTCATTCATTCACAGATCATTGTCTGTTCTGGAACATCAAAATGATCTTTTACAAGTTTTCAGATGTGCAGTGACGGTTTTGCTAGATTGCATTGATTTCATTGGTGTTGCCCTTCTTTAAATTACATTCTTATGATTTTCTTCATAAGAACACATGAACAGAGACTTTCTTAAGTCCCGGAGACTTCTGCATGCCCTTTGCTCTGCCTGTCTGGGTTCCTTTTCACCTCTGCTTTCATGCTGTGATCTTTGTTGGTTGCCCTTTCCAGTAGTGAGTTTCCTCTGTTTTTGTAGACAGTATGGCTTTCTATGCATTGACGGACACCCAGGTCTTCCAAAATTCTTTTATCACATTTGCCAGCTTTACACATCTCTTCAGTTCTTCTAAAGTTCTTGTGACATCCTTAAAGAAGTATTTGGATGAAACGTCAAACCTTTGGATTAGACATTGAAGTAGTAGATTGGAGAAACAACTTAGACTGAATTGCTGACATCATTCTTATATTATAAAGTAACAAAGTCTGTGTGTTCTGTGCTAGTCTGTGCTCCTTCTATGTGAGTGTGCATAACATATAACTTTTGCTCCTAAACAGTTTTTTTTTTTTTTTTTTTGGTAACGGAGAAGCAGTTTAATAGTATTTAACGTTTTTTTTTTTCTATTTACAAGGGTGTTTTTTCGTTTTGTTTTGTCATTCACACAACAGCAGGTGTAACTCCAGTCTTACTCCAACCTTTGGGTTTGTGGGGCGGAGGGTTTAGAAAGCTTTTGTAGTAGCCGACAAGTCAGTGTCATAGTAATAAACAGGCAAGAGTAACTGATTTGTTAGCAGAAAGAAGTTAAACATTTTAAATATGATGCGGGATGGATTCAAAGCAATTAATAAAATCTCTGGAGTGGGTAAATAAGGAGGTAGAAAAGAAGCTGCAAAGAATTAAAAAAGAACATCTGAATAAGTCATTTAAGATGAATAACCCCAATGCTAACAGTAGTGCATTTGAGAGCAACCATTAGGAAAGATATGAGGTCTGTAAAAGACAGTTAAAGAGAAATATTGCAGCCAAAGACATTATTTCAGTATTTTAGGAGTAAAATAACAGTCAAGGAGGAAGTGAAGTGCCGCATGAACAATAAAGGGGAATTACAATACACAGAGAGTGAAATATAAAATGCTCTAAACTTTCCATTTTCTGAAGATTTCATGTCTGAAAAAGTGGATAACCACTCAGTTGTAACAGGGACTACTAAGGAGGTACTGAGGGATTTGGAAATTGTAGAGAGAGAAGTGCTGCTGAGATTGAATTGATTGAAATCAAACAAATCTCCAGGAACAGATGCTATTTATCCTCAAATGCGTACAGAGTTTAGTGAATAAATATATAAAATCCTTTGATGGATATTTTTTAGTAGTCAATGCACACTGGGACATTTTTTATGAACTGGAAAATGTAATCCAATTTTCCCAATCACCCTTTCTATATAATGGAAGTATCAACAGGTCAGTAAGCTTACCTTTCATCACAGGAAAATAAATGAAAGGAATTATTAAGGTTTTAAATTAAAAGATTGAGTGACACAAGGAATGAACAGGAATTTTACTAAACAGTCAGCATGGATTCAGATGAGCGAGGTTGCGTTTTACTAACATGCTGGAAATCCATGAGGAACCAACCAAAGGATATGATCAAAGTGGAACATATGATATTTATCTGGACTTTCAGAAAGTATTTGATAAGTTGTCACTAAACTACAAGACGTGAAAGCTCAGGGTGTGGTGTGCTGATGGGTGCAGAATTGGCTAAACACAGGAAGCAGAGGGTTATGGTGCAAGGAACCCTATCAGAACTGGGTGGTTGTAAGAGTAGTGTCCTACAAGGGCTAGTGTTAGTTTCACTGCTATATAAATATATTGTTACACATGTGTTATTGGGAGACAACTGAATGGCCTTTATGATAGAAATACCACACCAGACAAGGGGGCGGCAGGGTGCGCTGACTGTCTCTCTCAATCTCTCTGCATGGAAAATCCTGCAGGATTCTGGCACCAATGATGACGTCACTTTCGGTCCCAACAATGTCACTTCCTGTTCCAGGTCTGATGACGTCATTTCCCTTACTGGCCTTTAAAGCTGCCGTCTTACCCCCATAATATCTGAACTATTTTGGACTCAAACCTGTGAACATCTCTCTTCAATTTATCTCAATTTTGTAGCCGGGAAACAATATACGGGTGGCTGCCCCAAACCTTTATAATGTCTGTGACTCATCTTTGTGACAGTGGCTTTTTAATATCGGTTGAATTTTCTCAAATTTATCGCGTAACTGCACAATATATTCTAATATATTGGTAAGGGGAAGAGCCTCATCTTCCCATCCTTCTTTTAAAATATCCAATATTCCCCAAGGTTATCGTCCTTATAACAATTCAAAAGGAGAGAACCCTGTTCCTGCTGACCACCTAGCAGAGCATTTGTTTGAGAGTCTGATTAAATCTCTCTACTAGACCATCAGTTTGTGGATGATACACCGCAGACTTTAAATGCTTTATTTTAAGTAACTTGCCCATTTCCCTAAATGTTTTCTGATGTGAAAGGCATCTCTTGGTCTGTAAGGACTTCTTTAGGGTTGCCTACATGCGCAAAGACCTCTACAATTTAGATACCTTAAGACATGGCTGAGTGCAAGGGAACAGCCTCTGGATATCGAGTAGCATAATGATATAAATGATTTGGATAGGAATAAAAATAACAAGGTGGTTAAGTTTTCAGATGATGCCAAGGTAGGTGGATTTGGCAGATAATCGAGAATCTGTTGAATCATCACAATAGAGAGATTTGGACAGTACACAGGTTTGGGCAGATTTGTTGAAGATGAAATTTAATTTAAGTAAATGCAAAGTATTAAATGTAGTAAGTAAAAATGTATGGTTTGTATACACAATGGAAGGTCTTATGAGAAGAATTTCTGAGTTGTAGTGAAGTCATCACCACCAACTCCTAGAGAGTTCAGAAGTCATTAAGAAGGCTAAGAGAATGTCAGGTTATTTAGCGCCCTGATGTGTGGAGTACAAGTCACAGGAGGTTATGCAGAGGCTTTATAAAACACCGCAGGCCTCATCTGGAGTACTGTGTGCAGTTTTAGTCTCCAGGCTATAAAACAGACCTAGCAGAGGTAGACAAGTCCAGTGAAGAGTGACTAGGCTAATTCTAGGAATGTCGAGGTATGAGTTATTGTGCCGATGTGGGTTTTGCTCTATACTTCCATCTGTCTTTCGGGAGTTCTTGATCCCGACACCGACGGTAATGTCACCGATGAGCTGGACAGTGTGGCACAACAATGTAACAAGGGATGGTGCAAAAAGTGCAAAGTGCTTTTATTAAAACAACAATCAAAATCAAAACAGTGTTCAAATAAATAATTGCAGCATTTCTCAAAAATCTTCAAATAAATAATCCAATAATTGCTGTGAATTGTGTAGGTTAAAAACAATAAATAAATTCTTTAAAAATGAGGTTAAAACAATGCCTTTCTACTGGTGACTCCACTGCTTCTCCCATCCAGGCTATGCACCTGGGGAGCCACCCTACTTGCAGCTGACCTTCTTTCTGCCTTCTCCTGTTGGTCTGTTCACCTCACCGATCCCTGGCTCCGGTGGGCTTCACCTGACTGACTTGGGCTCCCCAGCGACCAGGGCACTCACACTGGGGGTTTCACATCCCAAGTCCCGACTCCCACTGCCTTCCCGGCCTTATGCAGCGAGCCATCCTCCTTCTGGTCACTCCCGCTCCTCAATAATGCTCAGCAGGAGTGACCACTACCGCCTGCTTCCGGGGTTCCGGCCAAACACCCAGGCTCACTGCTCAGCTGCAGGTGTTCTCTACTACGAGCACCTTCACTTGTTCATGCACCAGCTTTCTCCTCCCTACTTCCTGCCTTTTCTCCTTCTCAACCTCCGTCCATTTTTTTTTTTCCTCTTTTTTTTTTTTTTTTTTTTTTTTTTTTCTTCCCTTTCTAGCCACCTCACTCTTCTGTTTATCACGGAGAAATGGATCTGATGTGGCAATTGGCAGCTCCCGGTATCAATTACGGATGCAGACGACTCCTCACCTGTGGTCTTAAGTGAGGATCGTTTGCGTCACTAATCACGCGGGAACCGCTCTGGCCACACATACAACGCCCCCTCTCTAAGTCACGAGTGCAGCGATTATTTATTTTAAAAAGTGGCCTTTTTGACGTGAGCTGTGGACCTGCTATACCCCAGTTATCAGAAAAGTTTAAAAGAGTTCAAACTTTTCAGTTGAAGCAAATGGAGATTAAGAGGAGGCATGACTGAAGTATTTCAAATCATAAAGGTAATTAAAGCAGTCGAGCTCTACTTGGCTGATAATTTAAAAAGAGTTCAACAAGAACAGGAGGACACAGTTGGAAAGTTAAGGGAAAATTTTACATTAACATCAAAGAGTTTTTCTTCACCCAGAGAAACACAGACATGTGGAATAAATTACCAGGTAGTGTGGAGAGAAGGACTTTAGGGACCTTCAAAACTCGAGTTGATGTTGTATTAAAGAAACTAGGTGGATCAGATAAGCAGATTGGGATGACTTGCCAGTTCTCAGAAATTTGTTTGTAAAATTTCCACTTTCTGTTTACACAAAGGAAAGTAACTTTGCAAGGCTTTCTCTCTTTGTTTACCTTACTACTCTGTATGAGAAGGGGGTCTCTGGCCATTAGACTCACAGTACATCAAGGCAACTCATGTACTCTTAATTTAAGAAACAGAATAATACAATTTGTTGATAAACACAAGATAACTGATTATTTGTTGACAGTGAAGTAAGGATGCAGACATATGAGACTTACAGGCATATCACAGAAGAGTTTGCTTCTTTACTTGCTGTTTAGAGTTCAAATTTATCTTGGCTCATATAAACAGTTTTATCATACCAGGGCCTTAAAGATGATTTCTGATGTCATGTTGAGTTGTTACTGTTGTTGTTCCAGGTTCAAATGGTCCTTTTCTCTCTTCAGAGTTCACTCTTTGTCTTTGCTATCTGTTCCTTTGTTCATGGTGTGCTGTGATTCTGTCTTTCTCAACTCACTGTTAGGCACTTTACTATTTCCTCTGCACCTCTCTGGCACAAGAGGGTTTGTACTGAAACTCCCATCTTGTAATAATGGCTCTTTTTAAGTCTTGCCAGACTGCTCAGGGACTAGAACAGAGGTTGGGAAGAGTGGCTCTTAGAGTCAGTTCAGGGTGTCCATGTCCAAGGCTCTATGGAGAGGAGCTTCCATGTCAAAGAAAGTTTGTGAAATGTTTGCACTGCACAGTGTGGACGGCTTCTCACACAAAAAAGGGTTCTAATTGTCAGCTTTCAGCCCACACAGAGAAAGCATTGTCTGCTTCTTGGCTCCCCAGAGAGAACATATCCTCAGTCTTCATCCACCATAATAGACAGAAGAGGTGAATGCAGTTACATTTAAAGGAGGGTGTAGCCCCTGGTGATTAGAACATTAGAACATTCTAGACGAGAAGAGGCCATTCAGCCCAACAAAGCTCGCCAGTCCTATCCACTTGTTTCCTCCAAGAAAACATCAAGTCGAGTTTTGAAAGTCCCTAACGTCTTACTGTCTACCACACAACTTGGTAGCTTATTCCAAGTGTCTATCGTTCTTTGTGTAAAGAAAAACTTCCTAATGTTTGAGCGAAATTTACCCTTAACAAGTTTCCAACTGTGTCCCCGTGTTCTTGATGAACTCATTTTAAAATACAAGTCTCGATTCACTGTACTAATTCCTTTCATAATTTTAAACACTTCAATCATGTCACCTCTTAATCTTCTTTTGCTTAAACTGTAAAGGCTCAGCTCTTTTAATCTTTCCTCATAATTCAACCCCTGTAGTCCTGGAATCAGCCTATTCGCTCTTCTCTGGACCTTTTCTAGTGCTGCTATGTCCTTTTTGTAGCCTGGAGACCAAAACTGCACACAGTACTCAAGATGAGGCCTCACCAGTGCATTATAAAGGTTGAGCATAACCTCCTTGGACTTGTACTCCACACATCGTGCTATATATCCTAACATTCTGTTAGCCTTCTTAATGGCTTCTGAACACTGTTGGGAAGTTGATAGCTTAGAGTCCACTATGACTCCTAAATCATTCTCATAAGGTGTACTCTCGATTTTCCGACCGCCCATTGTGTATTCAAACCCAATATTTTTACTTCCTATGTGTAATACTTTACATTTACTGACATTAAATTTCATCTGCCACAAATCTGCCCAAGCCTGTATGCTATCCAAGTCCTTCTGTAATGATATAACGGATTCCAAATTATCTGCTAATCCACCTATCTTGGCATCATCTGCAAACTTAACCAGCTTGTTACTTGTATTCCTATCTAAATCATTTATATATATATATATTAAAAATAGCAGCGGCCCTAGCACTGACCCCTGTGGAACACCACTCTTAACATCGGCCAGTTCTGATGAGGTTCCTCGCACCATCACCCTCTGCTTCCTGTGTCTGAGCCAATTCTGCATCCATCTAAAAACATCACCCTGAACTCCCACTTCTTTTAACTTGATGCCCAACCTCTCATGTGGCACCTTATCAAATGCTTTCTGAAAGTCCAGATAAATAATATCATAAGCTCCACTTTGATTGTATGCTTTTGTTGCAACCTCATAGAATTCCAACATGTTAGTAAAACACGACCTCCCTCTTCTGAACCCATGCTGACTGTTCAGAATAACTCCTGTCCTTGCCATGTGTTGCTCAATCTTATCCTTAATAATTCCTTCCATTAATTTTCCTGTGATGCATGTTAAGCTTACTGGCCTATAGTTGCTTGGATCTGCCCTGTCACCCTTTTTATATAATGGAATGATATTTGCCATTTTCCAGTCCTTCGGAATCTCTCCAGTGCTCAGCGACTTCCTAAAAATATGTGTCAAGGGTTTATATATGTACTCACTAGCCTCCTTAAGAACACGAGGATAAATATTATCTGGGCCTGGTGATTTGTTTGATTTCAGCCTATTTAATCTGAGCAGCACTTCTCCCTCTTCAATTTCCAAATCCCTCAGTACCTCCTTAGTAGTCACGTTTACCTCTGTGAGGTTATCCACTTGCTCACTTGTAAACACCTCCGAAAAATGTAAGTTTAGGGCATCTGCTATTTCATTGTCTGTATCTTTTAATTCCCCTTTACTATTCCTGATGAACTTGACCTCCTCCTTGACTGTTCTTTTACTACTAAAATACTGAAAGAATCTCTTGGGGTCTTCTTTCGCCTTATCTGCTATATTCGTCTCCAACTGTCTTTTAGCCTCCCTGATATCCTTCTTAATGGTTGCTCTCATATTTTCATACGCTCTACGATTCACTTTGCAGTCATTAGTCTTATATGCCTTATACACCAGTTTTTTCCTTTGCAACTTCTTTTTTAAATCTTTATTAATCCATCGTGGAGTTTTTTTTAGTTTCCTATTAATTCCAAATTTAGGTATGTAGAATTCAATGTAGATTGAATTAAAGCCTCTTCTAGTTGCAGATCCAGGGCCTGCTTATAGGCTTGTTATTTTTTTCTCTCACAAACAGGCAGGTTCAGTTCTCGGTTACAAGCCTAAGATGAATGTCAATTTGGGTGTTGATTTGTTTGAAGGACACTCTGAAAAGCTGTAGCCTCTACTCTGATTTACACCTTTGTGTTTAGATGAAGTACTGGGCTGATAACTGGTATGAGCTGCGCTTCAGCCATTCGTTCAGGATTACAGGGTGAGGGGGTGCAGCTGACTTTCCGCATCCTTATTAAATCTTCTGTCTTAACAGGTCTTGAGTGCCACTAAAAATTCTATTAAAATGGCGATTCCCACTTTGACCTGCACAGCCATGGAGTATCTGGTGATGTGACATAAACACTTGATGTGTGGCCTGTGCAGCTCCCCCTTCTATGCCTGGTGTGGCAGGTGGTCTGTGTGTCTCAGTGACCCTAGTATGATGTCTGGAGATTTGTGCTGCTGACCAGAACTATAAAGCGTAATTGTGATATTAGTGACCAGTATTTTGATTGTTATTTAAATTGTGCTTATTTGTGATGAGCAAGACAGCATTTTTAATAGTTTTGTAGAAAAAAAAATGCTATAAATTAGTTTCAGTCTCTTATAATTTCTTCTAGTTTCTTATTTTAAAATACTAACACGGTGATATGTTCATTTAGTAAATTGTGCATGATGGTGAAATGTTAAGTCCCTCTGTTTTTATCACATCGTGTATTTAGGACTCTCCATTCACTAGATATGCTAGGCCTTACATCTGTCTTAATTTGTGCATCTTGTTGCTTTGTTCATTGAACATTACACCTGGGCATGGGTGCCACACATTTTATTGTTATATATGTATTTAGAATTGTTTGTCTAATTGTTAGTTTCTCTTTGAAGAATATGAGAAAATAAAGCAATTTAGTTCTATATGACATTTTCTTTCTGAAGTTGCTGTATATAATTTTAATTTAATTCTTTTGCCTTTGTTAATTTCCTTAACAAGCAGTGGAGCAGTGAGATAAGCACTTTGTGTTGCCTGTGCAGTTATACCACTCCTCATGCTGGCGTGACTGGTCTGCCTCGGTGGTCCTGCCAGTGATGATGTGTGGAGATTTGTGCTCATGACTGGGTAAGTCTAAGAGGAGGTGGCAGACAAAGATCAATCCATGAATGGCCCTCTCGCTCGTCGTGATCCATTCACACAACTTGTAGAGATTGAATTACCTCTCAGAAAGGCTTCTACAGTTGCATACAAAAGTTTGAGCATCTTGGGCAAAATTTCTTTTACTGTTTTCTTTTACTACAGCTAAGTAAAATATGACCTGATCTCCAAAATGCATAAAGTTAAAGATGGCAAATTTCTTTAATATTTTAAGCAAAATTACTTTTCTATTTCCATCATTTACCTTTTTAAAATAATGAAAAAGGTAAAAGGGCATGAAGGAAAAGTGTGGGCACCTGTATGGTCCTTACTTAGTAACACCCCGTTTTGCACGAATCACAGACTGTAAATACTTTTTGTGGCCCACTAAGAGTCTTTCAGTTCTTATTTGGGGGATTTTCACCCTCTCATATTTTCAAAAGGCTTCTAGTTCTGTGAGATTCTTGGGTGGTCTTGCATGCATTGCTTTTTTGAGTTCTATTCACTGTGAAGCCCAGGGTGTGTACAGCCACCCTAACCCGACACAGACAGGCAGGACACAAGTTTCTCCACACAGCACACCTTTATTTACAGGTGAGAAGTGCTTTCTTCGCTCCTCACAAGAGCACAATGTGCACAACACCAAGCACAGTCTTTCTTGCCTCCAGTCCTTTTAAACGTCCACTCCTTTTCACAATTTTTTTCCTTCTTCCTCCCTAATTTGGCCATTGAGTAGTGGTGACTGGCCCCTTTTATTGGGCACCCAGATTGACTCCAGGGGTCTCATGCATAACGCTGTGCGTAGAATTCACACTAAAACATACAATACGGGCAAAGGCAGTACACACACAAAAATCCAGATGCATAAATCTGTGCGTATGCCAACTTGCACGTTCTTGTGCTCCATAAATCCCGGTCAGCGTGAAAAGTAACTCGCGTTCACACAGCTACCACCACTCCCTAACTCCTCACAGAATTGCACCTCTTTCAATATGCAAATCAATATAAATAGCCATTAATCTCACCGTTCTGTGAAAAGACGATGGCAAAAACATGGGGGAAAATAGAAGAATTTCAGAGAATACAAAGTGGAGGCAAAGGAAAAACTATTTGTTGGTTTAAACAGTGATATAAACAACAAAAGGAAGTTGATTGAGTGATGTAGAGTGGCGGATAAACTCGAAAGTTTAAGTTTACAAACTTGCACAGTGCCGAAATAAAAAAAGAAGTTGTCAGATATCAAAGTCGCTGTGAAAAGGCGAGTCATAGCCCACCGTCCTATAAAAGCTTATTAGGGTACAGAGAAAAGAAAAAAAATAGGGACACAGTGAGGGAAAAAAAGCTTGAAATGTCAACTTTACGTGATTAAAGTGAAAATTTCGAGATTAGTTTATTTTGTCATTAAAATAGAACATCATAAACTTCATCTTTAAATCATTTAATTTACTAGTTTTTCAAATCCCACTGTAACTAAAGTAGCACGTAAAATACTTTGTATTGTATGTGTTCTTCTATGCACTCTGTGTGTGAATCACTACGTGCTTCTTAAACGGGCTTTCTCTTCCTCCAACAGGACACAGAATCCATTACATTCATATTACAGCTCTCTGAATAACTAAAAATACTGAGATGTATACTTGATATCATTTTCATGATGATAGGAATTAAAGCACGTTATTAAAAATGGGAACACCATGGTGCACAAGATTGTTCCTGTCTCCTGCAAGATGCTTGCTGTTCCGTACGCGACCATCGATGAAATAATTTATTGCAGCAGTATTGTCTCTTTAGAACGTACTAACCTCCAATTCCTGTTCTTCCTTTTCTTTCTCCAAGTCACCAATCACCACACAATCAGCCCTGTAATAGATGTCAAGCCATCTCTAAGCTTAGAACGCCAATTCTTCAAACTTTTAAGGAACATTGAAATATCTTTGCAGTACATGTTTAATTATTCTTTCCATTTATCCATCTAGGGTCATGCCAATCCCAGCAAGAATACAGCACGAGGCAGGCACATCGCTAGCGCTCCGACACCATGTCCTCACATATTAAATTATTAACAAAATATATTATTTAAATGATATTAATCTAATGTCCATCTTCCTGCAGCACCTCCTGGTGTGGAGGAAGTGCTGCTAAACAGGGCCCAGTTAACATCCAGGCACCTCCTGGGGGTGGCAATGGGCCCCAACAAGGTTGAGCTTCTATGCTCCAAACACGTGGCCCTGTTGCAAGCCAAGGGGGCTGCCCTCTAACAGTCTGGGGGAGACAGTATCCAGAATAAGCTCTCTCCCCCTGTCTTTCTGTTCTGAAGGCATTCCTGCTGGGAATGGGCCCAGGCAGTCTGTCACACCACAGATTGCCGTTAATGTTCAGATCAAGGAACAGAGAGCCATGACAAAACCTTAAGCGTGGGCCTCTTGAGGAGTCCATTGTGAATTCTGGGGTGCAGTTCTGATCATTATCCTTTTGTAGAAGCCATACTCTTTTCATTTTTAGCTTTTATAGATGGTGTGATGTTTGCTTCAGAATTTTCTAACATTTTATCGAATCCATTTTTCCCTCTACCAGTGAACAGTTCCCGAAGCTCCTGGCTTCAACACAAGCCTGAGACATGATTGATCTTCTCCCATCCTTAACAGTCAGAGACGTTTTCTTGTCATGGAATTCTGTGCCCTTTTCTACCAAACACACCTTTGAACATTTGGCCAAAAAGTTATTTTCTGACTTCATAAGTTCACATGTTTGGTTCCAAAATGCATCAGGCTTGTTTAGATGTTCATCTGCAACCTTTGAATTTTGTGGTGAGGACACAGGATTTTTTTTCTTTTAATGGTTCTTCCTTGGAGGTCATATTTCTGGTTGTGTTGCTGCACAGTAGAACTGTGCATCACCACTCCAGAGTCTGACTACAAAAGACCACCAGGAAGCTTTAAGACACAGGGGTTTAGATTTGCCATTCTAGCAATGCTGTGAGCAGTTGTCTTGGTCTTCCTGACCTCAACTTGATTTCCTACATTACTGTTAACTGCCATCTCTTAATAACATTACCAACTGAGGAGGTGGCTACTTGAAAACTCTTTGACATCTTCTATAGTCTTTTCCTGCTTTGTGACTATAAATTATTTTATTCTTCAGAGTGTTAGATAGCTGCATAGAGGAGCCCATGGCTGCTGATTGCTGGGACAAGGTTTGAGGAGTCTGAGAATTTATACAGCTTTGAATTTTCCATCACCTGGCCATTCCTAATGATTGTAAACAAGCCAAAGCCCTAAGGAGCTAATTAGGGTCTGACGTCTTGTTGGGAAGATATCTGAGACCTCTGATCTCTTGGGGTGCACAAACATTTCTGGGGCACTCCTTTTTTCACTCTACAAATCAAAAATACAACACAAATCTTGTTTAAAATGCAGAAAAGAATGTTTTATCCTTAACTTTATGGCTTTTGGAGATCAATTAATCTGATGTTGACTTAAC
This sequence comes from Polypterus bichir lapradei, assembly GCA_026402145.1. Taxonomy (NCBI): domain Eukaryota; kingdom Metazoa; phylum Chordata; class Cladistia; order Polypteriformes; family Polypteridae; genus Polypterus; species Polypterus bichir. The sequence continues at coordinate 190,515,100 of JANRMT010062791.1, forward strand.
TATTCACAGTAACAGTTATTTTCATCAGGGGGGTCCCTACACATTTGCATGTCACTGTATATGAAATGTCTTGAAAGTGTACATCTTGGGTAATACTACGTCTGAAAAGAACCATCCTCTCGCCAGTGTATATCGTGCATACATGTTATAGGATTTAAATGATGGAATCCTAAACTTTCTTCGGTAGAAAATAGTGGTGTATCTAAAATGATAAATTGCAATTACTTTTGAGGGATACTCTGATTTTTTTTGTCCTGTCCTGATCATATGTCTGGTTCTTTTCAAACAGTGCCATTATTGACAGCTAAGACACATTTGTTTCCTTAGTGGTTTTCCTGCTTTCACTGCATTGCTGAAATACGATGTGCTCAGCTGAGTGTTGTACCTTAACGTTTCTTATCAAATTAGTTGCGGGAAATGTCTTTGCTTTAAATACACCACAACTAACAAATAACTTTTTCATTTTAAACTTTATATATAAAATTCCTATCACATTTTAGATACTTTAACATATTTCCAAACAGCAGTTATTTTCTTCATCAGTTTCCACTCTGTGCACTCTGTCAGTTGTACGTATGCCCTCAGTTTAACATATTCCATGTCATGAAATCGGTGGACCAGTCAACCTACTACAAGCCGATTTCACAATAAACCGCAAAAACTGGGCAATTTTAATTCAAGGCCAATTAATTTGTGTAACACTACTGTTTAATTCAGTTGTATTTCTTCTTTGTAGCGCTCTTCATTGAGTGCAGGCTTGGACTGATTGATGTTTGCAGCCATAACAGAGATAACAATTACATACATGAACAGACACAGTGGATCAATTAGACAGTAAAACCTGGGAAATTTTAGCTTACTCGACATAAATAAGTCCTGATAGTAGATTCCATTTAACTTTATAATGGTGAGTATAAATGTCACCAGCGTGTCACAAAGGTTACCAGTCCTGGTGTCACCTGCCACTCCCCTGTAGAGCTGAAACACCAACAGCTGCGCTCTTCCTCGGTTTTCTCATCTTCAATTTTTTCTCCGATGTCACTGCAGCTTCTGTAGGCCTGTGCACTGAGGCTCACTCATCCATTGCTCTCTTTTGCTTTGGTGAATGAAAGAAGACATTTTGTTGTTTGTTTTGGTGTCAAGTGGTTTTAGTTGTGTGGATAAATGTCAGGACACATTCTAATTATTGAAGGTGCACTTTTCATACTTGGCATGGCATTCTGTTTTATATAGTGCCCTCTATAATGTTGGAGACAAAGAAACATTCTTCTTGCATTTACTCCTTTAATCCACCGTTTAAATTTACAAATTAAATAATTCAGATGTAATTAAAGTGCAAATTACTGATTTTCATTTAAGGGGATTTGCAAACATTTCAATCACACCTTGTACAAATGAGAGCACTTTTTCTGAATCGTCCTCCCATTTCAGGGCACCATAATGTTTGGGACAATTGGTGCCAGAGGTGTTTGTGATTCCTCAGGTGTGTTTCATTGCTTTAGTCTTGCAGGCCTAAGACACCTCAGTTTACTCCTACCTACAGACTACCTTTGTCTCTGCAGTTGCCATTGTTCAACATGAGGGCAAGAGCTGTGTCAATGAAAGTCAAAGAAGCTGGAAAATAATAATGAAATCATGAGAGACATCGGAAAACCTGAAGATTACCCAATTCAGCTGTCTGGGATATCAATAACAAGAAAGAACACATTGGTGAGCTCAGTAATCACAAAGGGACTTGTTGGCCAAGTAAGACCACCACTGCTGAAGACAGCAGACGTTGCTGCAGATTTAATTTTGATCACGACTTGCACAGCCTGATGGTAACGATATTGCATGTATCTCTCTACCATCTTAAGTATATCATCCCATACAGATGGCATTACATGGCTCAGGGTAACTGAGAGATTCCTCACCAGTCAGGCAGTTCACACTGAAAAGCCGCCATCACCAAATAACCCACAGCTGTTAAGACCTGTAAGAGAAAAGGGATTGTGTGATTTCTGTATGGTGGTCTCTGTAATGAAGGCTGCAGTTCAGCATACACTTCAAAGAGCGAGACAGTAGGGAGTCAAAATCAGCTAAGTCATCATTATGAGCCAAAATGTCATTTTGATACATCAAAACTCACTTCTTGTGTAGCCTGTCAAACATCAGAATGTGAAATGTGATTTTTCTATTCAGTTCTTCGTTTTTCCACCTAGAGTTGCTAAAATGCCAACACAAATAAAGTCTGCATGGGACTTAGAAATGCTCAAAACTTGAGGGAACTTTAAGCCAATTTAAATGGCAAGTTCTAGTTTTATAAATCCTAACTTTTTCATAAGAAACAGCTTTCATATATGTGGCCCAGCATAAGGAAGTTTTATACATGTGGCTCTACTGAGCAGTTGTAATAAAAGACATAAAATTAACTAATTAAGTGTGTTTTCCAAGTACAACAAAAGTTTTATAATTGCTTATGCTGATCAAAGGTTGTTCCTAATTTTAGCCATCATGTAGTTAATGTGAGTTAATGTTGAGAATAAGGCAGCAAATTGAAAATAAGCACGCTTTTTTTTTTTTTTTTTTTTCCTTTTTGTTTTAAATTTTACGCAGGAAAGAAAGATCACTGCAGTGTGGAAAATGGCAGAGAATTCTCTAACAGGAGTGCTCTTCAGAAACACATGAGAGTTCACACGGGAGAGAAGTCATATTGCTGTAATGAATGTGGTAAACAGTTTTCACTAATAGGCAATCTACAGAAACACACGAGAGTTCACACTGGAGAGAAGCCATATTGCTGTAGTCAATGTGATAAACAGTTTTCACAGATGGACGGTCTTCAGATACACATGAGAGTTCACACCGGAGAGAAGCCATATTGCTGTAATGAATGTGGTAAACAGTTTTCACAAATGGGCAATCTACAGAAACACACGAGAGTTCACACTGGAGAGAAGCCATATTGCTGTAGTCAATGTGATAAACAGTTTTCACAGATGGACAGTCTTCAGAAACACATGAGAGTTCACACCGGAGAGAAGCCATATTGCTGTAATGAATGTGGTAAACAGTTTTCACAAATAGGCAATCTCCAGAAACACATGAGAGTTCACACCGGAGAGAAGCCATATTGCTGTAATGAATGTGGTAAACAGTTTTCACAGATAGTCAATCTTCAGAGACACACAAGAGTTCACAACAGAATAAAAACAGTAGAAGTTCAAAAATCAGTCCAGAAAAACAAAAACCCTTCAGGACTCAAGAGTGACGTTCAGTCCTGTCCTGAAAAGTAAGCAAACTAAACTATTGCTAAGAAATGAATCTCAAAGAGAAGCCATATTGCTGTTTGGAATGTGGCAAACAAATCTGTCAGAGCAGTACACTTCAGAGAAGCACCAGAATTCACACCGGAGAGAAGTACAACTGAACTGTCCTGACTAAAGAGTGAGGTTCACTCCTGCCTGGACAGTAAGCACATGTAGCCGACTCAAATCCATCCTACTTAGTGTTGTGTCAAAAACAAATCAACATGTAGGAGAATCAGAAGTTTATATCCTTTTTCCTTTTCCAGATACAAAATAAAGAACAGGGCGTCATACAAATGGCTTCTCACCAAAGCCCCTACAGCCGCCACCATGCGCCTAACTCTGTTTTCATAACATACGTATTACATATAGAACTATTTACAATATATTATACACATTTCATTAAGAAAAAAGAAAAAAAAAAACTTTACAATATACATAGCCTCACACAATAAATAATAGTTCAGCTTTATATTATATATTTTGCTATTTTAATATAACAAAAAAATAAACATACCTTGACAAAAAAAGAACAAACAGCTTCTCGCCAATGCTTATTAAATAATAAATCAAATCAATTACTAATAATTATAAACACAAACTATTAATACAAAATCAATAAAATAAAATGTAAAATAAAATTAAAATCCAAAATATACACATGATCATGCTGTACACCACGCTGAATTATGTTTTAACACTGGCAGCGCACTAAATAAAGAAATGCTTTTTAAAATTTTATTTTGTTTTTGTTTAATTGCTGTTGATAATAAAACATACAAAACTGTATATAAGAACTCGGGGAGGGTGGGGTGGGGTACAAGTGGAGCACAACTTATTTAACACTTGAGAATTACCACATAATATACATGTCAAATAAATAGAATAAAATTAGAAAAGGCTTGGAGAGAGCAGACTTACCTGTACAGCCGTGGTTCTCAATCTGTGGGGCACGAAGTAACAAAAAGGGGGGCGCAACGATGTGCAAAAAGAAAACAAGAATCAAAAATATGAAAAATACATCTACTGAAACCAAAACAAATTAACTTAAACTACATTCTGATACTAGAAAAGTAAATATAGAGTTAGATAAATGTCGATAAAAGTTAAGTAGGTATAATAAAATATGCATCTGTGATATATCATTAATTAAAAAAGAACAAATTGGTATTAGTGGGCTCATTTAAAAAAAAAAAACATTTGCGTTGGGCGCGCGATTAAAACTGTCATGAAAACTCGGTTCACAAATACTTAAAGGTTGAGAAATGCTGCTGTACAGCATCCACCATCGCCTGAGGGTGCCTGCCGTCTGTGGTGAGTCACATTAATTAGCATCCGTACTCCAAAATATGACACTAAGTTTACACAAACAATTGCTTTTGGGAAAATTCTTAACTAAAAGATAAAAAAAAAAAACTAAAAGACAGAATACACTTTGCTACACAAATTACAGTACTGGATGTGGCCAACAATTCTCACAAATTTGAATCTTATGGTCCACTAAAGAATTCAGACTGGGTGCCACCTCCAAAAGTGGGCTTTGTTGGAGAAGATCTACACCGGGGGTATCAACCCTTTGTCATGGCATACCACCCAAAAAATATAAATGTTCTGTAATACCTGCATTTTATTTTGGTGTTAAATTGTTAATTACTGAACTGTGGTTATGTTAAACTAAAGGTGGAATTTCTTTTTTCACCCAGACAATGTTCTTTCTCAAATATAAATTAATATACAAATATATTCTCAGTATATTTGGGGAGTATGAACATCACCTGTCTGTTTGTAGCCAGCTAAGCCCCATCATGTGTTTAATGAAGCACTAATATGATTAAAAATTAAACAAAAACTTGTGTTTGTGGGGTAATTAATTCAAAATCAATGATTATCACCAGACAGTCGTGTCGCGCAATGAGTGACGTCTACCGACAGGTATGATGGGAAGGCTGACAGAGTCAGGAGGAAAATAACAGGAGCGAAAGTCACATTGATACCTAAGATGGCATGAAAAACGTAAAAAGAAGAAATTTGAAGAAAGAATGTGCACAGAATGAAGGTAAAGGATTTGTTAACGATGATGCGATGGATCAGAGGTGGGAAGAAGAGAAGTAAAACAACTTTGTTACTGTGCTTGACTGGAATTTTCAGGTAGGTTATCTGTATTTTATTTATTTGAGATTTTTTTACTTGAACTCATTGCATTTAAAAGGAAAAAAATCTGCTCCCTACAACATAAATAAATCAATAAAACATCCACAACTTACTATGTAACAACAACAACATTTATTTATATAGCACATTTTCATACAAATAATGTAGCTCAAAGTGCTTTACATGATGATGAAAAGAGAAATAAAAGACAAAGTAAGAATTAGAATAAGAGAACACTAATTAACATAGAATAAGAGTAAGGTCCGATGGCCAGGGAGGATAGAAAAAACAAAAAATAACTCCAGGCAGCTGGAGAGAAAAATAAAATCTGCAGGGGTTCCAGGCCACGAGACCACCCAGTCCGCTCTGGGCATTCTACCTAACATAAATGAACAGTCCTCTTTGTATTTAGAGTTCTCATGGAACGACTTGATGATGATGGTCATACAGACTTCTGGCTTTTAATCCATCAATGTAGGAACATCACGGTGCTTTGAGTAGGTGGTGGTGGCGCAGGCCGGAAAAAGAAATAGAAGAGAGAGTTGGGGTTAGTACAGATATTAGAGCCACCATGAATAATTATGATAATGAACTGAATATACAGAGTATCAGGATTAAATGAAGATGAAGTTATCAGAAAGTCATGTTAAAGTAATGTGTTTTCAGCAGTTTTTTTAAGTGCTCCATTGTATTAACTAACACAATGTCTGAGTTGTATCTCAGAATGGAAGAATAGTAACTTTCTCAAGTTAAATAAAGAGAAAACTGAAATCTTAGTGATTGGCAATAATGGATACAATGAGGCTATTAGAAATAAACTGGATATATTAGGATTAAAAGTCAAGACGGAGGTGAAAAGTTTAGGGGTAATTGTTGACTGTAATCTGAATTTTAAATCACATATTAGATCACTAGGACAAAATTTTTTTACTTAAGAAACATAGCTAAAGTTAGACCTCTTATATCATTGAAAGATGCTGAGAAATTAGTTCACGCATTTATTTTCAGTCGACTAAATTACTGTAACGCACTCCTCTCATGACTACCCAAAAAAGACCTAAATCGTTTGCAACGAGTGCAGAATGCAGCTGCTAGAATCCTAACTAGGAAAAGAAAATCCGAACACATTTCTCCAGTTTTGATGTCACTACGCTGGTTACTTGTGTCATTCAGGATTGACTTTAAAATACTGCTTATGGTTTATAAAGCCTTAAATAATCTGCTCCATCTTATATATCGGAGTGTCTGACACCTTATATTCCAAATCGTGACCTCAGATCCTAAAATGAGTGTCTCCTTAGAATTCCAAGAGCAAAACTTAAAAGAAGTGGTGAGGCGGCCTTCTGCTGTTATGCACCTAAAATCTGGAATAGCCTGCCAATAGGAATTCGCCAGGCTAATACAGTAGAGCACTTTAAAACACTGCTGAAAACACATTACTTTAACATGGCCTTCTCATAACTTCACTGTAATTTAATCCTGATACTCTGTATATTCAATTCATTATAATAACTATTCATGGTGGCTCTAAAATCTGTACTAACCCCTACTCTCTCTTCGGTTTCCTTTTCCAGTGTCCTTTTCGTGGTGGGTTGCGCCACCACCATCTACTCAAAGCACCGTGATGTTCCAACAGTGATGGGTGGATTAAAAGCCAGAAGTATGTTTGAACATCAAGTGACTCCGTGAGAACCCTAACTACAAAGAGGACTCTTTCATTTATGTTAGGTGGAATGCCCAGAGGGGACTGGGCGGTCCCGTGGCCTGGAACCCCTGCAGATTTTATTTTTTTTCTCCAGCCTTCTGGAGTTTTTTTTTTTTGTTTTTTTCTGTCCACCCTGGCCATCGGACCTTACTTCTTTTCTTCATTATGTAAAGCACTTTGAGCTGCTTTTTGTATGAAAATGTGCCATATAAAATAAATTTTGTTGTTGTTATATTAGCCTGGCGAATTCCTATTGCCAGGCTTTTCCAGATTTTTGGGGCATAGCAGCAGAAGGCCGCCTCGCCACTTCTTTTAAGTTTTGCTCTTGGAATTCTAAGCAGACACTCATTTGAGGATCTAAGGTTACGATTTGGTATATAAGGTGTCAGACATTCCGATATATAAGATGGGGCGTGATTATTTAAGGCTTTGTAAACCATAAGCAGTATTTTAAAGTCAATCATTTTATTAAATTATTTGCATGTATATGTGAAATTGAAGGACTATTCCATCTCTTATTTATATTTCTCTTCTGGTTTGTCCTGCTTCCATTTCAAAACCAGTCCCGCCCACACGCAGCCGACATGGCATTTCTCGACAAGCTACTGAAGTCCGCTTACAAAATAAAGCAAACTCTGCATGCAGTGAAAATGTACTTCTCCGGAGTCCAGCTAGATTTTATGCTGAGAACCCTCAACCCCTTCGTTAAATCATACAAACACATGCATGAAATCGCTCAGTCCAATCCAACAGCATCTGTACGAATGATTTTCAAGGAACACCCTAGGCAGGATTTACGATGATACAATGCCACGACATGTCACACCGATGTTGCAGTGATTTTTGCTGGAGAAGATGGCGAACCATCTGCCAAAAGGGACATTTGCATCTATCCCAGAGGCAACTTCTGTAAACAGATTTCCACGCTCAATATGAATTGCCATCCTATGGTTTACCCACATTTATTCCATTATGGAGATATTGGCTGGCACAAAGATTTACAACATGTTCCCGATAAAAGAACCGCCAAGCGAATAAGGCTTACTCAATGCTAATTTTACGTGTACAGATTATCAATGAGGAATGCATTTAGTTTTTTGCACTCCAGCCGTAAACTATTCCAACAGTACATCGTAGATGCGTATGTTAAAACAGAGGGCGCGCGTCTCAACTATCTCAGATTACATCAACAAGATCTGCACGTGGAACAACACAAAGGACTGTCAGGCGCTCTACAAGCAAAGGCTGAAAATAACAACGTACGTGTAGGCAAAATGATCATATTACCGTCCACATTTCCAGGAAGTCCAAGATACATGCAACAAAACTAGCAGGATACCATGGCATAGTACGTAAATTCAGAAAGCCTGATGTATTTATCACTTTCACATGTAATCCTGCTTGGACTGCAATTCTACACGTACTGTTGGATACCCAAAGACTGGACCACAGACCTGGGGGGTATTTTTCTTACATGGATTATTCCTTTAGACGGATGTGATTGTTGATAATTTGGCATGGTCATAGCAGCACATCCAAGTCCTCAAACATGCTCGGAGCAGGTTTGTTCTGTGTAAACAAGGATTAGCTCACACACTTAAATCAGTTTCTGTGCATGGAATTCATTCATGAATGTGCAACCAATTGATATCGGTGCGTAAATTATAAGAAGAGAATTTCATATAGAGAGGGTTTTGTGCAATCTGAAATATCCTTTATTGCTCCAAGAGGAAATTTTTTTTCGAAAGATACCACTTTAGCCGAGGGGGGAATATTGTACCTCAAAGATTTATTAGCACCTTATATTCGAAGTCAAACTCGGCGAAGTCGGCTCTCACAACCACACAGACAGCATGCATTGCTTTGAAGTTTTTTGCAAGCGGCCCTTTTTTTTATACTGTAGGCGATGCGGAAAATCTAAAAGTGCAGTTTGCCAGGCAGTTCGTAAAGTCTGTTTGGCTCTGAAATACTTCCTTCAGGTTTTCATAGTGTTTCCTGGACACCTGCATGTGCAGACAATAAAAGGGGCTTTTCATGCCATTGCAGGTACACAGGCAAAAACACCCACAGTTCCATAAAGAATCTCACGATCAGCCGAACATTCTCATTACCCAGGATTTCCAAATGTGATTGGGGCACATGGGACTGATCAGAGTGGAGTTTGATCAAACATTATTTGGAAAATGTACCTCTCCTCCTGATGAATAATCAGACACAGTGTCTTCATCAAATATTTGACCTTCGTCAATACCTCGTTGGTCAGACACAAGTTCTAGGGATATGACATTCACTGCAGCTGACCCAACCAAAAAAAAGAGGGCTATATAGAACATACCTATAGCACACATCGAGGAGAAATATATGCAATGACCAATGTGTAATGTTTTTTTTTTCTTGTCTGCCGCCTTCTTAGCTTTAAAATTAATGTTTTTTATATTATATATGATTCTTTATGTCAACAATTCTTTAGTTATATACCAATTTTTACCAGTTTGAAGTATATTCTTGTACTTCACTTTAACCTGTTCCCATGTTCTCACATTTGATCTGGAATTATGACATATTAAATAATAATTAATCTGACACATAGGAAATGAAACGCTGCATTCAGTAAGTACAATGCACACTACTTAGCGTTTAATTTGTCGGCCACTTTTTGCCAGAGGTCTTTTCTGGTTTGGGCTGCTTTTGCAGTGTTACCGCTTGTGCATATTAAATCTTGAAATTCTTCATATCCTTCGAATAAAAGGTCTTGCTCCGCTTGTGTGGAAAAAAAATGTGCCCGTTCTTTCGTCAGTTTGTTTTCAGTCTATCATAGACTTGCTGATCATGTTTTCTATACTAAATATATATGGGCTTTTCAATCAGCGTGGGCGCGTGCATTCATCCCGGATGATTAGATCCAGCTAAACTAATCTACTACACGGCTACGTTAGAAAAACCGCTTATCCCAGATGAGCTTCACTGGCATTAACTCATCCAAGATGAGGCATCAGATCTCAGATGATTTAAGCGACGTACGGAAAATACCCCCCAGATATTGTAGTACGAGTCTTTTGGATTAGGCTGCAGGAATTACTTAGAGACATTCCACAACTACATCTTTTTGGGGTTGTTATTGATTACGTAATTGAATTTCGGAAGCGCGGCCTTCCTCATGCCCACATGCGGTTTACTCTTCACAGTAGTTCTAACAACCAGTCTTCAGCCCCGGTCAGTTGTTCGTTGCTTTTTCTAGGGTTAGATCTTTCGACTCGTTATCTGTTGTCTCCAACCAAACACCTATTCACAACTGCGTCTTTGAAGAAGTATTTATTTGTTCTTGAATTCTCAATTCCTTTCTCACCGTTTTCCGTTCCTATTCTTACACCGCCGTATGCTACGGCGGGCGTCGGCTACTTATATTTATTTGCACAATATATGTCTTTCATTTCTGTGTATACAAAACATTAAGCGCACGAGAGAGAAGCGAAAGGAAAAGCACAGACAGCAGCTGTGATGATTTTAACAGCGAAGATATCGTCAAACCAAAGTGAAACATCGCTGGGCTTATTAATGATATCGAAGATACAAGGAGGTCAGAAAATACGCCCCTTCCAAGTGGTTGGCACAAAAACGAGCCTTGGTGAATGCGTCGCCTTTTGTCCCAGCCATAAAAACAAGAGGTGATGGCGTTCAAAATTCACCTTCCGATATTAAAGAAACACATTGGAGAGAAACAACTGAAGAACTTCTGGTTGTGCAGGAATAGTTGGCATTCGCAGCATGGGTGTCGATTAAAACACTTGGAAAGTTGATTTCAGATCCAAACTCTAATATGCAGATATAGACGTACATATACGTGTGTGTGTGTTAAGTAATAAAAAGTTAAAGTAGAACGAGTCTTAGATCCCAAATTACACATAAAGGAAAATAGATAACGTTGCAAAATCTTGCAAAAATATGAATCAGAAAATGACAATACTAAAGTTGGTCACTAGATGGCACCATTGTAACTACAGGCACTAATGAGAAGCGTTTCACAGAGTTAATGAAATTACAAATAGTAACAAAAAATAACGTTAATAATAAATTAAATATTCTGAGTTAACGGTGCCTTATAAGAACTACAGAAACAATTAAAGTTCTCAAAAATATACTATAATATAATAATAGCTTATTGGTTCTAAAATAAACCATATATACGCAAACAATTTAATATGAACACAATTCTTATTTTACATTTTTTATTCCATTCTTATTTGCAGTGGTGGTGGACAGGCTGACAGACGAGATTAGACAGGAGTCTCCGTGGACTGTGATGTTTGCTGATGACATTGTGATCTGTAGCGATAGTAGGGAGGAGGTTGAGGAGACCCTGGAGAGGTGGAGATACGCTTGTTAGAGAGATATCAATAATAAGGAGACACGGCTCACATTTCAAGGTTCACCTCCCAGCATGCACGAGAGTGCATATTATGGGATGTTTAAAAAAAAAAAAAACGAAGGAGATGCACGTGTGCTGCAGTAGTCATTTCCGCATAGAGAAACATTTGTTATAAGTAAGAGTCAGTAGTGTCCTGAATTAATAAGAAATGTGCGTTAATGACCAGAGGTGGGTTCGTTTGCATTTTACTTGTGTTGTATGTTTTTATATGTTAAGATGCGAAGTTGTTTAAGTGTACTGTTTAGCGTTTATATGTTGGGAATGTACCTTAGTTTTAGTTACATGCAGCAATATTATTTAATAATAGTTCAGGTTACTACATCTGTAAGAGCCGTAATGTAAGTGGACCTTTAAATTTAAACTAGAGTAATTTTTGAATATTTGTAAGTATACACCATTGTTAATTTCATGTGTTTCAGTGAGAGTTCATGTGCGCATGCGAGATTTGTGTTGTGTGATTCCCCAGATGTGAGGGTTGAGTTTTGACGGCCATAATGAAATGGAGCAATACAGACTTTGACCGTGTCTTAATATTTACCAGCTGTTATAAGATTAATTTGTTATTGTTGTTCGAAATAAAGTTGTTGAACTTTTAAAAGAAGACTCGCGTCAAGTCTATGCAACAAATTAATTTATTGAAATTATATTCTGCATAGGAAAGAAGGAGAAACGTCATTACAAACAAAGTCAAAGTCTTGCTCACTTTCGACGCAGTGAAACGGTGAATAACGAGGCTGGATTTAAGAAATGAATACGATGTCATATACTGTATTTCAAAGGGCATCAGTAGAAAAGGAAACTGAAGTGACTAAGATACAGTACGTGGTGGACGCGTGTAATTTCAGTATTTCACTGGACTATCGCCAGCAGCACGACGAAACTCTTCTGAACAACACTTTGAACTTCGTTAAAGGCTATAAAGTAAGTGAGCTGTTGTTTTATATATGAAGACAGCAATTTTCATAAATTCGTAAAACCGTGAGTGATTTCTAATAACTCTTTAAAAATAAAAAATTAAAGTTAACTGTATACGGCTTAAGTAAACTGAAACGCTTCTTCGGCCAATAGAACATTCTAGACATCAAATGGCCGAGGAGCGATCGGACGCTGTTGTTGTTTTTCCGGACCAACACAAGAGGGCAGCAAAGCTCACCCTACGAGCCATGGAAGAAAGATTAAATAGGTTTAAAAACCAAAGAAAGGGAAAGTTGGCTCAGCTTACTGGCAAAAATGAATGAAATTGAACGTCTTAAGGAAGATGAGACGAACGTGGACAGCGTGAAAGCAAAAATGTTAATTGTGTTCAGCAAATTATTAGAAGAGTTTGGAGAAACTCATTGTGAAGTTTGAAATATTTTGCCAGAGGAAGATAAAAAGGAGGACCAGATAAGCTGGTACAGACCGAAATATGACCATTTTAAGAAGTTTATGCATAATACCGAACAGTGGATCGTGAAAGCTCAAGAGAAATTGGTTGAAGATGACTTTATTAAGCCAAGTGATAGGATTTGTGAGGTGGAATGCCTAGAGGGTGCTGGGTGGTCTCGTGGCCTGGAGCCCCTGCAGATTTTATTTTTTCTCTCCAGCCATCTGGAGTTTTGTTTGTTTGTTTTTTTTTTTTTTTTTGGTTTTTCTGTCCTCCCTGGCCATCGGACCTTACTCTTATTCTATGTTAATTAGTGTTGTCTTATTCTAATTCGTATTTGTCTTTTATTTCTCTTTTCTTCATCATGTAAAGCATTTTGAGATACATTATTTGTATGAAAATGTGCTATATAAATAAATGTTGTATTTCTGAAGTAGAAGCATATTGTCTTGGACAAAAGAGTGGTCCAGGTTCTGTGGTAGATCATATGTCAAGGGTGTCTGTCACAAGCTCTGCACGAATGAGAATTAAAGCTGAACATGCAGCCCTCATAGCACGTGCAGCGGTTTTAAGAGAAAAGCAAGAAATTGAATTAGAGGAAGCATAACTGAGAGTCAAAAAGCAACAGCTGAAACTGGAGGCAGAGATCGCTGCCTCCTGTACAAAGCTGAAAGTATATGAGGAACAAGAAGATGGTCAAGATGATATGAACATTTATCTTAGAGACAAGATATCATCTCCTACAGGCACTGTTTATAAAGATCAATGGGACTGTGAAAACTATCTCCTTGAGTCAACCTACTAAAAAGAAAGGGATCTTGGTAAATTCACAGAGACTGTTAAGACCCCTATACATAGTTCTGGATCACCATTGGAGAGAACTTTTAGACCAGCTACCCGACTTCTTGACATCCATCAGCCTGCTGACAGTGACAGAGATCTGTTTCAAGTTATGAAACATCAAAATGAAATAACAGAATTGCTTGTAATGCAACAAAACGTGACTCAACTTCCACAAAGAGAAGTGGCAGTGTTTAGCGGAGATCCATTGGCCTATAGATCTTTTATTAGAGCCTTCGAACATATTATAGATTAAAAACAAGCAGATATCAAGACAAGTTGTGAATTATTCCAAATAATACAAGTGGAGTGCCCGAAGACCTGGTACACAGTTGTGAGCATATGAGTCCAGAAATGGCATACAAAGAAGCAAGGCAATTACTTCACAGACATTATGGCAATGAGGTAAGAATTGCTACGGCTTATATAGAGAAAGCACTGAAGAGGCCGCAGACAGTAAGGCTTTGAATACATACTGTATGCACTGTACCTTGTTGGTTGTA
>JANRMT010062791.1:190543638-190557990 GCA_026402145.1 Polypterus bichir lapradei
ATGGATCAGAGGTGGGAAGAAGAGAAGTAAAACAACTTCGTTATTGTGCTTGACTAGAATTTTCAGGTAAGTCATCTGTATCTTTACTTGGGTTTTTTATTTATTTGAGACTTTTTACTTGAACTCATTGCATTTAAAAGGAAAAAAACCTGTTCCCTACAACATAAATAAATCAATAAAACATCCGCAACTTACTATGTAACAACAACAACAACATTTATTTCTATAGCACATTTTCATACAAATAATGCAGCTCAAAGTGCTTTACATAATGAAGAAAAGAGAAATAAAAGACAAAGTAAGAATTAGAGTAAGAGAACATTAATTAACATAGAATAAGAGTAAGGTCCGATGGCCAGGGAGGACAGAAAAAACAAAAAAAACTCCAGAGGGCTGGAGAGAAAAAATAAAATCTGCAGGGGTTCCAGGCCACGAGACCACCCAGCCCCCTCTGGGCATTCTACCTAACATAAATGATCAGTCCACTTTGAATTAAAGGTTCTCGTGGAAGGACTTGATGATGATGGTCATGTAGACTTCTGGCTTTTAATCCATCAATGTGGGAACATCACGGTGCTTTGAGTAGGTGGTGGTGGCGCAGCACAGAAAACCAGAAAAAGAAACAGAAGAGAGAGTAGGGGTTAGTATGGATTTTAGAGCCACCATGAATATACAGAGTATCAGGATTAAATGAAGGTGAGGTTATCAGAAAGCCATGTTAAAGTAATGTGTTTTTAGCAGGTTTTCTTAAAGTGCTCCACTGTATTAGCCTGGTGAATTCCTATTGGCAGGCTATTCCAGATTTTAGGTGCATAGCAGCAGAAGGCCGCCTCGCCACTTCTTTTAAGTTTTGCCCTAAGGAGACACCCATTTGAGGATCTAAGGTTACGATTTTGTATATGAGGTGTCAGACATTCCGATATATAAGATGGAGCGAGATTATTTAAGGTTTTGTAAACCATAAGCAGTATTTTAAAGTCAATAATTGTATTAAATTATTCACATGTATATGTGAAATTGAAGGACTATTCCATCTCTTATTTATATTTCTCTTCTGGTTCGTCCTGCTTCCATTTCAAAACCAGTCCCGCCCACACGCAGCCGACATGGCATTTCTCGACAAGCTACTGAAGTCCGCTTACAAAATAAAGCAAACTCTGCATGCAGCGAAAATGTATTTCTCCAGAGTCCAGCTAGATTCCATGCATGAAACCGCTCAGTCCAGTCCAACAGCATCTGTATGAATGGTTTTCAAGGAATACCCTGAGCAGGATTTACGACGATACAATGCCCCGACATGTCACACCGATGCTACAGCGATTTTCGTCAGAGAAGATGGTGAACCCCCTGCCGAAAGGGATATTTGCATGTATCCCAGAGGCAACTCCTGTAAACAGATTTCCACGCTCAATATGAATTGTGATCCTATGGTTTAACCACTTTTATTCCTTTACGGAGACATTGGCTGGCACAAAGATTTACAATATGTTCCCGATAAAAAAAACGGCCAAGCGAATAAGGCTTACTCAATTCCAATTTTACGCGTACAGGTTAGCAATGAGGAATATATTTAGTATTTGCACTCCAGCGGCAAACTATTCCAACAGTACATCGTAGATGCGTATGTTAAAACAGAGGGCGTGCGTCTCAACTACCTCAGATTACATCAACAAGATCTGCGTGTGGAACAATACAAAGGACTATCAGACGCACTGCAAGCAAAGGCTGAAAATAACAACGTACGTGTAGGCAAAGTGAACATATTACCGTCCACATTTCCAGGAAGTCCAAGATACATGCAACAAAACTATCAGGATGTCATGGCATAGTATGTACATTCGGAAAGCCTGATTTATTTATCACTTTCACATCTGCTTGGCCGGAAATTCTACATGCACTGTCAGATACCCAAAGACCGGAGCACAGACCTGATATTGTAGTACGAGTCTTTTGGATTAGGCTGCAGGAATTACTTAGAGACATTCCACAACAACATCTTTTCGGGGTTGTTATTGATTACGTAATTGAATTTCGTAAGCACGGCCTTCCTCGTGCCCACATGCTGTTTACTCTTCACAATAATTCTAACAACCAGTCTTCAACTCCGGTCAGTTGTTCGTGGTTTTTTCTAGGGGTTAGATCTTTCGACTCATTATCTGTCGTCTCCACCAAAACACCTTTTCACAACTGCGTCTTTCAAGTATTTATTTCTTCTTGATTTCTGAATTCCTTTCTCACCGTTTTCCGTTCCTATTCTTACACCACCTTATGCTACAGCGGGCGTCGGCTACTTATATTTATTTGCACAATGTCTGTGTGTACAAAACATTAAG
Source organism: Polypterus bichir lapradei (assembly GCA_026402145.1). Classification (NCBI taxonomy): domain Eukaryota; kingdom Metazoa; phylum Chordata; class Cladistia; order Polypteriformes; family Polypteridae; genus Polypterus; species Polypterus bichir. Next base: position 190,545,972 of record JANRMT010062791.1, read on the forward strand.
CGCACGGGAGAGAAGCGAAAGGAACAGCACAGACAGCAGCTGTGACGATTTTAACAGCGAAGATATCGTCAAACCAAAGTAAAGCAATGCTGGGCTTATTAATGAAATCGAAGATACAAGGAGGTCAGAAAATACGCCCCTTACAAGTGGTTGGCACAAAAACGAGCCTTGGTGAAAGCGTCGCCTTTTGTCCCAGCCATAAAAACAAGAGGTGATGGCGTTCAAAATTCACCTTCTGATATTAAAGAAACACATTGGAGAGAAACAACTGAAGAACTTCTGGTTGTGCAGGAACAGTTGGCATTCGCAGCAGGGTGTCGATTAAAACACTTGGAAAGTAGATTTCAGATCCAAACCCTAATATGCAGATATAGACGTACATATATGTGTGTGTGTGTGTGTGTGGTATACAATAAAAAGTTAAAGCAGAACGAGTCTTAGATCCCAAATTACACATAAAGGAAAATAGATAACGTTGCAAAAAATGCAAAAATATTAATCAGAAAATGACAATACTAAGTTGGTCACTAGATGGCACCATTGTTAATACAGGCACTAATGAGAAGCGTTTCACAGAGTTGATAAAATTACAAATAGTAACAAAAATAACATTATTAATAAATTCAATATTCTGAGTTAACGGTGCCTTATAAGAACTACAGAAACAAAGTTCTCAAAAATATACTATAATATAATAATAGCTTATTGGTTCTAAAATAAACCATATATTGTATACGCAAACAATTTAATATGAGCACAATTCTTATTTTACATTTCTTATTCCATTCTTATTTGCAGTGGTGATGGACAGGCTGACAGACGAGATTAGACAGGAGTCTCCGTGGACTGAGACGTCTGCTGATGACATTGTGATCTGTAGCGATTAGTAGGGAGCAGGTTGAGGAGACCCTGGAGAGGTGGAGATACGCTTGTTAGAGAGATATCAATAATAAGGAGACACGGCTCACATTTCAAGGTTCACCTCCCAGCATGCACGAGAGTGCATATTATGGGATGTTTAAAAAAAAAAAAAAAACGAAGGAGATGCACGTGTGCTGCAGTAGTCATTTCCGCATAGAGAAACATTTGTTTGTTATAAGTAAGAGTCAGTAGTGTCCTGAATTAATAAGAAGTGTGCGTTAATGACCAGAGGTGGGTTCGTTTGCATTTTACTTGTGTTGTATGTTTTTATATGTTAAGATGCGAAGTTGTTTAAGTGTACTGTTTAGCGTTTATATGTTGGGAATGTACCTTAGTGTTAGTTACATGCAGCAATATTATTTAATAATAGTTCTGGTATTACATCTGTAAGAGCCGTAATGTAAGTGGACCTTTAAATTTAAACTAGAGTAATTTTTGAATATTTGTAAGTATACACCATTGTTAATTTCATGTGTTTCAGTGAGAGTTCATGTGCGCATGCGAGATTTGTGTTGTGTGATTCCAGATGTGAGGGGAGTTGAGTTTTGACGGCCATAATGAAATGGAGCAATACAGACTTTGACCGTGTCTTAATATTTACCAGCTGTTACAAGATTAATTGTTATTGTTGTTTGAAATAAAGTTGTTGAACTTTTAAAAGAAGACTCGCGTCAAGTCTATGCAACAAATTAATTCATTGAAATTATATCCTGCATAAGAAAGAAGGAGAAACGTCATTACAAACAAAGTCAAAGTCTTGCTCACTTTCGACGCAGTGAAACGGTGAATAACGAGGCTGGATTTAAGAAATGAATACGATGTCATATACTGTATTTCAAAGGGCATTATTAGAAAAGGAAACTGAAGTGACTAAGATACAGTACGTGGTGGACGCGTGTAATTTCAGTATTTCACTGGACTATCGCCAGCAGCACGACGAAACTCTTCTGAACAACACTTTGAACTTCGTTAAAGGCTATAAAGTAAGCGAGTTGTTGTTTTATATATGAAGACAGCAATTGTCATAAATTCGTAAAACCGTGAGTGATTTCTAACAATTCTTTAGAAATAAAAAATTAAAGTTAACTGTATACGGCTTAAGTAAACTGAAACGCTTCTTCGGCCAATAGAACATTCTAGACATCAAATGGCCGAGGAGCGATCGGACGCTGTTGTTGTTTTTCCGGACCAACACAAGAGGGCAGCAAAGCTCACCCTACGAGCCATGGATAAGATTAAATAGGTTTAAAAACCAAAGAAAGGGAAAGTTGGCTCAGCTTACTGGCAAAAATGAATGAAATTGAACGTCTTAAGGAAGATGAGAAGAACGTGGACAGCGTGAAAGCAAAAATGTTAATTGTGTTCAGCAAATTATTAGAAGAGTTTGGAGAAACTCATTGTGATGTTTGAAAGATTTTGCCAGAGGAAGATAAGGAGGACCAGATAAGCTGGTACAGACCTAAATATGACCATTTTAAGAAGTTTATGCATAATACCGAACAGTGGATCGTGAAAGCTCAAGAGAAATTGGTTGAAGATGACTTTATTAAGCCAAGTGATAGGATTTGTGAGGTGGAATGCCTAGAGGGGGCTGGGTGGTCTCGTGGCCTGGAGCCCCTGCAGATTTTATTTTTTCTCTCCAGCTGTCTGGAGTTTTTTTTTTTTTGTTTGTTTGGTTTTTCTGTTCTCCCTGACCATCAGACCTTACTCTTATTCTATGTTAATTAGTGTTCTCTTATTCTAATTCTTACTTTGTCTTTTATTTCTCTTTTCTTCATCATGTAAAGCACTTTGAGCTACATCATTTGTATGAAATTGTGCTATAGAAATAAATGTTGTTGTTATATTTCTGAAGTAGAAGCATATCGTCAAAAGAGTGGTCCCGGTTCTGTTGTAGATCATATGTCAAGGGTGTCTGTCACAAGCTCTGCACGAATGAGAATTAAAGCTGAACATGCAGCCCTCATAGCACGTGCAGAGGTCTTAAGAGAAAAGCAAGAAATTGAATTAGAGGAAGCATAACTGAGAGTCAAAAAGCAACAGCTGAAACTGGAGGCAGAGATCGCTGCCTCCTGTACAAAGCTGAAAGTATATGAGGAACAAGAAGATGGTCAAGATGATATGAACATTTATCTTAGAGACAAGATATCATCTCCTACAGGCACTGTTTATAAAGATCAATGGGACTGTGAAAACTATCTCCTTGAGTCAACCTACTAAAAAGAAAGGGACCTTGGTAAATTCACAGAGACTGTTAAGACCCCTATACATAGTTCTGGATCACCATTGGAGAGAACTTTTAGACCAGCTACCCGACTTTTTGACATCCATCAGCCTGCTGACAGTGACAGAGATCTGTTTCAAGTTATGAAGCATCAAAATGAAATAACAGAGTTGCTTGTAATGAAACAAAACGTGACTCAACTTCCACAAAGAGAAGTGGCAGTGTTTAGCGGAGATCCCTTGGCCTATAGATCTTTTATTAGAGCCTTCGAACATATTATAGATTAAAAACAAGCAGTTATCAAGACAAGTTGTGAATTATTCCAAATAATACAAGTGGAGAGCCTCAAGACCTGGTACACAGTTGTGAGCATATGAGTCCAGAAATGGCATACAAAGAAGCAAGGCAATTACTTCACAGACATTATGGCAATGAGGTAAGAATTGCTACGGCTTATATAGAGAAAGCACTGAAGAGGCCGCAGACAGTAAGGCTTTGAATACATACTGTATGCACTGTACCTTGTTGGTTGTAGAAATGCTATGTGCGAGATTGAGTTTATGGATGAAATGAATAATCCAACAAACATGAGAGTAATTATCTCTAAGCTCCCTTATAAAATAAGGGAAAGATGGAGAAGTACAGCTGTTGAAATTCAAGAAAAGAAGAGAAGAAGGGCCAGATTTGTAGATTTAGTAGAATCTGTTGATTGGCAGGCAAAGATTGTTAGAGACCCAATATTTGGAGATATTAAGTGCAGTAACACTGAAGGAAGAGGGAAACCAAAATCTCTCCATTTTAAGACTTTCAATGAAAGGAAAAGCAGTTTTGCTACGAATGTAGCTGAAGTAGATAAATAGGAAATGGCTTTGGAGAGGAAAACTGAAGCTTTACAAATTGTTGATGCATTACAAAAACCTTTCTTATTCTGTGAAAAGAACCATACACTAAGTTATTGTAATTACATCAAAGAACAGGCTCATGAAGATAAAATACAGTTTTTAAAGTCAAAGGGTCTTTGTTTTGGGTGCCTCTGTCAAGGTTATCTTAGTAAGGACTGCAATAAAAGAATGGTATGTCAAGAGTGTTCTCTAAAAGACGCAGGTATTCTTCACATCAATAAAAAAGACACTGACGTCACCAGTGATATTCAGTCAGTGGCTCATGAAACTTGTGGATATACTGGGGCCGGTGCCAATGAATCTGTTCTTGCCATTGTACCTGTAAAGGTAAAATCAAATAGAAGTGAAGTGACAGTAGAGACATATGCATTCTTGGACATGGACAGTACAGCAACATTTTGTTCAGAAGCACTTAAGCATCGACTAAATTTAAGAGGCAAGAAAACTGAATTTGTTCTTTGCACTATGGGACAAGAGAAAAAAGGTATCCAGTTATATTCTATCAGATCTTGAGGCCTGTGGACTGGAAGAGACAAACTTCGTCAGACTTACAACCGTATTGACAGCCAAAAATACCAGTGAAAAAGGAAAATATACCCAAAAAGGAAGATTTGATAAAATGGCCGTATCTTAAGGAAGTTCATTTTCAATACATTGATGCAGATGTTGACCTTCTTATAAGAGCAAACTCATATAAGGCCATGGAACCATGGCAAATAATTAATAGCAAAAATGGCGGACCTTATGCAGTCAAGACAACTGTGGGATGGGTGGTAAATGGACCCTTAAAGCAACAAAGGTTGAACAACAAGACTCCAGTGTCAATCACATTTCCATAACATCTATTGAAGATCTAGTGATACAGCAATTTAATGCAGACTTTCCGGAGAGTGTCTGTGATGATAAACCAGAAATGTCAGAAGATGATCATCAGTTCTCATTGGCTGTATCCGAATCAACACAGTTCATTGATGGACATTATTGTATTGGACTGCCTCTTAGAGATAAAAACATAAAGATGCCCAATAACAGATGCTTGGCTCAACATCGGCTCAACGGCTTATGGAACAAGTTTAAAAGAAATCGTAATTTTCATGAGGATTATACATCCTTCTTAAAAAACATTTTAGAAGAGGGTTATGCAACAAAGATATCCGAGGAACAACTATACAGAAATGACAACAAAGTATGGTATATTCCCCATCATGGTGTCTATCACCCCAAAAAGAACAAGATTCGTGTTGTATTTGATTGTGCAGCATCTTATCAGGGAACTTCACTAAATGATCATTTACTTCAAGGCCCTGATCTTACTGGTACTCTTATTGGAGTTTTGACGAAATTTAGGGAAGAATCTGTGGCAATGGTTGCTGATATTGAGTCAATGTGTCATCAGGTGAGGGTTCTGGTGGAAGATTCAGACCTTTGCACTTTCTTTGGTGGCCAGATGGAAATCTTTGTGAAGATCTGGTGGAGTATAGGATGTGTGTACATTTCTTTGGTGCTACTTCCTCACCAAGCTGTGCATGTTATGCATTCAGACGAATGGCAGAAGACAGAAAGGATTCACATTCACAAAAAGCAGTTGAGACAGTCTTTAAACATTTTTATGTTGATGACTGCCTGACATCTGTGGCTAACGAAGAGCTAGCAATTACTCTGTCAGGGGACCTTAGAGCACTTTGTGAAAGTGGAGGGTTCCATTTGACAAAATGGGCAAGCAATAGTAGGAAGTCAATTTCTGATGATAAAAGAGCGTCAGACATTAGAGAATTGGATTTAAGCAATGACACTTTGCCATTAGAGAGGGCATTGGGAGTGCAATGGTGTACAGAAAATGATTTATTTAAATTCAAGATACATGTGCAAGAAAAACCATGTACAAGAAGAGGTATATTATCCATTGTTAATTCTGTTTATGATCCTTTAGGATTGTTGTCACCATTTACTGTATCTACTAAACTTCTTCTTAAAGAACTTTGCAGAGAGAAACGGGGCTGGGATGAAATTCTTTCAAAGGGTAACCAGTCAAAGAGATGGAGGAAGTGGTTAGACGATATGCAAAAACTTTCCAAATTCAGTGTGAGCAGATGCTTAAAGCCTGTATGTTTTGGGTCCACTGTGACAGCACAGTTGCATCTCTTCTCAGATGCCAGTGAACTTGCATATGGCTCCGTATCTTATATTTTGCTGACAAATAAAAATGACCAGAGGCCCTGTTCTTTTCTAATAGGTAAAGCAAGAGTGGCACCACTTAAACAGATATCAATTACAAGACTGGAACTTACTGCAGCAGTTATGGCTGTCAAAATGGATATTATGATGAAACGTGAGCTGCAGCTACCTCTTGAAGAATCTAACTTTTGGACAGATAGCTTAACGGTACTAAAGTACATTGAAAATGACACTGCTCGATTCAAGACATTTGTGACTAATAGAATCTCCTTTATTAGGGAAGCTACTAAAACTTTGCAGTGGAGATATGTAAGCACCTCAATGAACCGAGCTGATCAGGCGTCTACAGTAGAGGACTGAAAATAGAGACCTTCATTGATAGTGCAAGCTGGATAAAGGGACCAAGTTTTGTATTGAAATCAAAGAATGAATGGCCATCACAACCAGATCAACATAATATACTAAATGAGGATGATGAAGAAATTAAGAAAACTGCAACTGTCAACCTAATACATGTTCAAGAAAACAGAGATGTTTTGAATCTGTTCATAGAGCATTATTCAATTTAGGTTACAATTAAAAAGGGCCATAGCATGGTTAGTGAGGTTTAAAGAGAGTTTGTTACATCTGAGTAGATGGAGAAAACAGATATATAATGTTATCACTCAGTCAGAGAATAATCCAGATAAAGCAAAGGCATTGCTCAAGCAAGAGATGATAAAGTTTAAAATAAATTTGAGAATAAAATCTCTTACAGTAGAGGAATAGCCAGTGCAGAACTAGATTTTATTTGCTATGTCCAATTACAAAGATACACAGAGGAAATTAACGTTTTGCAGCAAGGAACATTTAATGTAAAAAAAGGGCAGTCATATTTTAAAATTAGATCCTCAATTTAAAGATAACGTGTTAAGAGTTGGAGGTCGGCTCAGTAGTTCTTCTGCAATGCCAGTAGAAAGCAAACATTCAGTAATATTGCCGAAAGATCACCATAATTCTACTCATATTCTCAATCATATCCACCAAGAAACTGGACATTGTGGAATGAATCATGTACTTGCAAAGCTCTGTGAAAAATACTGGATTCCTTCAGCTAATGCTGCAATAAGAAGAATAATTTCAGATTGCACCATTTGTAAAAGGCTACATACAAGGCCTGCAAATCAGAAAATGGCAGACTTGCCGGAAGATCGACTATTATCAGACAAGCCGCCATTTACTAATTAACTAACTAATTTGCCATAATATAGGTAAGCACATTTGAGAAAGAAAAGATGAAATCCTTAAGTCAACAGATGTTATTATTCAATCAAGTATTGAAATATTTAATTTATTAATACTTTACAATATTTTGTGGACCACAAAAGTAACGAGTTCGCTACGAAGTAAAGACGCCGTCACAGCTGACTGTGGCTGAACAAGGTGGTTGCTTTTCAAATTCTGCGTACAGTGCAAACTTGAGTTCGAACCAAATTAAAGAGTCGTCAAAATTAATAATAATATTAAAACAATCAGTAGTGAAATCTTTATAACCAATTTGATCTAAATAATTTTGAGAGATACTGTGGAAGGATCTCATAAGAGATCTGTTCAGGAATCATCCCCACTTAGAATCGCAATGACTAGTTGTATAAGGCAGCTCATGTATTTACATTATTTCATCTTCTATTCATTGCCATTTGACGTCCATGAATCCCGTCATTAAATAAGGTGATAACAAACCCACTGTGGTAGATCAGGTTGAATTTGCTCTGCTGCACCAAACATTCAAAGGTGTCAATCCGGAGCACATCAGAGAGGCAGAAAGACACGGTGCAGATCAGACACCGACACAGCGACACACAGACACACACGGGACACTCCAAGGTGAGCATTGATTGGATCAAGTGATCCACGTGCTGCACAGCGAATTGTACGGCAGCGTATTAGGGCCACGGTGAGGAATAAGAAAATAAAACGGACACAGTAAAGAAAAAAAAAAACTAAATGTCGAGAATAAAGTCGACATGTTGACTTTATTCTCAACATTTCCACTTCGTCATTTACATTGAGATTAAAGTCGACATTTCCACTTTATTCTCGCTGTTTATGTCAAGAGGGAAGGAGAAGAAAACACATAAAAATGGAGTTAATGGAAGACTTAATACAAATGTATTTTAAAAGTGGTTTCAGTAATCAAGAAACTCTAGCTCTTTTAGCCCATGAGCTCAGAATCATAATTAGCATAAGGAGTTTGAAGAGACTGTGCCAAGAAATTAATCTCTTTAGACGGAGGAATCATACAGATGTAGATGAAGTGGCTTCTTGTTTGAGACGTGAAATTGCCAGTAACGGACAAATGCAGGGATATCGCAGGTTACATCTGTGAGCAATCCAAAGAGGGTACGTTGTAACACAAGACGTGGTGAGACAGTTGATCAACCTGATTGACCCCGAAGGTGTGGAGTTTAGGCGGGCACGACGGCTGAGAAGACGGCACTATCACACCCAAGGTCCAAATGCACTGTGGCATATGGACTCTTACGATAAACTGAAGCCATATGGTATTGCAATTCAAGGTTGCATTGATGGCTTCAGCCGCTATGTTTTGTGGTCGGAGGCGTATACCCGCCTCGGAGGCGGTTGAGACGGTGCCCGCAGCGAATTTGCGCAGACAGAGGCACAGAAAACAGGCATGTGGAACAAATGCTTATGTTTTTGCGAAGAAATCACGACGACAGTTTTGCAGGTGAAAGGAGTTTCATTTATGGGCGCAGCACCGCAAATCAGTGAATTGAATCGTGGAGGGGAATCTTGAGGAAGCAAAGTGTGCAGTTTTGGATTAACTTGTTCGAAACCCTTCACGATGACGGACGGCGATTTCTTGGATAAAAGCCTAATACAGTTCTGCTTCCTCAGCCTTGTTCAGGTAATATTCTTAAATAAAAAAAATGAAAATAAATATAAACACAATCGTATGTGAGCACAAATAATTTATCCATCCATCCATTCATTATCCAACCTGCTATATCCTAACTACAAGGTCATGGGGGTCTGCTGGAGCCAATTCCTGCCAACACAGGGCACAAGGCAGGAACCAACCCCGAGCAGGACGCCAGCCCACCGCAGACAAATAATTGATTGTATTCCAAAATGTATTTTTGTACCTTATTTCTTTATATTTGTAATTATTTCTTCATTTATGTATTTCAGTGATACCAGACGTAACATAAAATTCATGAAGAAAAAAATAAGCAACAAAATTGTACAGCATGACACATTTGAGTATTTATGCTGTCCTATTATTGTGTTTTTATTTATTTGTTGTTACAATTCAAAATATATTTATTTATTTAGGTAGGCATTTAGTTAGTTACTTAGTTTATTTTGTCTGAAATATTCCTTCATAGCCTGCAACCATGCTGCCATTCATCTGTGCTGATTGAACCATATAATATGTTCATTTTTAACATAATGGGCCGGTTTGAAGGATTTGGATTAAGCCTACCCTGATCTCATTGCAATGTGAAGCAGTTTTCTTTAGTCTAGAATTAGACTTAATCAGGGTCCAACAATCCAGAGTATGTCAATAACAATAGTAGTCAGTGTTGTCTTGCTTATAAGTAAAACATTGAACTGTCACTTATTTATTTTGTGCAGTCTGAACTCAATGAGGTTGAGAAAACATGCAATTGTCACAAGCTCAGAACTAGGACAGGCCACGGTGTCACTGGAGGTCGACCTGTTTTGATGCACAGTGTTCCTGAGATGTATGGTGGAAGTGGACATGGAGGAGCTGGCTTTGTGTAAGGGGGAGTGCACACCAAAAAGCCCCTGTGATGAGACAGTTTTTGAGCTCTGCTGTCTTCTGAAGGCTCCTACAGATCCCTTTTCTGCTGCTGAACTGTACACCTTGTAGAGAAATGAAATACTGAATGAGATATCTGACTTGTCACACTCTCGTACATGTATCAGTGTTGACATAAAATGGAGCAGAGCTCAATTATTAAAGAAGATGATCTCTCTAATGACATGCATATGGACACTGCAAAGGAAAAGTTACTGTATAAATCTGTAAAGTGCTTGAAACTATGCCTGCCTTTTTAACATGAATAATTTATACCCAGCACATTACTATATAGACTTATCATATGACATGTTATCTTTTTATTTTGTCCTCTGATAATAATTTACATATAAGAAGTCCTGTTTAATGAATCAGATATTTGCCAATCTGAAGATTTTCAATCTGTTTAACTATTTTGGACCTTTAGATAATGTTACGCTCTAGGAATGTTTAAAGATCATACCTTTTCTCTCTATTCTCATTGGTGTAACTGAAATACTCCCTTGACTGTAGTGACGTAAATGAACCAAATTCATCAAAGATGCTGCACTGTTCAGATATGCTAGTCTGTCATGATGTATTAAACAAGAGCACATGGCCGCTCCATCAGCCTGATGTAATAAAGGACATCCATCTTGACTCACAACTATTCTTTATTTACTGAATATTTTCATTTTGTGCACACATACACTGGCCACTGGTTAAGTCTTAAGGTTTCTAATGCACAATTCATATTAGCATTACCCTTACTAATGACATTGAATGCCTCCACCACTTTCAGCACCTAGAGAATTAGTTATTTATGGTAATGTTTACACTGAAATGAGAAATAGTTGTCTGTAGTATGTTTGGTAAATCTGATAATAAGTTCAGTATTGTGTCTTTGATGAGTATTGACAATAAACATCTGGCCCTTGAATAACATTTAATGTATGATTTGGTGACACCACAATATACCAGTGGTTAGATGACTCAAGAATGTACATGAGATGGAAAGAACAATGTGTTTTAACAAAGTATTTATTGCTGTTCAGGTAATATACCATCAGAAATACAAACTGTTCACAAACATTGAATATAAATTATAAAACAGTATTAGCCTTTGAACAGTCAGTCTTTTCTAATAACAGCATCACAATTTCCACAGTGCAGTGAATGCAGTATAGTTCTACAGTATAAGATGAACAATAAAGTCAAATTAACAGACATACTCGGCACTGTGCCTGGTTCAGGATATTCAGTACATGTCATAACTTTAATCACAAGATTTAGAACAAAGTGTGAAGGTTTATTTCACAAACTTGGATTACAGAGTCACAGAGTATTAAATGTTATTGATGCTGAGCATTCACAAAAAAATGAAAAAGCAACACTTATAACTGTGCAATATATGTTTGGCATGATTTAGCAGGATAATTACTATTTAATCACTGAAAAGTCAATAAAACAATGTAAACTTTAATAAAGGTGAACAATGAGGAAGGGGCACGCATCCCCCCAAGTAGTATGTGGATGTCTTAGTATACAGCACTTGAACATTTTCAGAACTTTACAAAAAGTCAAACGTTTGACAGAAGTGTGATAACAGAATAGATCAGCGGGTCTCAAACTGGGGGGCGTCGAATAAATGAACAAGACATCAAAATTGTATTTCAAATTTAAATTTACAAGCATATAATCACAATGAATGCATTATAACTAAAATTAAAATAAAACATTTCTAAGGCATAGATCAGGTGATAATGCGGCGCGACTGCACGACATTGGCAGCGTAGCCGATATTGTCAAATTGAGTTCAATAATTTACTGCGTGTTGAGTTATTCTCACGATACAACTAACAGCAGTATAATATTTGTCTGATGAAAATACGTCCGTCTCGCGCAGATTGACTTCATCGGTGTCCTCGTTTACGAGATTTTTAAAAATTAAAACATATTTAATAATTTCTTTACATAAAAAAATAATTAAAT
>JANRMT010062791.1:190568043-190585580 GCA_026402145.1 Polypterus bichir lapradei
TAATTATTATATTATAAATTAAGGCATGAGAGTTGCCCTGGACATGACATAAGCTACATAGTGTCTGACAATGGGTCCAAGGATTTCATCCCGATACCTAATGGCAGTTAAGGTGCCGTTGTCTAGCCTGTCGAGGTCTCTGTGTCCCTCCATGGATATGCCTCTCCAGTCTGACCATCACTGACCCACCACCAAACCAGTCATGCTGATCGATGTTACAGGCAACATAACATTCTCTGTGGCTTCTCCAGACCCTTTCACGTCTGTCACATGTGCTCAGGGTGAACCTGCTCTCATCTGTGAAAAGCACAGGGCACCAGTGGTGGACCTGCCAATCCTTGTATTCTATGGCAAATGCCAGTTGAGTTCCACGGTGCCCACTAGAGGATGTCGAGCCCTCAGGCCACCTTCATGAAGTTTGTTTCTGATTGTTTGTTCAGAGACATTCACACCAGTGGCCTGCCTGCTGGAGTTCATTTTGTATGCTCTGGGATTGCTCATCCTGTTCCTTCGGTCCTGCTGATGGGTTAAAGACCTTCCACTGCTCTGTCCAGTTCTCCTAGAGTAACTGCCTGTCTCCTGGAATCTACTCAGTGCCCGTGAGACTGTGCTGGGAGACGCAGGAAACATTCTGGCATGGCACATATTGATGTGTCTGCCATCTTGGAGAAGTTGGACTACCTGTGCCAACTGTGTAGGTTCCAGTTATGGCCTCATGCTACCAGTGCCACTGACCGTAGCCAAATGCAAAACAAGTGACAAAACAGATGAGGATGGAAAAATGGTAGTGGCTTCCCTCCACCTGTTAAACCATTCACTCCTGTTTTGGGGGTCATCTCATTGTCCCTAGTGCACCAAAGCAGCTGAAACTGATGACCAAGCACCTAGGCTACTTAACTGACCACCAGATCAATAGCTCATAAGTGTCATTGACTTGATGCTATACTCGGATTAAAAAGTGTGCCTTTAATTTTTTTGAGCAGTATATTTTAATGTAATATTGTGGTTTTATAAGTCACTACACAAATTACTGAAATACACTCAATGATAGTTTTAGATAGTTCCCCACACTTCAGTCCATCACAAATGCAGTAGTTTACAAACATTGTATTTTAATTTCTCTTTGAGAAGCATGAAATATAATTGTGTTGAATCTCAACTTATGATGACATTTTTGCTACATATGTACTATTGAGGGACTTTTTTTTTTTTTTAAATCAGATGGTCACTTTATTTTAACAAGCAATGTAAATAACCTGTTTACTTTTTACCCTCAGATCACATTATATTTGTTTATCAAGCAGAACTGAATATTTTCATTTTCTACACAATACTGTAATAACTGTACAGTTCACATAGTGAGACACACAAACACACTCACTATGCATACACACTACAGGTGCCGTCATTGGTTCCCCTGTGGATTGGACTGTTGAATCGACACAATGGCTGTACATGCTGGGGTCTTTGGCACATGTCGTCCCACTAGCATGTGAGGTGTCACCAATGGTTTACCCTGCTCCTCTCCTTCTCCCTGTTCCAGTCTCGGTTCAAGGTTGTCGAGATGACAAAAGTATTTTTTTCTGAGATGTTCAGTATGTTGAAAAAATTGCATGTGGTCAGCATCCAGTGTAATGTGTTGTCTAAATTCTCCACTCATCTTTTTGTAGCATTATAGTCCATCATCATTTTAGGTCATGGAATCTCCTATTTCTGTGTCACATTGTGCGCCAAGGATGTGTCATTTGTTTAGACAAACTTTAATGTCTTCACTGGCCTATTCTGTGTGGCCAGTAGTTGATATGGGAGCTCTGGCTTATTTTTCCTTATTGTGCTAAGCATTGTAACCTTCCTCTTGAGGAGCTTCTGTCCCAGTTTGTGTAAAAGTAAAAGTTATTGCATACGGCGTTGTGGCCATGCAGCTTATGTCATGTCCAGGGTATGCCTCATGCCTTAATTTCCCACAGCAGTTCCTCCATCTGACTTCCCCTTGTTAATGAAATGACATCCTCTGCTCTTCTGTATCTTTGTGCTTCCCCCGAGCAAGTTATTCATAGCTTTGGACTGGCTTATCATTTTTATGCAGATGATGCTTAGATCTATTTCAGTGTTAAAAGTGACACTTCATCACAGCCTTCTCAGCTCACAACTTACCTCAGTGAAATGAAACTAAAATTAAAACCTGAACAGAGCAAAACTCGTTTAAAATTAAATTGCAACATAACAGAACTCCTACAAACTGGCACTAAAGTGCAACTTAAGAAAACAAACTCCTCTTCAACCATTCTGGGTGATGATCTCATCAGACCTTATTTTACTGCAAAGAATCTCAGTGTCTCTTTGATTCCTCCTTTACTTATTTCACCCATGTAAGCCACATTAAGAAACTTTCTTACTTCCACCTGTGTCACATTTCTTATGTTTGCTCATTCCTCTCCTTTTCTAATGCTGAGAATCTTGTCCCTGCTTTTATCACATCCCACATTGATTATTGTAAGTCACTACTGGCAGGTGCCACTTCTAATCTTATATCACAGCTCCAGCTGATTCAAAACTCAACTGCAAGAGTCTTGACACGAACTGGCAACAGCGAGCACATCGCAGCCATCCTGCTGCACCTTCACTGCTCCCTGTGTCTTACAGGATTGAATATCAAATTCTGTTATTGACCTGCCCACTAAGGTCCTCTCATTCTGTGCCCCTCACTAACCTGCACTCTGTGGGTGACAGCAGGGCCTTCAGTTGTATATAGCACCCTGACTGTGGAATGACCTCCCTAAATTAATGAGATCAGCTGACTCCATTAATTTGTTTTTAACTCATTTGTTTAGGAGGACATTAAACAGACCTGACATTCTGCACCTTCTTTCAGTTTACCTCCTCTATCTGTCCAGGTACTCGGGTTTGCATTTTTATCACAATTTATGTTATTTGTTCAAGATTTGTTTGTACTATTATATGTTGTATTTTAGTTTGGATTATTGTCTTTTATTCTATTTGAATGTTTTGTATATCCTGTATTTATCTTTATTTAGTGAGATATTATTTGTAGCCAATGTTATATCAGTCCTGTTGTTCCTTCTGAATTTTGGGCATTGAAGGGTGCTGTATAAATACGTTGTGTTCTTATATGTATTATTTTTCTTTTGATGGCCCATCGTTTATAATAATAAGTGACAATCACTATAGTAGTTCTATATAAGGCAATTAATATATAGCATAATTCAGTATAGAATATGTATTGCCGTCGTCTTCCCATGCATATTTAAAATATTAGATTGGCTTAAATGTTAATTCTAAATTGGTTTAGAACAATATTGCACACATGCATAGTACATTTTAAAAAACGTAATCACTTTTATTATTAATGTTTTACTAAACTCTAACGTTGTGTAAACATTATAATTATATTGTATACTCATTTCATGAATGTAAACTAAAAAACTTTTTTCAATTAACACAGATCTTGATGATTTTAATTTTGTTGACCTGTTAGATGGTTCCCACAGAACCGAACACAACGTTAATATTTCACAGAATTGATCCGTATTGTTTAGTTTAATGTATGACACGACGTGATGGCAGAAACCCTCTGAACTTCACAATGATGCGTATCATTTGGTTTGATGTACTGTTTATCCCTTCTCATTTTTCTCGCTTAATTTCTGAACGGGTCTTTGACCTGACGTTACTTTATGGGCTTTGCCGAGACCTGCCGAAACCTTGCAAAAGTAATTTTACAACGTCAGTCCTGAAACGTCAGACACGTCACTTCCGGGTCTGTAACTGCGGGTTTACAACTGCGGTGACGTATGGTGCTGTGGCTCTGCAGGTGGATAGTATTGCTGCGACCTGCAGCCGGATACAATTGGGCTCGGTTAACTGTCATATGATCCAGTGTTGGTCGCAGGATGACAGCTACTGTAGCCACACTGCTACTGTCTCGCTGAAACACTACGGATGCAAGACTGTTGCTGAGTGAACGAGTTCAGAAATAATCCCATCGCCAAGAGGCATACTGTAAGTGCTCTGTATTTTGGGAATGCACTTTCTGAATTTGTGGAATCACCGCGCGTGACTTGAGTGAGAGTCAAGTGGCACATTCGTGTTCGTTAGCCCCCCATCGAACTTTACTCAAGTGAATCCTCCTGTGGCCACACGCGTGCTGTTTCTGTTCATTGTTATCTGCGGTTCATTTGACGTGGCTGAGTCCTGAATTTTAAATCGTAGCACCCACTCACACCACTGGCGCCTGTTCATTCCTCTCCATGTGTTCCTTTTATTGATTCTTTCTCGAATCGCAGACATTGAGGAGATGGCCATTCCACACGTATGGTGGTTTGATTTCTGCCTTTGTTTCTCTTTTGTCCCTCTGTGGTGTCCAATTCAAAGACAGTTGTGGAGGTGGTGACTGGCTGGCCATTAAAATAATACCGAGGAGTCCGATTAGTAAAAGTGCAAAACAAACTGGAGTCCTTGACCATGGAGAAAAGTCTTAGAGAATACAAGCCGAGAACAAACACTAAGATATAGTGAGAGAAAACGGCAGTGCTGCCATGAAGTAACTCACCTTTAAGAGTATAAATTATATGTTCTTAACTGGTAAAGGTTGGGAATCAGTATCTGTATTTACACACAAGGTCTCAAACCTGCTTAACCCAATGCTGACATTTACCTGCATTGCTTGAATGGACTCTTAAATGTGTGTTTTTTTCCCCATTTAACTTTTATCAAATATGACAAACTCCCATGTTTCAGTGCTAAAGCCAAACCATTAATGTCTTTTAGTGAGTATTGGGGAAGTTAATAGAGATTTGTGGTTTGTGTTACTGCCTTATAGTTCTGTCAGAATGAATTTGAATGTCAGCCTGTTTTTAAGTTTCCATGTCTGCTCTTTTATTCTTATTTTCTTCATTTCTCTAAAGATGCTCAGGTTTAGTGGCCTGGCAAATCTAACTTGTCTTGGTGTGGTTGTGGACTTGAATGTGCGTGTACCCTATGGTGGTCTATAGCTGGCTCCTGCCCTGTACAGGTACTCTGGTTTTCATCCTGTACCCCCAATAACTTCTATTGGTGTTTGATTTGCACTGGACCACAGTGGTGAGGTGGAAGTTAGGGTCCATTTGGCTACTTATATATGTGACTTTATCATACAGACCCAACCAGGCTGTGTGGGTCACACTATGTGCCACTCTTAGGTGAACAACACTGTCAGGACTGGCATCCCTCTTCTGGCCAAGACCCACTTTCATTTAATTAGATTATTCATGAAGGTGAACTGCTTTTACTCTGGACCCCCCTTTTAGGGTTACTCATAGCAAACTGGTCTGTCAGAAGTACAAATGAAACGTTAAGAAGCACACAAGGCCTCCACCAGGCCAATCTCACAATACTGGGAGGTGCTGCTGTTTAATAGGAGTTTATTACTGTGTTAATTACTAAAATATTTGTGATGTGTGAAGAGTGTACTTAAACAAGATGAAGCTGATAAACTTGAAACTTGTTTCAAAGTTGTTGAAAATGATAGTTGTTTTGAAGAACGTTTTTGTCCTGGAGCACGTCAGATTTGCCAACCACAGTCGCTGATCTCAACACCTGATCACGTTAATTTAAACAATTGTCACATTTAGTGATTGTGTGCCGACCATTCAGCAGAGTCGTTCTCAGCCCTTTTTCTAACAGCCAATAGCATGCTGTTGATGACGCCTGTCGTGTACAAAGGGTTAACAGCTATCGCTTTTCAGCAGAAATCTTCGCCCTTTGTTTCATTTTATTTTTTTCCCCTTTTGTTTTGCTATCTGAAACGCAAAACAACAGAAAGAGGAGCATCTCTTATTTTTGTTATGTTCAAAACCTGCAGTTTCTTATTCGTCTTCACTTAACTCTATGCCTTCTACTTCAGGGAAACATTCACTGGTTGTCTGCTCTCCTGCACACACAGTCTGCCCCTAAGACTAAAAACAAAATCTAACCTGTTTAAATTTATCTTAGCGAGTCGCAGGCTAGTTGAAGTCAGACATTGGGTGTCTCACATTAGACGGCCATCTTTACAGGGGCACACCGCCAACTGCCTCCATCTCGCTAAGATTATGTAAATGAAGGCTGTGACTTGAATAATGGTTTTGGATTTTGCAAGGTTGGGGCAGTTTCACATTAGACAAGCTGACCAGTGATTTTAAGTTCCTCCTTCATATGCCTCTGTTTTTTTAACATAATCCTGAGGCCTAACTTGTATAAACCTTCCTTAACATTAACTATTAACAAAATTCCAGGACCCTAACAGTATTGAATGTTCAATCAAAGTAGTGAATACTGTTGACACACAACTGTGCAAGATGGCCTCCTCCTTCTTCTACCCTGATGGACCCTCCTTTCATTCCCAAACTCATTTTACAGCTAATGTGACATGGAAAGTGATGAGTTACTGTCTGATTGCTGTGAACTGTCTGACTTGACATCAGCTTTAACTAACAGGATGTTATAAAAATCAAATGTCTTTAGATCTGAATGATGCAGTTTTAATGGAATTTATTCCTGTTTTTTTCCACAGAGAGAAAACTCTGCCATTTACTGTAACGTTTAAATGGCTGTGAAAGAGGAGACGTGTGAGGCTGACCTGAATATCATGGAGGAGAGGACTGTAAATGTTAAGGAGGAGGACTGTGAGTGGGAGAGTGTCCACCCCAAACAGGAGAGTCTGGACATTAAGGAAGAGGTCTGTGAACTGAGGTCAGTGAGTGTTAAAGAGGAGTGTCTCAGCACTGAGATGGACATCTGTAGGAGTATGGAGAGTGTCAAGGAAGATGACCTTCATTATGGAGATCAAGATGGAGCAGTGACCGGGTTAGTCTCTTCTCATAGCAGACACTCTTCATCTCCGGAGTCTCCTGTCAATGTAAAATATGAATCATTACAGTCTGACAGAAAGACGACTGAAGAAATTTCATCTCCTAGGACTGAGGAAGGTCAGCCACCACCTAAGACGTCATCTAAAACAAGTAAGTGAAAAATAACAATCAGTGTACGTTTTAAGGCAGGGTTATGGGCCTGAAAGTGCTGTCTTGTGTTTTTTTTTTTTTTTTAATGAACGTTCAACCTATATTAAACACAGCAATTTCACTATGTTTTACATGGTTTAGGAATCTGCACTTCTTCAATTATTTTTTGTAACATTATGCAAACACTCTAAGCCTTTCTTTGGTAAAAAAAAAAAAAAATAGAGTTTGTGAACCCTTTCGAGTTCCTTTTATTTCTCCTAATTCTGTGGTTTGATCTTCAATTAAGTTCCTAAAACAGACAAACACAGTAGTCTTAAACTAATAACAAACAATGAGACCCTTGTCATTCCTGAATACATTGTTTAAACATCGGAACAGTCCAGTTTGTGACCCTCTGTCTTTAGAATCTTTCTGATCCTACTTTAGCTGCAGTGACTTCCACCAAACATTTCCTGCAGCTGCTACTCAGGGTTCAATTTCTTGTCTATTCATCGTTTCCAAAATTTTCAGTTCCTTGATGTCTCAGGGATTCCTTCATTGATCAGGTGACTTCAGGTAAAGCCAATGACTCCTAAGCACTTCTGATTGGCCGGTCCAGAACACCAGCTTTATTCTGTTTATGCCTTTCTCTTTTTGACTTCTTCTTTTGTTTCAGCTGATTGTCTTTTTCATTCCCTATCTTCTCTCAAGCTTTCACTATCATAACATCTCCAATCATATTTCTTTGTAACAATTTTTAATTCAGTGCTACATTAATGATGGCATCCTGTCCTGGTCCTGCAGAAACAAAAAAGCCTTAAACTGGGATTCTACCATGAGGTGATAGCAATGGTGTGCAGTGATCTTTTAACTCCAAACCACTGTGAAATGGGGACACACACATGGTGACATGGGGATTCAGGCATTCAAAAGACCCACACACCAGACCAGGGGTAACATTTATAAAGCTTTGCATGGAATTGAGCATGAAAATAAGCACACACACAAAAAAAACAGGACAATATGTACGCCCAGAAAAAAATCAGGTTTATAAACGAATGTATGCACATTACTACATAATTTACTTTTTGTAAATCATATTCATTTTTTAAATATGTGTATGTGAATACTCCTTTAACTGCCACCCTGAAAACCTTCACATATGGAGCCTGCTAATCTGTTCCCTCTGTATGCAATCATGATGCTGTAGAACTTCATGGGCTGGTAGATCAGCCTCTTCCTCCTGACACTTTGAGACCCCATCGCCTGCATTCATGAGTATCTGGCTTTGCTCTGCATCTGAGAGTTAAAGATCATTCATGTAGTTACAGCGCCTCTCCTCTGTACTCTGGGGTTCAGGAAAGGTGTAGGGCAAAACTGTCTGTGCAGGGAGCCACTGGCACCTGGCACATGTAATGACATGATTTCTGTTATAATGAATAGGTCAAGTCATATGAAACACTGAGAGTTCAGCAGGTTACTTCACCAACACATACTTCACCATGTAAAGCAACATCACGTCTGTCAAAGCTACTTTGTCTCAAAATAAATAAATCGTTGTTTGAGTGAGGCCATGGAGACGTGACATTTGTCAGCCACATCTTGGATGAGTTGTGTATTAATGGAATGTCACTGCTTACTGTTAACAAAAGCAGCTTCAACCTTGCTAGGTGCCCTTTCTGCAATATGAGTGCAGTAAAGTGTTCCAGTTGTGTTAGGAGAGCTGGACACAGCTGCAGATTGACTTTTTGTGGTGGCAAAAACATGTCATATGTTATGTGTGTACACCCACACTGTACAAAAATGAGATATAGTGCATCAGCAGTAAGTTATTGGCTTCCACCACAGCAGGCATAATGGAGTGAAGCTTGGCCGAGATACTGTTGAGCTGTCAGCCAGTTCCCTGAGAAGAGACCTCAACTAGCAGATATAAAGTGATGACAAAGTGGAATTTCTTCAGTATACACATGTATAATTGGCTCTTTTAATGGGATCTAAAATACAGTTTGTACATCATAGCTCTAATTTCTGAGGTGTCATGTTTGTTACATCACTGCGGCTTGGTGAATTGAATTATTCTTACGAGTCGTCATTTAGCTGGTTTGGCTGCCTTTTCCTCCTTGATCGAGGGTGCAGTCATTTCCCAGTTTCTCTGAAATGTTGTGTATGTATGGGTCAGAGTTACTGTAAAAGTTTGTTCCCCTGTCAAGTTTCTTTTGTAAATCTTGACTTTGTATGGGAGGTTGCATACACACATCTTGAGTCCACTTTTATGTGTAAGCAAGCTTTATAAATGAGGCCTTAGGACCTTCACTATAGATAGGTCTCAACCCAGGCAGCCTGACTCCAAACTCAACAGGAGGCTTCAGCATGCACAGGCCCAAAATGGATTGTTGACTTAAATAGTTATAATAAAGCACTCATAAAATGTCAGTAAACAACTGAAGGACCACCTCCCTGATATCAAATATAAACTTTGGTGGTTGTCCTTCAGAAGTGACATTGGTTTGACCTCACCTCTTAGGGTCTCACCCACAAAATACAGAGATATTTGGGTAATTAATAAACACAATATAAACAAAACTTGAAATTACATAATCAAGATGAAAAGGCAAGTAATTTTTGAAAAAATGTGAAAGCACTAAATAAGCAAAGATGTTCTTTTAAATGCCTGTATTTGCTCTCCAAGCTTTGCTTTGCTTTCGCCCTTTGTTATAATTTCCCAGCTTTATTCTCCTCTCGCTTTCTTATTATCTCCTCTTGACAATCTTTAAGAGTTATCCTGATGTGATGATGGGACAGTTTAACTGTTAGCTAAACTAACAAGCTTGATGGTCTGATGAATGGTCTCCTCGTGTCTGATACATTTCTTATGTTCTTGTTCTGTATGTTCAGGAGCAGATCTTTATCGAGAAGAGGGAGCTTTGAAAGAACCCATATTTCATTCCCTTTATTTGTCTGAGTGCCTCTAGACCACACCTCTAGTCTCCTGTCATTGGTTGAACACCTGGCTTGACTGGACTGTAAAGGTTTAAATGATCTGTTTAGCATTGACAGTCTAGTTTGTGTGTTATGAGTTCAAGTTGATTGTGTTTGTCTGTTATTGTAGTGCAGTTGAAGATCAGACCACATTCTCAGAAGGAATTTCTGACAAAAGTTCAGGAGATGCCAAAGGGTTCACAAACTTTTTCTTACATCTGTAAAGCAATTTAAATTCTATTGAAGATTTTAAGCAACACATTCTTGGAGCTGCTTAATCCAACCGAGTGTCCATCTCTGTGCATCTTTAGATAACTGTCTTGTGTTTGGCCTGTTTGTGTTGTAATGTGTACAAGAACACAGACTTACAGTTGGCAACCAGTTTTGGGTACATTTTGCACAAACATTAAGATGTTGTTTTTTACACAGAGAACAGAAGAAAATAGAATACACTACCAAGTAGTGTGGTAGACAGTAGGATTTTAGGGGCTTTCAAAACTCGACTTGATGTTATTTTAGAAAAATTAAATGGAGAGGACTGGTGAGCTGTGCTGGGTTGTATTGCCTGTTCTCGTCCAGATTGTTCTAATAGAACTGCAGTCACCTGAGAGAAAATGAAAGACTTTGTTGTTGCCTTAGCTCTTCACTTTATGTATTGCTTCATCTCCCTTTCTCTTGTTGCAGGCCTTTTTGTGCTTCACTTTAGTATTGTGTAAGTTTTAATTTCTCCAGCTTTGACTTGTCTATCATTTAATGGTAAATGTTCAGGTTGCTCAGCTAGTGCTGTATTTCAGCTGATGGAAAGAGAAAGACATTGAAAGGTGGAGTTTAGATTAGTGCTGGGCAGTATACCAGTTCATACCAAAAACCATTTTTTATTTTTGTTATGTTATGGATTTTACTTATACCTCAACACCGGTTTAAATAGCCTAAACAACGTTCGGAACGTGGAGGTGCGGGAAACTGTTTAAGGGGGACCTTTTTCACTGCTGCACAGGCCTGCAACGGAGTACATGTGGTAGTGGAGGTATTGTGTGGTGAAAATGGAGAGAGAACATTCTGAAACTGAAGCTAAAGTTGAACATTAGTTTAAATATTATGCAGTTTAATGATGGTAAAGTTGTTTAAAAAGTCACTTTAACGTGTCAGTGGACAGAGATTGTTAACATTAACAAAGTGTAGTTGGTTTACAATAAAGATTTACTATTTATTCCTTTTCTAAGACATGTTTAGTGCAATACAACTTTTGACAAGCACCTCTGGATATTTTACTAAGGTTAAATGCCTCTTTGGATGGTTGAAAATATGTTGTCAGAATTATAGTTTAAGTTGTTTGCAAACTTTGTTCAATTAGAAGGTTCTATATTTTGACTGTCATGCAATGTGATTCCTTCAATTCATTAGTGCCACACCCTTGAAAACTCTCACTTTATGGGGCCATGCAAACCTGTATTAATACTTGTGTGCACATTAAAATGTTTTTTTTTTGTACATTTCTCATGACAGTGGAATAGGTTATTCTTAGCCAATAATTGCAGTGGAAAATGTGGTTAACTTCCACTCATGCATGGGGAAAAAAATACCATCAAATACCGTGAAACCGGGATAATTTAGAAAAATACCGTGATATGGAATTTTGGTCATACCACCCAGCACTAGTTTAGATTTTCATTGGACTTTTTTGCATACACACTTGAGAAGTCTTGGTGTGTTAGAATGTTAATGTTATTTATTGATTGTCATGAGTATCAAGTTGGGTTTAGTAAAGATTTACTCCATAATAATCATGTGATTATTATGACATCATATTGGTGATTTGTGTTAAGGTTTGGCTTGAGCTTTTCTGGAGTATTTGAAATTGAAGTCCTGTGTTTGTGCTTTTTCAAACGGATTGTTTTCTTTTAGATTTCTTCATTTAAGAATTATGTTTTTTTTTTTTTTGGCACTCCTGGATTAGACACAAGATTAGTTTAACTTTCAGTTCTCCCTTCGGCTCATAGTTTTGGTATCCCCTGATTATTTTCTTCTTAGTGTCTTTGCCATTTTACTATTTACAGTATACACATTATTATCTACATGGTATAATCTGAATTGATCACGTTCAAGAACTCGGGTGTAAAGGCCACTGTAAGGAGCTCTGCACAGGAGCTTGTTGGTGTTTGTCTTTGGAGGATAGCAGTAGTAAGGGAAACTGTCATTTGACGAATTAAGCCTTTCATGTAATTTTAGCAGGAACATCTCCTGATGTGAATAAAGTTAATCAAAAAGGTGACAGATGGCTGCAATTGATTAATAAAAACTCACAGAATAAATAATTAAGACTTCATTTGCATACATGAACTCGTATTTAATACATAGTAAAGTACAACATATTTCATTTCAGTTAGCATAGTGCATGTCCATGAATATTTTAAAGGGCTGTATAAGTGAGACCGGTGTGTGATAAAGCTGACCAGTCCTGGTTTCACCTGCCACTCCTCATCCAGAGCAGACACTAATATGAGTCATGGCTCTGATCTCGCGTTTCTTCATCTTATAATTTTTTTCTTAGATTACTGGTGCTCCTGTGGGTCAGTGCATTAACACTTCACTTTGTTCATTCTTCTGTATTGCTTTAGTGATTTAAATGAGGTATTTTTGTACAGTATACATTTTGCATTTAGGAGTCCACATGATGCTCAATTGAATAATGGCTGTGTTGTAAGAGTACTCCATGACAGTATCCTGCAATTACTGTTTTTACAAATTAATTTAAAAAATGTCTCATCATTGCATCAGTATACCTTTTGTGGTTTTTGGTGTGACATATGAATTGTTCAGCTCGGAAGACGCACCCTGGTTCTTTGTATTCAAGGCCAGTGAAGAAAGCCCAGAGGCGTTTGATTGAGGCTGGCATGGTGGCTGATAACTCTGGATCAGTTTCCACTGTTAAATAACTGACAGCCTTTATATTGGAGCAAAATGGAGTTCTAAGTGTGACCTTGAAAGCATCAGAAGAGAGGAGGTTATCTGACCTTCTTAGTGATATTGTAGAAATTAGAAATGAAAAGCAGAAACTCCTGTCAGTTTTTACTCAGGTCTGTACTCAAGTGGAGCAGCAGGACACAGAGAATACATTCCTTTTATGCTGAGACTCAATCTCCCCATAAGAAACTTTACAGACAATAAGATGGATCAAGGAGAGGCAACATCAGAATTATTGGAGTTCCATATAATAAGAGTGGAAAATGTTTGGCTTTATAAAGAAATAATGGCTTTTGCTTTTCAACCATTTCTAATTTCAGGCCGGGCACATAGAATACATGCCAGGCAAAGTGACATGTCTACGTCCAGTTCTGACTGAGTTACTATTCTGAAAGATGCACACAAACATTCAAATGTAACTTTTGAAGGATGGAAGGTCTACTTTTACTCCCAATTATCCAGTCAACACCACACCAACCCCACAAGACCTCATCTCTGGTGATCAAAAAGGCTCCACAAATTGATCTTTTTGCTTTCCTGATTTGTCTGGCCAAGCTTTAGACTTCCTTCCCAGGGGTGCAGCGACATTTCACTGACCCTCAACAGGCGCTCAATTCCCTTGACTCCTTCATGTCACTGGTGTTTGGCCACTTTGACTGTTTTATGTATGATTTACCAGTGCTGCCAAGACATTTTCCTGAATATTGATTCATAATGGCGGCTACTTACTTTTTTTTCATGTGTGTATTTTGTGTGTGTACATACACATGTGATTAGAGAGTCATTGTGGGTTGTGAGGGGTCAGGACACAAGCCTTTCATGCTCCACATACTCTCAACCCACAATTGTTTAATATTTGGTTACATGTCATATTTATCTTCAGATGTGTTTTTTCATTTTATCGCCACATTGACTCTTGTATTGTGAATGTTGGGGTCAGGATGGGATTGTTTACTGAGCTCTCTCCATGTTTGCCCACTCATAAGCAGAACCTGTTGATTTTTACGTGTATTTTTATTTGAGAGACCTCGGGTTAGTTTTTTTCATATACAGTTTAGGATTGAGATTTTGGAACTACAGTCTACATTGTACATGATTACTGGTGGGGCTATTGGGTTAATTCGTTTGGCACCTTGTAATTCATTTACTTGTCTCCTTTATTGCTGTTCTTTGTTTTCCTCTCTCCTGTCTAATCTCAGTGTCTTCTGTTCTACTTGGAAGCACTCAAGTGTTGCTGATTTATTATCTTTGAGCTGTGCTGATACAGCCTGTTTTCAAGATTCGTTTCTTTTGGTTAAATACATTCATCAAGCTGCCTACACATGTTAGTGTATGGCAGTGGCCTTCTCAGCCACTAGTAAAAAACATGGAGTTTTGGGCTGAGTTCACTATGCCGTACTACTGGAAGTTGTTAATTCTGGAAGTGTTTTCGGGGCAGGTTTTATTTTGTGTTGGTGGAGATTGGTTAATAATAATAATAATTCTTTGTATTTATAAAGCACTTTTCTCACTATCTCAAAGCACTCAGCAATTGCAGGTTAATGTCCTTGCTTAAGGGCCCAACAGAGCAGAGTCTCTATTGGCATTTAGAGGATTCGTACCGGCAATCTTCCGATTGCCAGTGCAGATTCCTAGCCTCAGAGCCACCAACCCGCCTGTAAATAAAACTCTGGTTAAAGAAAACTGACCTGTGTTGCAGTCTATGTCCCACATCCATAGAATAACACATTATATTCATCTTTGCCAGAATTTCAAATAATCATTGGTATGGGTGCAAATACATTTATTAACTCCCTGCTCGATGAATCTCCTTCCCTTATTAATCAGCATTTTCCTCTCTTTTCATAGGCGCCTGTCATATTTATTATGAATCTAAACTCGATTGATGTATTTGTATTCTTGTCCTCTTTGTCTGACCACTGTTGCATTACGTTTCAGCTGTTTCTCCCCTCGTCAGCATTTTCATGCAGATTTCATTAAACAAATCTCTGCTAAAGTTGAGGAATGTATAACACAAAACAAAGAATCTGTTTAAGATCCACCTTGTGTTTGACAGGCTATTAACACTAGAATTGTCAGAGTCTACAAAAAAACTCGTAGATCCGGCCCACCTTAAAACCGTTCGCACTTCTCCGCCAGCGTCTTTAGTCTTCTAAATGTGCCAATTAAGACGAGCAGAAAGCTGCCAGCTATTCCATCCCCCACCATCGCAGAACATGCATGAACATCTCCCAGCTCATGCCTTGATTGATTATCTGGGAGTGAAGTGGAGTTTTAGAGTGGAAATAATAGATCGTTATTTGGAACACACGCATTTCATGTGTGCTCCATTACTACAGTAATCTGTGTGTAAACACATTGTTAAAACAGAAACTTTTTCATATTTTAGTAATAAATGTTACAAAATGTAGGCATAAACTATAGAATGTGTGAAGCATGAAGTCCAAACATCAAATAAACACTTTCACAAAAGGTTCAAGAACAATACAACAGCTTCTGCGGCGTAGAGGTAAGATTTGCTGTTTCAGAGCTCAACAGGCTTACTGTCCCTCAGGGAGTTTAATTCCCCGTTGAGGAGAAAGTGTAATTTTTTTTTTTCTTTTTAACCTCAAACGGACATAAAATTTATAAATTGGTATGCACTGTCAGTTAATGAGATCGTTATTCTCATGTGGGATGCTCCTTTTAAAATATTTAACAATTGAGACTGCAATTAACATGAACAAGTGTCCTTATAACTGTTATTTTTAAGATACATAACACACAGACAGACAGAGCACTGCATAATAGAGAGACAGACAGGCAGAAGTCACTGGATATATAAATAAACAGGGAAGGCATATGTACTGAAAGAAAAAAAAGATCAACATATGCGTTGTTCCTGCTGCACTGAATAAGCTCACGCGCTCTAATCCCCCCCAATCCCACTCTATGTAACAGCGCAAGTACAGACGCAAACCAAGTGTATGTGTGTACTGTATAATATTAACAAAAAAAGCAGCTTACTACTGAAAACGGCAAATATAGCAGTGAGTGGGGATCGAACCGGAGACTCTTGATTACACTTGGTTTGCGTCTGTACTTGCACTGTTACTTAGTCAGATGGGGGGGGGAGGTTAGAGAGATTTGTCAGCCTCCATGTCTCAGGTCGAGCAAACATATAGTGATGGTATAGATATATAGATAATATCACTAACTAGTGCTAGGAAATTTAATAAGGTTTGTTTATTTTTTTTCTTCAACTTTCCCCTCTGCTGAACTCCCATCTTCGGAGTGATGTGCTTTTTTAATTTTATTAATTTACCAAAACTCTAACAAAATGATGCTGCTTTTCTGGAGGCCCCTGTTTTAGCTGAAGAAATTAAACACATTAAATGCATTTTAAAATCAATTTGCAACATAAAAGCCCCTAGCCCACATGGTATGAAGACAGAAGTATATTTTGCATTTTGGCCACAAGTGCTCAGTTTGCTGTTTTAGGTCGGGTGTCACGTGGGACTGTGGGATTTTTCAGTGACCTGCGTGTTTTATTCATTTAAATTTTACTCTTTTCTCATTGTATATTAAAATGTTTTTTCTTTACTATCCTCTGCCTCTTTTTAAAATCAAATTAAAATAATATGGATTTGGGTGTCTTTGGACTAATTGTTTACAAATATTAAGACATATTCTGTTTAATAAAAGATCATTTCACATACAGTACAATCCCTTTTAACTTTCCCTAATGGCTGGTTGCCATTTTGGCCGGTTAATCCAACGCATACCTATTTTCATGTAGAAAAATATTTCCAAGGTATGTACTGTACTTCTTCGACATTCCTGAAGAAACCATATCCACAAGGCTTCATCCACGATTTCGCACACAGGTTTTTTTTTCTTGTACAACAACTGGACAGTGTGGTGTAACGGGTCCACAGCTCAAGTCAAAAAGGCTACTTTTTAAATAAATAATCGCCGCACTCGCGGCTTAGTGAGTATGTGTGACTGATTGGTTCCCGGGGAATTTGTGATGCGGGCAATCCTAGCTTAAGTGCACAGGTGAGGAGTCGTCCGCATCCATAATTGTCCCCGTGATAAATAGAAACATGAGGCAGCTAGGGGGAGAACAGGAAAGAACAGAAGGTTAATGGAGAAGGAAGCAGATAGAGGAAAGTCGGTGCAGGAGAGCGAGAGCAGATTCTATGGCGCAAAGGTAGGCAGCTGGTAAGGTGAACCCTTGCAGATGAGTGTTTGGCCAACACTCGGTGGGACTGAAGAAAGCGGTCGCTCCAGTTAAGCGATCACGGAGCTGGAGTGACTGGTATTGAAGACGACTGGCTGTCGAAAGGCAGCGGCAGTCGTGAAGGCATTGGGCTGGTTTAGCTCCAGCGTGAGTGTCCTGGCCACTGTAGAAAGTGCCCAAGTCTCAATCCGGATGGAGCTTGACGTAGCCAGGAATCGGAGGGCTACCGGACCAGTGTGGAAGGTAGCTGCACCTGCAAGTAGGGTGACTCCCCTGTTGTGCGAAGCCCGATGGGAGAAGCAGAGGAGCCGCCAGGTAGAAAGAAGGCACCGTGGAAAATTCATAAAGGAATATGTAAACGGAAATCACTCTGAAAGTAGGAGCCCTCTCTGGAA
>JANRMT010062791.1:190585680-190610843 GCA_026402145.1 Polypterus bichir lapradei
ATATATATAATTCACTAAGTCCATGGCAAGCAAGATGCACGCATGACATGACAAGTAAGACGCACACAAGACAGAGCCACGCACACCAACTCACAGAGCCCCGCCCACCAACAATTCACTAAGCGGCCGACCATGGCACGCAAGATGGACCATGGGATACGCACGACAGAGCCCCGCCCTCCAACAATTCCAGCAAAAGCGTTTGCCAAGAATGTTTTCATTAATCAATAACGAAAGTCGGAGGTTCAAAGACGATCAGATACCTTCATAGTTCCGACCATAAACGATGCCAACTGGCGATCCGGCGGCGTTATTCCCATGACCCGCCGGGCAGCCAACCAGGACACAAGTCTGTGGGTTCCGGGGGGGGGGAGGGGGGGTATGGTTGCAAAGCTGAAACTTAAAGAAATTGATGGAAGGGCACCACCAGGAGTGGAGCCTGTGGCTTACTTTGACTCAACACGGGACACCTCACCCGGCCCGGACATGGAGAGGATTGACAGATTGATAGCTTTATCTCAATTCTGTGGGTGCTTGTGCATGGCCGTTCTTAGTTGGTGGAGTGATTTTGTCTGGTTAATTCCGATAACGAGCGAGACTCCCTCCTGCTAAATAGTTACGCGACCCCCAAGTGGTCGGCGTCCAACTTCTTAGAGGGACGCCGTCCAGCCCCGTCCCTCGCTCTGGAAGGTTGGGGCACGGCGGCGGTCCTCCAGTTTTCAGTCACAGACAATTGTATGTTGCTCTCTCCAAAGTTCCATCTTTTCATTCACTTACAGTTGTATCCTCAAACCCACCCCATTTGGACAACTGTGTCTTTCAGGAAGTGTTCACCCATCAATACATAATTATGCGACATAGGTTGGCTAGTATAATATAAAGAAGAGCGCAGGATTATAATTTTTTTATTTTTTTTTTTATTTTAACAGGCCAGTTAATCCGTCGGCCGGTTAAACTGAGGCCAGTTAAGAGGGATTGTACTGTATTTGACATGACACTCTCCAATGTAGTGATGGGTGATGATTATTACTTTCTACCTGCAATAATTAAAAATATATAATGTTATAATATTTTAAGAATATGATGACAAAATGATGATGCCATTCTGTAATGTTAAAATAATCACAATAGTCTTGTTTATTTTGCCTGTCACATGTGATCTTTTTATTTTACTATTTTAACTTCTTAGCTCCTATAATTGTGGTCATGTGATGAGTACTTCGAATACAGATGAAAAAAATGAACAAGTTGAATCTCTACTTGCAACTTAAATCTTATGATTGCTTATGCTTATCAAAGTTTGTTCATAAATTAAAGCAGTATATATTTAGTGTTGTAAGATAATGTCAGTATGAAAGTGGTGGGTTTAAAACTAAAAATTTTAATCTTTTAAACTTTATACAGGAATCAAACTTCACTGCTGTTCTGATTGTGGCAAACAGTTTTCACGGAGAAGCCATCTTCAGAGCCATCAAAGAATTCACACAGGGGAGAAGCCCTATGACTGTTCTGAATGTGGTAAACAGTTTAAACAGAGAAGCCATCTTCAACGCCACAAAATAATTCACACAGGACAGAAGCCATATTGCTGTTCTGAATGTGGCAAAAAGTTTTCACATAGAAGTTATCTTCAGAGCCACCAAAGAATTCACACAGGACAGAAGCCATATTGCTGCTCTGAATGTGGTAAAAAGTTTTCACATAGAAGTTATCTTCAGATCCACCAAAGAATTCACACAGGACAGAAGCCATATTGCTGTTCTGAATGTGGTAAACAGTTTACACAGAGAAGTTATCTTCAGAGCCACCAAGTAATTCACACAGGAGAGAAGCCGTATTGCTGTTCTGAATGTGGCAAAAAGTTTACACAGAGAAGCAGTCTTCAGAGCCACCAAAGAATTCACTCAGGACAGAAGCCATATTGCTGTTCTAAATGTGGCAAAAAGTTTACACATAGAATTATTCTTCAGAACCATCAAAGAATTCACTCAGGAGAGAAGCCGTATTGCTGCTCTGAATGTGGTAAAAAGTTTTCATGTAGATGTAATCTTCAGAGCCACCAAAGAATTCACACAGGACAGAAGCCATATTGCTGTTCTGAATGTGGTAAACAGTTTTCACAGAGAGGCCATCTTCAGAGCCATCAAATAACTCACACAGGACAGAAGCCATATTGCTGCTCTGAATGTGGTAAACAGTTTTCAGATAGAAGCAGTTTTCACCGCCACAAAATCATTCATACAGGACAGAAGGCATATTGCTGTTCTGAATGTGGTAAAGCATTTTCACTGAGAAGCTATCTTCAGAGACATCAAAGAATTCATACAAGAGAGAAAAAAATGACACAAAACTCCCCCACCTTGTCCACAGATGAACACAGTACAATGCTAAGCAGCAGAAGAAAGAATTCATAAAGTTTGATGAAAACAAAAATTATATAATTGGGGAAACTACAAGTAAAGTGGTAAATACACTGCCCCCCTCCAAAAGCTTCATGTGAAACAGAACTTACTCATGCATGGCTTATTAGGGGCGAACCAAGACCAAAAGATGTATGCCTCATCATAGGTGCACAAAACAGTGTCTTGGAGACAAAGTGCTTCAGATCAAAAATAGAAGAAAAAAAAAACACATAATTGTCACTTCTGCCCCAAAGAGCTAGAAACAGTCACACATGTTGATGCTGGGTGTGAGGTACTGATTACTGAAGGATTATACACTGCACAACACCACAAAGTGGCCAGGCTCATTCGCTGGAAACTTGGCAAGAAGTACAACTTACCAGCACCAGAAAGACACTAGGACCACAACTCAGACCGCACAATAGAAAATGAGGAGGTGTAGATCAGTTGTAGCACAGCAATACTGACTGACTGAAAAATAGAGGCCAGAAAACCAGATGTAAGAAATCCTGGATAACAGAAATATTAATTCTTAGTGATAACTCAGTTCTAAGAATGGAGAGGAAAGAAAGAAACAAAATACCAAGAAATGCAGTCTGAGATATGCCAAATGAAATGTGGACCGAAAAACAAACTGAAGAAGTGCCTGTTGTTCTAGGATGAACAGGACTGATAAAGAAAAATGTTCAGGCCCATCTTGACAGATTTCAATAACTCCTTATGACCTGCAAAAAGACGCCTTATTAGAAACAATGCAAGTTCTACACTGAGTCCTTGTGGCAAACTTAAGTGAGTGAGAAATTAAGCAGTACAATGAGGCTGTCCTGTCTAAAGAGTGAAGTTCACTCCTGTTTTGATGGTAAGCACACCAAGAGAATTTGGAAGAATTAAAACCGAGAGAAGCTGAATCGTTGTTCTGAACGTGGTAAACAAATCTGGCACAGAAATACTCTTCTGATGCACATTAAAATTCACAAAGGAGAGAAGCCATATGGGTGTTCTGAATGTGGCAAACAGTTTTCATGGAGAAACAACCTTTTGGATACATCATCTACATTTATTTATATAGCACATTTTCCTATAAACAGTGTAGCTCAAACTGCTTTACAAGATGAAATAAGAAGGAAGTTAATATAAAACAAAAACAAGATTAGGCAATAATATACAGTATGTAACAAAGAAAAAGGTAATGTGGAATGGCCGAGTAAAAAAAACTCCAGTTAGGCATTGTACCTTAATCAGTCCTCATGGTTTACATGCTTCACATGAAGATTTTGATGATGATGATGACCATGTGGACATCTGGGACACCCGACATTCAATCTATAAACACGAGGCAGTGTGGTATGTTGATCAGGAGGTGATGGAGCACATCATCACCACAGAAGAAATGGAGAAGACAGCAGAGAATAGTACAGATTAGTATGGAACTGCACATCCCACAGAAAAATGATAATTCAGTGTCCATATAGACTAATAGGGATACAACTAAAATGTAGCTATGAAAAAGCCATTTTAAAATAATGAGTTTTAATCATTATTTTTAATGTTCTACAGTATTAGCCTGGTGAATTTCTGTTGCTAAAGTATTTTAAATTTTAGGTGTGTAACTGCAAAAGGCCACCTCACCAATTCTTTTCAGATTGGATCTTGAAATTATAAGTAGAGCTTCATTTGAAGATCTGAGGTTGTGACTGGGAGTGTAAGGGGACAGACATTCCAAAATGTCAGACTGTGTGAGATTATTTAAGGCTGTGTAAGCCATTACAGTCGATCTCCTACTTACAAACAGGTTCCATTCCAGCAGTCTGTAAGTCCATTTTGTTCATAAATCCAGTACGTATTGGCATCTGTTGATAATTGTTTTAGTTTCAGACAGCTCTTGATTTCGACATATAAAGAATGTGTTTTGGTAGTTTTTAATGTGCTTTGAGCAAATTACAAGTACAGTATTGTACATGAAATAGTTATTTTTGTTATTATAAAGATCTTCCCATCCCTGCTGCCACCATTCAGCAGACATGCAAGTTATCCTTAAGTGCTAATTTTGGACTTGAGGACCACTTTGTTCATATATATGAAAGTTTATAAGTAGGGGACTATCTGTTGTAGTATTTTAAAGTTAATTCTAAATGACACGAGTAACCAATGTAACAACGCTAAAACTGATGAAGTGCTCAGGCTTTCTTTTTCTGGTTAAGATTCTTGCTGCTGCATTCTGCACTAACTGTCACTGATTGATGTCTTTCTTAGGTAGTCCTGTAAAGAATACATTAAGGTAATCTATTTGACTGAAAACAAAAGTGTGAACTAATTTTTCGGTGTCTTATAAAGTTATAAGAGGTCTAATGAAGCTGTATTCCTGAAGTTGAAAAAGCAGTCCTGGTAATCTGATTAATATGTGACTTAAAATTGAGGTCAGAGTCAGTGATTACTTCTAAATTCTTTACCTCACACTTCACTTTTAAGCCTAAGGCATCAAGTTTAATTCTAACGCCCTCACAATGTCCATGTTTGCCAATAACTTTGATTTCTCTTTTCTCCTTCTTAGTCAGAGAAAGTTACTACTCGTCCATTCAGAAACACAAGTAATACACAGGATCACAAAAGAATTCACACAGGAGAAGCCATTTTACTTCCCTGAATTTGGAAAACAATTCTGTCACAATAGCACTCAGTCAGTCATTTTCCAACCCGCTGTATCCTAACATATGGTCATGGGGGTCTGCTAGAGCCAATCCCAGCCAGCACAAGGCACAAGGCAGGAACAAATCCCGGGCAGGGCGCCAGCTCACCGCAGACAATAGCACTCTTCACAATTTATTTTTGTAAAGCCCAAAATCACACAAGAAGTGCTACAATGGGCTTTAACGGACCCTGCCTTTTGACAGCCCCCCAGCCTTGACTCTCTAAGAAGACAAGGAAAAACTCCCAACAAAAAAAAAAAAAACTTTTGTAGGGATAAAAATGGATGGCACCTTAGAAAAAGGCCATTCAAAGAAAACCCCCTTTCCAGGTAGGTTGGGCGTGCAGTGGGTGTCAAAGAGAAGGAGGTCAATACACCACAATACACAACAGAACACAAGTAATCCACAATACAATATAATAGTGCGATGGAAATAATACAAATAGAGAGCAGAATTGAACAGTAGATAGTATCACATAATACGATTTGGATTTGTTCAGAGTCCTGGAGACCTCGGCCATCAAGCTTCCTCCTCCTATTGGCCATTCCACAGCTGAGACAGCGTTAGGCCAGCCAATCCGATGAAAGGACTTATCTACCCTACGATTCCTGCGATCCTCCATCACAGATGACTTTACCTTAGGCAGGTGGGCCGTGGCATCAAGTGCCACATTTGAGAAGTGAGAAGAGAAACAGAATAGGTGAGAATTAGTAACAAATTCTTACTGTCATATTATGTTTTATTGCTAATGACCAACAACAGAGATGCAGTCTGCACACTTAGTCAGCAGCTCTAGTCAGGGTGTGCTAAACTGAAGTTGAGATTTGAAAGCTGAGACCAATGGGGCATCTCTTAAAGAAGTAGGCAGACCATTCCACAGTTTAGGGGCCCTGTAACTAAAAGCTCAACCTCCCACTGTTATTTTATTAATCCTTGGAATCCTAAACAGACCAGCATCTTGAGATCTTAATGTGTGTTCTGGTTTATAAGTCATGATAAGTTCAGACAAGTAAGCCGAACCACAGCCATTTAAGGCTTTATACTGTATGTTTAAAGGAGGATTTTGAAATCTGCCATTAACTTAACTGGGAGGCAGCGTAAGGATTTAAGAACTAGAGTTAAGTACCGTAGAGGGGACTGGGCGGTCTCATGGTCTGGAATCCCTACAGATTTTATTTTTTTCTCCAGCCGTCTGGAGTTTTTTTTTTGTTTTTTCTGTCCCCCCTGGCCATTGGACCTTACTCTTATTCTATGTTAATTAATGTTGACTTATTTTGTTTTCTTATTGTGTCTTTTATTTTTCTATTCCTTATTATGTAAAGCACTTTGAGCTACTGTTTGTATGAAAATGTGCTATATAAATAAATGTTGTTGTTGTTGTATATGCTCCAATAGAGGCCCCCGCCGTTGATTTGCAAAACTAGCCTTGGCTCCCGCCACTTAATAGAGACCGGCTGCTATTCGAGACCGGCCATTATTAACAAAAACCTTCAGAATGCAATATTTTTTTGTGCATGTCAGTACACGTAGGTACATAGAAATATTGGCTAATATTACAAACAGCTACTTTATTTGAATTTCACATGCTGCATAAGACTGTTAAAGATAAATGGCAATGTCTTTCTGTACCTTTCGCTGCTATTCGTCATCCAAATCCGCAATGACGGCTTTGTTGTTGTCCAGTTCACTATCGTCTTCCTCTTCTTCCATGTTTGTCACGAAGCTGTGAATTCTTGCCACAGACAATTTCTCTCTTCCTTCAAAACACTGCTGATTTTCTTTGAGGCAATGAATTAATGAATCCTTACTGCCATCAGTAGAATTGGAGATGCCACAATTTTTGAAAGATTCCCAAATCATTTAGTTTGAGATTTCATCCTATGCAGACATGATCCATATCACCATCAGACGGTGTGAAGGTGCACGCAACTTTCCGCCTCGTGGTCAACCTGGCACGACAATGAAGCAGTTTTAGAAACCGGTATATCCGTATTTCTTATATATGCAACGTGCTGACATGCACATGTATTACACATGTCTATAAAGATAAAGACGCTTACAATGTACATTAGTAGGCAAATATCAAAGACCCGGCTACTGTTAGAGACCGGCTACTATTTGGCCACATCCCCTCTGAAGCCCAGTGCTTATTAGAGACTGGCGACAATAAGAAACTCTGCATTTATTGGAGCATATACGGTATTCGTATTTTCTTGTTCTTGTAACAATTCTTGCAGCAGCATTTTTGATTAACTAGAAGCTCAATAAAGAACAGTTTGAACATCCAGTGAACACCGCATTGAAGTAGTCATTCCTACTAGAAATAAATGCATGAATTAATTTCTCAGAATCCTCCTTTTTTAGAAAATGCCATAATTTCCAAACATTTTTAAGACGGAAGAAACATGTTTTGGACAAGTTTAAGATGTGTGCTTTAAATGATATGCTAGATTCAAAAATAACACCTAGATTGTAGGCCGATTCAGTAAAATTAATGGTGATTCCAACTGAGTTAAATGATGACAGAATATTGTTGTGATCAGTGTCATTCCCTTTAATAATTAACAGCTCTGTTTTATTTGTGTTTAATTCACTAATCCACTCACTTAATTCACTAACACAACTAATTAAAGACAACATCAGAGAACCTTCATTTGGTTTTGATGAAAGGTATAACTGGGTATCATCTGCATACAAGTGAACATTAATATGATGTTTCCTAATGAGAGATCCCAGTGGAAGCGTGAAAAGTGAAAACAGTAAAGGTCAGAGTACTGAGCCCTGAGGGACACCATATCTCACTTCTGTATAATGATGGAATCCTGTCAGCACATTTCTGTACGTGTTGGAATCGATTTGATGAATAAGAAATAACCAGGCGAGCACACTGCCTGTGAGCCCAACGTCATTTTCTAGCCTGTGCAGTGAAATGAATGGTCAATGGTGTCAAACGCTGTGCTTAAGCCTAACAACAGAATTACAGTGGAGTTTCCTTCATCAGAGGATATCAGAATGTCGTTTACAATGTGAATTAGTGCCATTTCTGTACCCGCATTAAAACTCACAAAGGGGAGAAGCCAAATGACTGCTGTAAATGTGGCAAAGAGTTTTTACAAAGAAACAACCTTTTGACTCACAATAGAATTCAAACAGGGAAAAGCAGTTTGTCTGTAATAAATGTGGCAAACACTTACCTGAATCACATTTATTGGCCAAATATGCACACATACAAGGAATTTAACTCCAGTGTTGATGACACTCCAAGTGTAAGTTACATATTTGACATACACACAATACTTAAATCACACACCTGAGGTAAGAAAACAAAAAAGCAAGACTGAGTATATATTCATATTTATTTATGTGTCTGTGTATGTATGTATGTATGTATATGTATATGTATATGTATATGTGTGTATGTATATATATATATATATATATATATATATATATATATATATATATATATACACTCTTACTTTTTTTTTTGGAGGGGTGGTTTATTATAATGTATATTCAAGTCAAGTTGGGGAGCATGCACTGGTACAGAGTGTTGCCGCATCCACTACACGATGAAACAACTTGGGACCCCAGTTGGCAGCACCCCAGACAGACACGCGGTCCAGTCACACCCTCCAGAAATGACCCTCTATCTACCGCAGCCAGGAGTTATGTGGGCGACCCCTTGATCTGGTCCAGCCACTCGGGTCCCAAACAATGAAGATCTTACGAGCTGATCACCCTCTGGGATACGCGCCACATGGCTGTAGTGCCGTAACTGATGCTCCCTCACAATGCAGGTCATGTGCCTCATTCGGGGCACCATAAGCAACACAAATTCAAACCAACGGTACCCAAGGATTTTCCGGAGAGAGACAGTACCAAAGGAGTCCAGTCTTCATCTCAGGTCACTGGATAGCGTCCATGTCTCGCAGCCATATAGCAAGACAGGGAGCACCAGGACTCTAAAGATTTGGACCTTCGTCCTTTTGCATAGATATCTTTAGCGTCACACACCCCTTTCCAGCGACCTCATGACCCCCCATGTTCTCCCAATCGGTCTACTGACTTCATAGGACAAGTCACCAGAGTCATGAATGTCACTGCCAAGGTAAGTAAACCTCTCAATGAGGTCGACACTCTCTCCGTAGACAGACACACTGCTGAGGGCCGTGCCCAACAGGTCATTGAAGGCCTGGATCAATACATATTACTTATACAACAGTTACATTTGGAGATTGAAACTTGACAGATGTTTGTTTGTAGTTCATATCTCATTGATCCTCCATTTGACTCCATCAGGTCCTAGTGGTGTGCTGAACACATCAGCCTGTCTTTAGGGTCTCTGAGACTGGAG
This sequence comes from Polypterus bichir lapradei, assembly GCA_026402145.1. Lineage (NCBI taxonomy): Eukaryota > Metazoa > Chordata > Cladistia > Polypteriformes > Polypteridae > Polypterus > Polypterus bichir. The sequence goes on from JANRMT010062791.1 coordinate 190,595,127, forward strand.
GAGGCCAGGAGTCCAACTGTACAACAGGTACTGATGGGCATCAGCATCACGACTGGTAACAAGTTAGAGATGGCAGATAGTTCAGCTGGACATCATCCTATATCAGGGCTGGGCAGATTCAGTCCTGGAGGGTCGCAGTGGCTGCAGGTTTTTGCTCCAACCCAGTTGCTTAATAAGAAGCACTTGTGATTCACTTTAGTTGTCTCACTCGTTACGATTCTGAACCCTTATTGCTTGTTTTAGTCTTAAACATCTGTTCTCTTGGATTTTAATGGATTTTTATTAGCAATAAGATTCAAATGACAAAAGAAAATAGCTTTTCTCCATTTAGCTTATTACCATTTACACCTGTGTGTTTTTATCATGCACTATTGGCTTTAATTAAATACTTGGAAGGAAAGTGAAGAGAAAAAAGTGAAACATTGTGTATTACTCCATTTTAGCCTTCAAATCATTTAGATGATATCCTTACAAAGGGGAAGAAGATCTTGGATGTGAGAATGGCCTGACATGGCAGAGTTAAAGCACTAACAAGCCATCAAATTAAATTATTGGCACGGATTGTTTTCTAATTAAGCAACTGGGTTGGAGCAAAAACCTGCAGCCTCTGCGGCCTTCCAGGACTGAATTTGCCCACCCATGTCCTATATGACTACCCAAGCAGACGGCATATTAAGAGCCCACCGAGTGTGTCTACTCCAGTAGAACTGACCAGACGGCCCTGACATAACAACCTGTACAGCTGTAGACGACTCCACTTTACTGGTCAGTTTAGCACACACTGCACTGAGGCTGTCAAGTCTGAACCATTAAATCATTCAGTCAGCTGGGAATTTATTTTGGCAATGATATTTCTGGTAAGGCATTTGTTTTATTCTCGTATGTCGTAGGTTGATACTGATATATTAGGTTGATAAATATAAACACAGACACACACTTAATGTCAGGACCTCAGAATAACAAGCTTCTAGCTGTCAGTCGTGGTTTTAGAATACTGAGCTTCAAAAGTTCTGACTCTCCATTTATCTAAAAAATGCAAGTTTTATTGAAAATGTGACTGGTAAATAAAGAGAAGTAAGACCCTTATTGTTGTAGACTGTGTTTGTAAGTGAACAGTAAAGTCTTGGTCAGGATGCTCAGTTTCCAAGCTGTGTTATCCTGTAGGATTACCGGCGAGTCCAGTAAAGTCCAGTGTGCCATTTGTAGTCCATGATGATAAAAGTGGAGGCTCTGCTCAAATCTCTCAGTTCTAGTTGTGTTAATACACGAGAAGACTGGGCCAGCACAAATGAAACTAAACACTCAGTATTGTCACTGCCAAAAACAAAAGTTTATTAATAACTAGCAGAATACCCGCACTTCGCAGCGGAAAAGTAGTGTGTTAAAGAAGTTATGAAAAAGAAAAGGAAACATTTTAAAAATAACGTAAGATGATTGTTAATGTAATTGTTTTGTCATTGATATTAGTGTTGTTGTCATCTCTATATATATCTATATCTAAAATATATACACACACTAGCAAAATACCCGCACTTCGCAGTGGCGAAGTACTGCCTTACAACGTTTATTAAGAAGAAAATTAAACCTTTTTAAACTGAGGGAAAGTATACCAATAATTATTTGTTAAGGATCTCTTTGTGTACCACATTGTCAGTTCGGCCCTCCAGTTGTAACATGACCAAGCTGTAGCTGTGCGCTGAGCTTACTCTTGAGCATGCAACGTACAGTTGGCCATGTGAACAGTAATCTTGTCTCAAATCTCACAGCTTGGATTGCTGCTGTCATAATCGGTTTGAGGTTCATGGTTTGTTTCAATTACGACAGTATTTGCAGGACTTGTGTTGAAGAGACATTTGGCATCTGTCAAGCGTTGTAAGCACACAACCAGTTTTATTGATAACTTCACATCCAGCTTTTGAGAGTTTAAACATTCATAAACATCAAAGTGTCCACTACTGAAATCGTCACCTGTGAATGTAAGATGTTTAAGAGGCATTGGCGGTTGTCCAAAGGTGTAAAATATTTGGCCATTTCGGTACACTTTAGAGCGACAACCGAACAATTGAGCGGCAGCCATCAACTCACATGCAGAACCATAGGTGAAGGGCTTAAGCATTTCACTCTTCTAGTGCTCCTGTGTAGTATAATTATCTCCTGTACCGTCATCAGTCCACACCTTGAACCTGTCCCAGTCATTCAATACATAAGACACAATGTTCCTCCGGATATCAAGAATGAGCCTGATATGGCCGTGCAATATGTAACACAATGGAAATGGTAGGTGCCATCTCCGGGCATGGAAACCACTCGGTAAGTGACAGTTCTTTGATCGATGAACACCTCGATAGACATGTTAATGGGGGTACGATTGGAATGATAAAGGAAATGGGTACCTGAACAATGTAAAGTAAATCTAAAATACCTACACAATAACTATAATCGTAATAAATGAACAATAAAACAGCGGAGAAGCCGTGGATTAAATAAAAAGGCTGTAGTTATCAGTAGGGAGACGTGAATCCCGTGGCAAAGCAAGGAAGGGAATGTAGAGACCGGAGCGACGGACGGCCTTATATAGGCAGGCAGCCAACAACGTGGGAGGCGTTGGGATTAGGGACCCAACGCCGCCTCACATGGTGACCGAGCTGCAGGCTATGGACGTATATATGTACATAAGTAGGATTCAGTTAGCGTTGGGAACCCGCGTACCAAATTTCTTGAAGATGGGCCCATAAGTAACAAAGACCGTTGAAAAGTTCAATATGGCGGCCGACAGTGGCGTCAAACCACCGAAATAAGTATGTACATTTGTTTCGGTTAGCGCAGGGAAGCCGCCTACCGAATTTTGTGAAGATGGGGCCATGAATAAGAAAGTTCAACATGGCGGACGTTGTTGACTGTTATGACCATTACGCATAGAATTTCGAAATGAAACCTGCTTAACTTTTGTAAGTAAGCTGTAAGGAATGAGCCTGCCAAATTTCAGCCTTCTACCTACACGGGAAGTTGGAGAATTAGTGATGTTTGGAAAATTCAATATGGCGGTCGACAGTAGCGTCATACCACCGAAATAAGTACGTACATCGGTTTTGGTTAGCGCAGGGAAGCCACCTACCAAATTTCGTGAAGATGGGGTCAGCCTTCTACCTACACGGGAAGTTGGAAAATTAGAGACGTTGGAAAGTTCAATATGGCGGCCGACAGAGGCGTCATACCATCGAAATAAGTATGTACTTCGGTTTTGGTTGGCGCAGGGAAGCCGCCTACCAAATTTCATGAAGATGGGGCTATAAATAAGAAAGTTCAACATGGCGGACGTTGTCGACCGTTATGACCGTTACGTGTAGAATTTCGAAATGAAACCTGCTTGACTTTTGTAAGTAAGCTGTAAGGAATGGGCCTGCCAAATTTCAGCTTTCTACCTACACGGGAAGTTGGAGAATTAGTGATGAGTGAGTCAGTCAGTCAGTCAGTGAGGGCTTTGCCTTTTATTAGTATAGATATACATATCTACATATATACTGTATATACACATATATATACAAATCTACATATACATATCTACATATATATGTTAGGGGTGGGACTCGATTAAAAAAATTAATTAATTAGAGGCTGTGTAATAATTAATCTTGATTAATCGTATGTAATCACACACGTAAATTTGCCCCAAATCGCAAATGTGTTTTTTTAATTTAAAAGGGTTTTAGTGGGCGACAGAATCAAATAATAGACATGGACATGAATATTGTAAACTCAAGCTCTTTTAATTTCTGAAAAAAAAAAATGCTTTTAAACTGCATTTGAATTCAAAACAGAAACAAAAATATCATCCCTGGTTAAAATTGGGCAGACTTAAAAATAAAGTGGTAGTTTAAGTACTTTAAGTACATTTTCAGAATGGTATTGTCTTTAAATAATAATAACCAAAATTTCAACATAAAGTGCAGTTTTTCTTCTTAAAAAAATAAGTCAGAAACATAAAAGGTAATTTGACCAACTTAATCTTTAAACTCTGAGTAACCTTAGCCAAAATTATTTTGTACATTAGGCTAAAACAGTGTGATCAATGAACATTTTGTAATTAGATGTAATTAGAATTACTAACGGTCACGGAAGTCCAATGATCCCCAGTAAGAGCCACAAAGTCCGCTTTCTGTAATGCATCTAATTTTGCTTGCTTTTCACTGTGCACAAAACCATGCTTTTATCAAGGCTTCGCTTGGATAGTTTTTTGAAATGAAATTCTCCTCCGATTAGGCGTAGGAACGCGCTTCATCCGAGTGTAACATTTGTGTAGCTGTGATGTGTGCATCAGTGTAATCGATGTACCAGGAAATCATGCATTGACAAAAGTTCCCCTTTGCTTGGAATTGAAAGTGTGATTAAATGCGTTATTTTTTGTTATGGAGTACATGCATCGAAGCTTCTCAGCTGTGCTTGTGTTAAGAAAAGGAAAGATTTTAAAAATAACGTAACATGATTCTGCGTTAACCGCATATTTTTTCATACGTCTCAAATCAAGGAGATGTGAGGGTAAAATGAATTGGGAAGCGCACGTACATACTCAGTACATCCACTCTCGGGAATCGAACCTCGGATGTCGGCACTAGAGGCAAAGTGACCTTTAGGATCTTCATCATTTTTAAACCATTTGGATGACACCTTTGAGATACAACAGCCTGATGGACAAGACAATACAAGAGTTTGGAGCTCTAAAGTCATCATAGTCTTTGTTACTTGATGTTGTTATCTGAACTAAGTTACCAGCAAGTGATCATCTGCTCCATGGCCGTTTATGACGAACTCCAACAGTTTTTCAGGCCGAGTCCTCCTGGAGGCCCTGTTGATCTCTGCATCCTCATAAACCTGAGCCCCTTGTTCTTGAGTCTGCTTCCTTTCGGCAGTCACACAGCCAGCCTGCTCTCATACACGGTGGACACACAAATAAACACATCAGACTGTCACATGAAGTGTTTGTCTTATGCTGGCTGTCTGGTGTTGGTCTGAACACTCCTGTTTCCTCAGTAAAGTGGACACTTTGGAATGGAGTTCAGACTGAGCGGTTTCCTCTGTGGTTCATTATTAAAAACTCTCGTTCATGGTCATCTCAATAGTTTTTTAGAATACATCAATTATTTCAGAGTATTACGAATACACCAATCTGGACACTACCTAAAGTAATTTTTAAGTCACAGACATGTCATCCTAAGATAAAAAGGATAAATAGAGTGCCCTCCACTATTATTGGCACCCCTTGTAAAAATTAGTAAGAAGGGTTAGAAATAAAATCCCAGTTTGCTGAAGAAATGTCACCTTGCACTGAAAAAATGAGAAACATCTGACTTTTAATTGAAACAATTTCATTCAAAGAAAAACAAATCCCTCATCAAGAAATAAATATTTTTAAAATTAACATTTTTATAAGGTGTGTCATTAATATTGGAGGGTACGTTAAATGAATGCCACAGTTAAAAGTATGACGCACATGAAGAAAAAAAAAATATCATCAGCATCTTTTAAAGGCTGAGAGCAGTAAAATCAAAGGGTCCCTCCTGGTCAGATAAAGAGCAGACTGAGAGAGGAGAAGAGATAAAGTACTGAACTCCTACACAATCTGAACACAAATGTAAAGTCACATAAAGCCTACAGTTCATATTCAAACACCATCAACGTGTCTACTCGACAGTCTACTGAACCAGCAGGGATGTCCTAGGAAAAGAAGGAAAGAAAAGAAAAAGACACGTGAAAGTCAAACACTACGAGTGAATTACGAGTTTAACAGACGGGTGTTTGCAGTTTACCTGATTTTTCATTAACATCCAATTTCCAGAAGAATTTCTTGTAGCAAATTGGCTGAAAGGAAAAAATCTAAATGTCACTTGTCATTAAATTAAAAGGCTCTGTGCACATCGCGACTGTCAGTCTGAGTCACATACAAGTTAGTGGCGCACTGCACATTACAGGAAAGTCTTTAACAGTTTAGAAATGGCAGGCATCATCAGCACAAAACTACCATGAAATGTTATTAACATTGACGGTACAAAAAACACGGCAGATTACTTGGGATTACAAATAAGACACATTACTACAAGAACTCAAACATAAGTAACTAAACGGAAAAGAAAAGAAAGGTAACCTGGTGCACCAAACTGTAAAAAAAATAATGCGTTAAAAGTACTTAAAAAAAATAAGGCAACAAATTACAAGCAATATTTGAGTAGATTTAATATACCGATCTATTGAGTAAACTTAATTTATTAATTTACTCTAATTTACCTCAAATAAATGAGTTTGATTAAATATAAGTAGTAGCAAAAATGGTTTATTTTACTCCGATTTTCATTTGAATTACAGTACTCAAAAAATTGAGTAATAATGTAATGCTGGACAGTAATGACCGTATAACAAATACATGCTAAAATTCCATATATCTTTTATTTATTTGAACATACACAGATAGTCACAACAACGGAGTTATATTTTCAAAGGAAAATTAAATCAAATGTCTGAGGATAATTTTGACTGAATTACTGACATTCAAATGTCAATGAAAATGTTCTTTTCTTTTTTTAAACTTTCTTCAAAAAGTACAGTATATCTCAATCAAATAATGTCCCAGGAATGAGTGCTAAACGGGAAGGAAACGTAGAGAGTGAATTCCTGAGGCAGATGGCGCTCTTTAAACACGTCCTTCATTTACGCCAACATATCCGCTTAAATGAATGGCCTCTTTTTTAACTACTTCACAGTATGTGATAGCGAAATCCTAAAATAAAATAGGATGTAGGAAATCAAACATCGCTAAATAAATCACAGTGTTAAAAATTAACAAGACATTACATGGCCAATGTAGAACACAAATAAGAGGTCAAATAATACCGTGACGGTTAGGCAAATGTCTTTTTATGTTGTTTGCAGGTCGTAGTTTAGGACAAACACCATAGCGTTCTCAAACTTATCTCCAAGTGTCATTTTCTTTTTCTGAGAATAAAAGTTTTAAACGATAAAAAAAGACCATACGTAAGTATACGAGAAATGTGCTTGCTTTTTAAAGCAAACCAACGAGGTAGGTTGTTAGAAAGATGCTACCTTGCTCGCCATGTTTCCCACATGAAAGGAAAGGTTTCGTGAAAACAACAAATGCTTACGTCTGTAACTTTACGAAATGAAATACTAATTATTCATTACGGAATTAATATGCTTTATACTTACACATTCGTAGTAAAATAGCTCTTATTATGGATAAGCGTTAGAGCCGAATGCGTTGTTGTAAAGACCAAGAAATCGATATGAGAGGAAGTGCCCCGTCATTAAATTAACTTAAATGTGTTCAATTCACAGTATAGTTTTTTTTTTTTTTTTACTTAGAATAAGTTATAAAAAAGTTTACATTTTAAGAAAAATTATATGCTAACACTATTATTTTTTTATTGAATTAGAATTAAATAATCAATAAAAAGGGTAAAACCCATTTTTATTAATTAAAGTAATGATTATTTTGCATATAGTTAGTTATTTTTTATTATTATTTTTCACACATACAAGATTTATTTTTTACAGTGTAGTTAATCTGAACTTTATCAAAAGCCGGCTTTACCACAGAAGGACTAATCAAGCGTTTCCAAGATTCTTGTAAAAGTTTATTTTGTCTTCCATGCGCAGTCGAGGAGTTCTCGTGAAACTCGCCTTGTGGAATTTGAGGAGTTGCCGGTATCGCTGAGTGCCGATCCACTTCAAGCACTGAATATAAATCAATTACTACAGCGAAAATGATTATTAATACAAACGAAAAAGTTCACGGTACAAACATAACCATGCAACACGAAATTATTAAAAAATACAAAGAAAACTGCAAATTTCAAACGTTTTCATTTCGAAGCACACTTACTTCCACTGCCAAAAATACGAGCAATTAGTTTTGTCGCTAACTGTTCTTCTTTTGTCTAATGCGGAGTTTCGTCGCTGCTGCTTCTTTTTTGTCTCCTTTCGTTTATGGCGTTTCATCGCTTGCTACAACAGCGGGTTATTTAAAAGGGAACGCTACATGGAGGATCCTTATAAGTGACGGAGATTTTTGTAGGGAAGGATATACGCATGGACTTTGTTTACAAATAAAGGTAAAAACATAAACGGTTTACATTTTTAGAAAAAAATGGGATCAGACTAAGAAATCAATCCCACATTTAAAAACTAAATTTTGACCTTAAATAAAATATTTTGTTTTTCTTGTTATCCTTTTTTTGAACAGTCGATTAAAATTGATTAAAGCATCAGAATTAAAAGCTTTTAAAAACAACTTAATATTTCAATTAAGGTCACAATTGAAATCCGGTTTTTTTTTCTACACCACTCTATACTGTCATTTGTATTGAATGAGTTTGAATTGTGGAGGGTGAGGATCAAATGCGCTCTCTCCTGTCGCTCTAAATGTACATGCTGATGAGATATAAAACGTAACCAGTAGTCAATGTGCACGCTGGCTGCCAATCGAATAGTGAATAAGCTGCTCTTTTGGGGTTCATATATTTGTAAATCTGACGGACTCTAAAGGAGTCAGTGCCTCACCAGCCATGAACCTCACCGCACGTCACTGATCAGAAGGACAATCACGGAATGCGAATGACCAGGAGCAGCGCTAAGTGTCCGGACTTTTAAAACGTTAAAAATGGGCTTTCGGAGAACACACCGATCACGTCTATGATGCTCTCTTGTGACTGACACCCCTAGGACTGCCCGGTCCTCTCTTTTTCTCAAGTTACTCAACTTGTTCATGTCACAAGTACATACCTCTCCGCTTGTTAAATGTTGTCTTCCACCTGACAGACCAGCACGACTCCGATTAACATTCAGTCCCTCACTTAAGAAATCACTGTCTGATTTGAACTGCACATGCGCACCAATGTCATGCCGGTGCGGCCCGAGCTGTAGTGCGCATGTGCACACATTTCCTGGCCGCTGACAGAGACGTCCTTTGTATTGACAGAGAAGCACTTCGATCAGACAGCAGTGTTGCACACGGGACAAAAATATTATTGAGTTATTCATTTAAGGCTCGTTGATATTTTGGTCAGTCCTTCATAAACTTATTTGAATGCCTCCTAAACGTGTAGTTTTCAAAGTAAACTATTAAGAGAGTGAGAGGTTGGAAGCACCACACAACGAACCGCCTGGATTGGGACCCGAGTGTAGCGGGTGACACCTCAGCACCACACTGGGCACTGTGTGAGGTTTTTTATGGTGGCTGGAGAGCCAATCCTGCCACCAACACCCAAGTTTTCCCTGTAAGTTGGAGGACCCGCTTTCAGGTCTGGATGCAGATTAACGTCATACACAAGATGAAGCAATTGTAGGTTAAGGGCTCTGCTCAAGGGTCCAGCAGAGTAGAGTCACTACTGGCATTTAAGGGATTCAAAGGGTTTATTAAAAAATGTTTATCCCGTTGTAAGATGAACCATCATGTAATGTCATGAAACCAATATATTCCATTGCGTATTATGAAACTTTTGAACATTAAAACATTTTAAAGAGAACAGGCCATTCCTATTAACAAAGCTCACCAATCTTATCCACTTAATTCCTCCAAGATAACATCAAGTCAAGTTCTGAAGGTCCATAAAGTCCTACACTCCATCTCACTATTGGTCACCCATTCCAGGTGTTCTTTGCATGAAGAAAGATGTCCTAATATTTCTGCGATATTTACCCTCAGCAAGTTTCCAAGTGTGTCCCCGTGATCTTGATTAACATTTTAAAGTCACAGTCCTGATCCACTGGACTAATTCCCTTCATAATTTTAAATATTTCAGTCACGTCTCCCCTTAATCTCCATTTGCTTAAACTGAAAAGGCTGAGCTCTTTGAATCTTTCCTCATAACTCAACCCCTGGAATGAGCCTAGTCTCTCTTCTCTGGACCTTTTCTACTGCTGCTATGTCTTTATTGTAGAGCAGAGACCACAACTGCACACAGGACTCCAGATGAGACCTCACCAGTGTGTTATAAAGCCTGAGCAGATCCTCCTTGGACTTGTTCTGCACACATCAAGGCGCTATATAACCTGACATCCTGTTAGCCTTCTTAATGGCTTCTCAACACTGTCACTTTCAATTTTCAAATCTTCCATTGTGTATTAACCTCTCACATTTTTACTCCCTACATGTAATTATTTACATTTACTTACATTTAGTTTAATCTGAAACAAATCTGCCCAAGCCTGTGTGCTGTCCAAGTCCCCATGTGATGATTCCAGTAATTCGAGATTATCTGTCAATTCATCCAGCATGGTATCATCTGCACCAGCAGCTTGTTACTGTCAAAGCGAACCTCTTGCTGGCCAAATCAAAGGAGGCACAAGATATATCAGTTGTTCAAGTGTACAGTAGGACAAATATAAGTAGAAGTCGCACAATGTAACAATAACACAATGGATTACAGGTAATCTAAAAATCAACATAAGACAGTTTAGAGCAGCAGCAGCAGATGGTTACAGAATCCAGTGTTCTTCCCAGTCTTGTGCAGATGTCTTCCAGTGTGTAATTGTGTGAAATATTGCTATGACCCAGGAACTTTGCACACCTTAGAGGGTCCTCTTCCTAGGGAGCAGTTACCAGCACTTTACCCAGGAAGCCTTTAGTTTGCCATCTCTTTTCCCAAAATGTCATCTAGGAGAAAATCAACATTTGAAGCTACAGATGCTTGTGGTTCATAACTTGGATATTCGTCTGTTTGACAGCAGATCTGGCAACATGTGATCTGAAAACTGGCAACAGGCAGCAAAACACAAATACAAGCCATCCAAGTATAATATATAATAAGAGAATAGTGCCTGCTTTTGTTAATAATGCTTTCATGTACCCAGGTTGAAATGGAATTAATACTAAAATTTGAAATCCCATCCTGCATTTTCTTTAACTTCTTTCCTAAGAGCTTTACGCTTGGCCATAACTTGTGTAAAAGATCCATCAGGTGCTGTGTTATTAGGTATAAAAGTGCAACACTCCTCTCCTAACATATGGCACACTCCTCCTTCTTCTGCCAACAGCCAGTCTAACACCTGCCTATGCTGTCCGTCATGTGACTGGTACCATCCAATTGCTCTCCTAATGCTGATAGGGCGGAGTCAGTACAGTTGATAAATCTCTGCTGATTATAATACTGATAATTAATCCACTTTGTGTTTCTATTAGGCGTAATCCACCCAAATACAGACTCAAGTCCTGATTGAATTTCATCCCTTGCTTAAAACTCATTTAGAACGACTCTAGGTTGCCTTATTGCATCTAAGTAAACATTCGGCTCAGGCTCATATGCTCTCGTTAATCTCCTGTCTTGGGGATACCTAACTGTAACCTCCTGGATGGCCATCAGCATTGTGCACCTCCCTGACCAGTCATGTGGGAGAACATCTAGTAATCCATATTATGAACCACATAACCACCATCTGTCTGCCTAAGGTCTGTCCTGCACATTTACTGCTCTCATGACTAAGAAGGCACACGTCAAGTTCCACGTTTTGCTGCAGTTTCCTCCAAATCTCCCCACCAGTACCAGACCCTTCCTAGTATAGCACTTGAACTCCGACTGAGCTATCTTGGTGTGAGAGGGTGGTCTTTGCTTTGTGGTTTGCCAAATACCAGAATGTTTACAATCTAGACACGTTAATCCTTCCCTAGAGAAGTCTGACCACCCTTGCAGTAGGACACACCAATAAGGACAATATGTCTCTTTTTCCCTCAGACACTGCTGGCACATCTTTGTAGAAATTGGAAATGGGACTACAACTATCGCTGGTTTTGCTTTCACACAACCAACATTCCTCCCTTGCTATCTCCTCAGTTGTGTACATAGCCCATTTATAGCAGTCATGTTTCTGTGCACACTCTCAGTGCCATTCTCATTTTCCTGTTCAGTTACACTACTTCTCTTGATTCATGTCCCATAATCATTATCACTTTCCAGTCCAGCTGCCATTTCAGTCTTATTGTCCATTTGCCAGTTGCTGCTCTCAAATGTCCCATTGAAAATCTGAGAAGCTAATGGTGGGAAGTCCTCTCGATGCTCCTTCTCCTGGACTTGCTGGGTCACCATCATTCCTGGCAGTATCATCAGGGTCATGAGTGCTGCTGCCTGGTACAGCGCCATCACACAAGCTCCTTCTTGTCACATCATTATCAGGTATAGGTTGTCAATGGAGTGACCCCTCAGATGATTTATTGAGAATTTCCATTAAGGGTCAATATGCTTTATTATTAATTTTAATACTTTTAGCTATGAAGAGCCTAGGCCTGGAGCAGCTTTACAAGGACACCATTAATTTTGATACAGAGGCCTCTTGCCTGCTTGTCCTACTCACTTGCCTTGCTTTGAGTTTCTGAGAGTCGAGCTGTGAGCCGAAGTCATCATGATCTCCGAGGAATAAGCAGGCAGATTTTGTTTTGAGAATGCAGGAGCTGAGCTTCTTACTAATCGAAGACGAAACAAACTGTGTGCAGGGCCTTTGTCTGTGTGAGTACAGGGCAGGCTCTCAAGATATCACAGAAAATAGATACACACTTATTTGACATGTGGATTTATTAGAGGGCGGTGCAGTGGTTGCGCTGCTGCCTCGCAGTTAGGAGACCCGGGTTCGCTTCCCAGGTCCTCCCTGCGTGGAGTTTGCATATTCTCCCCGTGTCTGCGTGGGTTTCCTCCCACAGTGCAAAGACATGCAGGTTAGGTGGATTGGCGATTCTAAATTGGCCCTAGTGTGTGCTTTGTGTGCTTGGTGTGTGTGTGTGTGTTCTGCGGTGGGTTGGCACCCTGCCCGGGATTGGTTCCTGCCTTGTGCCCTGTGTTGGCTGGGATTGGCTCCAGCAGGCCCCCGTGACCCTGTGTTTGGATTCAACGGGTTGGAAATGGATAGATGGATGGATTTATTAGAGCACATCAACAGTTTAGGCAATAAAATTAAAATCCAATGTATTATGATATTAGTTAGTTTGAGCACATAGGGGCTTAAGAGTTGATTGTTGAAAATTAGGGACATTTTCCTGAAAATGTGCTGTGACGTAAGCAGTAGCTTGGCCTCTGTCAGACCACCGGGCAGTGGCGTGCCATGACTTAAGAGCGCTGCTGTCTGTGTTCATGGGCTTCTATATTAGCACACACATATATGTTTTACAGTAACATTTAAGTTTATATGGCAATGTTTCTTTATAAAGCTTAGTGATAATAATAATAAGATATAGTAGCACATACTGTATGAGTGAGCTTAAAGAATCAATTGTTAAAGGCTTTTGTTTTTCTTCTTTCAACTATGAAGCTCCGTGTCAAGGTCTCTGCAGCTTGGTCTTCATCAGTGAAGCTGTGCGCTGCCATTCACTGGCACAGTCGCCTATTATGTTAGCCTAACAGGACACTAGTGCAACAAGCAATCATTTATTGAATTATTTATTAAGCAGTCCAGTTTTCATATTTGGGTCCTTCTGATCCCATCTTAAATGTTAATCATTGAATTGTTAAGAATTCATTAACTGAAAGGCCATCAATCTTTAACAGCTCAGGATTAGGCCGTGAGAATGAAGGGAGGTGTAATCAGGTGATGCTGACCTCTGGGTGGTAAATCTGTCCTTCGAGCCAAAGTGGTTGTAATGAGAAGAAGGGTTGGTTAGAAGATTATTATGGGGGTATCTATGTGGGCAAGGGTATTGCTATGAGGAGGTCTGACACACCAGGTGATTGTTATGAGAAAAGGTGCTGAATGAGGTCATCACTAGAGAAACCCTTGTCGACTTGACCCGAACATAGACAGGCGGACATGTTGTTCTTCAAACACCACACGTTTATTTACACACTATTTACAATACTTATTGTTACTCAGACCCAGTTCCATGCACAAAACACCCCAATACTCAGTCCTGGCCACACGAATGCCTTTCTTCGGGCCGCCTCCACACCTCTCTCGTGCCTTGTCCTCCTTCCACCCGACTCTAGCCTCGAATGAAGGGAGACGGCTCCTTTTATTCTCTCCCGGATGAGCTCCAGGTGGCTCCCGGCATTCCCTTGTTGGCCACGCCCCAGCGTGGCGGAAGTGCCGGCTGTTCTCCAGGCAGCTCTCCGGGTGTCCTTCCAAATCTTCCCCCCAGCACTTCCTGGTGTGGCGGAAGTGCTAAGGTAACAGGTCCCCAAGGCATTGATTGGGGCGCCTCCTGGCGGTGACCACGGGCCCCTACAGGGTGGGGCTTCCACGCCCTGAACCCGTGACCCCCAAAGCAACCAGGAAGGTGGCCCCCACGTGATCCCAGATGGGAACACGCCCACTTCCGGTCCTCCAAGGCGTCCCGGCCGGGTCGTGGCCCCTGGCATCCTCGACACCCTGTTCAGTAGATGATAGGAAACTAATGTGAGAGGGGGACATTTTGTGAGAAGAACTGTAATATATTTGGGGCTCACTGAACACTCAGGGCTCACTTCATGAATTGAGACAGGCTTTATGAACTGTACAAATGTTTTCTATGCTGTGCAATAAAGTCTAAATTCTGACTGCCTTTCTGAAGACTCTGCTAGTTTTTTCTGAAGATTTTTCCACAACAGATTCTGTAGCAATTCCTCCTGGACTTGATTAGTCTTCGATGGCTGATCTGTGTTGTTTCTTGTCAGGAACATCCTCAGCAACGTCTTCTTCATCTTCTGAAGAAGAATCATGGTGGCTGACATGAGCCGCCCTTGGGATTGCAGTACAGTAGTTTATATGATACCAGGTTGAGCTTCCCTTCACTTGGACTGCAGTTGGAGTTGCCCGTACAACTTCATATACAACTTCGTCTTGCCTCGTTCCATTTCGTCCAGAACACTCTCAGGAAAACTTAATCCCCAGACTTGATCACACTTGTGGGCTCCTCAGCTGGCTCAGGCTCTCAATTCTTCTCCTGCAAATAGAAGGTTTGATGGACAGCAGTGTAATGTAATTTTTAATTTCTAATTACAGCTGTTTTAATGAGGGCCCCTTATAAGGCTCCCTGCAAACAGGCCAAGGCATCGGACGGCCAGTAATCACTTCATGTGCTGTTAGATGCGTTAATCTGATAGTTTGCATGTGATAGCTCATTAAAGCAAGCTGCAGATCATCTAACCAGTTAATCTTCATTGTAGCACAAATCTTATTTATCTTTGCTTTCAATGCCCCATTTGTTCCACCATTCCTTACGAATGTCGATGGTACCCACAGCCAAGTCTCAGTTTAACACCCAATGCCTGCTAGTCTTTTTTCTCTGCTTTCTGAACAAATGCTGAGCCATCATCTGAGCTTATTATTGTAGGAATTAAGCTGGACCATTTAACATCTGTGGCAGAGCGACGGGCGCTAAGCAAGCTCCTGTCAATCATGGAGAATCCACTGCATCCACTAAACAGTGTCATCTCCAGGCAGAGGAGTAGCTTCAGTGACAGACTGCTGTCACCGTCCTGCTCCACTGACAGACTGAGGAGATCGTTCCTCCCCCACACTATGTGACTCTTCAATTCCACCCGGGGGGGTAAATGTTAACGTTATACAAAGTTATTGTCTGTTTTTACATGCATTTTTTATTACTCTTTAATTTAATATTGTTCTTTTTATCAGTATACTGCTGCTGGATTATGTGAATTTCCCCTTGGGATTAATAAAATATCTATCTATCTATCTATCTATCTATCTATCTATCTATCTATCTATCTATCTATCTATCTATCTATCTAT
>JANRMT010062791.1:190649797-190665995 GCA_026402145.1 Polypterus bichir lapradei
TTACCACATTCATTACAGCAATATGGCTTCTCTCCAGTGTGAACTCTCGTGTGGTTCTGAAGATTGCCTATTTGTGAAAACTGTTTGCCACATTCATTACAGCAATATGGCTTCTCTCCAGTGTGAACTCTCATGTGTTTGTGAAGATTGCTCGTCACTGAAAACTGTTTACCACAATCATTACAGCAATATGTCTTCTCTCCAGTGTGAACTCTCGTGTGTTTCTGAAGAGCACTCCTGTTAGAGAATTCTCTGCCACATTCCACACTGCAGTGATCTTTCTTTCCTGTGTAAAATTTTAAACAAAAAGGAAAAAAAAAAAAACACTTATTTTCAATTTGCTGCCTTATTATCAACATTAACTCACATTAAATACATGATGGCTGAAATTAGGAACAACCTTTGATCGGCATAAGCAATTATAAAACTTTTGTTGTACTTGAAAAACACACTTAATTTGTTAATTTCACATTCTCTATTACAATTTCTCACCAGGGCCACATGTATACAACTTCCTTATGCTCGGCCACATATATGAAAGCTGTTTCTTATGCAAAAGTTAGCATTTATAAAACTAGAACTTGCTATTTAAATTGGCTCAAAGTTCGATCACGTTTTGAGCATTTGTAAGTCTCATGCAGACTTTATTTGTGTTGGCATTTTAGCAACTTCAGGTGGAAAAACGAAGAACTGAATAACAAATCTCATTTCATTAGACATTTCACATTCTGATGTTTGACTGGCTACACAAGGAGTGAGTTTTGATTTATCACAATGACATTTTGGCTCATGATGATGACTTAAGCTGATTTAGACTAACTACTGTCATCCTCTTTGAAGTGTGTGATTAACTCCAGCCTTCATTACAGAGACCACCCTGCAGAAATCACACAATCCCTTCTCTCTTACAGGTCTTAACAGCTGTGGGTTATTTGGTGATGGCGGCTTTTCAGTGTGAACTGCCTGACTGGTGAGGAATCTCTCAGTCAACCTGAGCCATGTAATGCCATCTGTATGAGATGGTATACTTAAGACAGCAGAGAGATACATGCAATATCGTTACCATCAGGGTATGCAAGTCCTGATCAAAGTGAAATCTGCAGCAACGCCTGCTGTCTTCAGCAGTGGTGGTCTTACTTGGCCTACAAGTCTCTTTGTGATTACTGAGCTCACCAATGTGTTCTTTCTTGTTATTGATATCCCAGACACTTTGAATTGGGTTATCTTAAGGATTTTCCGATGTCTCTAATAATTTCATTATCATTTTCCAGCTTCTTTGACTTCCATTGGCACAGCTCTTGTTGATCAATGGCAACTACAGAGACCAAAGGTAGTCTGTAGGTTGGAGTACACTGAGGTGTCTTAGGCCTGCAAGACTAAAGCAATGAAACACACCTGAGGAATCACAACACACCTCTGGCACCAATTGTCCCAAACATTACGGTGCCCTGAAATGGGAGGACGATTCAGAAAAAGTGCTGTCATTTCAACAAGGTGTGATTAAAATGTTTGCAAATCCCCTTAAATGAAAATCAGTAATTTGTACTTTAATTACATCTGAATTATTTAATTTGTAATTTAAAATGGTGGATTAAAGGAGTAAATGCAAGAAGAATGTTTCATTGTCTCCACCATTATGGAGGGTACTATATAAAACAGAATGCCATGCCAAGCATGAAAAGTGCACCTTCAATAATTAGAATGTGTCCTGACATTTATCCACACTTGAACTAAAACCACTTGACACCAAAACAAACAACAAAATGTCTTCTTTCATTCACCAAAGCAAAAGGCAGGTGACACCAGGACTGGTAACCTTTGTGACACGCTGGTGACATTTATACTCACCATTATAATGTTAAAGGGTATCTATTATCAGAACTTATTTATGTTGACTAAGCTAAAATTTGCCAGGTTTTACTGTCTAATTGATCCAATGTGTCTGTTCATGTATGTAATTATTATCTTTGTTATGGCTGCAAACATCAAGCAGTCCAAGCCTGCACTCAATGAAGAGCGCTACAAAGAAGAAATACAACTGAATTAAACAGTAGTGTTACACAAATTAATCAGTCTTGAATTAAAATTGTTCAGTTTTTGCTGTTTATTGTAAAATTGGCTTGTAGTTGGTTGACTGGTCCACCGATTTCATGACATGGAATATGTTAAGCTGATGACACACACAGCACTGACAGTGTGCACAGATGGGAAAAAGATGCAGAAAATAACTGCTGTTTGGAAATATCTTAAAGCATCTGAAATGTGATAGGAATGTTTTGAGTAAAGTTTAAAATGAAAAAGTTAGTTGTTAGTTGTGGTGTATTTAAAGCAAAGACATTTCCTGCAACTAATTTGATGAGAAACGTTTAGGTACAACACTCGGCTGAGCACATCGACTTTCAACAATGCAGTGAAAGCAGGAAAACCACTAAGAAAACAAATGTGTCTTAGCTGTCAATAATGGCACTGTTTGAAAAGAACCAGACATATGATCAGGACAGGACAAAAAAAAATCAGAGTATCCCTCAAAAATAATTGCAATTTATCATTTTAGATACACCACCATTTTTTATAGTAGGAAGTTTAGGATTCCATCATTTAAGTCCTATAACATGAAAGCACGATATACACTGGTGAAAGGATGGCATTTTTCAGATATAGCATTACCCAAGACATACACTTTCATGACATTTCATATACAGTGACATGTAAATGTGTGGGGACCCCCCTGATGAAAATAACTGTTACTGTGAATAGTTAAGTCAATATAAGATTAATTGATCTCCAAAAGCCATAAAGTTAAAGATAAAACTTTCTTTTCTGCATTTTAAACAAGACTTGTGTCTTATTTTTGATTTGTAGAGTGAAAAAAGGAGTACCCCAGAAATGTTTGTGCACCCCAAGAGATCGGAGGTCTCAGATATCTTTTTCCCCAACATGTCAGACCCTAATTAGCTCCTTAGGGCTTTGGCTTGTTTACAATCATCATTATGAATGGCCAGGTGATGCAATATCCAAAGCTGTATAAATTCTCAGACTCCTCAAACCTTGTCCCAGCAACCTGCAGCCATGGGCTCCTCTAAGCAGCTGTCTAACACTATGAGGAATAAAATAATTTATAGTAACAAAGCAGGAAGAGACTATGGAAGATGTCAAAGAGTTTTCAAGTAGCCACCTCCTCAGTTGGTAACGTTATTAAGAGATGGCAGTTAACAGCAATGGTGGAAATCAAGTTGAGGTCAGGAAGACCAAGACAACTTTCCAAGACCACTGTTCATAGCATTGCTAGAATGGCAAGTCTAAACCCCTGTGTCTTAAAGCTTCCTGGTGGTCTTTTGTAGTCAGATTCTGGAGTTGTGATGCACTGTTCCTACTGTAAAGCGACACCACCACAAATATAACCTCCAAGAAAGAGCCATCAGAAGAAAAAATTCCTGTGTCCTCACCACAAAATTCAAAGTTTGCAGATGAACATCTAAACAAGCCCAATGCCTTTAGGAAACATGTCCTGTGGATTGATGAAATCAAAGTAGAACTTTTTGGCCACAATGTGCAAAGGTGTGCTTGAAAAAACAGCACAGAATTCCATGACAAGAAAACGTCTCTGACGGTTAAGGATAGGAGAAGATCTATCACATTTCAGGCTTGTGTTGAAGCCAGGAGCACCAGGAACTGATTACTGGTAGAGGGAGGAATGGATCCAATTAAATATTAGAAAATTCTGAAGCAAACATCACACCATCTATAAAAGCTAAAAATGAAAAGAATATGGCTTCTACAAAAGGATAATGATCAGAACTGCACCCCAGAATTCACAGTGGACTCCTCAAGAGGCCCAAGCTTAAGGTTTTGTCATGGCTCTCTCTGTTCCTTGATCTGAACATTAATGACAATCTGTGGCATGACAGACTGCCTGGGCCCATTTCCAGCAGGGATGCCTTCAAGCACAGAAAGACAGGGGGAGAGGGGTTATTCTGGATACTGTCCCCCCGGACCGATAGAGGGCAGTCCCCTTGGCTTGCAACAGGGCCACAGGTTTGGAGCATGGAAGCTCAACCTTTCTGGGGCCCATTGCGACTGCCAGGAGGGGCCTGGATGTTTACTGGGCCCTGTTTAGCAGCACTTCTGCCACACCAGGAGGTGCTGCAGGAAGAAGGTCATTGGACGCCTGACACCTCATGTATAAATGGTGTGTACGCACAAAAATGTTGCATACTCCCGTTTCCACGCTCACATTGTGATGTATAAAAACTAAACTTGGTGTAAAGCCACGCATATTTTCATGCCAGCTAAATCCTTGGTGTACGCAAGTTCCCTGCTTGGTTTTGCAAACTGGCGGCACCCACCGTCAATGTAGCGCTTTTGTTCCAGTGTGTTTCCTTTTCTTTTTTAGATCCACATCCCTGATGCGGCTTTATCAAATACACTGAAATTAACCACATATTGTTAATCAATTTAAGGCATCTGATTGTAATTAACCTGTGTGATAGATGGCCGGTGTTTCAGTCCAGCTGGTACGTCCCTCAACTGAAGAAACTAGCCTTTTCAGGGCACTACATCCCCCTGGACGCTAGATGGCAGCTCCCCTGGATGGAAATGGTTCCTCGGATTCACGCAGGGCAGTATGGGACATGGAGTCCGTCTCTTCAGCCCTGTTGGGTGCCGTGGGTGCCTCCAGGGGGAATTCACCAAGAACCTGGGGAATATTACCATGACGCTAACCCGCAAGTACTCCGGAGTCACGAGGACGGAAACCCCCAGTATTTTCGGGTTACCTGAAGAAGGCTTGTGACCCGTAGAAGGAATACTTCTGGGTCATGGACTTTAAAAGGACTGTGGGAAACCCAGCAGATTGAGCCGGAGTTGAGTGGTAGAGGAACTTAGCTGCTGGGAGTGGAAGATTGGTTATTGTTTATTATTATTGTGATTATTGATTTATTGGAGAATTGTGGTGTGTGTGGTGCTTTGTGCACTATATGTGAAGAAATATTATTAAAGAATCTTCTTGGTGCTTTTACAAGTGTGTCTTGGACATCTGTCTGGTGGGTTCAACGGGGCAACAGTGCCTCTAGCGTCCACATGTGTAACAATATAATGGTTCACAATCTGAGCCACTTTATAAAGCGCGTATTAACATATGATGACAATATAATTTTTAAGATGAAATGCAGCAAAATATGTTTATTACATTATATAGCTATGAAGAGAATGAAGAATGGAAAAGCTGTTGGTCCAGATGACATACCTGTGGAAGCATGGAGATGTTTAGGAGAGATGGCAGTGGAGTTTTTAACCAGATTGCTAAATGGAATCTTGGAAAGTGAGAGGATGCCCGAGGACTGGAGAGGAAGTGTACTGGTGCCGATATTTAAGATTAAGGGGGATGTGCAGGATTGTAGTAACTACAGGGGGATAAAACTGATGAGATACAGCATCAAGTTATGGGAAAGACTAGTCGAAGCTAGGTTAAGTGAGGTGATGATTAGTGAGCAGCAGTATGGTTTCATGCCAAGAAAGAGCACCACAGATGCGATGTTTGCTCTGAGGATGTTGATTGAGAAGTTTAGAGAAGGCCAGAAGGAGCTGCATTGCGTTTTTGTGGACCTGGAGAAAGCATATGACAGGGTGCCTCAAGAGGAGCTGTGGTATTGTATGAGGAAGTCGGGAGTGGCAGAGAAGTACATAAGAGGTGTACAGGATATGTACGAGGGAAGTGTGACAGTGGTGAGGTCTTTGGTAGGAGTGATAGATGAATTGAACGTAGAGGTGGGATTACATCAGGGTTAGGCGCTGAGCCCTTTCTGATTTCCAATGGTGATGGACTGGTTGAAAGACGAGATTAGACAGGAGTCCCCGTGGACTGTGATGTTTGCTGATGACATTGTGATCTGTAGCAAAAGTAGGGAGCAGGCTGAGGAGATCCTGGAGAGGTGGATATGAGAGGGGAGGAATGAAGGTCAGTAGGTGAGAGGGAGGTCAGTGGAATGGTGAGGATGCAGGGAGTAGAGTTGGTGAAGGTGGAAGAGTTTAAATACTTGGGATCAACAGTACAGAGTAATGGTGATTGTGGAAGAGAAGTGAAAAAGAGAGTGCAGGCAGGGTGGAAAAGAGTGTCAGGAGTGATTTGTGTCAGACGGTTATCAGCAAGAGTGAAAGGGAAGGTCTACAGGACGGTAGTGAGACCAGCTATGTTGTATGGGTTGGAGACGGTGGCATTGACCAGACAGACAGACAGATACTTTGTTAATCCCAAGGGGAAATTCATATACTCCAGCAGCAACATACTGATAAAGAAAATATTAAAGAGTGATAATGTAGGTATACAGACAGACAATAACTTTGAAAAATGTTAACGTTTACCCCCCCAGGTGGAACTGAAGAGTCTCATAGTGTGGGGGAGGAACGATCTCCTCAGTCTGTCAGTGGAGCAGGACGGTGACAGCATTGTGTCGCTGAAGCTGCTCCTCTGTTCAATGGATGCAGTGGAACCTCCATGATTGACAGGAGCCTGCTTAGTGCCCACAGTTCTGCCACGGATTTCAAACTGTCCAGCTCCGTGCCTACAATAGAGCCTGCCTTCCTCACCAGTTTGTCCAGGCATGAGGCGTCCCTCTTCTTTATGCTGTCTCCCCAGCACACCACCGCGTAGAAGAGGGTGCTCGCCCCAACCGTCTGATAGAACATCTGCAGCATCTTATTGCAGATGTTGAAGGACGCCAGTCTTCTAAGGAAGTATAGTTGGCTCTGTCCTTTCTTACACAGAGCATCAGTATTGGCAGTCCAGTCCAATTTATCATCAGCTGCACTCCCATGTATTTATAGGTCTGCACCCTCTACACACAGTCACCTTTGATGATCACGGGGTCCATGAGGGGCCTGGGCCTCCTAAAATCCACCACCAGCTCCTTGATTTTGCTGGTGTTCAGGTGTAGGTGGTTTGAGTCGCACCATTTAACAAAATCCTTGATTAGGTCCCTATACTCCTCCTCCTGCCCACTCCTGATGCAGCCCACGATAGCAGTGTCGTCAGCGAACTTTTGCATGTGGCAGGACTCTGAGTTGTATTGGAAGTCTGACATATACAGTATAGGCTGAACAGGACCGGACAAAGTACAGTCCCCTGTGGTGCTCCTGTGTTGCTGACCACAATGTCAGACCTGCAGTTCCTGAGACGCACATACGGAGGTCTGTCTGTAAGATAGTCCACGATCCATGCCACCAGGTATGAATCTACTCTCATCTCAGTCAGCTTGTCCCTAAGGAGCAGAGGTTGGATGGTGTTGAGGGCGCTAGAGAAGTCCAGAAACACAATTCTTACAGCACCACTGCCTCTGTCCAAGTGGGAGAGAGATCGGTGTAGCATGTAGATGATGGCATCCTCCGCTCCCACCTTCTCCTGGTATGGGAATTGCAGAGGGTAGAGGGCATGACGGACCTGTGGCCTCAGGTGGTGAAGCAGCAGCCGTTCCATGGTCTTCATCACATGCGACGTCAGAGCGACAGACCGGAGGTCATTCAGCTCACTAGGACGTGATACCTTTGGGACTGGGGTGATGCAAGATGTTTTCCAAAGCCTCGGGACTATTCCCTGTTCCAGGCTCAGGTTGAAGATGCGCTGTAGAGGACTCCCCAGCTCCAACACACAGGCCTTCAGCAGTCGTGGCGATACACCATCTGGACCCGCTGCTTTGTTGGCACGAAGTCTCCTCAGCTCTCTGCTTACCTGGGCTGCTGTAATTGTGGGTTGGGGTAAACTCTCACCTATGCTGGTATCAGCAGAAGGATGGGTGGAGGGTGCAGTACTGTGAGGTGAGAGTGGGTTAGGGTGGTCAAACCTGTTAAAAAAGTTGTTAATCTGGTTTGCTCTCTCCACATCTCTCTTGATGGTGGCACAACGCTTCGAGCTGCAGCCAATGATGATCTTCATCCCATCTCACACTTCCTTCATGCTGTTATTCTGCAATTTCTGCTCCAGCTTTCTCCTGCACTTCTCCTTCGCTGCCCTGAGCTGGACTCGGAGTTCCTTCTGCACGCGCTTGAGCTCATGCTGATCACGGCCTTTAAAAGCCCTTTTCTTCTGGTTCAAAAGGCCCTTGATGTCACTTGTAATCCATGGCTTGTTGTTCGCATAGGAGCGTACTGTTCTTACTGGAACTACAATGTTCATACAGAAGTTGATGTAGTCAGTAGTACAGTCAACAACCTCACCTCCTCAATGTTTTCAGTATAAGATCCCAGCAGGATATCCTCATTCCATAGTTCCAAACAGTCTCTTAGAGCCTGCTCTGCCTCAGGGAACCACTTCCTGAATGAGCGTGTGGTTGTACGTAGCTCCTTCACTCTTGGTTTGTAGTGAGGCTGAAGCAGAACCAGGTTATGATCTGCTTTCCCAAGCACAGGCAGCGGGGTGGTGCTGTATGCGTCTTTAACATTTGCATACAGTAGGTCAATAGTCCTGTTTCCCCGGGTGTTACAATCCACATACTGTGAGAAGGCAGGTAATGTTTTGTTCAGTGTCACATGGTTAAAATCTCCAGAGATTAGCACAAGCGCCTTGGGGTGCTGTGTTTGTAGTTTAGCAACAGCGGAATGGATGATGTCAGCCGCTATCTCCACGTCTGCCCGAGGAGGGATGTAAACAATAACAACAATGACGTGTCCAAACTCTCTGGGCAAGTAATACGGATGCAGACTTACGGCCAACAGCAACAGATGTCCCTGCAGCAAGTGGAGATTTTAATGTTAACATGTCCAGATTTGCACCATCTTTTATTGACATAGAGTGCAAGTCCACCTGCTTCCTGCTTTCCGCAGGAACTTGAGTCTCTGTCTGCTCTAACTGTGATAAACCCGAGTAGCTCCACGTTAGCATCTGGGATGTTAGTTGTTACCCACGTTTCACTAAAACACAACAAACTGCATTCTCTGTAGGTCCTGACATTTTTCACCAGCACAGCCAGTTCATCGATTTTATTTGGTAGTGAGTTCACATTTCCCAGGATCACAGAAGGCACTGAAGGTTTGTAGCACCACTACAGGAGACAGAGCTGGAGGTGACACAGTTAAAGATGCTAAGATTTGCATTGTGTGTGACGAGAATGGATAGGATTAGAAATGACTACATTAGAGGATCAGCTCAAGTTGGACGGTTGGGAGACAAAGTCAGAGAGGCGAGATTGTGTAGGTTTGGACATGGACAGAGGAGAGATGCTGAGTATATTAGGAGAAGGATGTTAAGGATAGAGCTGCCAGGCAAGAGGAAATGAGGAAGGCCTAAGAGGAGGTTTATGGATGTGGTGAGGGAAGACATGCAGGTGATGGGTGTAACAGAACAAGACACAGAGAACAGAAAGATATAGAAGAAGATGATCCAATTTGGTGACCCCTAAAAGGGAGAAGCTGAAAGAAGATGAAGAAGAAATTATACAGAAAAATTTTAACATCATTTAAACAATCTTTATTGTTAATAATTAAACATGTGAGGACATGGTGTCGCAGCGCTAGCTAGTTCAGGGATTGTTCCTGCCTCGCGCTATATTCTTACTGGGACTGGCGCAACACTGGTAGAATAGATGGATAGAATAATTAAACATGTTCCTTAAAATTTTGAAGAATCGGCATTCTAAGCTTACAGCTTGACATCTATTACAGAGCTGATTGTGTGGCGATTGGTGACTTGGAGAAAGAAAAGGAAGGGCAGGAATTGGGGGTTAGTATGTTTGAAAGAGACCGTACTGCTGCAATAAATTATTTCATCGAAGGTTGCACACGGCGCAGCAAGCATCTTGAAGGAAGCAGGAACAATCTCTGGACGAGGCACCAGCTCGTCACTATCACTGTGCCACCGTGTTCCCATGTTTAATAGCATACTTTAATTCCTATCATCATGAAAATATCAAGTATACATCTCAATATTTAAATTGTTCAGAGAGCTGTAATGTCATGAATGTAATGGATTCTGTGTCCTGTTGGAAGTAGAGAAAGCCCATTTAAGAAGCACATAGTGATTCACACAAATAGAGCACATAGAAGAAATCATTTAACGTGCTACTTTAGTTACGGTGGGATTTGAGAAACTAGTAAATTGAACAATTTAATAATAAACTGTATGATATTCTACTTTAAAGACAAAATAAAACATTAAGTGGAAACATAAAGTGGAAATTTTAAGATAAAAGTTGACATTTCAAGCTTTTCTTGCCACTGTGTGCCTGTTTTCTTTTCTTTTCTCTGTACCATAATAAGCTTTCATATGACACTCAGACGGTGGGCTGTGACTCGCTTTTTATTTGCTTTTATTCACTGAAATTCTTTTATTTTCCCCTGTGCTTTTGCCATCATTTTTTCATAGAACACTTAGCTTAAGGGCTATTTATATTGATTTGCATATTGAAATAGGCATAATTTTGGGAGGAGCTGGGGAGTGGCGGCAGGCACGTGTGTTAGTTTTCACACTGACTGGGATTGATGCAGCAGAAGAATGTGGAAGTTGGTATACACACAGATTTATGCATCTGGATTTTTTTGTACATACGCACATTTCTGCTTTTGTCCGTATGCCATGTTTTAGTGTCAATTCTACGCACGGCCTTATGCATGAGGCCCCTGGAGTCAATCTGGGTGCCTTATAAAAGGGGCCAGTCACCACTACTCAATGGCCAGAGTAGGGAGAAAGAAGGACAAAACCTGCGAGGAGGAGTGAAGGTTAAAAGGACTGGAGGCAAGAAAGACTGTGCTTGGTGTTGTGGACATTGTACTCTTGTGAGGAGCGAAGAAAGCACTTCTCACCTGTAAAAATGGTGGGCTGTGTGGAGAAACTTGTATCCTGCCTGTCTGTGTCGGGTTAGGGTGGCTGTACACACCCTGGGCTTTACAGTGTATAAAACTCAAAAGAGCAATGCATGCAAGACGGCCCAAGAATCTCACAGAACTAGAAGCCTTTTGTAAATATGAGTGGGTGAAAATCCCCCAAATAACAACTGAAATACTCTTAGCGGGCCACAAAAAGTGTTTACAGGCTGTGATTCGTTCCAAACGGGGTGTTGCTAAGTAAGGACCATACAGGTGTCCACACTTTTCCTTCATGCCCTTTTACCTTTTTTGTTATTTTCAAAAGGTAAATGATGGAAATAAAAAAGTAATCCTGCTTAAAATATTAAAGAAATTTGTCATCTTCAGCTTTATGCCTTTTGGAGATCAGGTCATCTTTTACTTACTTAGCTGGTCACAGTAACAGAAATTTTGTCCAGGATGCTGAACTTTTTTGTATGCCACTGTGCAAGCTTTGCTGTTAGGGAATTCAATCTCTACATGTTGTGTGAATGGATCAAGACGAGTGAGAGGGCCATTCTTGGATTGTTCTTTGTCTGCCACCTCCTCTTAGACTCACCCAGTCATGAGCACAAATCTCCACACAACATCAATGGGTGCACCACTGAGGCAGACCAGTTATGCCAACCTGAGGAGTGGTAAAACTGCACAGGCAACACAAAGTGCTTATCTCACTGCTGCTCTGCTTGTTAAGTAAATTAACAAAGGTAAAAGGATTAAAATTATATACAAAAACTTCAGAAAGAAAAAAAATGTCATACACAACAAAATTGCTTTCTCATATTCTTCAAAGAGAAACTAAAAATTAGACGAACATTTCTAAATACATATATAAAAATAAAATGTGTTTGCGCCCATGCCCGGGTGTAATGTCCAATGAACAAAGGCAACAAGACACACAAAATAAGATGGATGTAAGGCCTAGCATATCCAGTGAATGGAGAGTCCTAAATACACAATGTGATCAAAACACAGGGACTTAACATTTCACCATCATACACAATTTACTAAATGAACATTTTACTGGGGTGGCATGGTGGCGCACTGGTAGCGCTGCTGTCTCACATTTAGGAGACCTGGGTTTGCTTCCTGGGTCCTCCCTGTGTGGAGTCTGCATGTTCTCCCCGTGTCTGCGTGGGTTTCATCCCACAGTCCAAAGACATGCAGGTTAGGAGCATTGGCAATCTTAAATTGTCCTGTGTGTGTGTCCTGCGGTGGGGCTGGCGCCCTGCCCGTGGTTTATTCCTGCCTTGTGCCCTATGTTGGCTGGGATTGGCTCTAGCGGACCCCTAGACCCTGTGTTAGGATATAGCGGGTTGGGTAATGACTGACTGACATTTCACTGTACTAGTATTTTAAAATAAGACACTAGAAATAGTTATAAGAGACTGAAACTAATTTATAGCATATTATTTTTTTCTAAAAAACTATGAAAAATGCCTTGCTCATCATAAATAAACACAATTTAAATAACAATCAAAATACTGGTCACCAATGTCACAATTAAACTTTATAGTTCTGGTCAGCAGCACAGATCTCCAGACATCATACAAGAGTCACTGAGACACACAGACCTCCTGCCACACCAGTCCTAGGAGGGGGAGCTGCAAAGGCCACACATCAAGTGTTTATGTCACAACACCAGATACTCCATGACTGTGCAGGTCAAAGTGGGCATCGCCATTTTAATAGGATTTGCAGTGACACTCAAGACCTGTTAAAACAGAAGATTTAATAAGGAGGCAGAAAGTCAGCGGCACCCCCTCACCCTGTAATCCTGAATGAATGGCTGAAGCGCAGCTCATACCAGTTATCAGCTCAGTACTTCATCTAAACACAAAGGTGTAAATCAGAGTAGAGGCCGCAGCTTTTCAGAGTGTCCTTCAAACAAATCAATGCCAAAATTGACTTTTATCTTAGGGTTGTAACCGAAAACTCAACCTGCCTGTTTATGATGGAAAAAATAAGGAGCCTATAAGCAGGCCCTGGATCTGCAACTAGAAGGGACTTTAATTCAATCACCAGGGGCTACACCCTCCTTTAAATGTAGCTTCATTCACCTCCTCTGTCTCTTTTGGTGGATGAAGACTGAGGATATGTTCTCTCTAGGGAGCCAAGAAGCAGACAATGTTTTTTTTTCTTTGTGGGCTGAAAGCTGACAATTTTGCTCCCTTTTAGGGAGAAGCTGTCCACACTGTGCAGAACAAACAGTTCACACACTTTCTTTGACATGGAAGCTCCTCTCCATAGTGCCTTGGACATGGACGCCCTGAACTGACTCTAAGAGCCACTCTTCCCAACCTCTGTTCTAGTCCCTGAGCAGTCTAGCAAGACTTAAAAAGAGCCATTATTACAAGATGGGAGTTTCAGTACAAACCCTCTTGTGCCTAACAGCGAGTTGAGAAAGACAGAATCACAGCACACCATGAACAAAGGAACAGATAGCAAAGACGAAGAGTGAACTCTGAAGAGAGAAAAGTCCTCCATTTGAACCTGGGACAACAACAGCAACAACTCCCCTCAACACAAGGAAATTTAAATAATCCTTGTGTTTATCAACACATTGTATTATTCTGTTTCTTAAATTAAGAGTACATGAGTTGCCTTGATATACTGTGAGTGTAATGGCCAGAGACCCCCTTCTCATACAGAGACGTTAAGTTAACAGTGAGAGCAAGTGAGAGCCTTGCAAAGTTATGATCCTTTGTTTAAACAGAAATTGGAAATTTTACAAAAAAAATAATGAGAACTTGCGAGTCATCCTATCAAAGCTTGTTAATCTGATCCACCTAGTTTCTCAAATACAACATCAATTCGAGTTTTGATGGTCCCTAAAGTCCTTCTCTGCACACTACCTGGTAATTTATTAAACGTGTCTGTGGTTCTCTGTGTGAAGAAAAACTCTCTGATGTTTACATTAAATTTTCCCTTAACTTTTCCTACAGTGTCCTCCTGTTCCTGTTGAACTCTTTTTAAATTCACAGCCAAGAAAAACTCAACTGCTTTAATTAACTTCATGATTTTAAATATTTCAGTCATGCCTCCTCTTAATCTCCTTTTGCTTAAACTGAAAAGTTTGAACTCTTAAATTTTTTCTGATAACACATACCTTGACATCCCTAGAATTAGCCTAGTCACTTTTCACTGGACTAACTCTGCTAGGTCTGTTTTGTAACCTGGAGACTAAAACTGCACACAGTACTCCAGATGAGGCCTGCGGTGTTTTATAAAGCCTCTGCATAACATCCTGTGACTTGTACTCCACACATCAGGGTGCTAAATAACCTGACATTCCCTTAGCCTTCTTAATGGCTTCTGAACACTCGCTAGGAGTCGGTGGTGATGACTTCACTAAAACTCTGAAATCCTTCTCATAAGGTTTACTTTAGATTTTCTGACCTTCCATTGTGTATACAAACCATACATTTTTACTTACTACATGTAATACTTTGCATTTACTTAAATTAAATTTCATCTTCAATAAATCTGCCCAAGTCTGTGTACTGTACAAATCCCTCTATGATGACTTAACAGATTCTCACTTATCTGCCAAATCCACCTACCTTGGCATCATCTGACAACTACCTTGTTCTTTTTATTCTTATCCAAATCATATATCAATACTAATAAAAGGGGACAGACAGACTGACGGACTGATCACTAATGCTCCAACTTCCCATGTAGGTAAAGGCTGAAATTCGGCAGGCTCATTCCTTACAGCTTACTTACAAAAGTTGGGCAGGTTTCATTTCGAAATTCTACGCGTAACGGTCATAACTGGAATCTACTTACATACATATATACGGCCATAGCCTGCAGATCGGTCGCCGTGTGAGGCGAAGTTGCGTCCCTCATCGTCATGCCTCCCACGTAATTGAGTGCCTACCCATATAAGGCCGTCAGTCAGCAGCAATCCAATAGACACGCTGCCGCTAAATATTCGCAGGTGAAGGACTGTACTTATGCAAACGAAGATGAGATGGTCAGGGTTAGATTAGTGTTTGGCACAAAATCAGCGAAAGTGCGAGAGAAACTTTTAAGTGCCGGGTCTTAGCTAACATTAAATAAAGCCGTGGACATTGCAAGATCGAATGAGATAACACAAGCAGAGCTGAGAGGCTTCGATGCATGTACTCTGAGTGGCTCACGTGAACTGACTGTGAATGCAGTACGCAGAGAACAAGCAAGAGCTCCAAAGAGCGCTGAACAAAAAACGCATTACACAATTGAGAAGACAGCAAAAGAATATGAAGAGAGAGATGCATACAAGCATATTCATAAGTGCAGCTACTGCGGAAACAAAGGACGGTGTAAACCATGAGTTTAAATTAAGTTCATAGACACGCTGCTGCTGGCGTTTGTCATGCCTACGACAAATATGATGTTCGCGAGATACAAGTTTAATGAGAAGACATAGGGTATAAATGAGACTTTTGATCACTTTGTAACGGAGTTAAAATTGCTGTAACGGAGTTAAACTTGCTGGTGATGGACTGTGCTTATGCAAACAAATAGGAAAACAAGGTGTAAAGCTTAACTTTAAATTAAGTTCATAGACACGCTGCCGCTGGCATTTGTCATGCCTAAGACGAATACGATATTCGTGAGATACAAGTTTAATGAGAGGACGCAGGGTATAAACGAGACTTTTGATCACTTTGTAACAGAGTTAAAATTGCTGGTGAAGGACTGTGCTTATGCAAATGAAGATGAGATGGTCAGGGGTAGAATAGTGTTTGGCACAAACTCAGCAAAAGTGTGAGAGAAACTTTTTTACGTTCATAGGCACGCTGCCGCAAAATATTTGCAGGCAAATCCACAACTTAATACCGGGAATGCCTGTTGAACATCTTAGATTCACGAGTACCGATTTGGGTAGTGATCACTTCGATGAATGAAACCTGTTATCTTTACAACGGTTGACAAACATGGAATGAAACTTGGAACACAGCACATCCTCCAAATACGAACCTGATTGAAATAAATAATGATAATCAAATCCTTGATGACAGCAACACTCATAACAGTAACAAAACAATTATATTGACAATCATGTTACGTTATTTGATTAGTTGTCAGTTATAATCATCAAAATTAAAAGAAATAAACATTTGAAATACATCAGTCTGTGTGTAATGAATGAATCTAATATACAAGTTTCACTTTTTGAATGGAATTACTGAAATAAATCAACTTTCTCATGATATTCTAATTTTATGACCAGCACCTGTATAATATTACTAGCCAAATACCCGCGCTTCACAGCGGAGAAGTAGTGTGTTAAAGAAGTAATGAAAAAGAAAAGGAAACATTTTGAAAATAACGTAACATGATTGTCAATGTAATTGTTTTGTCACTGTTATGAGTG
>JANRMT010062791.1:190670995-190691898 GCA_026402145.1 Polypterus bichir lapradei
AAAGCTATCGCACAGGAAATTATAGGGGCCTTTGCGCTTTCTGCATCCCTAAAGAAGTCCTTGCGAACAAAGGTTGCCTTTCAAGTCTGAAACATTTAGGGAAATGGCCAAGTTACTTAAAATAAAGCATTTAAAAAAAAAAAACAGCAGTGCATCAACCTCAAACCGATGGTCTAGTAGAGAGATTTCATCAGACTCTCAAACAAGCCTCTATGGGGATCTCTCCTTTTGATTTGTTATATGCACGACAACCTCAGGGAATATTGTATATTTTAAAAGAAGGATGGGAAGGAGAGACTTTTCCCTTTACCAATATATAAATAGCATCTGGTCTTGGAGATTTGTTTCATTTCAACTAATTGAATCTCAGCAGCACGTCTCTCTCTACAATTTCCAAATCCCTCAATACATCCGTAGTCTCTGTTACAACTGAGAGGTTATCCACTTTTCAGACATGAAATTTTCAGAAAATGGAAAGTTTTGAGCATTTCAAATTTGAATACCTGTGTATTGTAATTCCCCTTTATTGTTCATGCAGCACTTCACTTCCTCCTTGACTGTTCTTTTACTCCTAAAATACTGTAAGAATGTCTTTGGCTGCAATATTTCTCTTTAACTGTATTTTAGAGACCCTCACTGTCAGCTTTCGGGTTATTCATCTTAAATGACTTATTCAGTTGTTCTTTTTTTCCTTTGCAGCTTCTTTCTACCTCCTTATTTTCCAACTGCAGATATTTTCTGAATTATTTTGAATCCATCCTGCATCATATGTAAAATGTTTAACTTCTATCTGCTAACAAATCACAGTTACTTTTGCCTGTTTATTACTATGACACTGACTTGCCGGCTACTACAAAAGCTTCCTCCACCCTCTGCCCCACAAACCCAAAGTTTGGAGTAAGACTGGAGTAACACCTGCTGTTGTGTGAATCACAAAACAAAACAAAACAAAAAAAAAACACCCTTGTAAACAGAAAAAAAATGCTAAAAACTATTAAACTGCTTCACTGCTCCTTAATAGCTACCAAAAAAAAACAAAGTGTTCAGGAGCAAAAGTCATATTTAATGCACACTCACACAGAAGGAGCACAGACTAGCACAGAACACACAGCCTTTTTCACTTTATGATTTAAGAAAGATGTCAGTATATCAGACTAAGTTGTTTCTCCAATCCAGCGCTTGAATGTGTAATCCAAAGGTTTGATATTTCATCCAAATACTGAGGATGTCACAAGAACCTTAGATGAACCGAAGAGATGTGTAAAGCTAGCAAACTTGATAAAAAATTTTTTGGAAGACCTGGGTTTCCGTCAACGCATAGAAAGCCATACTCTCTACAAAAATGGAGAAAACTCACTACTGGAATGGGAAACCCACAAAGATCACAGCATGAAAGCAGAGGTGAACAGGAACCCACACAGGCAGAGCAAAGGGCCTGCAGAAATCTCCGGGATTTGAGAAAGTCTCTGTCAATGTGTTCTTATGGAGAAAAGCGTAAGAATGTAGTTTACAGAAGGACAACACCAAGGAAATTAACGAATCTTGCAAACCCATCACTGCACATCTTAAAAGTTGTAAAAGATCATCTTGATGTTCCAGAACAGACAATGTTCTATGAATGAATGAGACAAAAGTTGAAGTCTTTGGTCAAAACCTGCAACACCATGTTTGGAGGAGAGACAAAAGTGGACATCGATACTAAAGACTCAAGGAGAATGGAGCATCATGGTTTGGCCTGCATGTTTCTTCGTGGCCTGGAAAACTTGACATGATCAACGGTCACTGAATTGAAAATATTATCAAGAAATCTCACAGAAAAATATCAGGATAGTAGAAGCTTAACAAAAGTTGAGTGATGACACAGGACAATGAGCCCAAACACAGGAAGAAATCAAAAACAGAAAGGGTTAAACATACAGTAACTGGTGTTCTAGAATGGACAATAAGAGACACGAGATCCTGTGGCCTGACTTAAAGAGAACTGATCAGAAAAGGACTCTCAGGGATGAAGGAACTGAAAAGGTTTGGAATGAAGGAATGGGTAAAAATTCACTGCTGATCAGTAGCAACAAAAAAGTTATGTAGAGGTCTTTACTGTTAAAGAAGGGTCAACCAGTCTGTAAAGATAGGAGGGTCATGGAGTGGACTGTGAATGTTTAAACAATGTGTTCAGGACTGACAAGAAGCCATCCAATCGTTTGTGTTATTACAGTAGTTTAGGACAACTGAGGCTGTCTATAATTGGAGCTTAGTTGAAGATCGGACTACATTGTTAATATGGATACCCAGGAAATTCCAGAGGGATCAATACCTTTGTCTTGCTCTTGGACATTTGTATAGCACTCTTTATCGAGAATAGGCTGAGGACTTTTGCACTATAATGGAAGAATAGCAAATTGCTAAACTTCATATAACAACAGATGAAATCTCACACTAAATTTAAACACACAATAAAATAAAGTATTTTCACTCCATTTCTAAGTTTCTTATAAAAATCACAAGACCCAACCTTTCAAGCTCATAAACCCAACCCTAAATCTTACACATTTTTATTTTGCACTTACTTTTTCCAGACTTCTTTGAAGGTGGTCGCTTATTTTTCTGAGCTCTAACACATGTAGTTTCCTCAGCCCTCTTTGGTTCAGACTCTAATGATTCAGACTTCACATTGATAGAAGGCTCTGGAGATGAACAGTGTCTGCTATGAGAAGAGTCGAACCTGGTCACCAATCCATCTTCACACCCATCATGAAGGTTGTCTATATTTACACTGTCCAGATTTGTATGGGTATGTGTCTCAATACTGACAGACTTCTCTTCAGGTTCTTCTTTAATGCCCACTGGCTGCAGTTCACTGTCCTCCTCCTTGATGCTCAAATTTTCCTGTTTAAGGTAGATGGACTCCCACTCACAGTCCTCCTTAATATTTACAGTTTTCTCCATGATATTTGCGTCCAAATCACAGGTGTCCTGTTTCACAACCATTGAGATGTTCCAGTAAACAGCAGCTTTTGCTTTTTTTTCTGTGAAAAGAACAAGAATCAACTTCATTTAAACTTCATCACTTATGTCTAAAGACACTTGAATATCATTTTAGAACAGGCTCTATGTTATGGTCTATGTAAAGTCAGACAGTTTGTAGCGTGATGACAGTAACTCAATGCGCTTCATTTCAGATTATCAGAATCTTGGGAGTGGAGTGAAGGTCCAACAGACTCTGAAACAAGAAGACCATCTTACAGAGTTGTGGGTCAGCAGTATTCACTACTTGAATTAAACATACAGTGCTGCTGGGGTCCCAGAATTGTCTTATCAGTTTATGTTGATGAAGGTTTGTACAAGTAGGGGCACAGGATTGTGTTAAGAAACAGAAAAGTCTGGAGGGAGGAGATGAAAGAAGAGCTGCAACAGGAGAAGACAAGCAAGTGAAATAAGGGGTTTGCTAGCTTAGGATAAACAGGTATAACTGACCATACGTAACTTCTATTTTTGTCAGTAGGTTTGACAAACCTTTTCAATTCATTAAAAGCCACCAGTCCCCTTTTTACCCACTGAATCAATCAAAACTTTTGATTGTGCTATCAGATTTAATAAAACTACCTTGTTGTCACTACAAGTTTTAAAGTGCATTGTTCTGTTAAACTGTGACAATCCCTTCTCCATTAGTAAATAGCTGATTGACCTGACTTAAGCTACTTAACTGCACTGCCATAACAGGGATGGATGTGTGTCGTGTTAAAAGTAAAAAGTGTTTTAACTCCATAAGAAAGGGCACAGCAGGCTCTTTTCAATTAGGAGGCCACGTTCCTTCAATGTGGGAGGTGACATAATTCACATCTTCTATCACATTCTGATGACCAGTGTGATTTTCTACATCGCAGTGTGCTGTGCTGTGTAAATCACGTCAAGAGAAGCCGACTGAATGAACAGGCTAATTAAAAGGGCAAGATCAGTTATGGGACGCACCCTGGACCACCTGGAGTCCATAGCAGAGGAGAGGATTAAAACAAAACTGAGTGTCATTATGAACAATGCTGCACAATACAATGGCGTTCTTTCAAATCATTCCGCACAAGTGTGTCAAGAAACACTACGGGGGCTCCTTTATACAGTAATACTTCTGCTAATGTCTCACGCTGACTGTGGCAGCCAATTAAGAACTTATTTTTATTTTTCTTGCTTCATAGTCATTCTGGTGTGTGTTCAGACCGAAATGTGTGTGTATGTTTATTTACTTATTTATCTACCTTTTTTATTTTTAAAGAATTTCTGTAACTTCTACCTTGTGACAAATAAAGTTCCACTAAGTCCATTCTATCTATTGCTGATCACTGGATTTGTTTAATTTGACGCAAATGTTTTTTATTTTTTTGATACAACACGTATGTCACTTGAGCCAGTTAGTGAGGAAGGTCGTGGTGGTCAGCTTAATAATTAGGGAGTTTGGTCACAGGTGGACACACAGGTGACATCGCAGAGTGGAGGTGAGACTTGTGCTGGCATTTCTTAAGAGGGCAGCATTTAGTGTGTGAGGTGATTATTGTGCTGTGAGAAAGACACCCACTGTGTGGACTGACTGAGGGGGCAGGAGAGGTAAACATTTGAGCTAGTGGTGGCTTGTTAATTGATTTTATAATCTTGGGTTTACTTTGTTTTAGCAGGTAGACCTTGCTAATTGAGATCTAAAGCTGGTGCTGTGATTGTCTCAGTGAACACTGAAGTGGTAAATCTTAGCCCTACTGAATAATTAATCCACAAATCCATTATCGAATAGCGATATGCTTTTTTTATGTTATGTTTAACAGTGGCTGTTGATGGCCTCTGTTTCCTCAAATTGTGATTATTTATTGAATTAATGTATTTACCAGCTTTCTGCTGATCAATTGAAGGTGGCATTTGGAGTTGTAAATCAATCTGCACCACTTTCTCCTTAATCTTTGTCAAATGAGCTTGGAATCTATACTAATAAAAGGCAAAGCCCTCACTCACTCACTCACTCACTCACTGACTGACTCATCACAAATTCTCTAACTTCCCGTGTGGGTGGAAGGCTGAAATTTGGCAGGCTTATTCCTTACAGCTTCCTTACAAAAGTTGGGCAGGTTTCATTTCGAAATTCTACACGTAATGGTCATAACTGGAAGCTGTTTTTCTCCATTTACTGTAATGGAGATGAGCTTGAACGCCATGGGGGCGGAGTTTCGTGTGACATCATCACGCCTCCCACGTAATCACGCAGTACATAGAAAACCAGGAAGACCTCCAAAAAGCGCTGAAGAAAACATGCATTATATAATTGAGAAGGCAGCGAAACAATAAGAAGCGAGCGAGTGATATATACAACCATATTCATGAGTTCTGCTACTTCGGAAACAAAGCACGATGTAAACCTACACTTTAAATTAAGTTCATAGACAGGCTGCCGCTGGCGTTTGTAATTTAGTGCCTGCCCATATAAGGCCGTCCGTCAGCGGCAATCCAATAGAAACACTGCCACTAAATATTCACGGGTGAATGACTGTGCTTAGGCAGAGGAAGATGAGATGGTCAGGGTGGTGTTTGGCACAAACTCAGCGAAACTGCGAGAGAAAGTTTTAAGTGCCGGGACTTAGGTAAAATTAGATACAGCCATGGACATAGCACGACATGGCACCAGCACAGCTGGGAAACTTCGATGCATAAAGGGAGACAGGTGAGGGGACGCTGGCGCACGCAAGTTGCTGCCGCTCCTCCCTGTTAACAACACTTTTCGCAAAATTCGCTTTAATTCTACACTTTCTCACGCTTGTTTTATTTCTTTTATTGTACGTATAGTTCATGGATACAGCAGACTTGAATTGCATGGATTTGGCTTAATATTTACAGATTATATGGACTCTACTTTGATTGGGAACAGCTGAGTCTGTGGATCGCGGGATGAGACCTACGAACATTTCTTTGTACCTGGCATATATGACCTCGGGATGATCTGTCTCCGTGATTATATTCGCTATGCTGATCTGCTCCCGATTCATTTCACAGTACTCTACGACTGGGATCTGATCTGATGCTCATACTAACCTGGCTTATGGCTCCGGGGTGATCACGCATGAAATTAACAAGCGTTACTGTTTGTGGCTGTGTATTGGAACCTCCAAATCCTGCTACCTCCTCCTGCTATGCTTTTGCTGCTTTGCCATCACCGTTCACCTCATCTATGCTACCACACCAGCCTGTCCTAATGGTTCCGCTATGCTGTGCTGCTTCTCCACTGCTTTTCAGATAAGTATTGTCAAGTATTATGCTAAAATACTCTCATGACAAACTCCTTTTTATCAAACAGTGTGTCCAGAGCAAATGGTCTGATTGGAACATCCTAAAAGACGCCGGTATTTTGCAGCGCCCGAAATATATACATCGCGGGTCAGGTCGCCGCCACCGCCGGGCTGCGAATGAAAAGACAACCGGCAGCATTTGCTCAGGAATAAGCCTTCCTTCTCATGGCCCTGGAAATACAAGTATCAGTGTGCCAAATTTACATTGTGTGGAAATAAACCCTGATCACGGCTCTGTGCAAAAAGATGCCTCATTAACCAATATTGCACTGTTTAACTCGAGATCTCTTAATGGCAAAGCATTGGTGCTGTCAGAACTCATCACTGACACCAGGCTTGATATACTGTGTTTAACGGAGACTTGGCAAAAACCGAACGAATTGACGACTCTCACGGAGGCGACTCCACCTGGTTTCACTTACCATGCAGAACCTCGCAGCTCTAGACAAGGAGGTGGGCTAGCGGTAATTATCAGAGCAGACTTAAATATCAAACGAATCCCAATTGACTGTCCACTGTCTTTTGAGTGCCTGGCTCTTAAACTAATAACGGAAACAGGTCCTGTCTCACTCATTGTTCTTTATCGTCCCCCAAAATACAATGCATCCTTCTTATCTGATCTGATTGAACTTTTAACCCACCTAAGCTCTTACTCTCAGAGAATTATCCTTCTTGGTGATTTCAACATCCATATTGACACTACTACATCTAAACTGAGAAATGAATTCCTTTCCTTACTGGACTGCTTTGACTTAACACAACATGTTAATTTTCCCACCCACTCTGGTGGACATATATTGGATCTGATCTGCACTTCTGGACTATCTGTTGCCAATATTTACAGCACTGATTTGGGACTCTCTGACCATAAAGCAGTATTTTTCACTGTCTCACTGCCTTTACCTCCTCTTACCTGTAAACGACAAATCTCTTACAGAAACCTTAAAAATATCTGCCTCTCTATCCTTTCTGGATCCATTTCTGATCTTTTACTGTCTTCACCTATTCCATCAACACTAGATAGTCTTGTTGACCACTATAACTCAGCCCTTCATTCAGCATTAGATAAAACAGCTCCTTTAAAACATAAGGAGGTTTCCTTTAAACGTTCAGCTCCTTGGTATAACTCAGAATTGCGATCTATGAAAGCAGCTGGCCGACGCCTTGAGAGAATGTCACGTAAGTTTGGCCTCACCGTGCACATCCAGGCTTTCTCTGATCACCAAAGAGCTTACAGAGAAGCACTAACTGCTGCTAAGAACACCCACTATGGCAGAATAATAGAAAGTGGCCACAATAACCCAAGGGTTTTGTTTTCTGTAGTTAATAAACTACTCTAACCCACATCTGACCCAACTACCTCTTCTACTGAAGTCTGTGAGGATTTCCTCCACTTTTTCCGTAACAAAATTAAAGATCTAAATAATTCAACTAACATAAATACATCATCTGTTTATATCTCTCCCTGTTTTCTCACTCCATCCAGCTCCTTCTCTAAGTTCTCACCAGTCACATCTGCTTTTGTTAATGACCTGCTTTGTAAGATGAGACCGACTACTTGTGTACTGGACCCGATCCCCAGCACAATACTTAAATCCTGCCTTCATGCCATAATCCCGACTGTTACAACAATAATAAACTCATCCCTTGACACTGGCTCTGTGCCGCTCACTTTTAAAATCGCTTCTGTAACCCCAATGTTAAAAAAGTCTGGTCTTGATGCTGACAATCTTAACAATTTCCGGCCTATTTCCCACTTACCTTTCCTGTCTAAAGCTCTTGAGTGTGTTGTAGCCTCCCAGCTCACCAATTACTTAACCTCTAATAACTTGATGGAACCCTTTCCGTCTGGTTTCAGGGTGAGCTTTCTCAGCTCACAACCTGCCTTAGTGAAATTAAAACCTGGATGGAGCAGAACTCTTTAAAATTGAACTGCAACAAAACTGAACTCCTGCAAATTGGGACTAAAATGCAACTTAATAAAATGAGCTCCTTCCCAGTCCATCTTGGCGGTGATCTCATCAGACCTGCCTCTACTGCAAAGAATCTTGGTGTCATTTTTGATTCCTCCCTCTCTTATTCCGCCCACATAAATCACATTAAGAAACTTTCTTATTTTCACCTCCGTCACATATCCCGTGTTCGCTCCTTCCTCTCCTTTTCTAATGCTGAGAAACGTGTCCATGCTTTTATCACATCCCGCATAGATTATTGTAACTCGCTGCTGGCGTGTGCCCCTTCTAATCTTATATCACAGCTCCAGCTTATTCAAAACTCGGCTGCAAGAGTCCTGACTCGAACCAGCAGCAGCGAGCACATCACACCCATCCTGCTCTGTCTTCACTGGCTCCCTGTGTCTTACAGAATCGAATATAAAATCCTACTAATAACCTACAAAGCCTTAACTCTTTCAGGGCTGATGTCAACTTTTGTCAAAAGGAGGAGTTGACGATGGTAATCAACTGTAAACTGTGACAAAACCAACCGTTATGTTTTAGTTGGACTCTCGTTGCTAGAAGGAAAGTTAGATTCATTGGTTTGACCGTGATTTCCTCCACTCTCATGAGTAGCAAGGCACAAACAACAGCAAAAATGGCACTGACATCCGGCAAAAGAGACCAAAACAAATGCATAAAGCAAACTACTCCGTGGTTGACATTTTGCCTATTATCTCTGGACTGGACTATGACTTGTCAGACTCAGATTTTGATACAAGTGACTGAAAACGAATGTGGAGTTCCAGCTTCAGCTGATTGGTCCCCAGTTAATCGTTGTACTGACAATGTTTGCCAGGGAGGATTGCCACTTAACAATGATAAGAGGTAGAAACCAGATCGCAATGTGATCAGCCTGACAGCTAGCCTGCCGCACATTCTTGGCAAACTGGCAGCTGCAGCATGCAGCAACAGATGTTTTATGTTGATTTCTGTGTAAAACCATTGCTTGTCAGAAAATGTTTTTTTGGAAAAAATATTCAGCCCTCAAAGAGTTAAATAACCTCGCACCAAACTACATCTGTGACCTTCTCCATCACTATGTGCCTACCCGCCCACTAAGGTCCTCTGATTCTGGCAATCTTGTTGTGCCCCACACTAATCTACACTCCATGGGTGACAGCAGGGCTTTCAGCTGTATAGTGCCCAGACTCTGGAATGACCTACCGAAATTAATCAGATCAGC
Source organism: Polypterus bichir lapradei (assembly GCA_026402145.1). NCBI lineage: Eukaryota > Metazoa > Chordata > Cladistia > Polypteriformes > Polypteridae > Polypterus > Polypterus bichir. The sequence continues at coordinate 190,680,490 of JANRMT010062791.1, forward strand.
TGACTCCATGAATTCTGTTAAAAAACAACTCAAAACTCATCTGTTCAGGAAGGCTTTTAGCTCTACTTGACTTTATTCCCCTTCTCTCAGTTTACCCCTCTGTCAAAATGCTTATGTAACCTGTGTGTGTGTGCAAGACCATCAATTCTGTTGTCTGTTAGGCTTTCTTTGAACTTACTGTCTTAATATTCTTTATTTATTTATTTGGTTTGTACAATGCTATACGCTGTATACCCTGCTGTTTTCTCTTATTTTCTGTAAGTGCCTTGAGCATGGGAAAGGCGCTATATAAATAAAATGTATTATTATTATTATTATTATTATGTACACGGAGCGGCTCACGTGAACTGACGCAGTGCACAGACAAAAAGCAACAGTTCCAAAGAGCGCTGAACAAAAACCGAATTACACAATTGAAAAGGCAGCAAAAAATATGAAGCGTCTGATACATACAAGCATATTCATAAATGCAGCTACTGCGGAAACAAAGCACACGGTGGAAAAAGTCAATGTCCCGCTAAAGGAAGAGAGTGTTAAAAAAAAAAAAAAAAACCCGTGCATGCAGTGTGTCAGGTCTCAGATAAAGAAGACGACGAGCTGTTTATTGATGCAGTAAGAAACGAATCGATGAATGAAACCTGTCATCTTTACAACGATTGACAAACACAGATTGTAACTTGAACACAACACATCCTACAAATACGAACCTGATTGAAAGAAATAATGATAATCAAATCCTTGATGACAGCAACACTCAGTAATACTCACAAAACAAATACTGTATATTGACAGTCATGTTACGTTATTTTTAAAATGTTCCCTTTTCTTTTTCATAGCTTCTATAACACACTACTTCTCCGCAGCGATACGCGGGTATATATATATGTATATATATACCCCGATCTACATACTCGAATAATGGATACTTTATTCGCCATCAATGATTGTTTTGGTAAAGCCATACTCAGAGTATTCATTAGATGAACGGTAAAAAAGTAAGAGCGAGGGGAGGATGACTTATTGAGGCACACAGGCAAAACCACAATAGCACGCGGGCTCGATGTACTGTAGTGCGCGTCAACTCGATCTGAATTGCGCAATCACATTTGAAAAAATATATCTTTTCAAGTTCTATTTAGTCCATATGTGTCAAACTCAAGGCCCGCAGGCCACATCCGGCCCGGCGTGTAATTATATCCGGCCCGCGAGATCATTTTATATACTGTACTATGGTTATTAATGGCCCGGGTATATGAAGCGCTGGTAACACAATAAACTACAGATCCCATAATGCAGCGCTTCAGCTGCCATGCTGAACACTTACCGCGTTAATCAAGTCTAGCTTATGATGGTGCAAGTTATTGTGAAGCTAGCCCACACGATGCTGAAGAGAAAAGGTGATTCTGAACATAGAGCCTTTAAAAACCGATGGGAGGCTGAGTATATGTTTACTGACATTGCCAGTAAACCCGTGTGTCTCATTTGTGGAGCAAATGTGGGTGTAATTACAGAATTTAATCTAAGACGGCACAATGAGACAAAACATCAGGATAACCTGAAAGACCTGAATTCAATGCAGAAGATACAGAAAGCAGAAGAGTTAAAGAAGAATCTGACACTTCAGCGGACGTTTTTACCCGTGCACAATCACAAAGTGATTTCAAGTGAAGCTGCTTTTATGGGAGACACAAATGCACCAGTGCAACTTGCCCCATTTTCCCTGTTGCCAAGTAATGTTGAACCAAGTCGTCACTACGGTGTTCCCAAATACGCACTTTGCTGATAAATTGAGCGCACTGAGTTCGCACGGCGCTTTGGTGACTTTGAAGAACAAAAAAAGTCCGTCTACATGCGGCTCGAACCTTGTGCATGTTTGGTAGCACATATCTGTGTGAGAAGCTCTTCTCAGTGATGAAGACTAACAAAACAGCACACATGTGTATATATATATATATATATGTATGTGTCCACATTTTAGCAAATCCAACACTGAACCAGTTTTACGAAACTTAGCAAGCAGTTTGCTAACTGTAGCATGGGAGATGGGTGGTCTCGTAGGGTGTCTTGCATTGAAATCTGCTGCAATGACCCGGTTACTGCATTCACCAGACATCAACACAATTTCTATTCACTCCTCACGTGTTAACCTCTGCGACATGTCAATGGCTGTAAACAAAGAGAAACCTGTAAATAACTCATGAAAGAATAAAGTTACGTTAAACCCAAGAACACCATTGTTTTTCTTGTGAAATTCCCAATAAGTTTGATGTGTCACATGACCCTCTTCCTATTGAAAAAACAAAAGTTGGATCCAAAATGGCCAACTTCAAAATGGCCACCATGGTCACCACCCATCTTGAAAAGTTTTCCCCCTCATATATACTAATGTGCCACAAACAGGAAGTTAATATCACCAACCATTCCTATTTTATTAAGGTGTATCCATATAAATGGCCCACCCTGTATATCAACTGAAGTGTGTAATGTCAATACGAATTACAAAATATAACTAGAGAATTAAGTGTCAGATAGAGTCTCAAAAATATAGAGGTCAATGCCTTTGAGTGTGTTGAGGCTTCTCAAAGATTCAGTAACCAGTGCGCATGTCTGCTCGAGGCTTCAAAGCCCTGTCATGATGCAATCTCAATACGCATGTCTGCTTAGTGCTTCTAACCAAGCTTGACGATTCCAGTGTGCATGTCTGCTTAGTGCTTTGAATCATTATTTATTGAGTGGGTAGTGCTGCAGCCTCGCAGTTAGGAGACCTGGGTTCGCTTCCCGGGTCCTCCCTGCGTGGTGTTTGCATGTTCTCTCCGTGTCTGCGTGGGTTTCCTTTCGGGTGCTCCGGTGTTCTCCCGCAGTCCAAAGACATGCAGGTTAGGTGCATTGGTGATACTAAATTGTGCTTGGTGTGTGTGTGTGTGCCCTGTGGTGGGCTGGCGCCCTGCCTGGGTTTTGTTTCCTGCTTTGCGCCTTGTGTTGGCTGGGATTGGCTCCAGCAGTAGTTAGGATACAGCGGGTTGGATAATAGATGGATGGAAGAGTTCAAAAACTCGACAGAATTCACATGTGAAATGAATTTTTGTGGATGATCAATACATTTTAAATATTTGTGCCCGATAATACTTAGTGGCAAAAAATAAAACTATAAATTATACATCATACAAATGCGGACTTGCAGAATGCATAATCCTGCAAAGAAGAGCTTTAGTAATACGGGTGACGACACATTTCTCACTATAATCATATATCATAAATATCCATTCTTCGCCTCGTGCAACGTTTTCATGCAACACTGAACGTCATATAGTATACATCTATATAGAATTGTTTTCCTCTTCATTACATACATACATACATAAAAAACATACATTATATACGTCCACTCTGCTGAAAACAGTAGTGGTGCAGCGGTAGCGTTGCTGTTCTATAATAAGGCTTGCGTGGGTTCGGATCCCACGTCCACCCACTGTGAATTGTCACCCAAAAGAGTCTGTTTTTCTTTTTTTTCATTTAATAGTAGTCTATAACAAAAAATATATATATATTTAAGTGATGATTTCAACTGTTATTGTAGTTGTTGATGGCGGATTTAGCGGTTTAAATTTTTAAATATTAAATTAATAAGGTGGAATATGTTTTTACTTTGAGTGTTGGGGAGGGAGCTACACGGTAAATGTGTTAGTAACTGGAATTGCGCCTCTATAACTGAAAGATTGCTTAAGAATGATACAGACTGGACAACTATGTCTTTTAGGAAATGTTTTATTATTTAACTGTGCTGTGACTAAAAAACTTTTTACTGATCACCTGTCCGGACCTTGAAGATGTGTTCACGAGGGAGGGATGCTGCTGTTAAAAGGAAATGTTTTTTCAACAGCAGGTCCAGATGTGTTTATCCCGCTGCTTTTTGTTGCCTCAGCACTCAATCTTTAATGCCGACCTTGATATGTGCACTGCTCACATTGGAGTGCCCCGTGTGTGTCTGTGTGCCGGTGACTGATCTGCGCCGTGTCTCTCAGCCTCTCTGATGTGCTCCGGATTGACACCTTTGAATGTTTGGTGCAGCAGAGCAAATTCAACCTGATCTACCACAGTGGGGTCGTTATCACCTTATTCAATGGAGGGGATCATGGACGACAAATGGCAATGAATAGAAGATGGATTAATGTAAATACGTGAGCTGCCTTACGCAATTAGTCATCGCATTTTGATGGCGATTCTAAGTGGGGTGATTCCCGAACAGATCTCTTATGTGATCGTTCCACAGTATCTCTCAAAATTATTTAGTTCAAATTGTTTATAAAGATTTCCCTCCTGATCATTTTTTTATTATTGTTAATTTTGATGAGTCTTTAATTCGTATCGAAATCGGGCTAGCACTACGCTCAGAATTTGAAAAGCAACCACCTTAGTTAGTTGAGCCACAGACGGTATCTTTTTTTCGTAGCGAACTCGTTACTTTTGTGCTACACAAAATATTGTAAAGTATTAATAAATTAAATATTTCAATACTTGATCGAATAATAACATCTGTGATTTAAGGATTTCACCTTTTCTTTCTCAAATGTGCTTACCTATATCATGGCAAAGTGCAGGGATAAACCTTTATTTTCCGTCTACTCCGTTTTAATTAAGTCAGAACAAAGAAAACATTTAAGGCTATTAAATGTAATCCCAAGAAAAGACGAGGGTTAATTATAATACTAATAACAGGAGCGATTATAATGATGCAGTGCAAAACTAAATATTCATTGAAAGAGCCGGGGATCCATAAGTGAGGCGTCTTATTTTAACTCTTGCTATCGTATAGTGCATTCTGCCTGTCGGCGTTATATATAAGTTTTTTAGACATCAGACACCAGAAGCTGCTGACGAACCCTTCTCTTCGTTGTCAGTCTGTAGCAGCGAAAAAAGTAAAAGCAATAAGAGTTTTAACAGACGTCATTGAAGTGGATCATGAGTTTGTGTAACATTAATGAAAATGGCCAGGAGATGTCACTAGAGAGATGAGTGTCAAATGCTTCGAAGCTTCGATATGATTTCCGACACAATTGCTTCAAACGTTTTCATGGTTCGTAAGGTTTCACTCCGCCCATCACTACTGAACACCACGGAGGGACAAAACTGAAACAAAGGCAGAAATCAAAGCGCCGTTAGTGTGGAATGGCCGTCTCCCCGATGACTGTGATTCGAGAAGGAAACGACAAAATGAACACACGGAGAGGAATGAATAGGCGCTAGCGATGAGACTGGGTGGTCCGAATTAAAATTTGGGACTCAGCCACATGAAGTGAACCGCAGATACCAATGAACAGAAACAGCATGCGGGTGGCTACAGGAGGATTCACTCGAGCAAAGTTCGGCGGGGGGCTAAAGAACACGAACGCGCCGCTCGCCACTCATTCAGATCGCGCGCGGCGATTTTAAAGGAGCGAATGAAAACTCACACATCCATAAAGTGCATCCCCAAAATCAAGAGCACTTACTGTCTGCCTCTTGGCAATGGGATTGTTTCTGAACTCGTTCACACTTCTCTCTCAGTCAGCAAAAGTCTTGCATCCGTAGTGTTTCACAAAGCGAGGAAGTGGCAGCGTGATTACAGTAGCTGTCGCGTTGGATGACGTCATCCTGCGGGCAACATAGGATCACGTGACAGTTAAGCGAGCCCCATGTCTCTCCAATACTATCCCACTTGCAGATCCACAGTACCATACGTCACCGCAGTTTTAGACTCGGAAGTGACGTTTCAGGACTGACTGCGTATTATTACTTTCGTAAGGTTTCTGCCGGTCTCGTAAAAACCCGGAAAGTAACGTCGGGTCAAGGACCAGTTCAGAAATTAAAAGATAAAACTTTGAAGGAAAAACATTACAACAAACTAAATAATACACATCCTTGTGAAGTTCAGAGGGTTTCTGCCATCACGTCGTGTCATACATCAAACTAAACAATACGGATCGTTTCTGTGAAATACACTATTAACATTTACGTTGTGTTCGGGTCTGTGGGAACCATTTACCATGTCGACATAATTAAAATCGTTAAGATTTGTTTTATTTGAAAATAGTTTTTCGTTTACATTCATGAAACGAAATATACAATATAATTACAATGTTTGCACCACGTTAGAGTTTAGTAAAACGTTAATAATAAAAGTGACTACATTTTTTAAAATGTACTATGCATGCGTGCAATATTGTTCTAAACCAATTTAGAATAAACATTTCAGCCAATCTAATATTTTTAAACATGTATGTGAAGTAAACGGCAATACATAGTCTACACTGAATTATGCTATATATTAATTGCTTTACATAGAACTGCTCTAGTTTTAGTCACTTGTTATTATAAGCCACTAAAAAAATACTATTAATAACCCTAATTTATTTATATAGCTCCCTTCCTATGTCCAAAATTCAGAAAGACAATCAAGACCTATATAACATTGGCTACAAAAATCTCCACTAAATAAAGATAAATACAAGATATACAAAACAATCAAATAGAATAAAAGACAATAATCCAGACTAAAATACAACATATAATACAACAACAAATTTTTGAACAAATAACATCATTTGTGAAAATGCAAACCCTGAGTACCTGGACAGATAGAGGGGTTAAACTGAAAGAAGGGGCAGAATGTCAGGTCTGTTTAATGTCCTCCTAAACAAATGAGTTAAAACAAATGAATGGAGTCAGCTGATGTCATTCATTTTGGGAGGTCATTCCACAGTCAGGGCGCTATATACAGCTGAAGGCCCTGCTGTCACCCACAGAGTGTAGGTTAGTGGGGGGCACAGAATGAGAGGACCTTAGTGGGCAGGTCAAGAACAGAATTTGATATTCAATCCTGTAAGACACAGGGAGCTGTGTAGGTGCAGCAGGATAATAATAATAATAATAATAATAATAATAATAATAATAATAATAATAATAATAATAATTCATTACATTTATATAGCACTTTTCTCAGTATGGTTGGGATGTGCTCGCTGTTGGTGGTCCGTGTCAGTATTCTTGCAGTTGAGTTTTGAATCAGTTGAAGCTGTGATATAAGATTAGAAGTAGCACCTGACAGCAGTGACTTACAATAATCAATGCTGGATGTAATAACAGCAGGGACAAGATTCTCACCATTAGAAAAGGACAGGAATGAGCAAACATAAGAAAGGTGACACAGGTGGAAGTTTCTTAATATGGTTTACATGGGTGAAATAAGAAAAGGAGGAATCAAAGTGACACCGAGATTCTTTGCAGTAAAAGAACATCTGATGAGATCATCACCCAGAATGGTTGAAGAGGAGTTTGTTTTCTTAAGTTACACTTTAGTGCCACTTTACAGGAGTTCAGTTATGTTGCAATTTAATTTTAAAGAGTTTTGCTCTGTTCAAGTTTTAATTTTAATTTAATTTCACTGAGGTAAGTTGTGAGCTGAGAAGGCTGTGATTGTCACTTTTAACATTGAAACAGATCTAAACATCATCTGCATAAAAATGATAACCCAGTCCAAAGCTATGAATAACTTGCTCAAGGGGAAGCACAGAGATACAGAAGAGCAGTGGATGTCATTTCATTAACAAGGGGAAGTCAGATGGAGGAACCCCTGTGAGAAATTAAGACGTGAGGCTTATCCTGGACATGACATAAGCTGCATGGCCACAACGCCATATGCAATAACTTTTACTTTTACACAAACTGGGACAGAAGCTCCTCAAGATGAAGGTAACAATGCTTAGCACAATAAGGAAAATAAGCCAGAGCTCCCATCTGAACTGCTGGCCACACAGACTAGGCCAGTGAAGACCTTCACGTTTGTCTAAACAAATGACACATCCTTGGAGCACAATGTGATCTGCACAGGGATAGGAGATTCCATGGCCAGAAATGATAATGGACTATAATGCTACAAAAAGATGAGTGGAGAATTTAGACAAAACATTACACTGGATGCTGGCCACACACAATTTTTTCACCAAATTGAACATATCAGAAAAAATTACTTTTGTCATCTCGACAACTTTCAACTGAGATTGGAACAGGGAGAAGGAGACAGAGCCTTCTTGAGGAGCAGAGTAAACCATTGGTGACACCTCACATGCTACTGGGATGACATGCGCCAAAGACCCCAGCATGTACAGCCATTGTGTCGATTCAACAGTTCAATCCACAGAGGAGCCAATGACGGCACTCAGTGTGTATGCATAGTGAGTGTGTTTGTGTGTCTCACTGTGTGAACTGTACAGTTATTACAGTATTGTGTAGAAAATGAAAATATTCAGTTCTGCTTGATAAACACACAGAATGTGATCTGAGGGTAAAGAGTAAACAGGTTATTTACATTGCTTGTTAAAATAAAGTGACCATCTGATTTAAAAACAAGAGTCCCTTAATAGTACATACGTAGCAAAAAAATGTACTGAAGGACTGATGTGTGTGGCTATCTAAAACTCTCATTGAGTGTATTTCAGTAATGTGTGTAGTGACTTAGAAAACCACAATATTACATTATTGCACAGCAGGATCTTCATAATGTCCAAGACCTCAAATATTTCAGTGCTGTATCAAAATAATGTTCTGTCCTCCAAGGAAACCCTCAAAAAAACACTACATTATTTCCAAAAGGAGACATTTTTACTAATTTTCTTGTTTGTTCTGTGATGAAATATTTTTAAAAATTATTTTAAAAGAGCCTTTAGATAGCACTAAGTGGGCTTTAAAGATACTAACATAAGTAAGAAGAACGAATATCAATATTTCAAAATAAGCAGCAGACCCAAAAAAAGACTTGCAGTTAAATTGTTTATTTTCAAAAACTACCCACCATCAAAGGAAAACAGAAAAATCTAAGTATTATAAACTGAAATCAACAGAGCATTAATGCACAATAAAATACAAGTAACAATCAATGTAGCAACAGACAATAATTATACTGATTAATTAAATATGCAGTTTACTTTAAGTTTCATTTTATCCCGACATTCCTGAGTGAAAAGTTCCATATCATCCCTAAACTGAAAAATAAATAAAAAGGGTTCTTTTGCCAAAATTAAATCTTCAGTTTCGACTTCATTAATGATGTCCTGGAGAGCTCGGCTTTGGTCCTCCTCCTCCTCCTTCTCCAGAAAATGGGGCTCAGATACGGGACCTCTGAGCAACTGCTGTTGGGGCAACAATTTTACTGCAGTGTGGAGATCCTTTTTTATTAGTGATTCCTATAGATAAAGACCTCAAAGTGAATTAAACAAAACATGTATTTCTATATGCCTATTTAAATAATATTAGATATTACATATATACCTCCTCACTGCTCTGGGCACTCTCCAGTGCCCCTTTAGTGAACGCCTTTGTCCTGTAAGAAATATTCACATGTTAGCCGCACAGAGAGAGAGAGAGAGAGAGGGACCTTCCAACAGCACAATTCTCCAATAGAATAAAGCACCAGCACCTCCTGATCAGGGGTAAATCACACTGCCATGCAGAGGGAAAAAACAAAGAACATTAAAACCTGTAACAGAAATTAACAAATAATCAGAGACGTAAGTGAAAGCTAACAGCTGTGAAGTCAAATGGCGCATCCAAGGCAAGGTGCAGAGCATACTGTGGAGCACACAAAATAATTATTTCAAATTAATATTTAATCTATTTGCATACAGTACAGTGCACACTCTACTTATTGCAATTTATTTATAGTGGTTCTAAAGAATTCCCAACCTAAAAAATACGTTTCTTTGATTTTCTCACCATCAACATGAATACTCCAGAATCCACTGACCCAACCAACTGCTGTGGAAGATTCTGAAATTGAAATGGATTCATATCACCTACTGCAAGTTTCAACAGAATGTTCATTACTTGTAGTCCTCTCAATGACATCCCTATAAACTAAAATTGTTTTTAATTAGTATCCATGTGGCTGAAGATATTCATTTTGTCATCTTACTGTAACAAAAACAAATACACAAGTCTTACACATACAAATGTAAATATCCAATATGTGCTGATAATTAGGTAGAGTAAGAAAAACTTGATGTAAGCAGAGTACAAGCACAACTTCTTAAAGCAGGCATGTGTTGTTTATCAATATTAGTGTGACTGCATTTTGCATGTGAATAACTTAAATATTTAGAATATATACTTGAATTAATTAAAAAAAAATTGCAATGCTTAGAAACTTAAAACGTAATTAATATCAACCTCATTGTTTTAAATATTACATGTACACACAAATTGGTGATCAAAATTAGAGAACATTTATGAACACTTATTTTTTTTAAATATTGTTAATCTTCATTATTCAAAATTTGAAGGATTAGTATCACTGTTGTACTACTTGCAAAATAATCAAGGCACTTCAACAAAAGTCTTTGATTTTGATCACTGCTTTTCCAACAAAATAGACAACAGTATCCATTGTAGCAGAAAATAAGATTACAATTAAAATTTTTGGAGGGTTACAGTTTTCAATAATTTGTGTCATTGTAAAGCTGAAATATTCTAGAAATCACAGACTTGGAACGACAGTTCTCTTGCAATGGCTGAAGTGGTTAGACATTTTGCCTTCATTTGGACAACCTGCTGTCACAGGGTTTCAGTCACCTTTGATTGGCTTGCCATCTTGCAAAGTAATTAGCAGTGCTGCCAAATATATAGGGCTTGTCAGATAATTAGGGAAATTAGCACCAGGTGTTACAGTAACAACAGTATGACGTATCTGAAAGTATTCTCTAATTGTGATCATAGTTATTCAAATTTCTCATTTAAGTTTTTTTTTAAAATTATGCTTTGAATAAGTTTAAATGATGAAATATACCTAAAATCTGCCCTTCTATTTCAGTTAGGATAGCTTCCATTAAGTACAAGCAGTGCGTCTGAAATTTAGGAAATTGTAAGCTGTTCTCTAATTTATATTGAGATTATATATATGATAGACAGAGAGATAGATAGATAATGTATTGTGTGTGTGTGTATGTGTGTGTGTGTATTTCTATCTTCTAAACCCACTTTATCCTGAACAGGGTTTTGGGTGATCTAGATACAATCCTATAAAGCATAGGCTAAAAGGCAGGAACAAACTGAACAGAGCATCAATCTATTGCAGGGTGAATTTGCACATGTACGCATGCACACACACAAGTATGTATACTATATACTGTATATCTGCATAGTACTGTGCTAAATTCAAAGAATTTTTTAAACAAAATATGAAGTTTCTGCAAGTATGTTGCAAATTCCTATATTATATACTAGCAAAATACCCGCACTACGCAGCAGAGTAGTGTGTTAAAGAAGTTATGAAAAAGAAAACATTTTAAAAATAACGTAATATGATTGTCAATGTAATTGTTTTGTCACTGTTATGAGTGTTGCTGTCATATATATATATATATATATATATATATATAT
>JANRMT010062791.1:190713287-190733639 GCA_026402145.1 Polypterus bichir lapradei
GAGAGCTCCTCCTGGCGGCCTGGGGGTGAGGGCCGGAATAGGAAGCCAGCCATCCATTACAATTCCCCCCCCTTAGCAATGATCACTGGGCCGGAGCGTTCAGCCCCGTGAGGGACGTCGTCCTCCAGGAGGACGCGTCAGTCGGGTTTCGGCAGTGTTGTCCAGGTCCCCCAGAGAACCTGGGGGAACGGTGTAACGATTATCCCTCCATTCCCCTGTCCATCGAGGACAAGCTCGCCAAACGTGTCCCGACTGATGACAGTTGTAACACTGCCATCGTCCTCCCGGTTAACTTTCACATCAAGACCGGAAACATCTCTGGAATTCTGTTAATTCCAGCCTTTCGTCTGCCAATGGGGTTTTTATGGCCGCCTCGCTGCTCACCACCCATTTCTTTATGTTGTCAGGAGATCCGCATTTTATTTTGGGGATCTCCTGCTTACTCTGGGGCTTGGGCCCAGCTGGAGACTCTCTACTGGAAAAAGAGAGCCCCTTTGCTGTTTGCACGCCCGTTGACTTGTGCTTTTTAAGAGGCGGCGTCATCAGCACCGCATCGCTCCGGCAAACAGCACTGTTTAGCTGTTCCGGTACGATCGGCGCTTCCCCCGCCCCTTCAGTCATCGTGCTACACTCCCTTGTTAGGTTTGCAGTGACTTGGCACCCTATATTTTTTAATGGCGGGCCCAGATCGCACTGCGTCCCCTTATAATATACGGTACCGGTCACACTCACCTGTACCACCGCATCAATCATGACGGGAGATTCCCAACCAAAATGCTGTAGATATTCCTGTACCCTTTTCAGCGGCGCTTCGGCCATCGCTCCAAGCTCCTCAATGGTCTTTTTAATCTCCACCAACATCTGTAAAAAACTATGCAGGGGCTTGATTAGCTTTTCGAGTACCTGCGTGTCCATAAAGTTATTTAATTCGGCCGGAGGCAAGTTAAGTTCCGCATTCTCCTTACCTACCGGCCAGGAGCCGATGAGCACGTCCGTTGTCGGAACGTGCTCTGACGGGCATCGTGAAGGCTCTTGGAAATTGGAGTCTCTAGAGGATCGGGTGGCCGCTACCGGCCGACTGTGATCTGCCTTTTCTAATTTGTTGGCGGACCGTTCAGTCACGTCCCGCTCCTCTTTACCTTTATTTAATTCTGGCGCTGCTTCGCTTGTGTCCCCCTTCCACTTCAGGGAGCTCGGTTCCGCCGGGAAAAAAATGACCTCACCAATAGACCGATTCTGACCTTCTCCTTCCCGAGATCCTTCGGGCGGGACCACGTGTCCCGTTCTGGTTAATAGGACGGTCTCTTCCTGGTCAGGTGATGCCGTGTTTTGCTTGAGGCCTACACGTCCTGCCCCAGGATAGTCCATGTGACTACTGTCGACGAATAGGCTTTCCCCTTGTAGATTCCTAGACTGGCTCAACTTCTTCCTATCGCGACCATCTTGCCTAGGTGTGCGGTAGGCATCCGATTCACCGTCTGCTTTCTGCAGGCAGGCCTCTGCAAAATATGAAAAAAATGCCTCCGCCGCTTCGGATGTTTTTCCGGTACATACCTCGGAGCGTAAGCGATCCAGTCTCAGTTCGTTATAGTAATCTTCTGGAGTCACAATCCTACCGCGTTCCAATTGCTGCCCCAGTCGGTTCTGCTCGGCTTTAAACCGAGTCCGGTCTTCCTCACTGCCTGTCAGGTAAGTCCACATACTCATGGCATCCTCTAGGGGTTGTTTTGCTGGCCGATCCCCATTCTTCTTCCCAGATTTTTTCCCCATCACGTACCAATGTTGAAGGAGGCCTCTTGTTGCAGCGCTCTCTGTAGAGGGTAGCATTTTCACCTCCATGCGTTCGAGCAGGACCGTCTTAGGGTCGTCTGCGTACACACAATTTGTTTTCAATGCAGGTCCCCTGCCAACAGATGGCCAGACAATCCTGCTGGCTACGCCAGTGTCGCAGTAGGGGGTGCTATCGCTCCCCTGAACCCTCAGATACCACGCCAAAACACCAGGTAAAAGTGCAAGAATTATTATTTATTATAATAATCAAGTGCACAAAGCACCACCTCTCCACTCTTCTCAAATAAATAATACTAAATAACCAATAAATCAACAATACAATAAACAATCCTCCGACTCCCAGACGCGTTGCCCTCCTACCACCCAGCTCAGATTATTGTCTGGGAGTTCCCGTAGTCCTTTTATACCCCCTTACCCAGAGGTGCTTCTGCCCAACAGTCCACAAGTCTTTATTCCTTCTGGGTCAGGGTAAATGGTCCTTATCTTCACCCCGGAAGCACGTCACTTCTTCCTGTCATGGGATTATGACGCATTTCCGGGTTATAGGGCATAAATGAGTCCATTGGCCTCCCGACAGCGACTCCCAGCGGTCTCCAAGGTATCCAGCAGGGCTGTGCATAAAAACTACATAGTCCATGAGGCCCTGCTGGAATTCGGACCCCGTCCATGCTGTCGGGAGAGCTCCTCCTGGCGGCCTGGGGGTGAGGGCCGGAATAGGAAGCCGGCCATCCATTACACTGTATATGCATAAATACTATTTAAAATGCACACATAAATGTACAGTATATATACACAATATGGATGTTAAGAGACACACACACAAAAACTTTAAGAACTGCTATTAACATCATGCAAAACAAAAAAAGAACGAAAATTTGAACTCCACGCAAACTCTGGACCTTGAACCACGAACCTTGAATAGTGAACCTTGAACAGGTTCCAAACTATTAAACTTAAGCAACCTAAAAGCGTCAAGTATCGACCATCTCCCAATCCATAAGGATTGGCTGAATCAAGAAAGAACATTTGCCTGTCTTTAGGCTTCATGACCTGTGAAAAACATTTTGAATATTTTTGAATATAGAAATAATCACTTCAGAAGGTAATAAACATTAATCTCCACAAACATAATTACACAATACATGAAGACGTTAATGCGTACACATAGCATCCAATGACCAAGCAGGAAAAAGCAGATAATCCTTGAGCGCAATATTATTCTGGAAGTCATTTAAAACATGAAATTAATTATCTTGACAAGTTGTTTGCTCATGCTTTATTGTTAATTGATGCAGAATGCTTTTATTAACTTACTGGAAATGATAAAAAAGGATCTTGATTAAGTGGTGGTAGCCACGTAACCACAACATATGCATCAACTGCCAGTACATCCTTCCCCTACAAAATTCCACACAATTCAGAGTTAACAAAAGCAATATGATGTGTTTGTGTGTAACTTTTTGTTAACTACAACCCACCTGTACATCAGCCACCAATGTGATTGCTTGCAGGCAGCTATTTGTAATCTAGAATAGTTGTAAAAGTAACATACTGGTGTTACACATACTGTACATACAAAAACATTTCCATAACCTTTGTTTATAGTGTAGACTTACTGTTGCCTCTAGCTCTTCATTGTGATCCAAAGTCCAGAAGTCCTGTCGCTGGAGAGTAATGTTTCCAATTTCAGCCACTTTTTTTTCTGGGTCATTCTTGCCCAAAATCCAATCAAGCTTAAAGACCAACAGAAATATATAATGACACAAAAAAGATTAAGTATAACTGCATTAAAGAAAGTACTGAATTAATAATCTATGTAGTAGAACATACCATTTTTCTTGGTTCATTGCTTGGCTGACAACCCCAGCAAGTTCTACTGGCAGGCAGGTCTTGAATCCGATACACAATCGGGTATTCTGTTGTGACAGACAATTGGAAAATTAATTTTAATGCAAAAATCCCTTTTTTAAAGTTACATTACATTTTGTAGAAACACTTACCTTTAGTTGAGGCAGTCTTAGCATTTATCAGAGCAGGGTTCTCCTCTGATTTGGTTTCAATAATCAAAAAGCAAACAAACAAAAAAAAGATATTAAAGTGTGAATCAGAAGACATAAACTTACATCTTGCAATAAGCAGCAAAAACACATCTCGCAACTGTTGCAATGTTAGCAAGGGAAGAGGTCCTGTCCATATCAGGATTTGTTTCCTCTGGATGCACATCTGGATTTCCTGTTTCAATACATATACCACAACATGAAAATGAACATGTAAGTAAACTAGACAGTAGGAGCACTCAAATCCTGTCTTTTAAACAAATAAAAATAAAATTTCACAATAGTTTCACATGTTGAAAAAAAGATGTCAAAAATAATATTACCCAACATGGCCAGTCCATGAACATTCATCACCATTTCAGACCCACAAGTCTTCTTTAGCCTGTTTAAAATGTTGTTGTTCCTGTTTTGACTGTAGTGATGAATTATGTTCCTCATTTGAAAGAGATGGGTTGATGGCATTGTCATATTCAAGAAGTAGTTGTTTTTCCTCATCTTAGCAAACAGTTGTTCAGCGACCCTCCCAGCTAGCTGTGGTACCAAGGTGAGTTTCCTCAGTATATCCCTACGGTCTTTGGTATTGCTCTCATGAAATCTATCATACAGTGCATAATGATCAGAAGAACCTGTTGTGGGAGGACCATCTGGATCTGCCATTATCTTTTTAGTGTTCAGCCAAGGTAGGGACACTTTCAGCTTTCCGCATGTGGCCAGTGCTAGGCTGCTTTTAGTAGGTTCAGCTAAACGTCCTTCAAATGGAGAGAAGGGCAGCTTTTCTGGTACCCTGAGATTAGTATGTGTGGCAATACCCCTGGCAAAGTCATAAATGACCACATCCGGCGTGTGTTTCCATGACAGCAACAAATCAGCAAAGTCACGAAGGCTCTCAGCTCACAAATTACATTTAAGGCTGTAAACAATCCCACATGGACACATTATTACTGCCCATCCACCTAACAGAAAGAAGTCATTTAGATTGTTACATTTTCAAAATAATACTCAATAATAAAATATACTACAGTACACATTAACTTAGCTAAAGTTATTTCAAAGTTAATTTATTCTGCTCAATGCAAGAAATAAATAAAAGACTACACCAGGTGTAATACTTTTCCAGAGACTGCCCAAATTTTTTGAAATATTTTGTCATACATTTGCCTAAACTTCATTTCATTCGATAGTCTAAGTAGCAGGTCACTACGTGATCCACTGGAATCCAATCCACACTCTTTACACAATTTTCTTTTTCAGTTTGTTAGTGTGTAACCTCGGAGATTAAAAATGGATTTTTTTTTTTCAGTACTCAAAAAAAAAAAAAAAAAAAACTTCTGCTTTAAAAGTTCATCTATAAGCCTGTCTTCTAAAACCGAAATTTCAGCAGCCTCTGACAAAGACTTTGGAGAATGAATCTTTTCAAATTCAGTGTTCACCACAACATTTGAGCGCCGAGTCCTCCTGCCTATCCAAGGAGCCCAAAAGTGAAAACTTGGTGGTACTGCAAAGGGATTACATCTTCCACCTAAATCAAAAGTATTACAGATAATCAACAGGTAGGAGAGCAAACAGGTGCCATGTGTAGTCTAGTATTTGTAATGAAATGGCCAAGACAACATACTGTACTTACTGACAACAAATCCACGACAAATCATCTCCTTGGACAATGCCTCCCAAAAAGTTTCCAAATCAACCTCTCCTCTGAAATTCTCTGGTGTTTTTTTTATATCATTTACTAAAAATAAAGGATTTATGTTTTATTTTGACAAGTCAATAATGACTTAGGTGTGGTAAAGTGATTGTGCTGTGAATTAACATTGAAACAGTAATACCTGATACCTTGAAAACACCTTTTTTGTGCAAATCCATTACCACCACTGGGGGATGATGACCACAAGTGACACACGAGTACTTCTACTTATGATCCGTAAGGGCCTCAAAATGTAAATAGGCATGCAGCACTATGTCCGATGGTGGAAACTGCACACCTGCTGTGAGTTGTAAATATTCAACCGCTCTGCTCACTGCAGTATGGACCTAAAACAGGAAATTGAAAATGACCCCTCACTCTATAATTGATTTACACACTTCATACTGTACGTATCTTTCATTACATGTTGCAACAATATCATGAATTAAGGGTTACACATGGCAAAACGTGTCACTTATGTTTTAAAGTGAAAATTAGCTAAATAATCAAAGCAACTATAAAACTGATACCCAGGTTTTGGTTACTTTATAAGATTCAGAACTACAAAAAGACAAGGTTACCTGGAGAAGGTTTCTTAAGGTCAGGCATAATGCCAAGTCAAGAATAATGTAATTGTTGAAATTGTGGAGGTGGTCTTTCCACTCTTGGTAGCGATAGAACATTCCAAACTGTGGGCACTGCTTGCAGTAAGTGGAAATATCTAAAAGATAAAAAAAAAATTAGCATAGACACAATTTTTGAAAAATGATACAAGGATTAGGACTTGATACTTGCCTTCAATAATGCACCAGTTGGTCAGTATTTTTGCCTTTCGTGTAATCAGCATAGGGTCACTAAGTGGGACAATGCTGGGGCATCTCTGGCACATTGTTTCTTCTGGAAAAAGGTTCTTTGGATAGTGCCTGTAAGCTGTTGGTACACACAAATTCTTTGGCAGGGCTGCAGGTATCTTCTTGTTCCTCAAAATATAAGTCACTATACTCTCAAGCCCCACACCTTTTGGAGGATAAACAGAATGGTCATCTTTCACATTCCTTTCTTCAAAAGAACAGAGTTGCTCATTTGCTTGCAGTGCTTCCTCTGTACTAATAATGGTCCTGAAAAGTTCACGGTGGGTCTCAAACAAGTGCCATTTGGCAATATATTTGTGATTGCAAGATCGCCTTAATCTGGCACATGGACAGTGTTTAACTTTGCATCATAAACAACAATGACACGTCCCAAGTGGCTGTAATAGGACATCGATGATTCATAGACTGAAATGCATTTTTTTGTTTGTGGTATTCCAATTGTCGTGATAACTGACAGTGGAACCCTGTTGGTGTTCGCAAGCTGCTGTCGAGCAAGGCAGGTCTTCTTCTTTTCTTCACTAAACCACTTTGCGCTCACCATCTCCGACAGTACCTTCTCAGACAGCGAAACGGTCTTGGCCAAGGAAGCACAGTAGCTAACTGACCTGATGTTTTGCAGTGATAAGATACAAGACCACTCCTTTGTGCTACTTCCATATTGATCTGGCATTCACTGGACTCACATAACACAGTGTGAACTACCCCCCATGTTTTACACTGTACATGAAGTAGTATGCTATGCCCTTTAAATGTCTTCATAACAGCAAAAATGTCATTTTTCCCATCAATGCATTGACTGGTAAGATGGCATCTAGCACTGATGTCTTGTGTTTTTTGCTCTGTGTGTTTGTGGTCAATATGGTTTTTCAAGTTCCATTTATTAATTTGAACATTGCATATTGGGCACCTCATTCTGACCACTGCACGCAAATGAACCTTTCCTGTGTAAACTGTGGTTGTGGGTGGAACGGTCATTGTAGCACAGGCAGTTGGTGGAGTCTCCAAGGCTGGTGGAACAGTAACTGAGGTAGTGGCACATTGGAGTTTCCAGGGCTGGGGGAACAGTCATTGTGCCACTGGCACTTGGTGGAGTTTTCAGGGTTGGTGGAACAGTCATTGTTACACTGGTAATTGGTCTGGTTTCCAGGGTTGAAGATGGTGCTTTGGTGGTTGAAAAAGCATTCTGTTTACGTTTACAAACAAGCAAGTGATTTTCAAAGTCACTTCTCCTAAATATTGTAGTCTGGCAGTAGGTCAGTGATAATGCTGTGATGGCCTGCAGTCTAAACCACATCTGTGGATTGCGAAACCGAAAATGTGTAACAGTATAAATTGTTATAATGTAGAATACCGAGTTAAAAGTATATGAACCAGTACTGCACATACATTAAAAATAAACTCTCAAATGAACTTACCTTCATGGAGAACTGCCTTCTTGAAATGACTCTTCAAATGTTTTTTTTTAATTTTTCAAGTTTGGAGGGCCTAAAAACATTACCACTACAAAAAGGACAATGGAACAAGGGGCACCATCTGTCGCATTGAGTCAGCAGTGGTACGGACTCTCCCAGTTGAATAGTTATGTGTTTCTATAAAAATGACAAAAAAGCAGGATGGCTTTAGCAAGTTTAAATTCTGTATCTACAGTAATCACTCACAATATTAAATAACTATTTTAATCAAGCAATCACATTTGAATTATTTTGTGCATTTTACAATTAGTATTGTCACAAAGCAGCTTTAAATATTTCCAGGCCATAAAACCGGAGACAAATATCTTGGTGTCAGTACCAGATTATTATTGAACAAAATAAAAAATGGTCTGTTTTGTTTTACACAAATTAAAAATAATATAGCAAGTTTAAAAAGAAAAGACAAATAACAAATAGGAATGTAGATTCATTGTAAATTTTACTTATTGGACTGACTAAGCAAATATATTTTTATCCTAGATTTGAAGGCTGACAGACTGTCAGAATCTCATACCACTATGGGAGGGTCGTTCCTAACTGTGTGCTTTACAAACTACTGTTTTATTTCCAGCTACAGCTTTTTTTTTTATTCTAGAGACAACAAGATATTCCACTTCCTGTAAGAGTGATTGTAAGGAATTAAAAGGTAACTCAAATATTGAGATCCTTAACTATGCAAAGTGATACATGTGATCACCAGTACCTAATAATTCAATACAAAATACAAAATATGCAGAAAGAAAATGTAAAGAAAGCAAAACAGGGGTGATATATACTGTTCATATTCCCTGGCTCTTGTAAGCTCTTCAGCCACTGTGTTTTGAACTAAATTAAGTCTGTTATCAGCCATAAAGCCTTATGGTGATCCATGTAGAATTAATAAAAGCACAGATAAGTTATTTAGCATCATGGAATGCTAACATAATCTACGATTTTCAATATTTCTTAAGTAAAATGAAGGCTACTCTAGATACATGTTTAGTATGTGTATCAAATGAAAGATCATCATTTTCACTGTAGATATATCCAAGTTTAGAATTAGTGCATTGTGAGTGACAGGGGTGCCATCTAAAGACATGTTACATTCAGATTGACATTTCTAGCAGCTTTCGAACCAATGACTAGCACTTCTGTTTTGTTAGAATTCAACAAATTAAAATTTCAAGGAATCTACTTTCTAACAGGTAAACCTCTATTTTAGAACACTGAGATGGTTCATGAAGTTGATCAGATGAATATCATGGTCTATAGTATCAAATGTGGCACTTACTGTAGATGCCATACTATGGGCCTAACAATGCAACCATAGTCCGTGGAGTGCAAATCATAGCATACTTTGACTAAAGCAGTACCTGAGTGAAAATGTTACAAGAGATTACTTTTATTTGCAAAAATATAGAGAACCATTTACCTACAGCTTTATCTAAATTTCAGAAATACAAGAAAGATTAGAAAATTGGTCTATAATTTGATGGATCACAGTTAAAAAGATTTCTTTTTTTACCTTAAGAAGAGGTTATTAGCCAGTATAAATAATGTAGGTACATATCCAAGATTTAAAAACTAATTTATAATACTTAAATGTGGCTTACCAAAGAGAAAGAAAAAGATATTTCACAAATGTAGTAAGAAAATGAAGGAAGATTTTGACTTGTTAACTAATGCACCAAATTCTGAACATTCAATTTGGGCAAAGGATTTTAATTTCTCAGCTTTCTTAAAAGCAACATCATTTGACACTACTTCACTGGCTAAATAAGAAAACGTAATTTATTATAAAGTGGTGTAGAATTTTGAAGCTTATCCCTAGATTACTTTCTCATTTGAAGACTTAATGTTCACTTCTTAACTGAACAGGAATATGTTTGTTTCATTTTCATTAAAAAGTCGCGCCCACCCCCAAAAAAAGAAAAGAATTAAAAGTTAAATAAACACTACGTTAACATTCGTTAGGAAATGAATGGATGGATGGCTGGATGAATACAATTTATAAAATATATAATAAACAACAAAACGGAACTTAAAAGATCTTAATTTAAGTTAAATGTCGTCTTAAAGTACTGGGAATTTTCCGTTCATCAAGAATATAGACTGAATTTTGGGGAAAATGCATTTTTATCGTATTTTGCTGATAATGCAACATTAACTGTCGATTTCTCCCATTTTTACGAGACAAACCACCGTAACCAGTGTTGCAGTCATTAACAATTAGCTCGCCAGCCAAAGATTACATACATGTAAACGTAACGTTAACTTTTCAAACTGTTTTCAAAATGTACAGGTTTATAATTATAGTTAAGAATAACAGAAATAATAATAATAATAACAACAATACCGTGCTGTTTTCTGTCATATTTTGTTCGTGCTCAAAAATGCTACGCTCGTGCTAAAAACTAAGACTTGCTGTGTTTGATAAATGGAGGCGTTGTTTTCGCCTTGCCTAGAAATGGTAACGTCACTTCCGGGTCTAAAACTACGGGTCTATAACTGCGGGTCTGAAACTGCGGTGACGTATGGTGCTGTGGCTCTGCAAGTGGATGCTTCTCGTTTTTAGAGGAGCCGTCATGACTGCCATGAATCACGTGGCTTACTTCTCTACGATATGATTTAGCACCTCGAACACCTGGAAATGCATGAATATTCATTTGTGTTCCTGCTTTGAGTATTAAATATTTGATTTACGGCGTCGTTAATGCTGTCTCTCGGTGGCTGTGCCGTACGACTCTGATGACTCACGTTCTTCAGGCCGGCAGTTTTCAGGTCCTGCTCTGGCGCCTCCCTGTGGCTGCAGATTTTTATTGGCCCCAAATTCTTCTTTTAATAAGACTCTTACATTAAGCTGTTACTGTTCTTGTACTGTGATGAAGCAAAGATAACATTCTTATAAAGATATTAGACAATTTAAACCACACCACACCACACTGCCTGCCTACTAGTAATAACATGAGTGGGTGACACTACAAAAACTGGCCTTTGGCTGTCAGTGTCACATGTCCGCGTGTCTGCTCTGCTTGTCATGTATTATCAGTGTTCAACTACATCACCTGTCAAAGGTTTTAGAATACTTCCGTTTGTTCAGTTTTTATGGAAATGCATGAAGATTAATGTCTTAATGTTTCATGAAATCAAGGGACCTCCCAAACAATGAACCACATTCTCCATGAATGTTCCCGAGGCCCTACAGGTACAGATGAAGGTCTTAAGGATGCTAATGATGCTGCTCTTAACCTGGATACGGCAGTGGCGTGATGAGATATGATGATGAAGGCATAGAACAAATAAACAATGGCAAATAAAAAAATAAGTCAAGAAATCATTAAGTGTATAAAATTTTAAAATTTTCATTCCTCAAAGTAGCCTGCACCTTTTACTGCTATAAGAGCCAAACTGTGGTAACCCTTTTGATTCAGAATGCCAGTCACTCTGTGCAGGTTACCAACTCTGTCTCCAGAAGAAGACCCCCAGACCACCACACCTCCTCCTCCATGTTTGACAGTTGGTGTCACTCACTGAGGACCTTCCTGTCACCAACTCAATGGCACAGAGCTGTGTGTGAAGCTGTGGTGCTGTGAGGCGCCTGTGGTCACTCAAGCTGGTGACCCTCAGAAACTCATCTTCTGATTGGCTGGTGACTTTGGCTCTGCCACATCTCTTCCTATCAGAGTTTCTTTCAGTTTCCGATTGTCTGTGTAGGACTGTAGTGCTTACTGACACTTTGATTTTTTATTTGTACTGTTTGTCTAAATGAAAGGCCTTCATTTCTAAAAGTAATAATGCTCTGTCTCATTTCATTTGTTAATTGCTGTAACTGGACTTTACAACTTTCTAAAGTGTCGTATTGTCCAAGTCGTACTTCAGAGGGTGTTGTAACGCAGTCTAATTCAACTGGGACACACAGAGGGGTTTTAGGTAATCCACAGAAGCTAGGACACCTGTGCAAATTGTTTGTTTCAACCTGGAAGGCTCCCAGAAAAGTTGTTCCCAGACAAAGGCCCATTTGTAATAGTCTGATATTTCTTTTTTTGGTTTTTGAATTAAAATGAAAAATGACATAGAAAAAAATAAAAATTTCTTAAACTGCACTTTTCAGAATGCACAATAAGAAAAGAAATAAAAAGGGTAGTAAACTAAACAGGTAGAACAATTTAAGATGAAAATGATACACGATTGTGGAACTGGTTGGAACAAAAACCTGCAGCCACAGGAGGGCGCCAGAGCCAATGCTGCAGGATGTTAGTGCGGGGACTCAGAACTGAGGAACGGAGGATCAGCACTGAGAGGAAGGCTTCAGGAGTGAACCTGCAAAGTCAAAGTAGATTTTATTGTGCACAGATAAATGAACACAATGATAAAAATCCAAAAACGGGGCAAAGAAGAAATAGTGAATGCAAATGTTTTTAAGATTTCAATAAATTGAAAAAAAACCCACTAAAATCTTCTTTCCAAAGGCTTTACATTCAGTTTTCTACAAAGCAACACGAAAAACAAGAACACTTCTAACAACAACAATATTTATTTATATAGCACATTTTCATACAAATAATGTAGCTCAAAGTGCTTTACATGATGAAGAAAATAGAAATAAAAGACAAAGTAAGAATTAAAATAAGACAACACTGATTAACATAGAATAAGAGTAAGGTCTGATGGCCAGGGAGGACAGAAAAAACAAGAAAAAACTCCAGAAGGCTGGAGAAAAAAAATAAAATTTGTAGGGATTCCAGACCAAGAGACCGCCCAGTCCCCTCTGGGCATTCTTCCTAACATAAATGAAACAGTCCTCTTTGTATTTAGGGTTCTCTTGGAAGAACTTGATGATGATGGTCATGTAGAATTCTGGCTTTTAATCCATCAATGTAGGACATCATGGTGCTTTGATTAGGTGGTGATGGTGCAGATTGCCAACACAGAAAACCGAGAAAAGAAACAGAAGAGAGAGTAGGGGTCAGTATGGATTTTAAAGCCACCATGAATAGTTATTATAATGGATTAAATATACAGAGTATCAGGATTAAATTAAAGTGAAGCTATGAGAAGGCTGTGTTAAACTAATGTGTTTTCAGCAGTGTTTTAAAGTGGTCCACCGTATCAGCCTGGCGAATTCCTATTGGCAGGCTATTCCAGATTTTAGGTGCATAACGGCAGAAGGCCGCCTCACCACTTCTTTTAAGTTTAGCTCTTGGAATTCTAAGCAGACACTCATTTGAGGATCTAAGGTTACAATTTGGTATATATGGTGTCAGACATTCCAATATATAAGATGGAGTGAGATTATTTAAGGCTTTGTAAACCATAAACAATATTTTAAAGTCAATCCTGAATGACACAGGTAACCAGTGTAGTGACATCAAAACTGGAGAAATGTGTTCGGATTTTCTTTTCTTAGTTAGAATTCTAGTAGCTGCATTCTGCACTTGTTGCAAACGATTTATGTCTTTTTTGGGTATTCCTGAGAGGAGTGCATCACTGTAATCTAGTCGACTGAAAACAAACGCATGAACTTATTTCTCAGCATCTTTCAATGATATAAGAGGTCTAACTTTAGCTATGTTTCTTAAGTGAAAAAATGCTGTCCTAGTGATCTGATTGATATGCAATTTAAAATTCAGGTCACAGTCAACAGTTACCCTTAAGTTTTTTACTTCCGTCTTGACTTTTAATCCTAATGCATCAAGTTTATTTCTAATAATCTCATTGTCTCCATTACTGCCAATCACTAAGATTTCTGTTTTCTCTTTATTTAGCTTGAGGAAATTACTATTCATCCATTTAGAAACACAAGTAAGACATTTTGTTAGTGAATTAACAGTGACTGGGTTATCAGGTGCTATCAATAGGTACAGCTGTGTGTCGTCAGCATAGCTGTGGTAGCTCACGTTGTAACCTGAGATAATCTGACCTAACGGAAGCATGTAGATTGAGAAGAGCAGCGGACCCAGGATAGAGCCTTGTGGAACACCATATAGAATATCATGTGTCTTTGAGTTGTAATTACCACAACTAACAAAGAATTCAAACCAATTTAAGACACTGCCAGAGAGGCCCACCCATTGACTAAGGCGATTTCTAAGAATATTATGATCAATGGTGACAAATGCAGCACTCAGATCTAAGAGGATGAGAACAGATAAATGGCCTCTGTCTGCATTTACGCGCAAGTCATTATGAGTGCAGTTTCTGTGCTGTGATTTGTCCTAAAACCTGACTGAAATTTATCAAAAACAGCAGGTTTATTTAGGTGGTCATTTAACTGCATAATGACTGCCTTCTCTAGAATTTTACTTAAGAAAGGCAGGTTAGAGATGGGTCTAAAATTTTCAAAAGCAGAGGGGTCAAGATTATTTTTCTTGAGTAGGGATTTAACTACAGCAGTCTTAAGACAGTTTGGGAAGACCTCCGTATTTAATGATGAGTTTACTATGTCAAGAATACTATCAATTAGCACGCCTGATACTTCTTTGAAAAAACTTGTTGGTATTGGGTCAAGGACGCAGGTGGAGGGTCTCAGTTGAGAGATTATTTTATGTAAATCAGGTAAATCTATCCTGGTGAAAGAATTTAATTTGTTTATAACGGAGTACTGGGGCTTAAGAGGATCTGCAGTGTTGGGGAGATATACTATATTATTTCTAATATCATTATTTTTTTATTGAAAAATACAGCAATAACCTCACGGGTTTCACAGGAAGTATTTTGAAGGCATTCCTTTGAGTTACCTGGTTTAGCAGACAATCAATCGTAGAGAATAAGACTCTGGGATTACTAACATTGTTATTTATAATCTTAGAGAAATAGCAGCGCCTCTCAAGACAGACTGTTATTGTATTCTGATATTTTAAACTTCAATATCTCGTAGTGGACAGTTAGTTTAGTTTTCCACCATTTACGTTCAGCTCTCCGGCATGTTCTCTTTAAATCAGACACTCTTTGGGTCTTCCATGGTATAACAATGCTAGAAGATTTTTTAACTGTCTTTTCAGGTGCAACGATGTCAACAGCAGCTGCTCTCACTTTAGTATTAATTTTTTCCACCTTACTATTTACATTATCCTCGCTATCGTAGTTAGCACTGTAAACGGACTGATTGCTTAGAATGTTTGTAAGTTTTAAGGGTGCTGATGAATCAAAGAAGCATTTTTTTTAACAATATGTTTTTCATTACTGTTTTCTATCATTATTACTATATTAAATAGTAAAAAAATGGTCCGATAGACCGATATCAATGATCTGCTTCACATCAACTTTTAACAGGTTTAAAGAAAATTCAGCACTCGCAGGAATGACTCTTCTTTGTGTGAGAGACAGAGCAGGACTATCATCCAGCACTGGAAGTGACCGACCCTAAACTGGAGCACCCCGTTTGAATGGCTTAAATGCCCTACGCGTGTCCCGCCTGATGGTGCACGCGCCTCACTTTAAATCTTGGATTGTCGGGCGCGCGTCCTAACGTTCTTTCGAGCCGCCTGCCCTTTGCGCGTTCGCGTATCATCCGGACTGCCGCTGCCCGCTCAGTTCGCTTTTCACAAGCAGCAGAATGTCCCCCACTTTCATCGCCCCGTATCTCTGTTATCTCTGCAAGCACATAGGAGATGGAGACGTTGGCCGTAGGCGCTTCCAGCCTCTTGTGCAGATGCAGCTTTAGGAAAGTTTATGAACACGTTGATAATACCCAGCTTTCAGTAAGTAGCGCCATAGCAGACGAAACCAATTTCGTTGCGGTGAAATGCTATTATTAAAAGACGTCTAGTTTTAATTAAGCTCCATGTGTACGCTATTATTTGGTTCAGTTTTTATTGTAATAATGTATTAATAGTGGATGTCCTCCACTCGGTTCTGTCAACTAGACCCGCCCCCCTTGCGCCTGCATGTCGCAGACTCGGCCTTCCGTGCCCCTGGCCGTCCACAGTCCGTAGAAAGAGAAGGAGAAGAGCTGCTGTACAGTTTTTACAATTCGAAAAAGAAAAGGAGCTGAAAAAGTTTTCTGACACGGAACAATACCACAACAGAACCAGGTATGGACTCACAGAATAAAAAGCTCAGTATATTTAAAGAAACTTTAGATCCATTTAACAAAACTAATGAGATGTACGATTATATACTGTATAGCGAATCCAAGTGTTCACTGTTTATCGTCATTACTGACATATCCTATTTTTAAGCATATCGTTTTCATTATTTTTTACCTCTTGTATTATTTCTTTTTAATATTATCTATATTAACTTTTAACTTATTTATGAGATGTTATGTAGATAATCTGTAATGCTAGTGTACAATATGAAAGGTATTTATGTTTATCGACGTCATTAATGTTTCTTAAATATCTTATTTAACTTGATTGTTCTGTAGTTAGGTTAGCTATTTATAAAAGCACGATAGCGCTTTCTGCCAAATTAGTATTACATATTATTTTTGTCTCGATTTCCATAGTCACATTTCTCCATAAAGGCAGAGAATATAAAAACAGCTTGGATTACATTGATTAAATATCAAAATGAATCCAAGTGCCCTCTTTGTAAAAAGCAGTGACTACAGCATCCTGAGTCATGAAGGCCACATTATGTAACAATACTGACGTTTAGATTTCTGAACTGGAACTTTTTAAAATATAGTTTAAGAAGCGGAGCTAATCCTGCATTTTCCACTGTTTACAGATGTAACACAGGGTGTGTCACCAGTGGCCATTTCCATTGTTGTTTTTGTTTAAAAGTCATTGTCACTTTAGAGGGGTCCTTTCATCGGATTGGCTGGCCCAGCACTGTCTCAGCCATGGAATGGCCAAATGGGGGAGGCAGCTTGATGGATGAGGTCTCCAGGACTCTAAAAATATCCAAATCTTATTATGTGATATCATCTACTGTTAAATTCTGCTCCGTACTTCTAAAATTTGTATTTTATACTGTACTGAGGATTTGTTCTGTTCTGTGTATTGTATTGTATTGTATTGTATTGACCCCCTTCTTTTGACACCCACTGCACGCCCAACCTACCTGGAAAGGGGTCTCTCTTTGAACTGCCTTTCCCAAGGTTTCTTCCATTTTTCCCTGCAAGGTTTTTTTTGGGAGTTTTCCTTGTCTTCTTAGAGAGTCAAGGCTGTGGGGCTGTCAAGAGGCAGGGCCTGTTAAAGCCCATTGCGGCACTTCCTGTGTGATTTTGGGCTATACAAAAATAAACTGTATTGTAAACAGTTTACTGTATGTCAGTATTTAATATTTGTCTTGGATTATTTTTTTACCCCTTGTATTAGGGCCTTCCAAGTCAGATTAATAGCCATGACTGTGGACTTCCCATGTTGATGATGTGACCATTTCATATTGTAACTATATCTTTTTTTGTATGTATGTATTTAATGTTGTGTCCAGCTTTCCAAAGGACCATTTTGTGGTGTCT
The DNA here is from genome assembly GCA_026402145.1 of Polypterus bichir lapradei. Lineage (NCBI taxonomy): Eukaryota > Metazoa > Chordata > Cladistia > Polypteriformes > Polypteridae > Polypterus > Polypterus bichir. Next base: position 190,730,552 of record JANRMT010062791.1, read on the forward strand.
CTGTATTTCATCCTTGAGCTCCCCTTCACTTTTAATGAGGTGTGTCTCAACTTTAGTCCTCTCTTCTTTCACTGCAGTATTTGTAGAGGGAGGATTATATCTGGTTGCTGGTTCCCATCTTTGTCACCTTCTACAAGTTGTATTGGATATTTGTGTTATGTTGATTTTATTTTATTATATTTGGTTTTTTTTCTTTTAATTTCAGCATACTGTCTATAGTGGTTTTGATGTTCCAGAAACGCCTACCTTTCAAAATCCAGATATTTAAAATGTATGTTTATAATGGTTTATATAAATATTTTTGTAACATTAAACTCCTTTTAACAACGTGACTCTGCTCAGTCCTCTTTAGAATGACATGCCGGCTTTGAGGAAGTGCTGGTGTTGAATGTTACTTGAGAACTCCAGCCCAAGGGGTAAATGAAATTTAAATTTCCTTTAATAACTTTCATTTAGTTCTGCGGTAATGTGGCAAATATACTTAGCCATATTGTAAGTCAAAGACAAAGAGTCAAAATGCTTACCATTCTAAACTTAGTGCTTCTTTTTGAAATCACTGAAGTAACTGCTCACATCGGACTGAGCGAGCAAACGCCTTGCTAAATGAAGGCCAAGAACCAAACAACAAATGAGAAGGTACAGAAATAATGGACAGCCAGGACAGGGTCATTTATTGTGCTTATTCTTTTGGTTCTTTTTTTAACATTTCCTTAGATAAATATTATTTTCTCTGTTTTAAGGTTTAGACTTTATTGAGCCATTAATGAGAAGACAGAGTAAAGACTTGCACTACATCTGAAATGAAAAAAAAGTCTTGCTATTCTGTTCCATAGCACTGTGTTCTGCAGGTTTCAGATCTTTACTTTTAGAAGAAACGTCAGCCTCCCTTCAACAACATCCAGCACAGGGCACTGATGAGCAGGTACAGACACATCACTTTATGAACTTCCATAAGAAAGATGAATTACATGTTGTTGATGTTGGCTTACAATGCCTATGGTATAGTGAATAAAATGTATAAAAAGACTTCATGCTTGTCTCAGATGCTGACTGTTAATCGTTAAGCAGTAGGAGTCAAAGCCCAAAAGACTAAAAGCCTGTTTTACATCTTCTGACAAACTGGAGTTTCAGTACAACTCTTAAAGACCTTAAAACATTTGAAATGCATTGTGTTCTGTCTTAATAATAGTGTATGGTAAGAAACATTGAAGACTTGTAGAATCTGCAATCGAAAGCAGTAATGTTGATAATGTATAACAAATTCAGAATATACTGTACATTATTTTTTTTAAATGTGGAGGAAAAGGCTATAAGCTTTTCAATGACCACTTTTCTTTCTTTTTTTTAAATAAAACATATTACAGCAACACAAAATCCTTCAGCATCTTACCGATGCAGAGAAGTGGTGTGCTGAGAACATTTCTGTGTTCAGAGGGCACATCTCACTCCCTTCATTACTGTCAATGGACAACGACGACATTGAGGAGGCCCTTCAGAAATTTGAGTTGTTATCTGAATTTCTAGAAGAAGAGGAGAGGGAATATGTCTTTAGACCCTTCATCATCCTTTTTTCACATATGAAAGACATGCATCAGTTTTTAGATAACGTGAGAGGAAAAAGGAAAATGACTGTGTTTTGTGAGAAAATGTATCAAACATACATGGCCCTCATTGTTCAGATACAACCTACAATTCTTGTTTTATATTTTATATATTCTTTAACTTTTTTGTAATAAATGTTGCAAACCAACTTCATCTTTACAGTCCATTGTCTCAGATCTGCACTTCTTAGTGTTATGTATTAAAATAATATTTTATAAGATAGGGCAACGCAATTTTTATTTTTAAATCACATTTACAACAGCAGCCAGAACTGAACCAAAGTGCTGTACAAGAAAGAGTAAAAGAAGCAGTTCAAATATACCGTATGTACACAGCACAACACTGAAAGAATAACCAACCATTACATAAAAGATAAACTCACACCCTTACATACACATTGATAATCATGAATGTACAGGAGCCAACCTATACACACAATGTCAACTTCTTTCAGGGTCAAATGGCAGCAAGAAGAAATAAGACTTTGATGATGACTTAGAAATAGCCGGTGCTGGAGCAGATCAAATATAATAAGGTAAGCCATTCCAAAGAAAAGCAGCAGCCACCACAAACACCCGATTCCTCCTTTGCTTCAGCCTCAACCTCAGCACAACTAAGAGCCTCTGGCTAGCAGACCGCAGGGCTCTTGTTGGCACATACAAGTGAAGAAGTTCCAAGAGGCAAGATGGGGCTGATCCATTCAAACATTTGAAAGCAAGAAATAGAATTTTAAAATCAATTCTGAAATGGACCAAAAGCCAATGAAGTGAGGTCAGTATTGGTGAAATATGGCCACACTTGTGAGAGCCTTCAATAAGTGAACAGCAACGTTGTGGAATAGTTGTAGGGGTCGTAACAGGGCCTGATCAACACTTGCATACAAAGAGCTGCAATAGTCCAAATGAGATGTTGTAAAAGCTTGGATGACCTTTTCAAGACCACTGAAAGAAAGAAAAACCTTTTCTTTAAAAAGTCTCAGCTGGAAAAGCTTCATTTAACCTCACAATTTATCTGTTTGTCGAATTTGAATGAGCTGTCACAGATCACACCTGGGCTCCTAACTGAAGCTTTATGATACATACTGTATATTACAAGGGGTCCAAGAGCAACATCAGAAACATTTAAACTTTGTTAACTTTTGGACACCATGATCACAGTTTTATTATCATTTAGTTTAAGAAGATGCATTGCCATCCAGGTTTTAATATCATTCAAGCACATATGGAGGGTCTGTATTTTCTCGCTTTGATTTTAGTGGTAAATATATTTGAGTGTCATCAGCATAGAGAAGCCATACTTGTTAACAATGGAGCCTAAAGGTAACATGCATATCAAAAAGAGAACTGGTCCAAGGATGGAACCCACAAGTAAGAGGAGCTACAGAGGATGAGAACTCACCCAAATGAATAGAAACGCTCTTATTTCTTAGATAAGATTTAAACCATTTAAAGGCATTACCTTGGATGACTACAAATTGTTCAAGGCA
>JANRMT010062791.1:190750411-190761119 GCA_026402145.1 Polypterus bichir lapradei
GCAAGGTGGTCAGCAGGAACAGGGTTCTCTCCTTTTGAATTGTTATAAGGATGACAACCTCGGGGAATATTGGATATTTTAAAAGAAGGATGGGAAGAAGAGGCTCTTCCCTCTACCAATATATTAGAATATATCGCACAGTTACGCGATAGATTTGGGAAAATTCAACCGATATTAAAAAGCCACTGTCACAAAGATGAGTCACAGACATCATAAAGGATTGGGGCAACCACCAGTATATTGTTTCCCGGCTTCAAAATTGAAGTAAGCTGAAAAGAGATGTTCACAGGTTTGAGTCCAAAATAGTTCGGATATTATGGAGGTAAGATGGCAGCTTTAAAGGCCGGTAAGGGAAATTACGTCATCAGACCTGGAACCGGAAGATATGTCATCATTGGTGCCAGAACCCTGCAGGATTTTCCATGCAGAGAGATTGAGAGAGAGACAGTCAGCGCACCCTGCTGCCCCCTGGTCTGGTGTGGTATTTCTATCATTTAGGCCATTCAGCTGTCTCCTAATCACACATTTGTGACAATATATTTATATAACACTGGCCCTTGTAGGACACTACTCTTACAACCACCCAGTTCTGATAGGGTTCCTCACACCATAACCTTCTGCTACCTGTGTTTAGACAATTCTGCACCCATCTGCACACCATACCCTGAGCTTTCACTTCTTTTAGTTTAGTGGCATCTTATCAGATACATTCTGAAAGTCCAGATAAATAATATCATCTGCTCCACTTTGATCCTATCCTTTGGTTGGTTCCTCATAGATTCCCAGCATGTTAGTAAAACACAACCTCCCTCATCTGAATCCATGCTGACTGTTTAGTAAAACTCCTGTTCTTGCCATGTGTCACTCAATCTTTTCCTTAATAATTCCTTTCATTTATTTTCCTGTGATACTTCAATTTTCCCAATCACCTTTTCTATAAAATGGGATTACATTTTATATTTCACTATCTGTCTATTGTAATTCCTCTTTATTGTTCAAAATACTGAAAGAGTGTCTTTGGCTGCAATATTTCTCTTTAACTGTCTTTTAGAGACCTCATATCTTTCCTTATGGTTGCTCTCAAATGCACCACTGTTAGCATTGGGGTTATTCATCTTAAATGACTTATTCAGATGTTCTTTTTTTTCCTTTGCAGCTCCTTTTTTACCTCCTTATTTTTCAACTGCAGAGATGCTCTTAATTACTTTGAATCCATCGTAAAACATATGTAAAACGTTTAACTTCTTTCTGCTAGGAAATCACAGTTACTCTTGCCTGTTTATGGCTATGACACCGACTTGCCGGCAACTGCAAAAGCTTTCTCCACCCTCTGCCTCACAAACCCAAAGGCTGGAGTAGGACTGGAGTAACATCTGCTGTTGTGTGAATCACAAAACAAAACAAAAAAAACAAACAAAAAAACACCATTGTAAATAGAAAATGTTAAAAACTAAACTGCTTCACTGCTCCTTAATAGCTACCAAAAAAAAAAAACAAAGTATTTAGGAGCAAAAGTCATAATTAATGCAAACTCACATAGCAGGATCACAGACTAGCACAGAACACACAGCCTTTATCACTTTATGATTTAAGAATGATGTCAATATGTCAGTCTAAGTTGTTTCTCCAATCCACTACTTCAATGTGTAATCCAAAGGTTTGACGTTTCATCCAGATACTTCTTTAAGGATGTCACAAGAACCTTAGAAGAACTGAAGAGATGTGTAAAGCTGGCAAATGTGATAAAAGAATTTTGTAAGACCTGGGTGTACGTCAATGCATAGAAAGCCATACTGTCTACAAAAATGGAGGAAACTCACTACTGAAAAGGGCAACCCACAAAGATCACAGCATGAAAGCAGAGGTGAATAGGAACCCAGACAGGCAGAGCAAAGAGCCTGCAGAAGACTCCGGGACTTGTGAAAGTCTCTGTCCTTGTGTTCTTATGAAGAAAAGCGTAAGAATGTAGTTTATAGAAGGACAACACCAAAGAAATCAATGCACTCTAGCAAAACCACCACTGCACATCTGAAAACTTGTAAAAGATTGTCATGATGTTCCAGAACAGAAAATGTTTTATGAATGAATGAGACAAAAGTTGAAGTCTTTGGTCAAAACAAGCAACACCATGGTTGGAGGGAATATAAAAGCGCACATCGATACTACATCATCAAGGTGAAGGGAGCATCATGGTTTGGCCTGCATATTAATTCATGGCCTGGAACACGTGACATGATCAATGGTCAATGAATTGAAAATATTATCAAGAAATCTGACCGAAAAATATCAGGATAGTAGAAGCTTAACAAAAGCTGAGTGATAATACAGGACAATGAACTCAACAACACAAGAAGAAATCAAAAACAGAAATGGTTAAACATACGCTAACTGGTGTTATGGAATGGCCAATAAGAGACACGAGATGCTGTGGCCTGACCTAAAGAGAACTGATCAGAAAAGGGCTCTCAGGGATGAAGGAACTGAAAAGGTGTGGAATGAAGGAATGGATTAAAATTCATTGCTGATCAATAGCTACAAAAAGTTATGTTTAGGTCATTACTGTTAAAGAAGGGCCAACCAGTTTGTAAAGATAGGAGGGTCATGGAGTGGACTGTGAATGTTTAAACGATGTGTTCAGAACTGACAAGAAGCCGTCCAATTGTTTGTGTTATTACAGTAGTTTAGGACAACTGAGGCTCTCTGAAATCAGAACTTAGTTGAAGATCGGACTATATTGTTAAGAGGAATTAATATGGATACCCTGAATCACATCTTGCCTGAAGAAGGGGCCTGAGTTGCCTCGAAAGCTTGCAGATTGTAATCTTTTTAGTTAGCCAATAAAATGTGTCATTTTGCTTGGCTTTTCTCTACATTCATAATGGCTAACACGGTACAACACCTTAGTACTATGGATACCCAGGAAATTCCAGAGGGATCAATACCTTTGTCTTGTTCTTGGACATTTGTATAGCACTCTTTATCAAGGATAGGCTGAGGACTTTTACATAAAGTCACTATAATGGAAGAATAGCAAATTGCTAAACCTTACATAACAATAGATGAAATCTCACACTAAATTTAAACACACAATAAAATAAAGTATTTTCTCTCCATTTCTAAGTTTCTCATAAAAATCACAAGACCCAACATTTCAAGCTCATAAACTCCAACCCTAAATCTTACACATTTTTATTTTGCACTTACTTTTTCCAGACATCTTCGATGGTGGTTGCTTATTTCTCTGAGCTCTAACAGATGTAGTTTCCTCAGCCCTCTTTAGTTCAGACTCTAATGATTCAGACTTCACATTGATAGAAGGCTCTGGAGATGAAAAGTGTCTGCTCTGAGAAGAGTCTAACCTGGTCACCACTTCATCTTGACACCCATCATGAAGGTTGTCTTCTTTTACACTGCCCAGCTTTGTATGGTTATGTGTCTCAATACTGACAGACTTCTCTTCAGGTTTTTCTTTAATGCCCACTGGCTGCAGTTCACTGTCCTCCTCCTTGATGCTCAGACTTTCCTGTTTAAGGTAGATGGACTCCCACTCAGAGTCCTCCTCCTTAATATTTACAGTTTTCTCCATGATATTTGTGTCCACATTACAGGTCTCCCGTTTCACATCCATTGAGATGTTCCAGTAAACAGCAGCTTTTTCTTTTTGTCTATGAAAAGAACAGGAATCAACTTCATTAAAACTTCATCACTTATATCTAAAGACACTTGAATATCATTTTAGAACAGGCTCTATGTTACGGTTTATGTAAAGTTAGACAGTTTGTAGCATGCTGACAGTAACTCAATGCTCTTCATTTCAGATTATTAGAATCTTGGGAGTAGAGTGAAGGTCCAACAGACTGTGAAACAAGAAGACCATCTTACAGAGTTGTAGGTCAGCAGTATTCACTACTTGAATTAAACATACAGTGCTGCTGGGGTCACAGAGTTGTCTTATCAGATTATGTTGATGAAGGCTTGCTCAAGTAGGGGCACAGGATTGTGTTAAGAAACAGAAAAGTCTGGAGGGAGGAGATGAAAGAGGAGCTGCAACAGGAGAAGACAAGCAAGTGAAATAAGGGGTTTGTTAGCTTAGGCTGACAGGTATAACTGATGGTGCGTAACTTCTATTTTTGTTCTAGGTTTGATAAACCTTTTCAATTCATTAAAGGCCACCAGTCCTCTCTTTACCCACTGAATCAATCATAACTTTTGATTGTGCTTTCAGATTTAATCAAACCTCCTTGTTCTCACTAAATGTTTTAAAGTGCATTGTTCTGTTAAACTGTGACCATCCCTTCTTCATTAGCAAATAGCCGATTGACCTGACTTAAGCTACTTAACTACACCGCCATAACAGGGATGGATGTGTGTCGTGTTAAAAGGAAAAAGTGTTTTAACTCCATAAGAAAGGGCACAGCAGGCTCTTTTCAATTAGGCCGCATTCCTTCAATGTGGGAGGTGACATAATTCACATCTTCTATCACATTCTGGTGACCAGTGTGATTTTCTACATTGCAGTGTGCTGAGCTGTGTATATCAATGTCAAGAGAGGCCAACTGAATAAACAGGCTAATTAAAAGGGCAAGATCAGTCATGGGACGCACCCTGGACCCCCTGGAGTTCGTAGCCGAGGAGAGGATTAAAACAAAACTGAGTGTCATTATGAACAATGCTGCACATCCTCTCTCTAAAACACTAAAATGGAGTTCTTTCAAATCATTCCTCATAAGTGTGTTAAGAAACACTACGGGATTTCCTTTATACCAACAGTAATACATCTGCTAATGTCTCACGCTGACTGCAACAGCCAATTCAGAACTTTTCTTTCGTTTTATTTTTCTTGCTTTATATTCATTCTGGTGTGTGTGACTGACTGAGGGGGCAGGAGAGGCAAACATTTGAGCTGCTGGTTGTTTTTAAATTGATTTCATGATCTTGAGTTTATTTTGTTTCAGCAGGTAGATCTTGCTGATTGAGATCAAGAGCTGGTACTGTGATTGTCTCAGTGAACACTGAAGAGGTAAATCTTAGCCCTACTTAATAATTAGTACACAAATAGATTATCAAAAATCAATATGCTTTTTATGTTATGTTTAACAGTGGCTGTTTTTGGCCTCTGTTTCTTCAAATTGTGACAATTTTTGAATTAGTGTATTTACCAGCTTTCTGCTGGTCAGTTGAAAGTGGCATTTGGAGTTGTAAATCAAACCTTCACCACTTTCTCTTTAAACTTTGTCAAATGAGCTTGGAATGCAGAAATACACAGTAAGTAATCAAAATGTAGAGTAGGAAGTGGTAACAGTGTGACTGGACGATGTGAAATAGGAAATGGACTCGAAAATGTTAAGTGAACAGGAGACACACACACTGATGATTGAATAGAAAAGACACGCAGGTGGCCACAGGGGGATTGACTCGAGTCAAGTTCAGCGCTGGGCTGGAGTTCGCGCTGCTCGCCCCTCACTAAAAATCCTGTGCAGTAACTCTGAGTTGAGCGAATGAGAAATTACACATCCATAAAACGGTATCTCCAAACCCCGAATACTTATCTTTGTTTGTCTCTCCGTGATCAAATTGTTAATGTGAAGACTTTTCAGTGAAACATGGCACTCTCAAATAACCTTACAGTTTTTATATAACTTAATATGAATCTATGAATCAATTTACAGTCATCACCATATTTTAATAATTGTTGTAATGTTAATTTACCAATTCCTAGAGATTTAAAATGTTAAACTTGATGTAATTTACATGACACACACCCTAATAATACACGCTGTACAGTCTCTAGCTGATTATGTGATCTGCATACTCCAGGCTGGTGTTGCCTTGTCTTGAATTGTGTATAAATTAACCTAATATGCCCAATCCCGATGCATGTTAATATCATTTCCTCTGTTCTTGTTCTGCCCCCTTTTCCTATGAATCTAACTCTGCTTTCTACTCTGTACATATGCCTTCCCTTACTGTCAGTGTTTCACATGATTTGCCACATCTCATCGATTTTCAGTCGTGTCAGTAGGGCTGGGCAATATGACTCAAAATTCAAATTGCGATATTTTTGGACCAAAAGTCAATATACGATATGCAACGATATTTTTTTCCTATCTATTATTACTTAAAAAAGAGGCCACACATTTATATTGCTCTTTAGTTATTTACATGAAATTGCAAACTTACAACTTTTCATCATAGGCATAAACCAAAATATACTCATTAATGCAATTGTGGCAGGGACGTGTTTTGTTGTGTTTTCAGAAGAGTTCTCGCGAAGTTTAATACATTCTTAGTACTTCGTAACGTGTTTTGTTTTGAAATGATTGAAGAGGTTCGAGGTGTTGCCGCTCTTCGTTCCTACTTCTCTCTTACAAACTTTACATATAACAGACTTTTGTTCTGTATTATTTTGTCTAAAGCCAAACCACTTCCAAACAACGGAGATCACATTTGTACCTTTTTTTGGCACTAAATCATCGCTGATAGCCGTACTCGTTTCTGCCTCCGTCTCAGCCATTGTTGTTACTGTTTAAGATAAGCAGGAGGCGGGGTTTAATCGCAATGACTGCATTTAGGATGTGCTACAATTAGCAGAAATAACGCACCACACACTTGTAGTGTTTAATAAAACATATTACATAATATATCGCGATAGGTTTGTTTTCAAACGATGCATTAAAAATACTATTCATATTGTGCCACTCGATATATATCGCACAGGCCTACGTGTCAGACTGTTAACTTCAGATTTACTGAATGTTAATTCTAATTCAATAATATAAGATGTTTAGTTGCTTTTATTGCCAAATCATCAGTAATTTTGCTTCCTTTGACTCCATTATGTGCTGGGACCCATAAAAAACTAGCATATCAACTCAAATTCTCTGATATAATATTTAAAGTACTGTAGCAGATCAGTTTGAATTCGCTCTGCTACACCACAAATTTCAAAGATGTCCACCAGGAGCACATCACAGAGGCTGAGAGACACGGCGCAGGTCAGTCATAGGCATCTCGACACACACACACACACACGGGATACTCCGAGGCGAGCGCTGTTAGTATTCATTGATGCAAACTCTGTAGCTGAAATACTGTACTGTGGATGTAAAGTGTAATGTGACTAAAAGTAAGTGCTGCACAACTAAATACAGCTGTCATTCAATATGAAACAGCGCCTGGACATCACTTTACATGCCTTGTGGTGAAAAGAGAAGCCGGGGAGTTTTATGGAGGTTGACATTAAAGGTCCACTTGAGGGCTAAAGCTAAAGAGAAGTGCAGATTAACACAGCTCTCTATGTGAATACAAGGTGGTGCAACTCTGGACATGTAAACGTCAAAATCTCCACTTGCTGCAGGGACATCGCACTGTTGGCCGTAAGTCTGCATCCCTATTACTTTCCCAGAGAGTTTGGACACGTCATTGTTGTTATTGTTTACATCCCTCATCGGGCGGACGTGGAGATAGCGAGTGACATCATCTACTCCGCTGTTGCTAAACTACAAACACAGCACCCGAAGGCACTTTTGCTAATCGCTGGAGACATTAACCATGTGACGCTGGACAAAACATTACCTGCCTTCTCCCAGTATGTGGATTGTAACACCCGGGAAAACAGGACTATTGACCTACTGTATGCAAACGTTAAAGATGCATACACCGCCACCCCGCTGCCTGCGCTTGGGAAAGCAGATCATAACCTGTTCCTGCTTCAGCCTCACTACAAACCAAGAGTGAGGGAGCTACCTACAACCACACACTCATTCAGGAAGTGGTCCCCTGAGGCAGAGCAGGCTCTGAGAGACTGCTTTGGTACTACGGACTGGGATATCCTGCAGGGGTCACATAGTGAGAATATTGAGGAGGTTGTTGACTGCATTACTGACTACATCAACTTCTATATGGACATTGTAGTTCTAGTAAGAACAGTACAATGCTATGCTAACAAGCAGCCATGGATTACAAGTGACATTAAGGGCCTTTGAACCAGAAGAAAATGTCTTTTAAAGGCGGTGATCAGCATGAGCTCAAGCGCTTGCAGAAGGAACTCCGAGTCCAGCTCAGGGTGGCGAAGGAGCAGTACAGGAGAAAGGTGGAGCAGAAGTTGCAGAATAACAGCATGAAAGAAGTGTAAGATGGAATGAAGATCATCACTGGCTGCAGCTCGAAGCAGGGTGCCACCATCAAGAGAGACGTAAAGCGAGCAAACCAAATGAACAACTCCTTTAACAGGTTTGACCACCCTAACCCACTCTCACCTCGGAATACTGCACCCTCCACCCATCATTCTGCTGATACTAGCATAGGAGAGACATCCTCCCCCACAATTACAGCAGCCCAGGTAAGCAGAGAGTTGAGAAGACTTTCTGCAAGCAAAGCAGTGGGTCCAGATGGAGTAACGCCATGACTGCTGAAGGCCTGTACATTGGAACTGGGGAGTCCTCTACAGCGCATCTTTAACCTGAGCCTGGAACAGGGGAGAGTCCCGAGGTTTTGGAAAACATCTTACATCACCCCAGTCCCAAAGGTATCATGTCCTAGTGAGCTGAATGACTTCTGGCCTGTCACCCTGACGTCACATGTGATAAAGACCATGGAGCAGCTGCTGCTTCACCCCCTGAGGCCACAGGTCTGCCACTCCCTCGACCCTCTGCAGTTCACATACTAGGAGAAGGTGAGAGCATAGGATGCCATCATCTACATGCTACACCGATCCCTCTCCTACATGGACAGAGGCAGTGGTGCTGTAAGAATTATGTTTCTGGACTTCTCTAGCGCCTTCAACACCATCCAACCTCTGCTCCTCAGAGACAAGCTGACAGAGATGGGAGTGGCATGAATCGTGGACTATCTTACAGACAGACCTCAGTATATGCGTCTCGGGAACTGCAAGTCTGGCATTGTGGTTAGAAGCACAGGAGCACCACAGGGGACTGTACTTTCTCCGGCCCTGATCAGCCTTTATATATCAGACTTCCAATACAACTCAGAGTCCTGCCACGTGCAAAAGTTCACTGACAACACTGCTATGGTGGGCTGCATCAGGAGTGGGCAAGAGGAGGAGTACAGGAACCTAATCAAGGACTTTGTTAAAATGGTGCGACTCAAACCACCTACACCTGAACACCAGCAAAACCAAGGAGCTGGTGGTGGATTTTAGGAGGCCCAGGCCACTTCTGGACCCCGTGATTATCAGAAGTGACTGTGTGCAGAGGGTACAGACCTAAAAATACATGGGAGTGCAGCTGGATGATAAATTGGACTGGACTACCAATTCTGATGCTCTGTGCAAGAAAGGACAGAGCCGACTATACTTCCTTAGAAGGCTGGCGTCCTTCAACATCTGCAATAAGATGCTGCAGATGTTCTATCAGACGGTTGTGGTGAGCGCCCTCTTCTACATGGTGGTGTGCTGGGGAGGCATCATAAAGAAGAGGGACACCTCACGCCTGGAAAAACTGGTGACGAAGGCAGGCTCTATTGTAGGCATGGAGCTGGACAGTGACATCCGTGGCAGAGCGATGGGTGTTGAGCAGGCTCTGGTCAATCATGGTTAATCCACTGCATCCACTGAACAGGATCATCTCCAGACAGAGGAGCAGCTTCAGCGACAGACTGCTGTCACCGTCCTGCTCCACTGACAGACTGAGAAGATCGTTCCTCCCCCCACACTATGTAACTCTTCAATTCCACCTGGGGGGGGGGGGGGGATAAAAGTTAACATCATACAAAGTTACTGTCTGTTAAACCTGCATTTTTATCACTCTTTAATTTAATATTGTTCTTATCAGTATGCTAATGCTGGATTATGTGAATTTCCCCTTGAGGATTAATAATCTATCTATCTGGATCTGCTATCAGAAAAGCCTCTGCCTTTACCAGTAACATCCCTCCCTCGTGAACACATCTTCAAGGTCCAAATAGACAATCAGTAAAAGTTGTATTAGACAAAGCACAGTATAACAACAAAACATTTTCTTAAATAAAAATGATGGTTCTCCTGTATCTACCATTCCTAAACAATCTTCCTGTTACATGAGCACAATCCCAGTCACCAACACAATTACCGTGCATGTACCCCCCCCCTTATCGATCAAGGAAAGGACAAATTCAAACTGATTACTTTAATATTTAATAATTCAAACCCATCAACCTTCAATCATTAGCCATAGCAACAACTGAAATTGTCAGTCAAACGTTTTGATTTGTTACTCATGTGAAACAAGAGGCATTTACTTTTGATAAATCTTTACAAATCAATGAAAAGAGGCAAAGGGGTGGGGGTATTTATGAGTAGAGAGCATTATGGTGAGGGAGGAGTCGTGACCCATAATATTAAAGCTCTTGTTTGCAGTATTTCACATTCTAACAGTCAGCATTTAAAGAGGCATAATTTAGAGTTGTGTTTCTTGACCCTAATTATTATTCAGGCACAATCATTTAAAATGTATTGATGACCTACAAACATTAATTTCACCTGACATTTCCATCAAGCACAGTTCAAATGAAGCTCGATGGATATAAGGATTTGAAATGCCAAGGGGACAAGCACAGTGGAAATTAGCACCTCGTGGTTCAAAGGACGCTTTATGAAGCCGCGACCCATTCAAAGCCATATAGTGCCGTACAGTACTTTATTACAAGTCTACGAAACATTTGATATTTAACCCTCTAGTGATATTTTCTAATTTGTATTGATATTACACAC
>JANRMT010062791.1:190761219-190773488 GCA_026402145.1 Polypterus bichir lapradei
TTTAAAGATATTGAGTGTCTCTGATATCACATATGTTACAGCCATTACGATAGACAGGCCACCAGCAATAAATACGTACAATGCAAGAAAAATAGTATACAGTAAATGTGTGTACAGTAAAACTAAACGTACGTATATGTACTAAGCACTGTAAGAAGAAAATTAATTATGGTTACTCACCAACAATGACACGATGACTTGTCTGATAACAATGAGTTTAATTTTACTGCACAACAAAGGAGAGCGTTACAGCCCTTGTAAAGGAGCCACTTCAGGCGATTGTGTAGCACTGCCGTTGTTCTTCTTCTGGCAGTCTTCAATCCAAATCCCTAAAGCAGATTCCATCCAGACTACTGCCTTATTACATCCACTTACAACTCGTTTTGCACCCTGGTTAAAAGGACACTGCGGGCGTAGATCTTATATTCCTTTCCTACTTTTTAAATAAAAAGAATTGTAGCCTTCAACAAATCCAAAACGTTTACCTTTTCGGCAATCGTTAACATCTTCTTCTTGCGCTTGGGCACGGCCCCTGAAGCAGTAGCAGATTGTTTTGGAGTCATAATGAAGGGCTCGACTATGCACAAAGATAAACACAAAAGAGCACAACTCTTTACACAGCGAAACACGTTGATGCTGAATGAGACTTCCTGGTTAACACTGCATTCAGCACGCAGGAACTCAACTGCGTGCTCTGATTGGTTAGCTTCTCAGTCAGGAGAACTTAACCTCGTGCTCTGATTGGTTAGCTTCTCAGCCACCCGCCAATAGCGTCCCTTGTATGAAATCAACTGAGCAAACCAACTGAGGAAGCATGTACAGGAAGTAAAAAGACACATTGTCCGCAGAACCCGCGAAGCAGCGAAAAATCCGCGTTATATATTTAATTATGCTTTCATATAAAATCTGCGATAGAGTGAAGCCGTGAAAGTCGAAGCGCGATATAGCGAGGGATTACTGTATTCTGTCTTGTTCCTACTGACCTTCATTCCTCTCATCTCTAGAGCATATCTCCAACTCCACAGGATCTCCTCAACCTGCTCCCTACTATCACTACAGGTCACAATGTCATCAGCAAACATCATAGTCCACGGGGACTCCTGTCTAATCTTGTCTGTCAACCTGTCCATCACCATTTCAAATAAGAAAGGGCTCAGAGCCGAACCCTGATGTAATCCCACTTCCATTTTGAATGCATCTGTCACTCCTACCGCAGACCTCATCACTGTCATACTTCCCTCGTACATATCCTGTACAACTCTTACGTACTTCTCTGCCACTCCCGACTTCCTCATACAATACCACAGCTCCTCTCGAGGCACCCTGTCATATATGCTTTCTCCAGGGGCCTCATGTATAAACGGTGCGTACAGACAGGAATGTTGTGTAAGAATGTTTCCACGTTCAAATTGCTATGTATAAAACCTACACTTGGCGTAAAGCCACGCACATTTCCACTGTACCTCATACCCTGTCGTACGCAAGTTCTCTGCTCGGTTTTGCAGACTGGCGGCACCCAGCGTCAAAGCAGTGCTACTGTTCCTGTGTGGTTATCCTTTCTTATCCTGACGCGGCTTTATAAATACACTGAAATTAATCACATATTGTTTATTAGTGTAATGCATGTGATTGTATTTAACCAGTAACAATATAATGGTCCACGAAATAGCCATAGTAGTCCAAATACCATAACTGCTTTAGCGTTGTTACTCTCACTGCACCTTCTTCTTATTTCAGTTGCTCCCATTAAAGGATGCCACAGCGGATCATCTTTTTCCATATTACTCTCACTGCACCACTCGGAGTATTTATATCACTGTATCTGAGTGGGGAATCACGGCAGCAGCTGATCGGAAAGATAATTATCGGTATACGCATCAAACACACGCTGCCTCAGCCACGGCAAAACTTTTCAAAGCCTTTCCTGTATGGACCTCGCGGTTCAGTTCATCCAGTTCATCATCAAACAGTTTCATCCCAAGAACTATAAACACACTCAGTCAAATTCTCCTTGTAGGACTGTTTGTACTTATAAGTACAATTACCCCACTGTAAACTTGCACTACAGTTATAATATTGCACAACCAGCACCACTTTATAAAGTGAGTATTTACATATGATGACAATATCATTTTTAAGATGAAATGCAGCAAAATATGTTGATTATATTATACAGATAAAACTTCATTTAAATAATCTGTATTGTTAATAATTACACATGTGAGGACACGGTGCCACAGCGCTAGCAAGTTCCTGCCTCGCGCTGTATATTTACTGAGGCTGGCGCGACACTGGAAGGATAGCCAGATAGAATAATTAAACACGTACTATGAAGATATTTCAATGTTTCTTAAAAGTGTTGAAGACTCGTCGTCGTAAGCTTACAGATGGCTTAACGTCTATTACAGAGCTGATTGTGTGGCGATTGGGTATTTGGGGAAAGAAAAGTAAGGACAGGAATTGGAGGTTAGTATGTTTGAAAGAGACAGTACTGCTACAATAAATTATTTCATCAAAGGTCGTGCATCTTGTGTGAGACAGGAACAATCACTGCGCCATCGTGCTCCCATGTTTAATAACATGCTTTCATTCCAATCATCATGAAAATGATATCGCGTATACATCTCAGTATTTTAATTATTCAGAGAGCTGTAATCTTACGAATGTAATGGATTCTGTGCCCTGTCGGAGAAAGGGAAAGAACGAAAGCATGTAGTGATTCACGCACATAGAACATCAAATACAAAACAAACCATTTAACGTGCTACTTTAGTTACGATAGGATTTGAGAAACTAGTAAATTAAATGATTTTAAGATAAAGTTAATGATGTTCTACTTTAATGACAAAATAAACTGTGTGATTAAAGTGGAAATTTCGAGATTAAAGTTGACATTTCGTACTTTTTTCCCACTGTGTGCCTATTTTTTTTTTTGTCTGTACCCTAATAAGCTTTCATATGACACTCAGACGGTGGGCTACAGCTAGCCTTTTCACAGCAACTTTGATATGTGACTTCTTTTTTATTTTGGCACTGTGCGACTTTGAACTTGAGCTTTCAAGTTTCTCCGAGACGCTATGCCACTCGATCAACTTCCTTTGTTGATTATACCATTGTTTTTCCTTTGCCTCCACTTGGTATTCGCTGAAATTCTTAGATTTTCCTCCATGCTTTTCCCATTGTCTTTTGACAGAATGCTGAGCTTAAGGGCTATTTATATTGATTTGCATATTCAAAGAGGCGTAATTCTGGCAGGAGTTGGGGCGGCACAGCACGCACATGCACGAGCGTTACTTTACATGCTGACCGGGATTTATGTAGCTGAAGAACACGGAAGTTGACGAACGCACAGATTCCTGCATCTGGATTTTTCTGTGGGTAAGCACATTTCAGCTTTTGTGCTTACGTCATGTTATAGTTTGAGTTCTATGCACGGCGTTATGCACGAGGCCCCAGGTCTACAAAGACACAATGCAACTCTTTCTGGCCTTCTCTAAACGTCTCCATAAACACCCTCAGAGCAAACATTGCATCTGTGGTGCTCTTTCTTTGCATGAAACCATACTGCTGCTCACTAATCATCACCTCACTTCTTAACCTAGTTTCCATTGCTCTTTCCTATAACTTCATGCTGTGGCTCATCAATTTTATCCCCCCTGTAGTTACTACAGATCCTGTACATCCCCCTTATTCTTAAATATTCGCACCAGTACACTTCTTCTCCACTCCTCAAGTATCCTCTCACTTTCCAAGATTCCATTTAACAATCTGGTAAAAACTCCACTACCATCTCTCCAAAACACCTCCATGCTTCCACAGATTTGTCATCTGGACTAACGGCTTTTCCATTCTTCATCCTCTTCATAGCTATATAATGTAATAAAAATATTTTGCTGCCTTTCATGTTCAAAATGATATCGTCATCATATTTTTATATGCGCTGTATAAAGTGGCTGAGGTTGTTCAGTGTTATAAATTTATTGCAAGTTTACAGTGAGGTGATTGTATTAATAAGTACAAACAGTTCTACAAGGAGCACTTGAACTGATTGAGTGCATTTAGAGCTCTTGGGATGAAGATGTTTTTGAACTGCAGTGTCCCTACAGGAAAGGCTCTGAAGTGTTTGCCATAAGAGAGCAGTTCAAGTAGACAGCATGGCTGAGGCAGCGTGTGCTCGATGCTGTATCCCGATAATTCTCTTTCCGATCAGCTGCTGTAGAGCTATGATTCTACACTCGGATACAGTGGGATAAATACTTCAGAGTAACAACGCTAAAGCTAATATGGTATTTGGAATAGTTTAGCCATTCCATTAACCATTATATTGTTACAGGTTAATTACAATCAGATGCCTTAAATTAATTAACAATATGTGGTTAATTTCAGTGTATTTGATAAAGCCGCGTCAGGGATGTGGACCTGAAAAATAAAGGGAAACCACAATGGAATAAAAGCACTACATTGATGCTGGGTGCCGGCAGTTTGCATAATCATGTGGGAAATTTGCATATGCCAAGGATTTAGCTGGCATAAAAATGTGCGTGGCTTTACACCAAGTTTAGTTTTTATACATCACGATGTGAGCGTGGAAACGAGAGTATGCAACATTCTTGTGCATACACACCGTTTATACATGAGGCCCCAGGCGTCCAATGACCTTCTTCCTGCAGCACCTCCTGGTGTGGCAGAAGTGCTGCTAAACAGGGCCCAGTAAACATCCAGGCACCTCCTGAGGGTGGCAATGGGCCCCAACAAGGTTCAGCTTCCATGCTCCACACCTGTGGCCCCGTTGCAAGCCAAACGGGCTGTCCTCTATCGGTCTGGGGGAGTCAGTATCCAGAATAAGCCCTCTCTCCCTGTCTTTCTCTGCTGAAGGCATCACTGTTGGTAATGGGCCCAGGCAGTCTGTCACACCACAGATTGTTGTTAATGTTCAGATCAAGGAACTGAGAGAGCCATGACAAAACCTTAAGCTTGGACCACTTGAGGAGTCCATTATGAATTGTGGGGTGCAGTTCTGATCATTATCCTTTTGTAGAAGCCATACTCTTTTCATTTTTAGCTTTTATAAATGGTGTGATGTTTGCTTCAGAATTTTCTAATATTTAATTGAATCCATTCTTCCCTCTAACAGTGAACAGTTCCTGGAGCTCCTGGCTTCAACACAAGCCTAAAACGTGTTTGATCTTCTCCCATCCTTAACAGTCAGAGACGTTTTCTTGTCATGGAATTCTGTGCCCTTTTTCCTCCAAACACACCTTTGCACATTTGGCCAAAGTTATTTTTTGACTTCATCAGTTCACATGGTTTGGTTCCAAAATGCATCAGGCATGTTTAGATGTTCATCTGCAACCTTTGAATTTTGTGGTGAGGACACAGAAAAGTTTTCTTTTGATGGATCTTCCTTGGAGGTCATATTTCTGGTGGTGTTGCTGTACAGTAGAACAGTGCATCACCACTCCAGAATCTGACTACAAAAGACCACCAGGAAGTTTTAAGACACCGGGGTTTAGATTTGCCATTCTAGCAATGCTATGAGCAGTTGTCTTAGAAAGTTGTCTTGGTCTTCCTGACCTCAACTTGATTTCCACCATTGCTGCTAACTGCCATTTCTTAATAACGTTACCAACTGAGGAGGTGGCTACTTGAAAACTCTTTGACATCTTCTATAGTCTTTTCCTGCTTTGTGACTATAAATTAATTTATTCTTCAGAGTGTTAGACAGCTGCTTAGTGGAGCCCATGGCTGCTGATTGCTGGGACAAGGTTTGAGGCGTCTGAGAATTTATACAGCTTTGAATTTTGCATTGCCTGGCCATTCATAATGATGATTGTAGACAAGCCAAAGCCCTAAGGAGCTAATTAGGGTCTGACATCTTGGGTTAAAAGATATCTGAGACCTCCGATCTCTTGGGGGCACGATTATTTCTGGGGTACTCCTTTTTCACTCTACAAATCAAAAATAAGACACATATCTTGTTTAAAATGCAGAAAAGAATGTTTTATCTTTAACGTTATGGCTGTGAATATTGACTTAACTATTCACAGTAACAGTTATTTTCATCAGGAGGGTCCCCACACATTTGCATGTCACTTTATATAAAATGTCCTGAAAGTGTTTATACTGGTAATGCTACGACCGGAAAAGGATCATCTGCTTGGCGGAGTATATTGTGAATCCAAGTGAAGAATTAAATGATGGAACCCTTAACTTTATACTATAGAAAATGGTGGTGTATTTAAAATGATAAATTGCAATTATTTTTGAGGTATACTCTGATTTTTTTTTTTTTTTTGTCCTCTCCTGATCATATGTCTGGTTCTTTTCAAACAGTGCCATTATTGACAGCTAAGACAAATTTATTTCCTTAGTGGTTTTCCTGCTTTCACTGCATTGCTGAAAGTAAATGCGCTTAGCCAAGTGTTGTACCTAAACGTTTCTCATCAAATTAGTTTTGGCAAATGTCTTTGCTTTAAATACACCACAACTAACAACTAACTTTTTCATTTTAAACTTTATATATAAAATTCCTATCACATTTCAGATACTTTAAGATATTTCCACACAGCAGTTATTTTCTTCATCAGTTTCCAATCTGTGCACTCTGTCAGGTGTACTTGTGCCCTCAGCTTAACATATTCCATGTCATGAAATCGATAGACCAGTCAACCAACTACAAACCGATTTCACAATAAACAGCAATAACTGGGCAATTTCAATTCAAGACTGGTTAATTTATGTAACACTACTGTTTAATTCAGTTGTATTTCTTCTTTATAGCGCTCTTCATTGAGTGCAGGCTTGGACTGCTTGAGGTTTGCAGCCATAACGGAGATAATAATTACATACATGAACAGACACATTGGATCAAATTGACAGTACAACCTGACAAATTTTAGCTTACTCAACATAAATAAGTCCTGAAAGTAGATTCCCTTTAACATTATAATGGTGAGTATAAATGTCACCAGCGTGTCACAAAGGTTACCAGTCCTGGTGTCACCTGCCACTCCCCTGTAGAGCTGAAACACCAACAGCTGCGCTCTTCCTCAGTTTTCTCATCTTCTGTTTTTTCTCCAATGTCACTGCAGCTTCTGTAGGCCTGTGCACTGAGGCGTCACTCATTTATTGCTCTCTTTTGCTTTGGTGAGTGAAAGAATTCATTTTGTTGTTTGTTTTGGTGCCAAATGGTTTTAGTTCAAGTGTGGATAAATGTCAGGACACATTCTAATTATTGAAGGTGCACTTTTCATGCTTGGCATGGCATTCTGTTTTATACAGTACCCTCCATAATGACAATGAAACATTCTTTTTGCATTTACACCTTTAATCCATAATTTAAAATTACAAATTAAATAATTTAGATGAAATTAAAGTACAAATTACTGATTTTCAAACATTTCAGTCACACCTTGTAGAAATGACTGCACTTTTTCTGAATCGTCCTCCCATTTCAGGGCACCATAATGTTTGGGACAATTGGTGCCAGAGGTGTTTGTGATTCCTCAGGTGTGTTTCATTGCTTTAGTCTTGCAGGCCTAAGACACCTAGGCTTACTCCTACCTACGGACTACCTTTGGTCTCTGTAGTTGCCATTGTTCAACTTGTGGGCAAGAGCTGTGCCAATGAGAGTCAAAGACGCTGGAAAATAATAATTAAATCATTAGAGACATCGGAAAACCTTAAGATTACCCAATTCAACTGTCTGGAATATCAAAAACAAGAAAGAACACACTGGTGAGCTCTGTAATCATAAAGAGACTAGTAGGCCAAGTAAGACCACCACTGCTGAAGACAGCAGAAGTTGCTGCAGATTTAATTTTGATCAGGAATTGCATACCCTGATGGTAATGATATTCCATGTATCTCCATCCATCCATCAATTTTCCAACCCGCTGAATCCGAACACAGGGTCACGGGGGTCTATCGGAGCCAATCCCAGCCAACACAGGGCACAAGGCAGGAACTAATCCTGGGCAGGGTGCCAACCCACCGCAGGACACACACAAACACACTCACACACCAAGGACACACAAGGGCCAATTTAGAATCGCCAATCCACCTAACCTGCATGTCTTTGGACTGTGGGAGGAAACCGGAGTGCCCGGAGGAATCTCACGCAGACACGGGGAGAACATGCAAACGCCACGCAGGGAGGACCCAGGAAGCGAACCCATGTCTCCTAACTGCGAGCCAGCAGTGCTACCGCTGTGCCACCGTGCCGCCCCTGCATGTATCTCTCTACCGTCTTAAGTATACCATCCCATACAGATAGCATTACGTGGCTCAGGGTGACTGAGAGATTCCTCACCAGTCAGGCAGTTGACACTGAAAAGCCGCCATCACCAAATGACCCACAACTGTTAAGACCTGTAAGAGAAAAGGGATTGTGTGATTTCTGTATGGTGGTCTCTGTAATGAAGGCTGGAGTTCAACACACACTTCAAAGAGGATGACAGTAGGGAGTCTGAATCAGCTTAAGTCTTCATCATGAGCCAAAATGTCATTGTGATACATCAAAACTCACTTCTTGTGTAGCATGTCAAACATCAGAATGTGAAATGTGCAATGAAATGAGATTTTCTGTTCAGTTATTTATTTTTCCACCTGGAGTTGCTAAAATGCCAACACAAATAAAGTCTGAATGGGACTTAAAAATGCTCAAAACTTGAGGGAACTTTGAGCTAATTTAAATGGCAAGTTCTAGTTTTATAAATCCTGACTTTTGCATAAGAAACAGCTTTCATATATGTGGCCAAGCATAAGGAAGTTTTATACATATGGCTCTACTAAACAGTTATAATAAAAGACATGAAATTAACAAATTAAGTGTGTTTTCCAAGTACAACAAAAGTTTTATAATTGCTTATGCTGATCAAAGGTTGTTCCTAATTTCAACCATCATGTATTTAATGTGAGTTAATGTTGATAATGAGGCAGCGAATTGAAAATAAGCACTTTTTTTTTCCTTTTTGTTTTAAATTTTACACAGGAAAGAAAGATCACTGCAGTGTGGAATGTGGAAGAGAATTCTCTAACAGGAGTGCTCTTCAGAAACACATGAGAGTTCACACGGGAGAGAAGACATATTGCTGTAATGAATGTGGTAAACAGTTTTCACAAAAAGGCGATCTTCAGAGACACACTAGAGTTCACACCGGAGAGAAGCCATATTGCTGTAATGAATGTGGCAAACAGTTTTCACTAAAAGGCCATCTTCAGAGACATACGAGAGTTCATACTGGAGAAAAGCCATATTGCTGTAATCAATGTGGCAAACAGTTTTCACAGATGGACAGTCTACAGAAACACACTACAGTTCACACTGGAGAGAAGCCATATTGCTGTAATGAATGTGGTAAACAGTTTTCACAAATAGGCCATCTTCAGAGACACACAAGAGTTCACACCGGAGAGAAGCCATATTGCTGTAATCAATGTGGCAAACAGTTTTCAGAGATGTGCAGTCTACAGAAACACACGAGAGTTCACACCGGAGAGAAGCCATATTGCTGTAATGAATGTGGTAAACAGTTTTCACTAAAAGACCATCTTCAGAGACATACAAGAGTTCACACCGGAGAGAAGCCATATTGCTGTAATGAATGTGGTAAACAGTTTTCACAAATTTGCTATCTACAGAAACACACTAGAGTTCACACCGGAGAGAGGCCATATTGCTGTAATGAATGTGGCAAACAGTTTTCACATATGAGCAGTCTGAAGTACCATACTAGAATTCACACCGGAGAGAAGCCATATTGCTGTAATGAATGTGGCAAACAGTTTTCAGTCATGGGCAGTCTTCAGAACCACACGAGTGTTCACACCGGAGAGAAGCCATACTGCTGTAATGAATGTGGCAAACAGTTTTCATATATGAGTAGTCTTCAGAGACACACTAGAGTTCACACTGGAGAGAAACCATAATGCTGCAATGAATGTGGCAAACAGTTTTCACATTTAGTCAGTCTTCAGAGACACACAAGAGTTCACAACAGAATAAAAACAGTAGCAGTTCAAAACTCAGTCCAGAAAAACAAGAGCCCTTCAGGACTCAAGAATGAGGTTCAGTCGTGTCCTGAAAAGTAAGCAATCTAAACTATTGTTGGGAAATGAATCTCAAAGAGAAGCCATATTGATGTTTGGAATGTGGCAAACAAATCTGTCAGAGCAGTACACTTCAGAGATGCACCAGAATTCACACCGGAGAGAAGTAGAACTGAACTGTCCTGACTAAAGAGTTAGGTTCACTCCTGCCTGGACAGTAAGCACATGTAACCGACTCAAATCCATCCTACTTAGTGTTGTGTCAAAAACAAATCAACATGGAGGAGACATAGAAGTTTATATCCTTTTTTCTTTTCCAGAAACAAAATAAAGAACAGGGCGTCATACAAACGGCTTCTTACCAAAGCCCCTACAGCCTTCACCGTGCGCCTAATTGTGTTTTCATAACATACAGTATTACATATAGAACTATTTACAATATATTATACACATTTCATCAGAAAAAACGAAAAAAAAAAAACTTTATACATAGCCTCACATAATAAATAATAGTTCAGCTTTAAAATCTATACTAATAAAAGGAAAACTCCTCACTCACTCACTCACTCACTGACTGACTCAATGACTCATCACTAATTCTCCAACTTCCCGTGTAGGCAGAAGACTGAAATTTGGCAGGCTCATTCCTTACAGCTTACTTACAAAAGTTGGGCAGGTTTCATTTCGAAATTCTACGGGTAATGGTCATAACTGGAACTTATTTTTTCGTCCATATACTATAACTAGCAGAATACTCGCGCTTCGCAGCGGAGAAGTACTGTGTTAAAGAAGTAATTAAAAAGGAAAGGAAAAATTTTAAGAATAACGTAACATGATTGTTAATGTAATTGTTTTGTCATTGATATGAGTGTTGTTGTCATATCTATCTCTCTCTCTTTATATTAGCCGCCCGGCTAAAAGTACATTAAACATTCATTTTAAAATGAAGTTTAGTTTATGATGTTCTACTTTAATGACAAACTACGAGAATAATGTCAACATGTCGAATTTAATCTCGAGATAAATGGTGAGAATAATGTAGAAATGTCGAGAATGCGTACCTGCCGTAGTGCAAGTGTGAATTGAATATCCAACAGGCTCTCCCTTTACCACTCAAAAGTCTTAATGTTGGTAAAAATGCACATTACACCTCTGAAAGAATAATGCAAGAACTGCTGGATGTCTTAGCATCAGAAATAAAATCTAACATACTGAAAAATATACACACAGAAAAGTTTTTCAGTATTCTGTGTGATGAAACCACAGATATCTCAGATGTAAAACAATTAATTATTTACATTAAATATGTTTGCCAGGTCACTAAAGAGGTCAGAGTTAGTTTTGTATCAACCCGCAATAGGATTGACTGCATAGCGGAGACTATAACCAACACACTGAGTGAGACTATGGACACTCTAGGCTTGAATTTTGTTATGTTTTATGTTGCAAAGCAACTCTTTTTAAGTTTTGTGGATATTATACATGGTTATGCTCAGGATATGTCGGCCCATTTCCACTGGAAATGCCTTTTGGTTAAACTGTCAGCAAGGAATTTGCATTTGCACCGTTAAATTTTTATATAGCTTTAATGCACATAAAAACAGCTGCTTGTTTAAGTGAAAATAAATTGAAGGGTTTTTTTTTTTTTTTTTGCACTAATAAAGTTGTGGAGTTGTAAAGTATTTTGTCTCGCGTCAATCATATCATCAGTTATATATCGTTATCGCAAATACTCAAATATATATCGTGATAAATATTTTTGGCCATATTGCCCTGCCCTACATTGAAGGAATCCCTGAGACATCAAGGAACTGAAAACTTTTGAAACGATGAATAGACAAGAAATTGAACCCTGAGTAGCAGCTGCTGGAAATGTTTGGTGAAGGCCACTGCAGCTAAAGGAGGATCAGAAAGTTTCTAAAGACAGGGGGTCACATACTGGACTGTTCCCATGTTTAAATAATGTATTCAGGAATGACAAGGGTCTCATTGTTTGTTATTAGTTTAAATCGACTGTGCTTGTCTGTTTTATGGACTTAATTGAAGATCAGACCAAAGAATTAGGAGGAATTATTGCAGAAATAAAAAATTCCAAAGGGTTCACAAACTTTCTTTTTACCAAAGACAGGCTTAGTGTGTTTTAATAATGTTACAAACAATAATTGAAGAAGTGCAGACTCCTAAACCCTGTAAAATGTAGTGAAATTGCAGTGTTTAAT
>JANRMT010062791.1:190777392-190787431 GCA_026402145.1 Polypterus bichir lapradei
CATTGCTACGTGTACTGCTAGCTGCTCGCGAGTTTTTAGCCAGGTATTTATCTCTCTTGCCTCCTCATCTAACTTCTTTATAATAATCATTAACCATACACAATCTGTCTGACCAGTAGACAAGTGAATGTTTTCTATTTTAGCCGCCTTTGCCTCCACTTTATGCAGAGACGGCTTCTCTGCGTCTTTGACTAGCTCAACTGCTGCGCCTGACTCCGCCCTCCTCGAGGAAAGCATAACGGCCTGCGATTCTTCACTCTCTACAGCCGTTGCTATTAACGTTGCGGCTGCTGCTGCATCCGGTTTTAGCGGAGAAAACACAGCTGCAACAGTTGACTCTACCGTACACCTCTTTTTCACATTCACCTTGGCTATGCATAATGCTGCCTTCTCCGCCATCCCCTCGGCCCGCTGTACCCGCGGCAATAATACACCTTCCTGGGATTCAGCCATTGAGGCCCGCCCTAACGCACCCGCCAAGTCCGTTTGCATTTTCTCAATATCCCTTTCTTTTTCGTCTACCAAACTTTTCGTTGTAGGTTCCTTTGCAGACACTTGACATTTCTTAAGCGCGGCTAGTACATTCACTGGTGTTGGGGGATCCAGACTCTGCCAATATTGTGCTGATCCCCCCCACATCTCAATTCTCTGGCGCAGTCTTCCCATACCGTTTCCTCCCAGCCGGGGAGAGGTAAAGGGGCTGCGCCAGGGTCTTTATCCTTTTTCTTAAACATCTCTGATTTCTTTTTGCCTGACTCAATAATTCAATATTTTACCAGATTCCCCAGCATCCTGCCGACTACGCGAAAATGTTTTGATTTGGGAAAATGGTTCAAGGGGTTCTTTGGAGTAAGTGGGCAAAAATCAGAGAGAAGAGGTCCGATACTTCAATAAAATGTACTTATTCAATTATAACATATAGATACATATGAATAGTATAATGCAATAACAATGGATTATAGAAACAAATATATATATGCTTACAGTAATATATTTAAAGAAACAAACTTATGCTTACAGTATTAACAAAAGACCCAGAGCCATCATCCTAGACCAGTAGACTGAGGAGGCCCGCTTGTCAGTCTCGTCAGAGGATCAACTCACGTGCCTGTCAAGGACCGGGCGGTGCGCGCATTCCCCACGGTTGAGCCTCGAAAGAAACTGAGGCCGGAACCTTCCCTTATATACCAATTGAGCGTCCTTGCCCAAAGCGGCTTACGTGCAAGCGATGTATACAGAAGTGATCAGTTTCAGCACACACCTTTCCACGAGACGCGGTGTTGTTTTTCACTTGGTCCTGATGGAGACGGCGCCTAGTACCAGAAGGTACACAAAAATAAGAGTTGCGTAGTGAAGCCCCTAGAAGTGGAAAACAAGTCAGCATAACCCTTTGGCCATCTTCCCAGTGCATTCCCTCTTGAAGCTGGTTTTTGCACTGAAGCGACCAACGCCCATCTGCAAACTTTATTTTACCTCTGCTAATGCAGAGAAAAACCCTTTCATTACACTCAGGGATTACTTTCTAATAAAAAACAGTTTTAATAATCAGTTGCCCATGCATATTACATTATTTTGGTTTCTTTATTGAACAGTTTTGTGTAACAGAAACAAATGAACAAACAGTACAACACTAATAAGTGAATGGCTCAAAGTAGGATTAATTAATTAATCAATATGTTTGAGCCACACAACAATGCAAATTAGTTGGAACTTTGATTGGTTATGTCAATAATTCTGTCTTTAAAATGATATGATGATGAAAAATAAAACATTATTGCATTTCTGCCTATTTATTTAGCCAGTTACTTAAGCAGACTTCAGGTTATTTCCATCAATTGTTTAAGTGTTGATATCCCAGATACAAAAACAAAAGTTCACAAGCGACCAGTGGTGGGAATCGTTACTTAAATTAAATTCATTACATTGCTCATTACTTACAAAATCCTAATCTCCTCCAGTTCAGTGCATTTCTTTTCTTCACTTGTCTCGATTGGGGAAAAAAATAAAAGGGTCGGAGTAAAGCTGTACGCACACTGCATGTGTTGCTGCCATGATGTGATTTAACTGATCGGTTACTTCACTGCATTTCTCAGTTTGCTATCTGCGCTTTGCTTGGAGCTCGTGATGGACAACACGTTACCTCTGGAAGGACAGTATCTCACATCCCAGTCCAAAAGGTGAGATGGAATCCTTGTCTCTCAGCAGCCTCGGCCGAGCACTTCAAGCTTAGTGCACTGAGCCCGTTGTCTGAAAGGCCGTAGCGGTGCCCACAGGTGGGTTGTGTGAGTTGGGGTTTGGCTGAATTTGGAGATGACAGCTCAGATGTTCTCTTCCACATCGATGCCCAGTGCACTAGAGATGAGGTTCCTCCACACACACTGCTTTGTCAATTTTGTTCTCGGGTTGGTCGGTTTAGCTTTCAGCTCAAAAGACCGTGTAAAAGAGGGGTTTCACGGACCTCTGGAAAATGTGCTAATTCGCAGGGTTTGGCCAACAGAAAGCAGAGTGCCTTTTTCTCTATGATCACTCCTACCACTTTCTTTTATGTGGACACGTTTCCTGGACACTTTTTACTACTTGGACATGGAATTTTACATGCCGAGACTCGTCTATTCAGATAGTCAACTTCTAGCGCTGAGAACAAAGGCCCGTGCCGGTGTGGTTCCCTATTTACCTAACGAGGTAAGAAGATGGTATCGTGGCAGTAGAGCCGGCGCTAATCTAAAGGCTAAGAAGCTAACAAGGAAGTGGTGATACAAGCCTTTGGTGCCTTCTGTGATCCTGGGAAATGTGAACTCACTACCAAATAAGATCGATGAGCTGGCTGCGCTGGTGAAAAATGTCAGGACCTACGGAGAATGCAGTTTGGTGCATTTTTGTGAAACGTGGCGAACAACTAGCATCCCAGATGCTAATGTGGAGTTTCCCAGGATTAGCACAGTTAGAGTGGACAGAGACGCAAATACCTGCGGGAAGCACAAAGGAGGAGGACTTGCTCTCTATGTGAATACAACGTGGTGCAACCCTGGACATGTAAACATCAAAATCTTCACTTGCTGCAGGGACATCGAACTGTTGGCCAGAAGTATGCGTCCCTATTACTTTACCAGAGAGTTTGGACATGTCTTTGTTGTTATTGTTTACATCCCTCCTCGGGCGGACGTGGAGATAGCGGGTGACATCATCCACGCCACTGTTGGTAAACTAAAAACGCAGGACCCCAAGGCACTTGTGCTAATCTCTGGAGACTTTATCCATGTGACGCTGGACAAAACATTACCTACCATCTCCCAGTATCCATCCTCTTCTGCTTATCCAAGATCGGTTCGCAGGAGCAACAGCTTGAGCAGAGATGCCCAGACTTCCCTCTCCCCGGCCACTTCTAGCTCTTCCGGGGGAATCCCGAGGCATTCCCAAGCCAGCCAAGAGACATAATCTCTCCAGCAAGTCCTAGATCTTCCCTGGGGCCTCCTCCCAGTTAGTCGTGCCCAGAACACCTCAGCAAGGGGGCGTCCAGGAGTCATCCTCATCTGACTCTTCTCGATGTGGAGGAGTAGCAACTCTATTCTGAGCTCCTCCTGGATGACTGAGCTTCTCACCCTATATTTAAGGGAAAGCCAAGACACCCTGCGGAGGAAGCTCATTTCTGCCGCTTGCATTCACGATCTCGGTGTCTCGGTCACTACCCACAGCTCATGACCATAGGTGAGGGTAGGAACGTAGATCGACTGGTAAATTGAGAGCTTTGCCTCAGCTTCTTTTTCAGCACGACAGACCGATGCAAAGCTCGCATCACTGTGGACGCCGCACCGATCTGCCTGTCGATCTCCCACTCCATTTTTCCCTCACTCGTGAACAAGACCCCGAGACACTTGAACTCCTCCACTTGGGGCAAGATCTCTCTCCCAACCCTGAGAGGGCACTCCACCCTTTTCCGGATGAGGACCATGGTCTCAGATTTGGAGGTGCTGATTCCGATCCCAGCCGCTTAACACTCGGCTGCAAACTGATCCAGAGAGAGCTGAAGATCATGGCCTGATGAAGCAAACAGGACAACATCATCTGCAAAAAGCAGTGACTCAATCCTGAGCCCACCAAACCAGACCCCCTCAATGACCTGGCTGTGCCTAGAAATTCTGTCCATAAAAGTTATGAACAGAATCTTTGACAAAGGGCAGTCCTGGCGGAGTCCAACTCTCACTAGAAATGGGTTCAACTTACTGCCGGCAATGCGGACCAAGCTCTGACACCGGTTGTACAGGGAAGGAACAGCCCTCATCAGGGGTTTCGGTACCCCATACTTTCAGAGTAGCCCCCACAGTATTCACAGAGGGACACGGTTAAACGACTGGGTGGGCAAACTCCCATGCACCCTCCAGGACCCTGCTAAGGGTGTAGAGCTGGTCCACTGTTCAGTGACCAGGACGAAAACCACAGTGTTCCTTCTGAATCCGAGGTTCGATTATCTGACGGACCCACCTCTCCAGGACCCCCGAATAGACTTTACCAGAGAGACTGAGGAGTGTAATCCCTCTGTAGTTGGAACACACTCTCTGGTCACCCTTCTTAAAGATGGGGACCACCACCCCGGTCTGCCAATCCAGAGGCACTGTCCCTGATGTCCATGAGATGTTGTAGAGGCATGTCAACCAAGATAGTCCTGCAACATCCAGAGCCTTGAGGAACTCCGGTAATATCTCATTCACCCCTGGGGCCCTACCACCAAGGAGTTTTTTGACCACCTCGGTGACCTCAGTCCCAGAGATGGGGCAGCCCACCTCCGAGTCCCCAGGCTCTGCTTCCTCATTGGAAGGCATGTTAGTGGGATTGAGGAGGTCTTCGAAGTACTCCCCAAAGCGACCCACTATGCCCTGAGTCAAGGTCAGCAGCGTACCATCTCCACCATAAACAGTGTTGACACTCCACTGCTTCCCCCTCCCAAGATGCTGGAAGGTGGACCAGATTCTCCTTGAAGCTGTCCTGAAGTCGTTCTCCATGGCCTCCCCAAACTCCTCCCACGCCCGAGTTTTTGCCTCAGCAACAACCGAAGCCGCAATCCGCTTGGCCTGCCGGTACCTATTAGCTGCCTCCAGAGTCCCACAGGACAAAAGGTTCCTGTAGGACTCTTTCAGCTTGACAGCATCCCTAACCGCCGGCGTCCACCAATGGGTTCGGGGATTGCCGCCTCGACATGCACCGATCACCGTACGACCACAGCTCCGGTCAGCCGCCTCAACAATAGAGGCACGGAACATGGCCCATTCAGACTCAATGTCCCCCACCTCCCTCGGGACATGGTTGAAGTTCTGCCGTTGGTGGGAGTTGAACCTACTTGTGACAGGGACTCTGCCAGAGATTCCCAGCAGACCCTCACAACATGTTTGGGCATACCAGGCCTGACTGGCACCCTCCCCCACCATCAAAGCCAACTCACCACCTGGTGGTGATCAGTTGACAGCTTCACCCCTCAATTCACCCGAGTGTCCAAGACATGTGGCCGCAAGTCTAGCGACACGACCACGAAGTCGATCATTGAATTGAGGCCTAGGGTGTCCTGGTGCCAAGTGCACATATGAACACCCCTATGCTTGAACATGGTGTTCGTTATGGACAATCCGTGACAAGCACAGAAGTCCAATAACACCACTCAGGTTCAGATCGAGGGGGGGGGTTGGTGTCCATTCCTCCCAAGTCGCAAACCTGATCAATAATGTTTTCAGCAGGTTTGACCACTTTAACCCAGTCTCACTCTCACTTCAGAGTACTGCATCCTCCACCCATCCTTCTGCTGATACCAGCATAGGAGAGAGTTTCCCCCCACCCACAATTACAGCAGCCTAGCAAAGCAGTGGGTCAGATGGATTATCGCCACGACTGCTGAAGGCCTGTGCGTTGGAGCTGGGGACTCCTCTACAGCGCATCTTCAACCTGAGTCTGGAACAGGGGAGAGTCCCGAGGCTTTGGAAAACATCTTGCATCACCCCAGTCCCAAAGGTATCACGTCCTGGTGAACTGAATGACTTCTGGCCTGTTGCTCTAATGTCACATGATGAAGACCATGGAGCGGCTGCTGCTTCACCACCTGAGGCCACAGGTCCACCACGCCCGACCCTCTGCAGTTTGCATACCAGGAGAAGATGGAAGCGGAAGATGCCATCATCTATGTGCTACACCGATACCTCTCCCACTTGGACAGAGACAGTGGTGCTATGAGAATTATGTTTCTGGACTTCTCTAGTGCCTTCAACACAATCCAACCTCGGCTCCTTAGTGACAAGCTGGCAGAGATGGGAGTAGATTCATACCTGGTGGCATGGATCGTGGACTATCTTACAAACAGACCTTGGTATATGCGTTTTGGAAACTACAGGTCTGACATTGTGGTCAGTAGCACAGGAGTGCCACAGGGGACTGTACTTTCTCTGGTCCCGTTCAGCCTATATACATCGGACTTCCAATACAACTCGGAGTCCTGCTATGTGCAAAAGTTCGCTAACGACACTGCTATCGTGGGCTGCATCAGGAGTATAGGAACCTAACGGAGGTTAACGGAGGCACGGAGCTGAACAGGTTGATTTCTGTCACGGAGCGACGGGTGCTGAGCAGGCTCCTGTCAATCATGGAGAATCCACTGCATCCACTGAACAGTATCATCTCCAGATAGAGGAGCAGCTTCAACAACAGACTGCTGTCACCATCCTGCTCCACTGACAGACTGAGGAGATTGTTCCTCCCCCACACTATGCGACATTTCAATTCCATGTTAACATTATACAAGATTATAGACTGTTACACCAGCCTTGCACTCTCCACCTTGCATTTTCTTTAATTAATATTTTTTTTACCAGTATGCTGCTGTTGGATTATGAGAATTTCCCCTTGGAGATTAATAAAGTATCTATCTATCTAGGAGTCACTGTCAGATGACTGGAAATGACAGACAGGTGATTGTAATTTATTCAAAACAACAAATAATATACAACAATAAAGTAAGCACACTGTAGGTAAACCAAGATAGTTGAATGCAAAGTTTCTCAGGAACAGGAAACCCCTTCTGGTCAAAAGGCATTACTTTACTAAAATTTTTGACAATAATCTTCTTATATAATACGCTGTTCGTTTATTATTTTATATTAAATCACCTGTAGCTCGCAAATTGTTTCACCTATTTACTTGAAATGTGGTACACATATACTATGTGGCATCTACTATCCGCTTTCGGGATGATGATTTTTATTACTCTTTTTATTTTAATTTATTGCAGAATCAACTCTCAGTAGCGCGCAGAAGGACGGACGTGTGGCGTATGTGTATGGGCACCGTTTTCACTCCCTACCACCTTCGCTAATTATTCTTGAGGCAGATTGAAGACTTAAGTGCCAGCTTAAGTGAAAAATGAAAGAAAACGTACTAAGTAATTGCAATACAAAAACTAACTTAATCAGTTTTAACGCGAAAAGATGCAGACGAAAGAAGAGAAGCAGCGGGCCGCTAGGGTGGAGAAAAGAAAAGCTGCTCAGGAAGCAGCAAGCGCATCAACCTCTGAGAAAACAAATGGTAAACGTACAGAGAAAGATGATGAAAACTAGGAATGCTCAAGTCAAGTGTATTCACTGCACGTTATCATGCAGTGCGCTGTTAATAGGCAATAATAATATTTACTGTTGCTGAGGAGACACAATTGCTGGCATTTCTTTTGCTTTTCCAGTATTAGTACAGACAGCTGAAGTGACCTCCTCATGGCGACACACTGCCAGTGCCTATCAGTCCTAACATATCAAATCCTTTTGAAATTCATTCTAAAACATGTCTTTGACAGGTTAACATTGCTAGTACCTTATAAAAGATCTCTGAAAGAACATTTTCTTGGTGAAAAAAGAAATTCCACCTTTAGTTTAACATAACAATAGTTCAGTAATTAACAATATAACACCAAAATAAAATGCAGGTATTTCGGAACATTTATATTTTTGGGGTGGTAAGCCATGACAAAGGGTTGACAGCCGCCGGTGTAGATCTTCTCCAATGAAGTCCACTTCTGTAGGTGACCCAGAAAATTCCGATTTGTGAAAATTGTTGGCCACATACACTACTGCAATTTGTGCAGCAAAGTGTATTCTGTTTTTTTACATTTTTTGTATCTTTCAGTCATGGATTTTCCCAAAAGCAATTGTTTGTGTAAACTTTGTGTCATATTTGGAGTACGGATGTGAATTAATGTGACTCCCCACAGACGGCAGGCACCCTCAGGCGATGGTGGATGCTTTACAGGTAAGTCAGCTCTCTCCAAGCCTTTTCAAATTTTATTCTATTAAGTTGACATGTATATTATTTGGTAATAAGTTATATGGACACCAAGTTCTTATATACAGTTTTGTATGTTTTATTATATAAAGCAAACAAACAAAAACAAAATAAAATTAAAAAAAAGCATTTCTTCTTTTAATGCACTGCCACAGTGTTAAAACATAATTTGGCATGGTGTACAGCATGATCAAGTGTATATTTTGGATTTTTATTTTACATTTTATTTTATATTAATAGTTTGTGTTAATAATTATTAGTAATTGATTTGATTTATTAATTAGTAAGCATTGACAAGAAGCGGATTGTTCTTTTTTTGTCAATGTATGTTTTTTATTTTTTGTTATATTAAAATAGCAAAATATATAACAAAATACCCGCGCTTCGCAGCAGAGAAGTAGTGTGTTAAAGAAGTAATGAAAAAGAAAAGGAAACATTTTAATAATAACGTAACATGATTGACAATGCAATTGTGTTGTCATTGTCATGAGTGTATACATATATATACGTTTGCAAAACAAAAAGAAAGAAATAGAGCGTCACATACACGTCTTCTTCCCTCTGCCTATTAAATAATAAATTAAATCGATTATAAATTATTAACACAAAGTAAATGAAGAAAAAAAAAAAAAAATATCGGGAAAGAAACTAAAAGCACAATGTACTCCTACAGCGTCCACCGTTCTTCTGGCAATAGAGCCAAAAACGTGGTGCACGCAGGTTGTGAGGTGTGACGCTAATTAACGCTCATGCTACAACAGATTATATTGTTGTTATACTATAAACTATTTACAGGGATCAACACTTTTGGGGAAGTTCATAACAAAAAAAAATAAAATTATAGATAACATTTTACACTTTGCTACATGAGCAACTGTTGCTCAAGGAAGAAAAACGAAAAACATTATTTGTACAAAATCTTAATTTATTTATCCATTCCTAAATAATTAAATGGACAGGCTATTTCGTATCAGTGCAATACGCTACTTGTTAAAACGGATGACTCCCGCTCTTACATGCAAGTCTGCGTGGATATTATGAACAATCGTATCTGTTCAAGTTCTATTTAAATTTTAAATAGAAGGAATTTTTATTTAGTCGACAGAAATGTCTTTGGTAGGTGTAGCTGCCAATGTGTAAGGTGAAGTCAGGCACGGGTAAGACGCGTGTCAAAGAAATCTCAAAGTCCAAAAGTTAGTTTAAAAATATTTAGTGAAAGGTAAAATCAAATAATCCACACAAGAATAAAAAGAAAAATTGTTACACACATAGTATAAAGGCAAAAAAAAGGAACAAATGTATCTTCTATAGACTTAGTTTTTCTTAAGAAGCTTTGGTCATTTTTGTACTTAATAGTTCTTAATTTCTTCTTCTGTATGCCTTAAACATACGGTTCAATACTTAAATCTTTTATTTTAAGAGTTACTTCACACTCAAAAGGCCCGTAGACCGTTGGCACATTGACATGTACCGAGGCACGTTCACGTGCGCAAGCACGAACGTGAGCTCAAACAAGGACACGGTTAAAAAACCGTATGCCTCTATACCTTACACAAGGCAAGGCTAGACTCTAACTAACGAACATTGTTTACTCAAAAACTGTTAAGAAATAACAGGAAAATACCAACTCAATTCTATTCACGGGGGTTATAGGAACCTCCCATATTTTATGCATTATCATTTAATAAATATTCATATATTTTATAGAACTAGGAAAATGGCTCTTACAGTAGGA
>JANRMT010062791.1:190787970-190801756 GCA_026402145.1 Polypterus bichir lapradei
CATCCTTGTCTGGTACCACGTTCTAGTTTAAAGTAGTCTGAACAAATGTTGTTAATATAAACTGAAGCTTCTGGATTGGATACCTGAAATCTTTTGAATTCTTTTGTTCAGATTCTGTAGTCTTAGTTTAAGACTGTAGTACATTATTACATAAGACAGCTTTGACCTTAATTTTCAATTTTTCCAGGAGTTATTAACATGAAGCCTATTGTTATGTTGGCTCTTATAATTATAAGAATTAAAATTTTAGATAAGAAACAGCTTTCTCTCTTTCTTTACCCCCCCCCCCAATCCCCCCATTTTGCCTCCCCACGTGAAGCTAAACCACACTTCCCAAAGTCCCAGTCCTCTGACATACCCAGAGACCGAGCACATCAAAAACAAAACAAGCCCCCCAGCAGCGGCGAATGAGGATTAAAATAAAGATATCTATTTACAGTTCAGTCCAAATACCACAAACACAAAATGTAATCTTAAACAGTTTGAGAGAGTAAACCCAGGGAATGACGTTAAACAGCAGACCTGGATAAGCAGATAACGTTTGATAGTAAGCCCTAATACAATAAGCCAAGGGTATGATGTTAAACAGTCCACTATGAAGGAAAACAATTCCACATACATTCATACATACACTCATATAATTGTAATTAAAACATAAAAGATGGCAGATAATGAAATAGAATGTATAATTACGGAATGAGTTTCACTGTGAATGGGTCCTGCAGCTGGTAAGATCTTCTTTGCTATGCCAGGACACGATGCGACTCCCGATCGTCTTTCAAAAAGTGTCAGGATCAGTTTTCTTAACTCTTAGAACTTGCCTTGAATGTCCACTTTCAGTTTGTCAGGATACAAGAGGCTCTATCTGATCTCGGCTTTCTGTTTAATGCTATAAAATGTGACACGTTTAGCAGCAGTTGAGGGTGAGAAATCAGGGAAAATACGTATGTGGATATTTTCAAATATAATCTTGTTTCTGTCTGAGAAGTAACATTGTATGTAGTTTAAAGTGTCATTTTTCAAAGCACACGATGAGAGTCCTAGGCTTTGAGGTATTTGATCCTCGTATGCGGTAAGCTGCTGCTATCTCGGTGTCTGATTTGAAGTTCTCTCCTATTATTTTAGAGAATAGTTCAGCTACGAATTTCACTGGGTTTCGACTTTGACGATTCTCAGGGAGACCTTCAGTGCTGATATTATTACTTCTGCATCCATCTTCCAGTGCAGCGAGTTTGTCTCCAAGCATTTTGCATTTGGAATTTTCAGCTGCTGCTTTTTTGTCAGGTTAGATGCCAGTTGTTCTGCTATGTCGAGTCGTGAATGTTTGTTTAACGTCTTCCAACTGAGCACCAAATGCTCTCAGCCAGTCAGTCAGTCATTGTCCAACCCGCTATATCCTAACACAGGGTCATGGGGGTCTGCTCTAAGTTTATTCTCAAATTTAGACGCATTTAAACAAGTTTCCTGGCCTTTAATATTCTGAAGCAGCTTCTCTTTAGTCTTGTGTATGTCCTTTATTTCTTTCCTTATATCATTTGTATCCTTCTTTATATTATCCTTGAGCTCCTTTATTTCTTGAGCGGTGGTCATTTTGTTGATTATTGTCTTTAGCTCAGACAGATCGTTTTGGTCTTCTCCGAATTCTGCGGGTGAAGTAGCAAGCCCAGTTGCAGTTGATGTTATTGGCTCACAAGGGATAGATGATAACGTGGAAAGTAAGGCCATTTTCAGTTTTACTGAGCCTTCTAGAATCGACGAGTTCTCCCGGCCCGATTCATTTGACATTCGCTCCCACTATCGCTCTTGGCTGGGGATGATACAGCAGCGTCAAGTCCTGGGAAATCTGTGCTTTCCCCTATCCATTCCAGGTCAGTCTCTGACAGGACGTACCTTGAGCTTGAATTTGATGTCCGTTTAAATTTGGATGAAGCTTTAGCTGTCTTTTCCATTTCTTTCAGAGTCTTTTTCCTGCCACTCATGCTTACAGTCATATGAAAATGTTTGTGAACCCCTCTCAGCCTGCATAATAATTGACTCTCCTCTCAACAAAAAAGATAACAGTGGTATGTCTTCCATTTCCTAGGAACAAATGAGTACTGCGGTGTTTTTTGAACAAAGACTTTTAGTGGAGCAGTATTTAGTTGTATGAAATTAAATTAAATCTGTGCACAAATGTGGGTCCCCTTGTAATTTTGCTGATTAGTATGCATGTTACTGCTCAATGCTGATTACTTGGTTGGATCAGCTCATTAAGCCTTGAACTTCATAGACAATCATGAGAAAAGGTATTTAAGGTGGTCAATTGCAAGTTGTGCTTCCCTTTGACTCTCCTCTGAAGAGTGACAGACAGCATGGGATCCTCAAAGCAACTCTTAAAAGATCTGAAAACAAAGATTGTTCAGTCTCATGGTTTAGGGGAAGGCTACAAGAAGCGATCTCAGAGGTTTAAACTGTCAGTTTCAACTGTAAGGAATGGAATCAGGAAATGGAAGGCCACAGGCACAGTTGCTGTTAAACCCAGCAGGTCTGGCAGGCCAAGAGAAATACAGGAGCGGCATATGTGCAGGATTGTGAGAATGGTTACAGACAACCCACAGATCACCTCCAAAGACCTGCAGGAACATCTGGCTGTAGATGGTGTATCTGTACATCGTTCTATATTTCAGCGCAATTTGCACAAAAAACATCTGTATGGCTGGGTGATGAGAAAAAAAATCTACAAAGGCATTCATGCAAAGGGAGAAGTACAATGTTCTGGAATGGCCGTCACAGTCCCCTGAATTGAATATCATCGAAAATCTATGGGGTGATTTGAAGCAGGCTGTCCATGCTCGGCAGCCATCAAATGTAACTGAACTGGAGAGATTTTGTATGGAAGAATGGTAAACAAGACCTCCATCCAGAGTCCAGACACTTATTAAAGGCTATAGGAGGACAGCGTCTAGAGGCTGTTAGATTAGCAAAAGGAGGCTCAACTAAGTATTGGTGTCATATCTCTGTTGGGGTGCTCAAATTTATGCACCTGTCTAATTTTGTTATGATGCATATTGCATATTTTCTGTTAATCCAATAAACTTAATGGCATTGCTGAAATACGACTGTTTCTTTAAGGCATGTCATATAGTAAAATGAAATCGCTACTTTGAAAGTTCAGCCAATGATAAACTAAAATCCAAAGAATTAAGAGGGGTTCCCAAACTTTTTCATACGACTGTATATATCTGTATATATGCTTGTATATACTATAATTGCACGCTCCCTGGGTTGAGTAAATACGGTATACCTAGGAATTATTTTTTTAAAAAACTTGAAAAAATAACACCACTGCTAACGGATTCCACCTCAGACGTCCATCTCCCATAGCAGACAAGGTTTGTCATATCAGTCATTGGGTACAAAGTAGGATCAACACCTGGACAGGGCGCCAGCCCATCACAGGGTGAACACACACACACACACACACGGGTCTACTTCAACAACACCAAGTCCCATAACCTTCATGTTCTTTGAGTGTGGAAGAATACCAAGCAGAGAACACGTGAGCTCCACACACAGAGAGCACTGGGCTTGAACCGTCATCTCCACGCTGCAAGGCACCTGCACTGGTACTGTGTCACCAACGACAGACAGAATAAGTGAAATGAACACAAAGGAAATTATCATAACTCATAAAACGCAGTGGTATCATAACAAAATTCTAAAGAGAAATAATTAAATAAAATAGCAAAAAATAGAAAATAGAAATTAACTATTAAGGAGAATTCATATACACGTAAAGAAATAATAAATCAAAAAGAATACAATATAAATAATCATGAATATTTTTTAAATAATGAAGAACACAGTTACATCAGAACAAAGACTTCCAGATAAATGAAGCAATAAATAAAAACATATATAATTAAAAAAATTATGACGAATACATGTAAACATAACAGGCAGTTCTATGTATTGTCACACATGTGTGCCTGGAGATGACCTTCCAGTCGATACTTTATTAATCCCCATGGGGAAATTCACATACTCCAGCAGCAGCATAACGATAAGAGCAATATTAATTAAAGAGTGATAACAATGCAGAGCAAGTTAAAAAAATGCAAGGTGGAGAGTGCAAGGCAGGTTTAACAGACAATAGCTTTGTATAATGTTAACGTTTACCCCCTCGGGTGGAATTGAAGAGTCACATAGTGTGGGGAAGGATCTATCTATCTATCTATCTATCTATCTATCTATCTAACATCAGATGCCTAAGTACTTAGTAGTCTTATTACACAACAAAACAAAGTGTTCAGAAACCAAAATAAAGTGCAGTGCTTCTTCAACAAAGAAGTTAAATAAATAAATAAATAAATAAATAAATAAATAAATAAACCCCAATACAGTGTTCTTTGTTGAAGGTTAAAATCACAGTAAACAGTCATTAAATAATCCATAGATAAAAATAGGGGGAACATCCCAGTCAGATTCGGTCCATTAAACACAACAATAGTTTTGTGCCACCTTCTAAAATTGACATCTCCTCTGCTGCCATTTAAGTTCTCGTCAGCAAGCCAAGAGACCACCATCAACATTAGTCTTCCTTCACATCGGCTTCTGCCCCAGTCACCTTAGCTGGTCACCGCTTCAAAACAGGCTTCAAAACCCAAAGCACACCAAAGTGGCGAGAGAGTTTGGGGAACTAAATAGAAATGGGCTCAACAGTAATTCACCGACATGTTCATCAGAACCTCTCGAAGTTCTTTTAGCTGTCATCTGTCAAAGACAATGGAGAGTTCATTCCTTGGATGTCAAATGTGCTTCTCTACAGGGTATGACGCTGTGTTGGGAAAAACTGTGGAGGCTCAGAAAATATTTGTGGTCTCATAGATGTGCCACTTTACTGGTATAATAAAGTCAAGGAGATCATACTGAAAATGGGTGGAAATGTGGCACAAGTGGATCCTGCAGTTTTTTTTAATGGTTAGATGAAGATGGCAGTGTGAATGGAATTCTTATATGCCATGTTAATGACTTTATATGGGCGGGCGCACATAACTTTTCTATCTCAGTTATTCCATACCTCAGATCAACTTTCCAGGATGGTGATGAAGGGTATGAGCACTTCGGCTATGTGGGACTGGAAGATCTAAGTGTCAATGCAGCAATATGTATACACCAAGAAAGCTATACAGCTTTACAGAGGGGACTGGGCAGTCTAATGGTCTGGAATCCCTACAGATTTTATTTTTTTCTCCAGCCGTCTGGAGTTTTTTTTTTTTTTCTGACCACCCTGGCCATTGGACCTTACTCTTATTCTATGTTAATTAATGTTGACTGATTTTATTTTCTTACTGTGTCTTATATTTTTTATTCTACATTATGTAAAGCACTTTGAGCTACTTTTTGTATGAAAATGTGCTATAGAAATAAATGTTGCTGTTGGTGTTACAGAGAATCTTCAACCCACTGCTGTAGTCTCTTCTAGATCCTTAAAAATGGACGCTGCCCTCAGTGCACCAAACTGGAAGAACTAAAGTCAAAAATAGGGCAGACTCTCTGGGTTGCCAACCAAAGCAGACCTGATGTCTCATTTGATGGACACGTTTTAGCATCCAGCACAAAACATGTTACTGTTCAAACAATACACAAAGCCAACAAGGTCATTAGGGAAAAGTGGCCTTGAAGTCTTAAATCCTGGGAAGAGACAAGTCATTGAGATTTGTTGTTTTTCTTGATGTCTCACTTGGGAATCTTCCTGATGGTGGCACACAAGGAGGATGTCTGATTATTTTAGCAGGAGGTGGAGGTTGATTCTCACCCCTTTGTTGGCAGTCAGAAGGAATCATTAGAGCAGAATGAAGTACTTGGGGAGGAGACACCAAAGCAATGTCTGAATACATCACAAGTGCAATCTGTCTTTGTAAACATTTTTCAGAGCTCACAGTCAGTGCCTCAAGACACAATGGTCTTCAGGTCATTTGTGTTACAGACACCTACTGCTTACTTGGGGTGATTCAATCCATCAAGTCTGTAACAGAGAAAAGACTTCATCAAGAGTTAAGTGGGATA
Organism: Polypterus bichir lapradei; assembly: GCA_026402145.1. NCBI lineage: Eukaryota > Metazoa > Chordata > Cladistia > Polypteriformes > Polypteridae > Polypterus > Polypterus bichir. Next base: position 190,794,019 of record JANRMT010062791.1, read on the forward strand.
AAAGAACGTCTTCAAGATCAAAACGTCCAATGTGTTTTGCGGTCGCCTACAAAGGACCGCCTTGTTGACAGACTTAAGAAAAAAGAGACGTCTCCTTTTGTACATTTAAAAGGATTAAAGACAGAATATATCACAGTAAGTGATTAGCATAGCCACATATTTTTTTTTGATTTGAAGAAGAGTAATCATTAGTTCCGTTCATTTAAATGGGTATTTAGTGTGTTAGGCTGTATAATTATTTTTTCTTATCCAAAGGAGATGATGTTGTTAAGTTCTTTATCTTGCACTCGTATTTGTAGCATTGTGGTGTTGAGTCCCTGTTGGGAGTATTAAGGCCCTTGTGAACAGTAAGTGGGCTTTTTCGGTAACACATGTCTGTGTGCTGATAAGTGAGTAATAAAAGTTTGTTTCTAACATCAATGGTGTTTTCTCTTTGTCACTCAGTGTCCGAAGGACTTCTCCGAATGGCTGGTCATGCCTGCCTCCCTTTGTGGCTCAGCAACGGGCCGACTTCCCTAACCAGCAGGCTTCCTCTCCACTGCACCAGCTCTGCCTTGAACCTGACATTTCTTTTTTCTTTCATCTGATATCACCTCCCTCCATTCTCTTTTTTACTCTTTCTCCCAATCGAACCTACTCAGGCTCCTTTTATCCCAGTGGGCACAGGTTCCCCGCCAAATAACTGGCATAATGTTAAAAGAGCTAAACTGACTCTGTCTGCATGTAACAAACAATCAGCTCATCTCATCACTTCACATAGGAACTGCCATGCCCACCAGCCTGACACACCATTTTAAAATAAAAACTCTTAACACCAAGTACCCCATAATGCACTTTACCAAAGCGATCAAAAGGAAGGGGAGGGCTTTCTTAAAATCAGGAATCACGTTGTATGCAAGGCGCTTCAATCCCCCTAATAACTGAGTCTCCAACTATCACAACCTCTCTCTTTCCAGGAACTGTTTTTGAGGTGGACCATTGGGGATCTTCATGCCTGTCTACCACCTTTGAATCTTCAGAGGCACCGTCTAGCTCTGCAAGGCCCTGAAAACAATTTCACACTTCCAGTTCTGGGGTTGATGCCCCCAGACAGTGTGCACTTTTTACCTTGCACATTGTGACCATGATCCACCTTTCACTATTTTTCTGGTCTGGAATCTCCTCCAGCGTCACCTAGTGCACACTGTCTCTCTAAAAGACACCTGAGCCAGAGCCACCAATTCTCTACTACAACGCAGGCCAGCCATCTCCTCCTCCAGTTCAGCGACCCTGAGCTTGAGGTGCTAGATCAGCTGACATCTCCTACAGATGTAGCCATTATAGAAGACTACAGGATCCTCCAACACGTCCTCTAAAAAGTCCAACATTCAACAAGGGTTACACTGCACTGGCCTCATTATTAAAATTTGACTGTGGATTACTAAATTTTTTTTTTTTTTACTTTTCCTGTCTCTTCTCTTAACTTTGTGCTCCTCTTATTACTTACTTACAAGCTCCCCACTTGCACTATTTGTATTCCTTCATATTTCTTTATATTAAAGAGTCCTTACGCGGTCACTCTCTTAACTGCTCTACTTTCTTGACTGCTAAGAACTGTTCAATCTAGAAAAACACACTTACTGAATATCCACTGCTGGTTCATTTCTTATTGTCTTGTCTACTCCTACAACCACTTGTGTCTGATCGACGTCTTACTGCTACTCGCCTGTCAGCTGAGCTCTTCTCTTTATCGTTTTCAAGTCAGCCACTGCCTTTTATCCCCACTAATGAATTGTTTTTTCTGTTATTTATACGATGCAAGTTATTTACTTAGAGATGTCAGTGTCAGCTACTGCTGCTTACTGACCTGCCTTGGCAACAGAAGTTGGAATACAAATAACAAGAACAAGTACAAGTAACTTTTCCAAATGCTCCCCCAAACTCTCAGCACTTTTTACTCCTGTGCAGGCGAATGAAAGGCATAAATGAACCTTTTAACAGGGAAAACATCTTTAAAAATTCCTGCATTGCTCCTTAGTGGAAACCAAAACATCAAATCCTCCTGTGTCTGTGTAGGTTTCCTTTGGGTGCTCTGGTTCCCACCCCCTGTCCAAAGATGTTCATGTTAGGGGCATTGGCGACACTAAATTGGCTTGTGTGTGTGTTTGGGGTGGGTGGTGTTAACCCTGCAATGGACTGGCATCCTGTTCATTGTTTATTCCTGCCTTGTGCCCTGTGCAAGCTGGCATAGGCTCCAGTACTTCCTACAACCCTATTCAGGACTAAGCGAGTTGGCAAACGACTGACTGATTTAAAGGTATCTGAAATGCAATTCAAGATATCTTAAAATACATTTACATATGGCAAGCCAAATTAACGTTTAAAAATATTTGAAAATTAATTTCAGATATCTTAAAATGCAATTTACTTTTAATCTAAAAGTCATTCTGAGATATCTTAAAATAAATTATTTAACATTACAAGATATCTGTAATAAAATTTAAAATATCTCACAAGCTTTTCAAGATATCCAAAATACATTTTCAAATATCTTAAAATAACTCCTTGAGCATTTCAAGAAATCTCAAATTCCCTTCTTGTAAAATTTCTTATTCTTTCAATGGGACTTCCTGTCTATTTTAATATGGCGAGCCAAAATAACATTTAGAGATATCTCAAAATACATTAAAAATATCTTAAAATGCAATTTACTTTTTAAGATGTCTAAAAGTCATCGTAAGATATCTGAAATAAGCTTCTTAACATTTTAAGGTATCTATAATAACATTTGGGATATCTGAAATGAATTTCAACATAACTAAAATACATCTTCAGAAATCTCAAAATAATTTCCTGGGCATTTCATGACATCTCAAAACCCTTTCAAGAAAACTCAAAATCGCTTCCTGCAAAATGTCTTATTCTTTCAAAGGGACATCCAGTCTAAATGTATTTGAGATATCTTGAAATGCACAGGATGTCATTTTGAGATATCTTGAAATGTATTTCAGATATCTGAAACTGGACAGAAAGCTGTTTCAAGGTATCTGTAAATTTATTTCAGGTATCTTAAGTTGTATTGTAGATATCTGAAAATGCTATTGAGATATCTGGAAACAATTTAATGTCAATATTATAACAATGTTAATCTCAATTTGAGATATCGTGAAATGCATTCTAAGATTTCTCAAGTGGAGCAGAGACCCAATTAAAGATATCATGAAATGAATGTGAGATATCTAAAGATGTATTTTGCTTAACTCAAACAACAGTGAATTTCAAGATTTCTCAAATGCTTTTTAAGATATCTTAATTATATTTTCAGATATCTTAAAATAACTTCCTGTGCAATCTACGATATCTCAAATACAATTTGAGATATCTTAACATAGACAGGAAGTCCTAGTAAAAGAATAATAGGAGTTGATTTTGAGATCTTTAAATGCATTTCAGATATCTTGAAATAGATGCTGTTGTGATGTGAAATTTTGCATACAAGTTGATAAATATTTTGTATGTCTTTATTTGTAACTAAGACAAAGCAAATGTAATATTAGCATTACATTATTTATAATAACAACAATGGTTTGATGGTTTAAGAACCCATTCCCCCCTTTTAGGAATTTGATGACAGGGTTGGAGGAAGTGCCTCAGACATGTTTAGTAAGTGTTTCTCTGCTGAAGTCTCTCAGTCAATCATCACAGGAAAGCCAGGCTGCCTAACTGGCAAGTTTCACGGGGGTAGGTGTGAAAGTGCTCTCTGCCCCATTGGTGTGGGGGGTATTTTCCGTACGTGACTTAAATAATCCGAGATCAGATGCCTCATCTTGGAATAAGTTGGTTTTTCAAACGCAGCGGTGTAGTAGATTAGTCTCGCTGGATCTAATCATCCGAGATGTCTGCGTGCGCCTGCGCTGATTGAAAAGCCCATATATATCGAGTCTAGAAAACATGATCAGCAAGTCTTTGATAGGCTGTAACAAAATGACGAAAGAACGGGCGCATTTTTTCACACAAGTGGAGCAGGACCTTTTACTCGAACGATATGAAGAATTTCAAGATTTAATATGCACAAGGGGTAACACTGCAAAAGCAGCCCAAACCAGAAAAGACGGCTGGCAAAAAGTGGCTGACAAATTAAACGCTAAGTAGTGTGCGTTGTACTTACTGAATGCAGCGTTTCATTTCCTATGTGTCAGATTAATTATTATTTAATATGTCACAATTCCAGATCAAATGTGAGCGCAAGGAGAACATGGGAACAGGTTAAAGTGAAGTACAAGAATATACTTCAAAGTGGTAAATATTGGTATATAACTATTTAAAGAACTGTTGACATAAAGAATCACATATAATATAAAACACATTAATTTTAAAGCTAATAAAAAGGCAGACAAGCAAAAAACAGGCAGAGGTCCACGCGGTCCAGACCTAAACCCTGCAGAAGAGTTGGCTCTCCAGCAAAATGCCCATCGCTCTGTTTCTGAGGGCATTCCAGGGGGAAGCTCCTCCTCAGAACCAGTGGCAGGATGCAGTGGTCACTTCATTTCAGGTATAGGGTGGTCATTGCATATATTTGTCCTCTATGTGTGCCATAGGTATGTTCCATATAGGCCTCTTTTTTGTTGGGTCAGTTGTAGTGAATGTCATATACCTAGAACTTGTCTGACCAATGAGATATTGACGAAGGTCAAATATTTGATGAAGACACTGTGTCTAATTATTCCTCAGGAGGAGAGGAAAATTTTCCAAATGTTTGATCAAACTCCACTCTGATCAGTCCCATGTGCCCCAATCACATTTGGAAATCCTGGGTAATGAAAATGTTAGGCTGATTGTGAGATTCTTCATGGAACTGTGGGTATTTTCTGCCTGTGTATTACCTACCTGCATTGGCATGAAATGCCTCTTTTATTGTCTGCACACGCAGGTGTCCTGGATACACTATGAAAACTCGAAGGAAATATTTTAGAGCCAAACAGACTTTACGAATTGCCTGGCAAACTGCACTTTTAGATGATTTTCCGCATCGCCTACAGTATATAAAAAAGTGCCGTAAAAGTGTCTGTGTGGTTGTGAGAGCCCGACTTCGCATGGTTTGACTTTGAATATAAGGTGCTAATAAATCTTTGAGGTACAATATTCCCACCCGGCTAAAGCGGTATCTTTCGAAAAGAATTTCCTCCGGGAGCAATAAAGGATCTTGCCGATTGCACAAAACCCTCTCTATATGAAATTCTCTTCTTATAATTTGCGCACCGATATCAATTGGTTGCTCATTCATGAACGACGAAGCCATGACTGAATGAATTCCACGTATGGATACTGATTAAGTGTGTGAGCTATTCCTTGTTTACATAGAACAAACCTGCTCCAAGCAGGTCTGAGGATTTGGATGTGCTGCTATGACAACACATCCAGCAAGAGTTTCAAAAAACCGACAGATCCAGGATCAGGCCAAATCGTCAACAATGACATCCGGCTAAACGAGTAATCACGTATGAAAAATACCCCCCTGAAGTATGGCTGTTTGGAACTGGATTGCATCAGAAGCCTTTAAGTACCACAATACCCTATTGGCTCTAGGGTGCGGACAGAGAATCTATAAATTTGCTTGCTTTACCCCTCATTCTCTTTCTTACAAATATCTGATGAAAGAGCATCTCACACACCATGAACTGAAAAGGACAACACAATGAAGAGCACAGCTCGGCAGCCATATTGAGACAGGCATGCGGCCTGCTATAAAGAAAGCTGACCACAAATGAGGACTTAACTAGAGACATTTTAAGTAACTAACAAGTCTGTGTGCCGCCTGAAACTACACGGCACCATTTATCAGGTTGTATGGTTGCCAATGTTCACTTGTACTTTGCTTATTTTTATTATTTATGAATATTATCAATAATACATTATTTAAAGTGTAACTTAACTTCTGATTGTCTTTTACTACACCTAATTGCCTGAGGTTATACATGTAGAAGTGAAGGTGGGGAGAAGTTACATGGCACAATACTTTATAAACAGGGGTAAGTCTGGGAGATTTGAGGCATTCTGACAAAGGCTACACATTAATAATATAAAAGGGGGAAGTAGAGTAATATAACACTCTACCAAGACAAAACAGATGCATTTCCATATATCTTTAATTCACTGTGAGATATCTAAAATGGGCGGCACGATGGCGCAGTGGTAGCGCTGCTGCCTTGCAGTTAGGAGACCTAGGTTTGCTTCCCAGGTCCTCCCTGTGTGGAGTTTGCATGTTCTCATCGTGTCTGTGTGGGTTTCCTCAGGGTGCTCTGGTTTCCTCCCACAGTCCAAAGGCATGCAGGTTAGGTGCATTGGCGATCCTAAATTGTCCCTACTGTGTGCTTGGCTTGGTGTGCTTGTGTGTGTGTGTGACCTGCGGTGGGCTGGCGCCCTGCCTGGGTTTGTTCCTGCCTTGCATCCTGTGTTGGGTGGGATTGGCTCCAGCAGACCCCCGCGACCCCCGCGACTGACTGACTGATACCTAAAATGCACTTCCAGATATCTCTAAATGTTCATTTGGCCCAGCATATGGCAAGTTATTTTAAGATATCTTGAAATTCACTTTTATTTGAAAGACCTAAAATACATTTTTAGAGATCTCAAATTCATTTCATGATATCTTTAAATGGGTCTCTACTTCACTTGAGATATCTTAGAATGTATTTCAAGATATCTCAAAAACAACTTGAGATAGCTTTAACAAGACCTTAACTTATTTAGTATGGGTTACTAGTTGTCATTTGTCACATAGCCATGTGCACAGAATTGTCCCCAAGCTGTCTCAGCTCTTCCTCTTGTCCTCTCTCCCCCTTTTCTCCAAGCTGTGCTCTGCCTTTTTCCAGTCCTCCTTTTTGTGCTAATGCCTACTTGTCCGTTTCAAAGACATTAAAATATGTTGACTTAAAGTCGCCCTGTGACTCCTCTATGGCCTCTCTGATCAACATGCTCTTAACCGGCTTGTGATGGCCTTGGTTACCCACAGCTGTCACATTCACATGAAACTGAGACGCCAATAGTCAAGTCTGAGGATAAGCCAAGTAAAAAGAACACAAACGAGCAACAGCAGATGGTAACTGCTTAATGGCTTGACAATACAACAAAATGAAATGTTCAAAACATAAATAAAGTGAAGTGCTTCTTCAATAAATAAATTAACAAATAAATAAATTAATATTCCCCAATAAAAAGAGTGTCCATTGGTGGAGGTTAAAATGACAGTACACAGTCAATAATAATCCATAGATAAAAATGAAGCAGGTTTTGACCTTAGCCCTTTAACGCTGTGTGTTCACTCCTCTCAAGCCCACTTCTCGACCACTTGTCTCCATTCCACTGCATCAGCTCAGCCACAATTCTGCATTTACTTTATTTCTCATTTAACTCTTTGAGGGCTGAATATTTTTTCCAAAAAACATAGTTTCTGAAAAGCAGTGGTTTCACACAGAAATCAACATAAAACATCTGTTGCTGCATGCTGTGGCTGCCAGTTTGCCATGAATATGCGGCAGGCTTGCTGCCAGGCTGTCTTTGTGTGGCTGGGACAAAGTCACAGTGTATTGCAATCTGGTTTCTACCTCTTATCATTGTTAAGTGGCCGTCCTCCCTGGTGAACATGGTCAGTACAACGATTAGCTGGGGACCAATCAGCTCAAGCTGGAACCTCACATTCATTTTTGATCACTTGTATCAAAATCTGAGTCCGACAAGTCATACTCCAGTTCAGTGATAA
>JANRMT010062791.1:190807440-190829430 GCA_026402145.1 Polypterus bichir lapradei
ATCAGGATTGGCCAGAATGACAGAGGAGGCGGGACATGAGCTGTCAGTCAGCCTGAGAAGGTGTGAAGAGAAGGCGGCCATCTCAGTGAATTTGATTTATCAGGCCTTTGATCAAATGGGACGCTTTGGTGTCTTTAGATGACCTAAAAATGTCGACTGACTGAAGTGTTTGGTTATTGTGTTGGTAAACATTTGGTCAAAGTGTGAAGGCTAAGGAGGGCTGAGGTGACGCACAGACACTCAAACGTGTGACATGAACAGGACAGTGGCACAGCGGTTAGACACACATCAGGGACCAGGGTGCCAATCTGAACACACGACTGAGCTCTTGGCTCTCGATGCTGATTCTTTATTATTTTTATGCTGATAAGACTTTAGGGTGTTGGCTGAGTTTACATTTTTAAGTCAAGTACTCAAGGATGTGGTGACAATAAACTTCTAAAGTAAAATGTGAACAAATGAGAGTGACGTACAAGTGACAAGGGCCACAAATCAAATGTCATTGAACAAACTCTGAAGTGCTGGAGATCTTCAACAAGGAGGACACACTGAGCTGAGTTTCTGTTCTCGACTGACAACTGAAATCTTCTTAATGGCTGACGAGAAGATGAGCCAAAGACGAGGTCACATGACAAGTCAGCGCAGCATTTCAGGCCGCAGACCGCAGGACTCAGGGAGCTTCGGACTTTTCACTCCTTCAAAAGCTCCAAGGCTGAGGTGAGCTGCTCAGTGGTCTTGTACTCCATGTTGGTCACAGTGTGTTATTGTAATGATTTGCGTTTATTTTTTTATTATGTTAATATTGCAAATTTGATCCTGGTTTTCTTTTTATTGTGTGTTTTTTGAGTTATTTCTGTTATGACTTCTTCTGATTTCTTTATGTTTTGAGGTAGTTGATGATATTTTCTGTTGACCTGTGATGCCATCTTCAGTCCTTGTGTGTCACTATTCTGTGTGTCTGTTGTAAAGGAGTTGCTACAAAGTGACACTCAGGGTCACACTAAGCGTTTTGTCAAAGATCAAGGAGTACAAAGTTCAGTCCATTAGACTTCTGTGTTATCTGAGTTTGTGGATGTGACATAAAGAATAAGCACACGTGTGTTTAAAAGTCAGACGTCACAACTGCTGCTTTGTGTTTCGACTGCGAGTTTGGATTTCACTTTCAGTTCTGACACTCGGCTTTTTGATCTTTCAGTTCTGATCTCCTCTTCTGGCTCTCAATTCCCATCTTTCTCTCAGTTCCTTTTCTTTCTGCCGGTTTTATTGACAGTCTGATTTAAACTCGGATCATTTAAAATGCGTGAATCAGTGAGAGAAGACGAGTTTATAAAGATATGAAGCCCCTGTAGGGAGAGGTTAAAGATTTAAAGACCCCGATGACACAAATCACAACTACTTTGTGACAACTAACTGGTCTTTTTACTTCAAGTGCTCACATAAATCAAGGTGCTGGTGGTCTGACAGTAGATGGTGGGAGTCACGTAAAGGACCAGCCAGTCCTCATGTGATTTGTTTTACTGGAGATCCTAAAGATGGAGGGGATGTTTGAATTAGCAAAGGACGTGTTTGATTGTCAGCCAAATCCTGATTCTAAAAATCAGCTCATGTTGGTCATTTGATGTCACTGCTTGACGAGAAGCCATCTGAATGGACATTCACAATGACAAGACAAGTCAGCAGTGCTGTCCATCTATTGAGGATTTGGTTTGTGAATTTAGAAACATTTTAAATATTGCTGTCAGATTAGAGGTGACAGTCAGTCGACTACTAGAATTCAGACAAGACATTCAGTCAGTTAGTAAATATAAAGTGACATGTGACATGTGAGCCCATGAAGTGGTCAGACTGATGACCGTCTCATGTCACTGCTGAGCACACAAAGCTGGCACACCACATGGTGTCAGGGCTGCCAGTCCTGGGGCCTCATGTATAACGCCATGCGTAGAACTCGCGCTATAACATAGCGTAAGCACAAAAGCTGAAATGTGCTTACGCACAGAAAAATCCAGATGCAGGAATCTGTGCGTACTCCAACTTCCACGTTCTTCCGCTACATAAATCCCGATCAGCTTGAAAAGTAACGCTCGTGCACGCGCTATATGTAACGCCCCAACTCCTCCCAGAATTACGCCTCTTTGAATATGCAAATGAATATAAATCGCCCTTAAGCTCAGCCTTCTGTGAAAAGACAATGGGAAAAGCACGGGGGAAAATACATGTATAAGAATTTCAGCGAATGCCAAGTGGAGGCAAAGGAAAAACATACTATTTGTTCAAATAAACCGTGGTATAATCAACAAAAGGAAGTTGATCGAGTGACATAGCGTGTTGGAGAAACTTGAAAGCTCACATTCACAAAATCGCACAGTGCCAGAAATAAAAAAGAAGTCACATATCAAAGTCGCCGTGAAAAGACGAGTTGTAGCCCACCGTCTGAGTGTCATATGAAAGCTTATTAGGGTACAGAGAAAAAAAGGCACACAGTGGGGAAAAAGCACGAAATGTCAACTTCAATCTCGACATTTCCACTTTAATCACATAGTTTATTTTGTCATTAAAGTAGAACATCATAAACTTCATCTTAAAATCGTTTAATTTAACCAGTTTCTCAAATCACATCGTAATTAAAGTAGCACGTTAAATCAGTACTTACTTCTTAAACCGGCCCTCTTCCTCCGACTGGACACAGAATCCATTACATTAGTGATATTACAGCTCTCCGAATACCTAAAATACTAAGATGTATACGTGATATCATTTTTATGATGATAGGAGTTAAAGCACGTTATTAAACATGAGTTTCACGGCGCATTGATTGTGCGCCACCTTCGATGAAATAATTTATTGCAGCAGTACTCAGGGGCGGCTCTAGGCTTGTGGTGGCACTGGGCAGAGGAAGAATCGGTGGCTCCTTCGCCCGCCCGTCAGTAAAGTAGCTTATGCACGGTGGATGGCCACGTCCATTGCAGACACTGCATAGCCGCCTCGTGCTCATGACACAAGCATTTAACTTTTGCCGAAATTTGTCGCTGCGTTTTTAGCTGTGTTGTTATTTTCTCTTTCTGTTTTATATTCAATATATATTGGCATAGCCGCCCCTGCAGTCCTTGCTTTTCTTTCCCCAAATACCCAATCACCACACAATCAGCTCTGTAATAGAAGTTAAGCCATCTGTAAGCTTAGCGCCGATTCTTCAAAACGTTTAAGGAACATTGAAATATCTTCGTAGTACATGTTTAATTATTCTATCCTTCACGACACTCCCAGTGAAAAGTATAGATTATATAAATGAAGTTAAAGTTTTATCTGTATAATATAATAAACATATTTTGCTGGATTTCACCTTAAAAATGATATCGTCATCATATGTAAATACGCGCTTTATAAAGTGGCTCAGGTTGTGTAATATTATAACTGTAGTGCAAGTTTATAGTGAGGTGACTGTACTAATAAGTACTAACAGTTCTACAAGGAGCACTTGATTGAGTGCGTTTAAAGTTCTTGGGATGAAACTGTTTCTGAACCGCAAGGTCAGGAAAGGCTTTGAAACGTTTTCCCGTGGTTGAGACAGCGTGTCCTTGAAGCTGTATACCGATAATTCTCTTTCCGATCAGCTGCTGCTGTGATTCACACTCAGATACAGTGATATAAATACTCCGAGTGGTGCAGTGAGAGTAATATGGAAAAAGATGATCCGCTGTGGCAACTACTAATGGGAGGAGCTGAAAGAAGAAGAAGAAGAAGAAGAAGAAGAAGAAGAAGGTGCAGTGAGAGTAACAATGCTAAAGTAGTTATGGTATTTGGAATACTATGGCTATTCCCTGGACCATTATATTGTTACAAGTTAATTACAATCAGATGCGTTACACTAATAAACAATATGCGGTTAGTTTCAGTGTACTGTATTTATAAAGCTGCAGATAGAGGAATATAAGGTGTAACCACACAGGAACAGTAGCACTTCTTTGATGCTGGGTGCCGCCAATCTGCAAAACCGAGCGGAGAACTTGCGTACGACAAGGTATGAGGTACCGTGGAAAAGTGCGAGGCTTTACGGCAAGTGTAGGTTTTATACATCGCGATTTGAACGTGGAAAAGTTCTTACGCAAGATTTCTTTGCGTACGCATCGTTTATACATGAGGCCCCTGATGGTGTCGACTCTCAGGTGTGACTCCATCACAAATCTCCTGTTAATGTCATGCTATCGTATGGACAGGCCAGTCAGCTACGTGACGATCATCGGGGGGTTTACTTCTGAACTGCTTTACACCCTAAAGACCTTAAGTAGTCAGTGAAGAGGGTGGGATTTGACCTGCGGCCTGGAGATGTGGGGTAGCAGTGCTCACCTCTGTGCTGCCCCCCGTGAAGGATCACTTTGACTAAAACGAGTTCCAGAGGTGAACTCCATATTTCTACAGTATGAGTGCGGACAGCCGGAGTTCAGAGGTTAGGATTGTTAATGAAAACTACAACTAAAGTGGGAAAAAAGTGTTATGTTAAATGAAATAGAAGTGAAAGGAAAAGAGTGAAAAATAAAAACTAAACTGAAATTAAAATTGCAAACAGAAAACGAAATGAAATGAAATAAAAAATCTGCGTTTTTCAATTTCTATGAATAACCAGGCCAGAGTTCACCAATAAATTAGTTGACAGATTTTGTTGTTTTCCATTCCTGTAGCTCACTCTCTCTGTTGTTTTCTGTGTGTTTTACAAATCTGCTTCTTTACTTGTGCTAATTGTATATTTATGATCATCAATACTCACCTGAGAGTCTGTCCCTGCGCTCAGTAGAGGGCGCTATACTCACACACACACTCTATGCTATTGTATTGTACTCAGCTCAGCTCTGTGCGACACTCCAAGGCTGGACCTTCACCTCCACTCACCGGCGGGCAGGCGGCCGAGCACTTGGACTGACGGACTTTAGCAGCACAGAAGGGTCTCTGAAGTGTTTGAGGGTCAGTGCTGTCTCTTCATGGCGCCTCTTCATGCTCATCACGGACTCCTTCATCACCGACTGCTCACCACTAAGATTCTGCTACAGGCTGTTTATTCTCCGCCAACTCTACGCTCTTTATAATCAGCATTTTAATTTATAAAGATATCACTTTACACTTTCATGACATACTGGGCACAGGATATAAATTACTTTAAAAAAAGTATTAATATGACCGCAGCACACGTGAAATAACTGAGCACTCACGTATGATTACTTGACATTCTACAGCACACGTGATGCCAGCGACAGACGACGACTCTTCTGTGGAGGGCACTGGCACAATGGCAGCCCCCTCAGACTGGCACTTCAATTATTAGATGAGCCATACAGTAGTGTGTTTTATAATGACTTTATTATAAAAGATTTATTTTTTAGAAAATTGTTAACAAAGTACAGTAATTATGGAACTTGTGTTTCCATTAAAAAGATTACATTTTGAATCTTTTTTCTATTCAAAGATGTTTCAGTGTTTAGGTGTGAGAGGCTGCAGCCCCACTTGTACTTAAAATGTTTTATCAACCATAAATAACGAGACCACCTTGAGTTAGTAGCGAGTTCTTTCTTTTCCTTAATTTTGAAAGTATTTACTTTGTTGTCCTAATTAGTCAGAATGATGTAAGTGGGGCGTCACTGTGATTTGATTTGGCTTTACACGGCTGGGGGGCTCCACATTCCTGACTACACCCGCGGTGCACGTGAAGGACGCCAATATGAGGCTGCTGGTGATTTGTGATTGACGAGTGAGGAGGTGAAATAAAACAAACTCAGCAATCGGAGGAAGTTGGTTTGTTGCCCCTTTTGTTCTTAGAGGAGTTCATTAGTGCTAACCGTGTTATTCTTATTAATGGGGGACTCCCAGAATGCATTACAAGATGGCCGTATGTTAATTTAGTGTTGCAGACAGCTGGTTCATTTACAGACCCCGTGAAAGCAGACTGAGGGGGGATTTTCAGTTCAGGAGGGGAACTGATTTGGGAAAAGCGGCTCAGGTTTAGTGGACGGAGCGCTCAGGTTAGACGGCTGTGGTTTGTCTCGCCATTGGGAGCCACTTTAGTAAGCTGATGGCTGCTGGGCTCTTAGAGCTTAATTTATTTATTCATTTATTTACTTATCTATTTTTTATTTTTCTCCTTTTATTTTTTTTTTATTTTTTTTTTTTTTTCCAAAATTATCGATTTAAACGAGTGCAACAGGTGAATATTCATTCTTTGCTTTGGTGTTTTGCTATCATTTTTTTTTCCCTTGTGTTTTTTTTTTATTTATTTTTTAATGCAGTGTGTCTGTTGCTACATTTGTCCTAATTAGTAATTGTGCCATCTCTGACCAGTGTCTGACCCTGTCACCTGCCTGATGACGTCTACTGAGGGGCTAAGGAGTGTTTTCCTCACTTATCTCCTGCCACGGCAAACACTGCAGTTTATTTATCAATGAAGACCCCACACAGGTTGTGTCCCCGTCACTTGTCACTGTTCTGTGGACACTGAGGTGTGTTTGATCTTTCATATTCTCCATGATGAAGGAGAGTCTCATTATTACCTGAGAGCTTCTTTAGACAAAACTGAACATTCTACAGATTTGTAACTTACTTATTGTGATTAAAATTATTCATTCCTGCAGTTATTAATGAAAATTGATTTAAAAATAACACACTCCAAAAATTACAAAACAGGCTTTCAATACGCAGACATATCCAACAATAACATGAAAATGACTTTTCTAGAACTTTCTAATCAGTTGTACTTTTCTCATTTCTCAACAAAGAGGGTCTAATAGTGAATTTCTGTGCTGAAAGATTCATTCAAACAAGCCAAGTGTAAATTATTATTTGATTTCTGTTGTTATTTAGCTGCTGTTGTGGCTTTCAGATGGCACTGTGACACACAGCAGTGTATGTTCTGACATGGACTCTCATTTATTTGTAGGCCTGACACCCCCTGCTGGACACACTAATGTCACCTTGTCCACAGACAGTCAAACTAAACTCATGAAGGTTTTATTACTCACTTGACTCGTCTGCAGCAGATGAGCCCCGGCGCCAGTCTCCTGATGCACTCTGAAATGAGGTATGTGTCTGACAAGTCGAGCTCCTCAAGTTCTCCACAGCAGGTGATGACAGAGCCCAGCACAGCACAGTCCAGAGGAGATAAAGTCATGTTACTAAAGTCCATCTTTAAATCCTTCTCAATGGCATCTCTGATTAATTTCTTATTCCGAGTCTCATAGAGCCACTGACACACTCGTAGAGCTTCACTTTTGTCTCGTCTCCGTAGTGCCTCTTCAGCTTTCTTCTTCACCCACTCCAGTATCTGCTTTGCTGTCTTCCTCTCAAACTCCCCCATGACTCCACCCAGTGTTTTAAACACAGAATATCTGGCCAGTCCTGCTAAAAATCGCGTGAGAATCTCAAACCGGCCATCTTTGCATGAGTCCAACTTCTCAAGCAGCTCTTCAACACCCCCTGATGGATTGAGGTAGAAGGAGCAGGCGGCCATGAACTCCTGTATGGTGAGGTGGTAGAATGTGTATGTTGTGTGCTCCAGAGTGCTTTCCCTCTGAAGGATTCCTCTGAGGAACCCTGAGAGGAATGGAGAGGACAGGACGGGCTGGAGACCAAAGGTGGACATCTCAAACTTGTCATAAAACACAAGAGTCCTGTTCACCACCCCATAATAAGCCATCTTTCCTAGTTTGACCAGAATGTCTTGCTGGTTCTTGGCTTCTCGTCTGTGATTGGTGAGGATGTTGTGAAGGAACATCACAAAGAGCTCGGTGACAGTTCTGGGGGCAGCTCCTCGCTTTTCTTCGGGTGTCATGAAGTGGCTCTTCAGCACAGAGCAGATAATCCAGCAGTAAGAGGGGTTGAAGCACATGGTGTACAGGATTTCGTTCTCCTCCACGTATTGAAAAGCCTCAGAGCCCAGACCAGCATCACCAAAGAACTTCTTAAAGTACATCAGCCTTTGTTCAGGGAAGAACCCCAGGATCTCTGCAAATCGATCAACTCTCTCCATGTCCAGTGTCTCCAGGGCTGTTGGTCTGGTGGTTATTAGGACTGTGCAGCCCTTCAGTAATGTCCTTCTGACCAAACTAGCGACCAGGGAGTGAACAGGAAAGTAGTCATCTATGTTTGAGCAGAGCCGCTGCTGTGTGAAGTCCAGTTTGTGTTTGTACTCATCCAGGCCATCAAATATAAAGAGGAGAGATTCAGGTTTCTGCAGGATTTCTCTCAACTTTGTGTCATTGAGATATTTATAGTACCTTACAATCAGCCTGGTCAGAGGCATCTGTGGCTCTGTCTCTGTGTCTAGTAGGTTGAGCTCCCTGAATTTAATCAAGAACACAAATGCAAACCTCTGGTACTGAGTGCCTCTGGCCCAGTCAAACATGATCTTCTGAACCATGGTGGTCTTCCCAATTCCAGCCACTCCACTGACCACTACAATGTGAGGGTCTGTCTCACTTCCAGGATTCCTCCTAAAAAGCTGCTCAGTCCAGATTCGCTCACATTTCTCTTTTGTCCGCTCCTCTATTAGCTCTGCATGAGTTCTCCCCATCTTCTCAAGTTCATGGTGCCTCTCACTGTAGGTTCTTCTGTACTGACCAATGACCATTAGCTCTGTGTATCGAGTCTCAAAGCCCACAGCTCTGGTGCATGGATCTCCAGGGGAAGTCTGATCCTCCAGAGATCTTGTAGATTTAGACACACCACCTCTGTGTGTCTCATGGAGACCTGAAAGTGATAAAGAGAACTTGTGAAAAAAGAAAAATGAAGAATGGACTTTCTGAAGTCTGACTTTGATGTTTTGGAGATGCCAACTGATCAACACCTTGCAGTCAGGGTCACTGAACTTGAAGAAGAGGAGGCTAACTGGTGGTCCAGTAGGAGATTATACATCTTGCCCAGGGGCCTTATGTATAAACAGTGAGTATGCACAGAAATGTTGCGTAAGAACTTTTCCACGCTCAAATCGCGATGTATAAAATCTACACTTGGCGTAAAGACGCGCACTTTTCCACGGTACCTCATACCTTGTCATACACAAGTTCTACTCTCGGTTTTGCAGACTGGCGGCACCCAGCGTCAAAATAGTGCTACTGTTCCTGTGTGGTTACTCCTTATTTTCCTGACACGGCTTTATAAATCCACTGAAACTAACCGCATATTGTTTATTAGTGTAATGCATCTGATTGTAATTAACTTGTAACAATATAATGATCCACAGAATAGCCATAGTATACCAAATACCATAACTGCTTTAGCGTTGTTACTCTCACTTCTTCTTCTTCTTCTTCTTCTTCTTTCAGCTGCTTCCGTTAGGAGTTGCTACAGCGGATCATCTTTTTCCATATTACTCTCACTGCACCACTCGGAGTATTTATATCACTGTATCTGAGTGTGAATCACAGCAGCAGCTGATCGGAAAGAGAATCATTGGTATACAGCTTCAAGCACACGCTGCGTTAGCCACGGCAAAACGTTTCAAAGCCTTTCCTGTACGGACCTCGTGGTTCAGAAACAGTTTCATTCCAAGAACTATAAACGCACTAAATCAATTGCTCCTTGTAGAACTGACTGGACTTATAAGTACAATCACCTCATTGTAAACTTGCACTACAGTTATAATATTACACAACCTGCGCCACTTTATAAAGAAAATTTACATATGATAAGGATATCATTTTTAAGGTGAAATGAAGCAAAATATGTTAATTATATTATACAGATAAAACTTTAACTTCATTTAAATAATCTATATTCTTCACTGGGAGTGTCGTTAAGGATAGAATAATTAAACATGTACTACGAAGATATTTCAATGTTCCTTAAACGTTTTGAAGCATCGGTGCTCTAAGCTTACAGATGGCTTAACTTCTATTACAGAGCTGATTGTGTGGTGATCAGTCACTTGGAGAAAGAAAAGCAAGGACTGCAGTGGCGGCTACGCCAATATATATTGAATATAAAACAGAAAGAGAAAATAACAACACAGCTAAAAACGCAGCGACAAATTTCGGCAAAAGTTAAATGCTTGTGTCATGAGTGTCTCCAACCCAGACGTGAGAGTTACCAACCATTGTCAGGTCTTTGTGGAGCTTGATGGTGACTCTAAAAATTCTGTGGTGGAAGAGACCCAATAGGTCACTTGAAAACCAGTCATACTAGAAAGAAAAACATAGTGATAGTACAGGACTCAGTCATCAGAGGGATTGAGATTTAGGTTTGTGTTCTTTTGTGGTCAGACTCTTGTATGTTGTGCTGCCTACCTGATGGACAGTTGGGACACCTCCTTGGAAGAGTGAAAAGGCTGCTGGCAAGAGTGGGGGGCATTTAGCTCTCATTGGGCATAATAGAACAAAAGACAAATGTGTGGGCAGAGTGACACTTTGACAATCCAAGAGTTACGTGCCAAGCTGAGGAGTGGAGCTGACATGGTGGTCTTCTGACTTTTCCATACATTATTCCATGTAAGACTGAGGAGATTAGAAAGTTTAAACTCGTAGCTCATCTTGGGGTAGGATAGAAGGGCACAGGTTTATGGGGCATTGGGATGCCCTGTCAAGAAGCATTTGATCAGGAGGGACACCAATGTGGGAGTGTGGGGGGCATTAGGTAGGACATATAAGTAGATAACTCAAAGATCAGGGGTGAGAGTTTAGTAGGGAGGTTAGGAGAGGCCTGGTTTAAAACATAACATAATTAAATGCACACTGCAGTGTAAAAACAAATACAGAAACTGTTCAGAAGTTTCTACTCAAAGATAAAGAGTCAAAGGTAATTGAGTAATACATTGAAATTATTGGCCTTACATTCATTAAAAAAAAATACACTGTACGAGTCATTCTGTACAACTGAAGAAACAGCAAACTGAGAAAGTATTCTGATTCCATCCATTTCTGCAAATTTTACTGTGCTGTAGATTTAATTTTAAATAGATCCATTTGAAATTTTTGCCTATCCATCAACACTGAATAACCCATAATGACAAAGTGAAAAAACATTTTCAGAAAAGTGTTCAAATTTTAAATATCAAAACTTGTAATCTCTCATTAATAGAAGTGTTTAGCCACTTAATTCAGTACTTTGAAGAATCCCCTTTGGCAGCTTTTCAAACTTCTGGTCTTTTTGCTACGTCTCTATAAGCTTTGCACACCTGGATTTGTCGAGTTTATCCCATTATTCCTGGTAGATCCTCTCAGACTCTGTTAGGCTGGATGGTAACTGTCTGTAAACTGCCATCTTCAGGTCTCTCCACACATGTTCTATGGAGTGTAAGACTGGGCTTTGGTTGGCCCCCTCAAGGACACTCAGAGACTTGTCCAGGAACTGCTCCAGTGTTGTCTTAGCTGTATTCTTCAGTTTCACTGAGCAGTCACCCCAGTGGTGTGCACTCTGGAGCAGGTTTTCTTCAAGGGCTTCTCTGGATTTGTCTGCATTCCTTATCTCGTCAATTCTGGCCAGTCTCCCTGTCCCTGTACCCTCATAGCAAGATGCTGTCACCACCAACCATCACTGTAGGATTGTATTAGACAGCTAATGAGCAGTGCCTGGTCTTTGACGGACAAAGTGCTTGGACTTCTGACCCAAGAGCTCAGTTTTTGTCTCCCCAGACCAGAGTTTCTTTTTTCCTCCTGTTCTCATAGTTTTTTATATTGTCATATGCCTTTTACTTAATAGGGGCTTCCATGTAGCAAATCACCAAAAGATGCCTGTGTATCCAGCAGGGGACGCTAGCTCCCTTGTTGCATTGAGTTCTTTTGTAATTGCAGCGTGTTACATAACCTGAGTCTATATAGATATGATATTAAAAGGCAATACCCCTCCCTTAGTGAGTGATATCTCGGTATGGGAGAAATAACCAAGCTTACTTTAATGACAGTTTACACTCCATAACAGTTGAAGGAATAGCAAGACTTTCAGGAGTGGGGGCCCAATGTGTAGAGTCTGCGTTGCTGCGTTGGAAGGATTTTCAGGATCGGATGACGTTATCTCCCATCCGTCCATTGGCTTCAGGGGTGTGCCGGGCAATGTTTCAAGGCTTTCTACTCTCTCTTCATGTGCAGACCCCACTTAGGTGAATCATGCCATTCCAAACAAGGAAAAGGGGATGCAGTTTCATGCTGACTTTGACACACAAAAATAGTCTAACACTGCCCATTGCGCAGTTGTCCCTGTCTTGTCTTCTAATGCTTGGCTAGCAGTTCTAAATGATGAGCCCCTGTGCTAGATCTGTGTCCACTGTTCATGTGAGTAGATTTATAAAATATTTTTGTTCAGAGGACAGTGACATATTAAACATATGTTACAGCCTGATTGATAGAGTGCTGCTGAGATGGATATCATTCTGCAGGTTCTCCCACCTCAGCAGAGGACTTCTGAAGCTCTAAGAGTGACCATTGGGTTGTCGGTCAACTCCTTGACCGAGGCCATTCTTGTCCAGCTACTCAGTCTGGATGGATACAAAAGTCTCCATGAAGAGTCCTGGTGGTTTTAGACTTCTTCCATTTCACAATTCTTGAGGCCACTGTGCTCCTCAAAGCTTTACAAATGGTTTTATCCCTTTGCTTCATTCCATGACTCAGCACAATTTCATTGTGGAGATCAATGGAGAGCTCCTTGGACTTCATAGCTTGTTTTTTGTCCTGAGATGCAGTGTGAATTGTTGAATCTTCTATACACAGGGACATGTGTGCCTTTCTGAAGGATGTCCAATTAATTTTAGGGGGACACAGGTGGACTCTAATCAAGTTCTTCAAACATCTCAAGAAGAATTAAAGCAAACAAGAGGCACCTGAGCACAACTTAGAGTGTCGCAACAAATGGTCTAAAGACTTCTAGGAATGAAAGATCTCAGTTTTTGATTTTAAATATTTTTTTGCAAACCCTTTTGAAAACATTAAGTCACTTTGTCATTATGAGTTATTGAATGTATAATCTCACCGATGTCGTTGTATTTGTTTTGTCCCGTCGACTTTTCCACCTTTATCTTCTGATCTGATTGCTCTTTTTGAATTTTACTTACAAATGCCACTGGCGATTGCCTAGATTACACCTGCTTCAGTCCTGCGCGAGCCCCTCTTCTCTCTCTCCTGTTACTGCCTTCGTGGTGAGTATGAATCTACTTTTGCTTCATTTGCAGTCGCCAGTCTGAACTGTGAATGTGCAGCCTGCCTGCTGTGCTTTTCCTTTTCTAGCTGGTTATGCAGTGAGATTTGGGTTGGCTAACGTGTGAAGCTGGAGTTAGTATGATGTTGTGAGGTATTCTCTTCGCTCTTGGCGGTGTCCACTGGTGTCTGGATATTCTTAGCCCGTTCTGTCTCTGTTTGGAGTTGTGCTGTGTGTTGTCATTTCTACTTTTTTGGCAATGCAGCTCATATATTCTCCATATTAACTTAAAAATCTTGACTGTATTCCACGATTGGTCTCTCTGACTAATAATTTTTGACAGTCGCTTGGAATTACTCAGCGTCCTCACTATATTCACCGGTCTAAAAGAGGCCCCTCGCAAATCTATGGCTCGGACGCGTCGATTCCAAGTATATTGATATCTCACTGTGTTGAATGGCATAATGATAGGGCTGTACGAGGAATAAACATGGGCCATCTTCATCATCTTCAGGAAGTGTCTGCACCCTACTCTCCTGGCTGTTTCAACTTTAGGTTCGCCCTTTTCAACACTTGCTCCATCACTAACAAGACCTCGCTGGTTAATGACCTCATCTCCCAGAAGCAAGTGGACATGTTTCTTCTTACAGAAACTTACAGATACACTCTATGAGCCTTTTCAGTCCGGCTTTTGTACAAAGCACAACACTGAGACAGCTCTTCTCCATGTAGTCAATGATCTTCTCTGGTCTGCAGACTATGGTTCACTTCATATTCTCCTCCTTCTCGACTTAAGTACAGCATTTGACACTGTTAATCATTAAATCCTCCTGTTACGTCTCTCTGCTGTAGGCATCTCTGGCTTAACTCTTCAATGGCTCACATCATATCTCTCTAATAGGTAACAGTTTGTCACAGTTGGCCCATATAAATCCTCCACCTCACCTGTGTTGCATGGTGTCCCTTAGGGTTCAGTCCTTGGGCCATTACTTTTTCTACTTTATATCCTTCCTTTGGGTCAGATTATTCACAGACATGACCTTAACTTCCACTGCTATGCAGACGATATACACTTATATCTTAGTAGAGACTTGCCTCCCAGCACACTCACTGACTGCATCACTAATCTTAAGCTATGGAAAATAACTAACTTTCTCAAACGTAATGCCAATAAAACTGAAGTGTAACTGGTAGGTCCAAAATCCCAACTTTCTAAGGCATCCAATTTCTTTATTTCTGTTGATGGTCCACTTGTCAAACCTGCTCCTGTTGTCAGAAATCTCGGTGTTTTGTTTGATTCATCACTTAACTTTGAGCTACACATTAGGTCTCTTTCCAAAATTTAATTCTATCATCTCTGTCACGTTGCCCGCCTCTGTCCATTTCTGTTGTTTAGTGATGCTCAAACTCTGGTTCATCATTTGATAATGTCTTGTATTGATTACTGTAATTCCCTCTTCATTGCAAAATCTACACATAAGCTACAGTATATAGCTGTACTCCACAGCCACAGTCCTCACCCACACAAAGTGTTTTGCTCACAACTCCCCAGTTCTCTCCCAGCTTCACTGGTTACCTCTTCCATCAAGGATTAAATTCAAGATTCTGCTTCTCACCTTCAAAGCCCTACATAACTTTACACCTCTCTACCTCACTCAGTTACTAGCTCCTTACACTCCTTGTCGCTCTCTCAGGTCTTCGAGCAGTCATCTCCTTACTGTCCCACACACCAGGCTCTCCACCCTGGCAGGACAGGCAGGTCCTTCAGTATTATAGCCCCTCAACTGTGGAACTCTCTTCCTCAGTCTCTCAGAGTTTGCTCCTCTTTCTGCAGTTTTAAATCGCAACTGAAAACTTTCCTCTTCTACAAACTTTTGTCATCTGTGTTTTTTTTTTACTCTGTATCTAAAGCGACCTTGGGTTTGTAAAAGGAGCTCAATAAATGTAACTTATTATTATTATTATTATTATTATTATTATTATTATTATTATTATTATTATTATTATTATTATTATCTTTTTAAATAACAGAGACTGGCAGGAGGAGAACATCGACGGGTACACATTACTGTGTAAAGACGAGCAAAAGTGAAAGGTGTGGGAGTCGCCATGTGTGTAAAATATAATTTGAATGTACTGTGTCTTCAATTAGATGGTGAGTCACACCTTAGTGAGGATGTTTGGTACGATGAGACAACATTAGGGGTCAAGGCCTCATATTTGGAGTGTGTTACAGACCACCTAATGACATCAATAACTTCAATTGACATCCTTTTATAATATTAAAAAGACGAGCTTAAAGGGGGATTTTAAAGTCATGGGGGACTTTTAATTACCCAAACATTAACTGGGGTAACATTACAAGTAGCAGAGGACAAGAACAGGAGTGTTCAGACGTAATGGGTGACTGTTTAGAGCTCCGTATGTTAAATCACTAACTCAGGAGGGAAGCCTGCCTGGATTTGGTATTTGCTAATAATCAGGATACAATTGAAGGGATGGATGTGATTGAACCACTGGGGCCAAGTGACCACAATGTAATACAATTCACAATGTCTTGGTAGAGGACATAGCAGGTAAGCTAAAAGGGACTTAGAAATAATTAAGAGAAAATAAAAGATGAGACAAAGAGAGTCTTTCAGTATTTTAGTAGTAAAAGAACAGTCAAGAAGGAGGTGAAGAGTATCAGGAATAGTCAACAGGAATCTGCACTGGTCCTTCTTGTCCAGTGTCACTGTGTGGTCAGACTAGTCCAGTTTGTTGTTTATATAGACCCCTGGTACTTGTAGCTCTGTACCACTTTCACGTTCTCCACCTGGATGGTGACTGATCTCAAAGGTTCCTTGGCATGCCAGACGTCCACTACCAACTCATCTGTCTTGCTGATGTTGATCTACATGTGGTTACTTCCTTCACCATAACACAAGGTCCTCCATAAACCTCCTGTGCTCCGACTTATTTCCATTAATAATGCAGCCTATGATGGAGGAGTCATGCGAGATTTTCTGTATGTGGTTAGTGCTGGTATTGTACTGGAAGTCCTTTGTGCTGAGAGTAAACAGGAAGAGTGACAGAGCAGTTCCCTGAGGTAATAATAATAATCCTTTGCATTTATATAGCACTTTTCTCACTACTCAAGGCGCTCAAAGGTACTCCAGTATTACACACCACCATTTCTGACTCACAGTCCCTCAGCCTCACAATCTGCTGTCTGTTAGTCAGGTAGTCCAAGACCCAAGAGATTGTGGGGGCATCAAGATTCAAATTCTTTAGCTTTTTCCCCCAGTCAATGAGGCAGAATGGTGTTAAAGGCAATGGGAAAACTCAAAGACCATGATCCTGACCATCTTTGTGCAAGTGGGAGTAGAGTCTGTGGAACATGGAGATGAGAGCATCCTCAACACCTACTGTGCATGTGTCTGATAGGCAAACGTTAGAGGATCGAGATGTTCTGAAACCAGTGGTTGGAGGTGTTTCAGGACCAGCCTCTCAGAGATCTTCATGATGGATGACATTAAAAGAAACTGGTCTGAGGTTTTGGGATCACTGGATCACAGCAGCACATGTGAGGGATAGCATGGGTTTAGATGAGGAGATCATGTCTCACTAGTAAAGTGAAATTGTATGAGGAAGCAATAAAAACAGATGACTAGACACGTGTAAATGAAGTGTGAATAAATGGCATAGTCTGTTGGTGGGTACAGAATTGATTTAAACACAAGAAACAAAGAGATGTTAGGAGAGGAGCCTTATCAGAATGAGATCACCATAACAGTGGAGTCCCTCAGGGGTCAGTGTTGGGCCTGCTGTTCTTTTTAATATAAATAAAAGATCAGGATAAGAATATACAAATAAGCAACATCAGCATGATGATGATATCAAACTGGGTGGGAGTATTGGTAGACAATGCAGAACCAGTCATATTCTTACAGAGGGATCTGGACAGCATAGAGACTTGTACAGATCTGTGGCAGATGAGATTTAATGTAAATAAATGTAAAGTATTACATGTAGGGAGTACATTGATTTGAATACACAGTGGAGTTGGGGTGGGGGGTCTAAAACTTAAACATGTCCCTTACAAAAAAGGCCTGGGAATTGTAATAAAATGATCTTTATTACATTGAGACAGTAGACAGGAGCTATGAGTATGGCTAGCAGAATAATAGGTTATATAGCGCTCCCATGTGGAGTAAAAGTCACTTTAGGTTATAAAACACTTTATAACACACTAGTGACATCTTGCCTGGAGTGTTGTGTGCGCTTTTGGTTGTTGGTTTACAAAACGTATATTGCAGCACTAAAGAAAGTCCAGAGATGAGCAACAAGGCTGATTCAGGACTGAGAGGTCTGCACCATGAGGACAGACTGAAGGAGTTGAACCATTTCAGCCTAAAATGAGGCAGATGAAGATACCATAAGTTAAGTTTTTAATGTTATAAAATAATTTAAATGTCATACAAATATGAACATTTTTCTACACAAAGAAAACAACAGATACATGGAAAAAGTGACCAGAAAGTGTGGTGAAGTGTAGGACTTTAAGACCCTTCAAAGCTGACAATGTTATTTTAAAAAAGATTAGGACAAAAGGATTAGGTGAGCCTGTTGAGCTGAACGGCCTGATCTCGTCACAACTGTTCTGATGTTCTAACTGAGCAGCAGAGTCCTGGTGGAGCTGATGACAGGTGACACAAGACCAGTGGCTTACCTTTAATACCATCATCAATGGGAGCGGGCTGGAGACTGGCCTGAATGTCCTTCAAGAGGTCTGGTCCTGGAAAGACAAAAGAGAGACAGAAGAGACAATCACAGCAGTAAAGGGGAAAATTAACAAAAAGATAAAGTGAGTACAGTGAGGTAAACAGAAAAATATCAGAAACTAACAGACTGCTGCTAACGTGGACTTCGTTTGGCACCAATGAAGAGTTAACATTTGAAAATAAACAGCAAACCACCCATGTGTGTCCGTATTGGGAGGTCTGAATTTAACTGTCCAGGAAAGAAAACCCAGGAAATGACACATAAGAGAGCAATAGGAACAGTAGACATATTGTGTGTTTATCATGCTGAGGAGAGCGGGAACTCTTTACTGAGACTTCAGGGGTACAATAAGCTTCATGTGGATATGAAAGGTAAAACACCTGAAGAAAAAAACATGGATGAGCATGAGTGTGGGCATCTGGGGGCAAGCTGATGTTTAAACACACCAACCCGAGGGGAGTGCTAAGATCAGGAGTGTTGGCAAACACAGAATTGATGACTTCCTGTTAAAGAAAGAAAACAATATCATTACTGATCATCCTGGTGGGCTGTAGCTGTAGGCTTGTAAAATGTAGAAGGGGAGACATGCAAGTCAAATATGCGGTCATTACATGTCACACATAGGTGACAGTAGCACACCAGTTACTAAATAGTATGGTGGGACCACTGACCCCTTTAAAGACTTTAAGACACATAAAATAAAAAAAAAAAATCAGAGAAGCTGAAGAAAGTGTTGGTATTGACGGCCATCAAGCAGACGTCTCGGTGTAAGTGATGGACCTGACAGTTGTTAGTCCGGTGGCCTACAGACAGTAATGTTGTATTTTGTGTTCCTGTGTCTCTCACTTTGTCTCCTTTTGTGATTTGCACACATTCAGTGTTTCCCTGTTGCACAGAACTCTATTAACTCACCACGCTCTGTCACCTCCTCCAGTATTCTTGTCATGTTTGGTGATGGAAATCTCACAAGTTCTTCAGCCAGTGCCTCCCACAAGCTCACCAGTACCACACTGTCCATCTTCATTATGTCACTGATGAAGGACTCCACACCTGCTCGCCTTTCACACTCTTCTTTGGCTTTGAATCTCTGAAAGACAAGCAAGTAACCATAGGGCTAATTTAGAAAAGACCACTGGGGGAGCAGAGCAGAGTGGTCAGTGGGGTCTGATGACCTCACAATAACAGAAAGACCTCCTATGGAGGGTCAGGCAGACTCAGATGATTCTCCTGAGCTCACCATCTCTGCTCAGCTCTCTGTGCCTCGTACTGACAGGGAGACCTGCCTACCTTGGCCTCATTGTTGGTGAGGATGTTCTTGGTGGCCAGGTTCTGCAGGATACTCGTGATGTCGTATTCAATCACATAGGCCAGGTAGGGCTTGTAGAACTCTGTGATCTTGAGGAGACCCTCATGAGAGAAAGTGTGTATTACTTTAGGAAACGTCTGTGTTAAACCTGAAATGGAAAGAGAAAAGATGAAACTTCACAGATACAAATGTGTTGGAGGCTCAGGGATCAGAATTCAGTCTGACATGACTGCTTATCTCAATCCTAAGTAGTGGCTTCACAGTAAATTTGAGGGAACAGCATCAACAACAGGCTGGACTGGTCTCATAACACATACAAGTTGCTGAAAGGACAAAGCAGACCCATTTTACTGAGGAGACTGTACTCCTTTAATGTGGGCAGTGACATCCTTTACATGTTCTACAACTCTATGATGGCCAGTGTGGTTTGCTTGGTCAGTAATATCACTTCAAGAGAAGTCAACAAGATGATCAAGAAAATTATTAAGAAGGCACTCAATCAATAGGAAAACAGTGTAGGTCTGGAGGAGTGGATCTCTGATGTAATGAATGAGTTCTAATCTCCAAGCCTCAAAGAGAACAGCTGTCTCGGTCACCAAAAGTGTGGTCAGCTTCCAGCTCCAAAAGAAATGCTCATATCTGACTTTAAAGGAAAGAACAGCCTGTGGTGATCAAATTGAATCAAAGTCCCTTCCAGTTACAGATCCAGTGCTTGATTTTGTCCATCAGGTTTAGCCAGAGTTCAATTTTGAGTTACAAGCCTAAAACACTGGAATAAAAATGACATACCCCCTTGATATTCTAAGGGTTAACATGTGGCCTGTCATATGCTGGACTGTTGAACAAGAATGTACTCTGTGCTTCAAGTAAAAACTGCTTTTTAATGAACTCCTGCTTTTGTGTAAAATAGCTGTATGACTTATTAACTATAAGATGACTTACGACTTATGTTAAAAAGAGAAACAACTCCTTTAGAGGTAAACAAGCTCACAATATAAGGAGTTGTCTGGGGACTGTAAGGGGGGCTTCTCTCTGGCTTGCAAGCACAGAACTCACAACTATTCATCTGTTGCCAATAAAAATTGTTGATTGATTGATGAAGCTCCCGTCTTCCTCAGTGTATTTCTTCCACAAGACAAATGTCCTTTTGGTTACCTTGTTGTGTGGCGGTGTCTCCACAGATATGTCAGCTCATCCTTGAATTATGTCTTCATTCTCAGATGCACTACAGAGCTGACCACAATGTATGAAGAGCTGCAATTTTGCTCTTCGTTTTACTGTTAAGGTGGTGGTAGTGAAGTCAGCTGCTCCTCTTCTTATTCTCATTAATTATTCAGCCTCGTGTGCTACTGAAAGCCAAACCAAATGGGACAATGCCACCTTGTCCTACAGTGGAGTAGAGCTGCTGGCACACATCCCACCCAACCTCTACAGTTCAGCAGTAAATGAGGTTTTTCCCCACATAGGACCCCAACTCTTAAATCAGTATATCTGTGTGCATTATGATTTTGTAAAGTTTGTAATTGTGTTTTATCTGTGAACTTATTACGGCACTCTGAGCCAGCACTCCATGAAGAACGGCATACAAAATAAATGGAATTGAACTGAATTAGCGACTTCCACAGGATCTGCCTCAGTTTATATCCGATTATTGAGGTGCTGCTGGTCGGCTCCTCCTGTCTTTGTGCAGTGTGTGGTGTGTGGCAATTCAATGAAATGTGATTCTGATGCATGCAGTCTGCTTGGTCTCCTATTTTTCCCTGTCATTATCTCAGCCAATCAAAATGCACACAGAGCGGTACAGGAGATGAGGAACAATTGCCAGAGTTGACTTTTGGAGATAACATCTCTCTATATATATAAAATCCAATGTCTGCCTGCCTGTAGGTCTATCTGTCTATTTTTCATGAGAGAACTACTTAATAGATTTAGATCGACATTTTTTCTATAATTTGCTTGAACATTCCGGTTGATTTTGTGACTTCTCTCATTGCACTATGTATCATAGTTTGCTTGTGGTACTGATTTATTTGTGTGAATCTGAGAGACACGCAGCGGGTTGAGCCTCTTCACTCATGTGCCAGCCTCGAGGCGTTCCTTACCTCTGCTTAGCTAGCGAACGACAGAACTACTCAAAGGATTTAGATCGGGTTTTTTTCTATAATTTGCTTGAAAATTACAGTTGATTTTGCAACTTCTCTCATCGCGCTTAAAAATCATAGTTCGCTTACAGGAGCAATATATTCGCTCTAATCCGAGACAGAGGCTGTGGGCCGAGGGGAGGAGGAAGCGTGATGTCAGGAGTAGTGAGCCAGGGGGGCCCTCCTCACTGTCCTGATTCACTGCTACACTAGCAGAGCCATGGGGATGGCTAGTCTATACTAATAAACGGCAAAGCCCTCACTCACTCACTCACTCACTCACTCACTCACTCACTCACTCACTCACTCACTCACTCACTCACTCACTCACTCACTGACTGACTCATCACTAATTCTCCAACTTCCCGTGTAGGTAGAAGGCTGAAATTTGGCAGGCTTATTCCTTACAGCTTCCTTACAAAAGTTGGACAGGTTTCATTTCGAAATTCTACGCGTAATGGTCATAACTGGAAGCTGTTTTTCTCCATTTACTGTAATG
Source organism: Polypterus bichir lapradei (assembly GCA_026402145.1). Classification (NCBI taxonomy): domain Eukaryota; kingdom Metazoa; phylum Chordata; class Cladistia; order Polypteriformes; family Polypteridae; genus Polypterus; species Polypterus bichir. The sequence goes on from JANRMT010062791.1 coordinate 190,829,255, forward strand.
GAGTTCAGCTGGAGGGGCGGAGTTCGTATGACATCATCACGCCTCTCACGTAATCACGCATTACGTAGAAAGCCAGGAAGAGCTACAAAACGCGCTTTAGAAAACATGCATTATATAATTAAGAAAGCAGCGAAACAATTAGAAGCGAGCGAGTGACATATAAAACCATATTCAGC
>JANRMT010062791.1:190829530-190841983 GCA_026402145.1 Polypterus bichir lapradei
ATATATATATATATATATATATATATATATATATATATATATATGACAGCAACACTCATCACTCACAACAGTGACAAAACAATTACATTGACAATCATGTTACGTTATTTTCAAAATGTTTCCTTTTCTTTTTCATTGCTTCTTTAACACACTACTTCTCCACTGCGAAGCGCGGGTATTTTGTTAGTAATTTTATATATTGCAGAAATACTGTCTGAGTCCTTGAAATTGAGCAATATTTTTTCTAGTATGGATGAAGTTGCAAGATGAGGAAAATCAGGCAGGTTCTGTTTAACAAAGTTTCTAATTTGAAGATAGTGAAAGGATTGTGTAGCTGGAAAGTAACATTTGGAATGTAATTGTTCATAGGATGCAAAGATTTTGTCTATATAAAGATCTCTAAGTAATTTAATCCCAAATATTTTCCAGATATTCAAAACTGCATATGTTTGTGAGGGTTGAAAGAGGTGCTTCTCATGCAGAGGTGCCACAGATAAAAGCTTCTCCATCTTAAAATGCTTTCTACATTGGTTCCATATTCTGAGTGAGTGAAGCACAATCGGGTTATTAGTATATTGGTGATAACTGGCATTTATTAGGACACAAAGCAGGGAATATAAAGAAGTAATGCAGGATTTTATTTCTATTGCAGGCCAAGCCTGTGTATGTTCATCCATTTGTGTCCATGTTCAGGTTTTAATAGCTTCTATGTTTTGCTGCCCAGTAATAAAACTGAAAGTAGAGTAGAGCCATGTCACCTTCTGCCTTAGGTATTTGTAGGGTCGCTCTTTGGATACGTGGATGTTTTGAGTTACAAATAAATGAGGTTATTGTTGAATCTAATTGCTTAAAATGATTATTGATGTATATTGGAATGTTTTGAAATAAATATAGAAGTTTAGGAAGGATATTCATCTTAACAACGTTAATTCTTCCAGCTAGAATGAGATAAATGGGGTTGACCATTTATGCAAGTCTTGCTTAATTTTTTCCATACAGACTGTGTCATTTTGTTGATATAGAGCTTTACGTTTACTTGTGATGTTTACCCCTCGGTATTTAAACTGACCTGCAATGATAAAAGGGAAGGTGTCCAATCTAATACTGTATGCTTGAGAATTCACTGGATAGAACACAATTTTATTTAAATTAATTCTGAGACCAGAGATCTTATGAAATTCTGTAAGTGCTGTTAAGACTGCAGGCACAGTATTTTGTGGGTCTGCTATATGCAAAACCATATCATCTGCATATAGAGAAATTTTCTGCTCAAGACAAACGAGAAGCTGCGAAACGAGACAAATGAGAAGCTGCGGGTGAAGTTGTGGCAGGATAATAAAGACTTGGAAAAACATATATATAATCATTTTGATGCAACCTTTAAAGCTATGCCAGGGAAAATTGAGGAACACATTCAGGAAAATGCGTCTAAACTGAGAGAACTTGCCGATCAGCTGGAAGACGTTAAGCAGATATTCACGGCTTCAATGAAACAGCTGAACATCTGACATCTATCGCAGATGGAAAAGCTACAGCTGCGAATTCCAAATGCAAAAAACTCGGAGACAGTCTTGCGGCTCTGGTAGATGGATACAGAAGAAATAATATTAGAATTAAGGTCTGCCTGAGAATCGTGAAAGTCCAAACCCAGTGAAACTCGTAGCTGAACTATTCTCAAAAATAATTGGAGAGGACTTTAAATCAGATACCGAGATAGCGGGAGCTTATCGCATATGTGGATCAAATACCTCTAAACCTAGGACTTTAATTGTAAGCTTAATGTAATGGCACTTCTCAGACAGAAACAAGAGATTATATTTGAAAATAACCACATTCGTATTTTCCCTGATTTCTTACCCTCAACAGCTGCTAAACGTGTCGCTTTTCACAACATTAAGCAGCAGTTACTGAAAGCCGATATCAGATACAGCCTCTTGAATCTTGCCAAACAAAGTGGATATTCAAGACACATATTACACCTTCTTCACTAAGAAGGAAGCAGAAAAGGAGTTAAGAAAGCTGATCCCGACACTTTTTTGAAATACGATAGTAAGTCGCATCCTGTCATGGCATGGCAAGAAGATATTACCTGCTGTCTAATCTGCTTACAATGATACGGGTACCATAATTATACATCCTTTTCTCTTCTTGGACTCTTTTTGTTTATGTTGTAATTACAATAATAGGCATACTGTATGTGTGGAAGAAATTAAAGTATTTTTTTTCTTTATACTATTCTAAAGGAGACTGTTTAACATCATACCCTTGGTTTATTGTTATTGTTATTATTGCATTAGGGTTTAATATGCTTATCCAGGGCCACCTTTTAACACCATTCCCTAGGCTTACTGTCTTAATATTTCAAGACTGTTGATGATTATATTTTATGCTTATAGTATTTAGACTTTATCGGCAATAGATATCTCTACTTTTTAATCCTCAAACGCCACTTATGGGGGGCTTGTTTTGTTTTGGATGTGCTCTGTTTCCAGGCATAGCAGCAGACTGGGACTTTGTGAAGCAAGGTAATTGTTATAAAAACAGGAATGGCACCAGGTCATCCCTGCCACAGAGGATACACAAACCAGTTTATTTCTTTGTGCCAGTCCCAAGCCTGGATAAATGGAAAGGGTTACATCAGGAAGGGTATCAGGTGTAAAATTTTGCCAAATTAATATGCGGACAACAATACAAATTTCCATATCGGAGCGGTCTTGACCTGGGTTAACAACGACACCACCACTACTGTTAGCCAACAAGGTGCTGGTGGAATTTGGGCTACTGTTGGCTGAAGAAGAAGAAGAAAAAGAAGGAGAATAAGAGGGGGGAGTCATGTCTGGAGGCAGGAGGAGAGGAGGAAAGTAAAGAGAGTGGTACTGTGGGTAGGAGCTTTTAATGTTGGCAGTTTGACTGGTAAGGGGAGAGAGTTAGCAGATATGATGGAGATAAGGAAGGTTGATATACTTAGATCGATAGATACTTTATTAATCCCAAGGGGAAATTCACATACTCCATACTGTATTGTGCATCCAAGAGACTAAATGGAAGGGGAGTAAGGCCAGGTGGATTGGAGGTGGATTCAACTTGTCCTATCATTGTGTGGATAGGAGGAGAAATGGAGTAGGGGTAATTCTGAAGGAACAGTATGTCAAGAGTGTTTTGGAGGTGAAAAGTGTGTCAGACAGAGTAATGATTATGAAGCTGGAAATTGGAGGTGTGATGATGAATGTTGTTCGTGCATATGCACCGCAAGTTGGGTGTGTAATAGATGAGAAAGAAGATTTTTGGAGTGAGTTGAATGAAGTGATGGACAGTGTACCCAAAGGATAGAAAGTGGTGATTGGAGTGGATTTCAATGGACATGTTGGTGAAGGGAACAGAGGAGATGAGGAGGTGATGGGTAGGTGTGGTGTCAAGGAGAGGAATGAAGAAGGTCAGAAGATAGTGGATTTTGCCAAAATGATGAACATGGCTGTGGTGAATACGTATTTTAAGAAGAGGAAGGGATATAGTGTTACGTACAAGAGTGGAAGAAGATGCACACAGGTAGATTACATCCTATGCAGAAGAGTCCATCTGAAGGAGATTGAAGACTGTAAAGTGGTGACGGGGAAAGTGTAGTTAAGCAGCATAGGATGGTGGTCTCTAAGATGACATTGGAGATCAAGAAGAGAAAGAGAGAGAGGACAGAGCCAAGGATCAAATGGTGGAAGTTGAAAAAGGAAGACTGCAAGGTTGAGTTTAGGGTGGAGGTGAGACAGGCACTGGGTGGCAGTGAAGAATTACTAGACACTTGTGAAACTACAGCAGATGTAGTAAGGGAGACAGCAAGAAGGGTGCTTGGCATGACATCTGGGCAGAGGAGGGAGGTTAAGGGAACCTTTTTGTGGAATGGGGAAGTACAGGAGAGTATACAGAGGAATAGGATGGCAAAGAAGAAGTGGCATAGTTAGAGAGATGCAGAAAGTAGACAAGAGTACAAGGAGATAAGACAGAAGGTGAACAGAGAGGTGGCGATGGCTAAAGAAAAGGCGTATGATGAGATGTATGACAGGTTGGACACTAAGGAGGGAGAAAAGGACCAGTGGGCTAAACAGAGGGACCGAGTTGGGAAAGATGTGCAGCAGGTTATGGTGATAAAGGATAAAGATGGAAACGTACTCACAAGCGAGGAGAGTGTGTTGAGCAGATGGAAAGAGTACTTTGAGAGGCTGATGAATGAAGAGAATGAGAGAGAGAAGTGGTTGGATGATGTGGAGATAGTGAATCAGGAAGTGCAATGGATTAGCAAGGAGGAAGTAAGGACAACTATGAAGAGGATGAAGAATGGAAAGGCCGTTGGTCCAGATGACATACATATGGAAGCTTGGAGGTGTTTAGGAGAGATGGCAGTGGAGTTTTTAACCAGATTGTTTAATGGAATCTTGTAAAGTGAGTAGATGCCTGAGAAGTGGAGAAGAAGTGTACTGGGGCTGATATTTAAGAATAAGGGGGATGTGCAGGACTGTAGTAACTACAGGGGATAAAATTGATGAGCCACAGCATGAAGTTATGGGAAAGAGTAGTGGAAGCTCGGTTAAGAAGTGAGGTGATGATTAGTAAGTAGTGATGAGCGAGCACCAAAGTGTTTGGGTGTTCGATCCGAACACATCGTGATGTTCATGTGCATTACCAAGCACCCGAGTATAATGTAAGTCAATCGGAGACAACCAGGCGCCCCCTGCTCTAAAGAGGGGAGGGTGCCTGGTCCATTGGAAAAGGTCAGAAAGTGACAGAAACACCACCCAAATGGACCGGGAACAGGATGGGGACAATGTCTGGATGCATCTTGGACTCCCAAGTCACTGCTGGGAACCAGTTTGTCCAAGTTGTACGCCACTTTTACAGACTGACAAAAACACGCCCAAAATCCCCCAAGAAAATCAATTTTACAGGAAAAATGACGCTCTTAAACATTATATGCCAGTGCCTGTAGATGAGCTGATGCTTTAAAACATGATATGGGAGTGCCTGCAGGTGAGCTAACGCTCTAAAACATTACATCCAATGACGTGTTCCGGCCAGCCAATCACTGTAATGCCAGCACCTGACATGGCTACTGGCATTACACTGAGGGCAGTACTTACCTGCCCCTTGATTCGCTGTCTCCAACCCGTGAAACGTGCGGGGCGGAGACTCGAGCATGGCGCACGAGCACATGTTGTGCTCGTTCGAGTAGCGCCAGGCTCCGAGCATAGCGATGCTCGAGGCGAACACATGTTCGACCGAGCATGCTCGCTCATCACTATTAGTGAGCAGCAGTATGGTTTCATGCCAAGAAAGAGCACCACAGATATGATGTTTGCTTTGAAAGTTTTGATGGAGAAGTATAAAGAAGGCCAGAATGAGTTGCATTGCATCTTTGTGGACCTGGAGAAAGCATATGACAGGGTGCCTCGAGAGGAGTTGTGGTATTGTATGAGGAAGTCGAAAGTGGCAGAGAAGTACGTAAGTGGTGTACAGGATATGTACGAGGGAAGAGTGACAGTGGTGAGGTCTGCAGTAGGAGTGACGGATGCATTCAAGGTGAAGGTGGGATTAGATCAGGGATCGGCTATGAGCCCTTTCTTATTTGCAATAATGATAGACAAGTTGACAGACGAGATTAGACAGGAGTCACCGTGGGCTTTGATGTTTGCAGATGACATGACATTGTGATCCGTAGCAATAGCAGGGAACAGGTTGAGGTGACCCTGGAAAGGTGGAGATATTCTCTAGAGAAGAAAGGAATGAAGGTCAGTAGGAACAAGACAGAATACATGTGTGTAAATGAGAGGGAGGTCAGTGGAATGGTGAGGATGCAAGGAGTAGAGCTGGCAAAGGTGGATGAGTTTAAATAATTTGGATCAATGGTACAGAGTAATGGGGAGTGTGAAAGAGAGGTGAAAAAGAGAGTGCAAGCAGGGTGGAATGAGTGGAGAAGAGTGTCAGGAGTAATTTGTGACAGACTGGTATCAGCAAGAGTGAAAGGGAAGGTCTACAGGACGGTAGTGAGATCAGCTATGTTATATGGGTTGGAGACGGTGGCACTGACCAGAAAGCAGGAGACAGAGCTGGAGGTAGCAGAGTTAAAGATGCTAAGATATGCATTGGGTGTGACGAGGATGGACAGGATTAGAAATGAGGACATTAGAGGGTCAGCTCAGGTTGGATGGTTGGGAGACAAAGTCAGAGAGGCGAGATTGCGTTGGTTTGGACATGGATAGAGGAGAGATTCTGAGTATATTGTGAGAAGGACCTTAAGGATAGAGATGCCAAGGAAGAGGAAAAGAGGAAGGCCTAAGAGAAAGTTTATGGATGTTGTGAGAGATGACATGCAGGTGATGGGTCTAACAGAACAAGATGTAGAGGACAGAAAGATATGACAGAAGTTGATCCGCTTTGTCGACCCCTAATGGAAGCAGCCGAAAGAAGAAGAAGACAAGGCCATTATTACAAAGATAACATGTAAAGTGAATGATGAGAGTTATGTACGAAATGGAGATGTTTTTGTGATAAGAAGTGAAATAAAAATAAACCACGCCCAAACCACCATGCTCACTTCATAAACAGAGACAGGCTTTATGTGCACTGCAATTGTTTTCTGTTCCAAGCTATAAAGTCTTAAATTCTGACTGCTTTTCTGAAAACACTTCTCGTTTTATCTAAAGATTTCTCCACAACTTGCCCACCTGCCAAGTTGTTTTGCCTGCCTATGGTCATTTTTAAGAGCGGATTGCAAGAATTGTTGGGTGGAGGGGTCCTTTTATCAGACTGACTGGCCCAGCGCTGACTCAGCTGTGGAATGGCCAATAAGGGGAGGCAGCATAATGGCTGATGTCTCCAGGACTTTGAACCAATCCAAATTGTGTTATGTGATATCATTTACTGTTGAATTCTGCTCTGTACTTGTAATATTTCTATTGCACTATTGTATTGTATTGAAGATTGCTTGTGTTCTCTTCTGTGTATTGTATTGTATTGACCCAATTTTTATGACACCTTCTGCTTGCCCAACCTACCTGGAAAGGGTGTTTTCTTTGAACTGCCTTTCCCAAGGTTTCTTCCATTTTTTTCTCTACAGGGGTGTTTTTTTTTTTTTGGAACTTTTCCTTTTCTTCTTAGAGAGTGAAGGCTGGGGGGCTGTCACAAGGCAGGGCCTGTTAAAGCCCTTTGCAGGACTTCTTGTGTGATTTTGGGGTATACAAAAATAAATTGTATTGTATTGTGTTTGTTTTCACTGTAGCAGTAGTTGGAGCAGAAATGCAGTGGTTGGAAATTTGAAATACTGAATTGTGTGAAATGTAAAATCTAATTTTGACATTTTGCACAAGTGAAAGGAAAAAGTCTAATCCTTTGTGGTTTATCATATTTATTGGAGGACATGCAGGAATCCAGGGTTTTTTTCTGACAGTCCCTAGATGTTGTTTTCATGGTAACAATGTAATTTTGAGACTATGTTCCAATTTTAACAATAATTACAAAAATGCAGATGAAGATTCGATTTTTAGTTTATTTAGAGCAGTTGTGCAGCCTTTCTATGGAGGTCTTTTTTAAATATCACCCACTTAATTTATTCAGTGCACTTTAGTTTTTGTAAAGTCATCCTCCTTCCAAGGTTAAGCAGCAGCAAATAAAGCAGGAAGCATCAAAACACCCAAACCAGAGCCGCCAGTAGCCGATCAAATGCAGTGCCCATTAGCCACTATCCGTCCCTCGGCCCCCGGATTTTAATATTTAACTTAGAGACGGCGGCTTCACAGCAGGTTCAGCTCCCAGACCACTCGATCACAATCCTCCAGAAAACGAATGTATGTTGCTGTCTCCGCTGTAACCACTGCCACATCTAAAACGTACACTGTAAAAAAATATGTTAAATTTACGGTAAAGTACTGGCAGCTGGGTTACCTAAATGTAACTGTAAGAATTAAGATGACAATATTTTTAACTTTGTATTAAATAACTGTTTTTTCTTTGCATCACATTCCAACAGAAGGGAATGTTTAACATTAACCAGAAATTCATCCATCCATCCATTATCCAACCCGCTATATCCTAACTACAGGATCACGGGGGTCTGCTGGAGCCAAACCCAGTCAACACAGGGCACAAGGCAGGAACAAATCCCGGGCAGGGCGCCAGCACACTGTAGCCAGAAATTCATGTAGTGTAATAAATATGCCAATCAATAAACCATTAGAAAGTATTGGCAGGGTCAAACCCAAGTACACAGCTTGCATCAGTAAAGTAACAACAACCAATAGCAAACATGTACCATTTAATTAAACACATGGAAAACAATTCAATATTTAAGGAGACTATGGCACATTGTCTGGCGGGAAATAAAGTTTGCTTTTGTGGTGTATGGTATCCTACAGGTGTGCCAGCTTATCAAATACAACCCACCATAAACGAGCTTCCATAACCTCAAAAAACCTTCAGCATGCAGGGAAAAATAAGTCTGCTAACTTGGGTTAAGTTTTTTTCCCTACTATTCCCCACTGCGCAGAGACACGTTGAAGCGACGTCTTTTCTATGTCATTTTTGCACGTACCGTTTTGGTCCTCTGAAGGTGCAGATAGTGACGCCAGATGACGTCTTTTTTTCGACGTCTTCCGTACGTCAAGTATTGACGTCCCCAGGACCTCCAGATAAGGGCTAATTCTAGTCGAAATGAGGTCGTTGTGCGGTCCAAATGTGGACGTTTGGATTAGAATTAGCATAGCATGTTATGCTAATTCTAATAAAAATGTTATCTCGACATAAAATTTAAACATATTTAAACTCATTTAAGACATTGTTTTTACAGGTCTACTGTTTCTATTCTCTGTACACTGTAGTTCCATTTCAGAAGGTGGCATACTGTAGTTCCAGAAGGTGGAGGACCTGTTTACTGTACCAGTTTATTTTCCTGTAGCTTCGTTTGGCTCAGCAGCCGATTTGAACTGGAAATGCTTTACACTTTTGTATTCATTTTGTATGCATTTCCAGTCATCATATTCTCATTCAAATAAGAAAAAAAAAAAATCACAATTCACTCATTACACATTTCTTTCCTTTATTAATTCCATCCACCATATTGAATACAAAAAAAAAAAAAAAAAAAAAAAAATAAAAAGTTAATCAGTCATGATCGATGAGAGTTGAGAGATAAGTGTGTCCACTCGACCTCCACATCTTTGTGGTGCATGCTTTAAATGCTCTGAAGCACACATCCTTATAAAGCCCTCTGTGGCTACCGGGTCAAATTTCATGACTCCATCTGCACGAGTAGAAAAAGACAAGTGATTAGAATTATGAAGGTAATCGCAGTCATACACCAAGTCCCCATATTTGAAAGCAAAAATAGGTTGCCTATGCATCCACTACCAATACTGGATAAATACAAAACCATGTCTGCAAATGTTAAAGATAGTCACAGCTAGTAGACATTAGGCGGAAATCAAGTTATAAATCAAATTATTACAGGTTGGCAAGGGCTAATGTTCTTGCCTTAGCCAACATGAAATATGGCCTTACCTTGTATTGCTCTATAAACCTTTGTGTTCTCCAAAGGTTTCTTGCCCTTTTTCCCCTTCCCCTTCATATTAAACCCCGCCATCAGGGCATTACTGAAGAGCCTAAAAAAAAAAAAAAAAAAGACATTTATAAATCAATGTGAATGATATACATAGGAACAACATCAATGTAGTATAAAGGCTTTATGACGTGTGATCAGTGTACCCTAGGTTGGCCCCCTCTTTTCAGAACAGCTGGTGCTGGTCTATAAGACCACAATGCGTTGTGAATTTATAATTTCACTTAATTTTTATCTATTATGACATACTCAGACATTGTTTTATGCAAACAGAAATTGATGTTATAATGGGAGTCAATGGTGCAAAAAAATGTCTGCAGGGTAAAAGATGGAACTTTTTCTTCTACAGTATATTATAGTCCTATTATTAGATCCAAGATTCAAAATTTCATAAACTGAAATGCAAAAAATTTATCAAGGGGCGCACAAGGGTTAAGCAAGAAAAAAGGCAAATGAAAACATGTAGGCTGGTCCACACCCAGAATAAAAAAAGTTCAAGCAGAGCACCCACCCACCCACAATTCATACTGTATTGTAGAAACATACCGGTCAAGGACTTTGTGGACACAGTCCTTGGTGTTCTTCCCTCTAATACGTGCAATTTGCAGCACCTGTTGGAATAAGTCCATTATAAAGTTGACTGACACTCCTCAGAGGAACCGAACAGTGTTGCACTGTATTATATTGTGTTATGCAAGACTCCATTATTTTCAGACTTGTAAAACGCGTCACAGAGGCGTTGCTCCTCTGCCTCAAAATCCTCCATAGTCTCCATCCTCAAAATGTGCATGGCTGAAGAGGCAGGTTCTGCTTTTCTGTACTGATCGCGCAGGTCAAACAGCAGGGTTAAGACCTTTTTCTGAAACACTGAAATACATTTGTTGATTACTATGATTACCTTAGAATAGCAAGGCTAGCTAGCTGGTTCAAAATTATTTTTGTAATCAGTTTCAGTGTTTATCAATACAGTAGATAGTGTTGGAGAAAGAAAAACGTTCAAACAAATGTTATAATATAACATGATTGAAACCACCCTACAATTGATGGTAGAAAAACAGGCCACTGCTATAACTGAAAAGCAGTTTGTGTAGACCGAGAGAACAGTAGACAAAGAGAGAAAGTTGAAGTCTCTCTCTTGCTCATCTCACACTGCCAATAGATCAAATACTTACCATCCGTAGGCAATGGGAATGTCCATTTTAGATCTGTCACTGCATCTGCACCACAGAAAGTTTAATTTAGAAATTACCAAATGACAAACTAACAGATTCGGGCAGGATTAGAAGAGAAATAATCTTAAATAACGTAATTAAAACAATTACAGGTTCATCAGTAGGACTAACTGAATTGCAAAGTGTTTTGATGAAATTGCGGCCTTTGGACAACTCACCATGCCTTGGCCTGTCATAGGGGGGGCTGGTAAGATCACTGTGCCGGGATCTTTCATCACATTGGTAGGCATCAGTACGGTGTGACCCATCATGCCTGTCCGTGTGCCTCGAACCACTGTGCCGTGACCTGGACCTGTGTCTGGATCCTCTGCTGGACCTACCTCTGGACCTAGTACCATTTAAATTTATTTTAAATCACTTGGACATAATACCATAACACGGAAACAGACTAACACCTACTGATTGGCGAACAAAATATGCTGGAGACCAACCAGTAGAAGCCAGCCAATACTGTGCCTTATCCTGTTTCTTTACCTAGAGCGATAGCCATCCATGGGACAACCTCCTGCTGCATGTCGAGATCCTGAAAAACCACAAAGAATGTTCTTACACAAAGATGATAAAATAAAAAAAGTGACTGTTTAAAGTGAGATGAGATGAATTCTCACTAGGTGTCGACAGATCTCCACGCTGAGGTGCTGTGCTTGCAGTTTGAGGGCCTGAAAAAGACAAAGAATATTCAAAGGTGCAAAATTATTGAAATGAAACAAAAAGATGACCTTTAGCTGTGATGGACACTTGGGCTGAATCCCATTTCTACCCTTAAGCCCTCTTTTTAGTCCTTCCCCTTTATGCTCAATTCAGAAGCAGTGAGAAATTCACCATCTTGAATGGACTTTTAACTTTGTTCAATGGGATGGTTGATGCGAGAGGAGAAGTAAATACTCACAAGGAGTGGACATTTCGCTGCCCTGAGAACTGTCCGCACGCTCCACAGACCTGGCTTCATCTTCAGAGGCTGAAACACATGAATCAGTGTGAATTGTGTGTATACACAAGACATTACCATGCTTCATAAGTTGTCATTAGTACCCACAAGCATTGAGATTCAAGTTGGTACCTTGAATGGACAACAGCTTTTTTGGTGCAGTGGGGTATTTGGGCAGCTTGACACCTATACAGAGGTAATACAGTGAAAATAAGCATATGCATCTCCAAAAAAAAATGGAATAACCTTATTAAAAAAAATTTATTAATCGTGAAACAAATTATAAAGTCATTATAGAAAACCATTACCTATGATGTTCTCTTCATCTGAATCTGTCAATTCTGCAAAAAATGTTTATACACATAAAAGTCTAAAATTTGAGGCCCAATGTGTCAGATTACAAATGTCATCTATCTATACATGCAAGAAACATCTGCCTGTGTGCGAGTGTCTGTGTGTGTTTTCCATACATAATTCTCAAACCATCCATCTGACTGACCTCAAAATTGATACACATCTTGTTACTTGAGAGTGAGAAACATACCATTTCTTACAAAGCCCTCTGGAGTTCCTTTTTTAGTGCGGTTCCTCGTCAATTTAAATGGCACCTCATCATCGTCGTCCTCTGCCTGACTGGTCAAGTTGTAATTGTCACATTCACGATGACTGACTACAATTCAACATTTAAAAGAAAAAAA
>JANRMT010062791.1:190842083-190862335 GCA_026402145.1 Polypterus bichir lapradei
TAGACATGATCTGCACATCCATACGACGTCTAATGTTTAGTGGGTCAAAGGTGAACAATATGGTAAAAGGGGCGTGTCCTTATGCAAATATCGTAACTTCGTTGTTACTCAAACAGCGATTACCGTTTTACATTTTACAGATGTTTACCTTCGCTATTTAACAGTTTTACACTGTAAAATTAACAGACTTTTTCAGTGTAATTGTAATGCATCAGTAAACGGTATGCAGCATATTTTGAAGGTAAATGTCGATTTTACAGAACTTAGCTGTAAAAAATAATGAAATGTATTGTTTAAGATATACAAGTACTTTTCCTTTTTTTCAGAAAAGGTCTTTTACTTTCACCATTTACAGTATTTTTACCGTTTAATTTATTGACATTTTTACAGTGTACTGGAACCGTTTTCTGTCTTCTCTCCACTTCTATTCTTCTTCTTTCTTGCACATTGTCAACATAAACCCGGCAACCATCCGTCGTTCTTCTGCCTCCGAATAACCCCTTTTTCTCCTTTGTTGGCACACATCAATCAAATTCTAACCCAATTAAATACAGTTACAACACACATGAAAAATACCCAATCAATTACAGACAATTACAAACCGGTGAATTCAACTAAACAAGAGCTCAATCAAAAAAGGAAAACTACTGCAAAGTGCAATCTACCTACTAAACAATAAAACTTACTTTAAAATTTTAAAAAACCCTCCGTGCATTAATACTGTACTACAAGTTCAAGAGAAACAGTAACTTGTATTACACAAGACAATATAAAACACACAAAGAAGATCATAGAACATATGAATGAAAACATATCAGGACCGACAACCCTTTTTAAAAAGAGAGAAGCACACAGTCCATGCTCTAAAAGTCAGTTCAAACATAACAATGGAGGACACAACCTTTGGTGCTATGAAGTCCAAGATGCACGCCATATGACAACAACAATTCATCTTCCAAACTGTCCCACTGAGACACTCTGATTCTTGAATGCTTGTTTCTCAACAGAAACCTTGCTTCTTGTCCATTGGCTTCGCTCATTCCTCTTGTCAGTCTTCCCTTTCCCGCTGGACCGGCGTCTCTCTCATGTGAAACTGCTCCTTCCTCCCTGGCGGTAGGTGGCGCTATTCCGCTTGCCTCATGTCTTGTTAGCCACGTACCCTCATGTGCCTATGAGACCCTGCACTCAGTACGAGTGACCTTGATGGCGCTCGCGGTAGACCGTCACCTCTGCTTGCTTCAGCCTCTGCCTGGATCAACATGATGATCGATTAAACATTGCTACATTCCAATTTCCTTATATTATCAGTAATGTAAACATATTTTCATAGTTTTAAAAAAAGAGTATTCAGGAAGTACATTACCACGGTATGCTAATTAGAAACCAATGTCCCCAGATCTCATTAATTTTCAAAGGAAGCAGGCAGTTCTGTATCACAGTATGGTGTGTGGATGAGATACCAACCAAAGCAGTCTGATCTTCAACACAGGTGACTCTTTGGCAGGCAGGTAAATATCTACATCCTGTAGACAAGCCATCAACAATAACCTGTAAAAGAATTAATCGGGATTTTTTTTTTCAGTCATTTAAATAATGAGCCAAGGAAGATCTGTGAATGATAAGACAACTGTTGATGGAAAAAGTGGCAGAAACAAAGCTTTCAGAAGTTACTACTGCATACGAGAAAAGGAACAACTGCCAAAATGAACAGAGTGCAGTAAAAGACTGCCAGCCGCTAGAGAGGGCTGTTCTGTGAACCTGGTACAGTGAATTTTCTCTCACCAGTATCTTCTGGATGCCCATGTCTTTATACTTTGCCTGAAATGCTCACTTCAATGAATCTGCCATGCAGTGTCATTTTGGAATGTGTTTTGGTGTTTTTTGCCCTGTGTATGTGCTGTTAATGATATGGTGAAGATAAACTTTAGGTTACCCTAAATGGATAATTCAGTTTGCCATATGTGTTAAAATAAAACAGAAGTCATTATTTTTGGTTCTACCACATCTGCACTTAGGACCTTGACAGCAATGATTCATAATGATGTCAGGTATCATCTTCGAGTCGTCACTAAGTTTTAAAAAACAAATCTCCATGGTAGTAAAGTCCAGTTTCTTCCAACTGAGGCATGTTTGTAAACTAAAATCCTTTCTATCACAGAGAACTTAGAAACAGTCATTCGTGCCTTTATTACATCTCGCCCAGATTATTGTAATTCTTTATATGTCGGTCAGCCCAAATCTGCTCTGTCGTGTCTTCAGTTGGTTCAGAACACTGCAGTGAGATTCTTAATGGGGTCGAGAAAAAAGAATCACATCTCCGCCATTTTAGCTCCTCTCCTCACTGGCCACTGCTGAGGTGTCACATTGATTTTAAAATCTTGAAGTTTGTTCTTAAAGCCTTGCATGGTCTCACTCCAAAATATATCTGAGACCTCCTTCACCACTATGTGGCACCAAGAGCGCTGAGGTCACCAGCACAACTTCTCCTCGTAGCTCCAGGATCTTGGTTGAAGTCCAGAGGAGACCGAGCTCTCTCAGTTGCTGCTCCATGGCTTTGGAATGACTTGCCTTTCCAAATCAGGTCTTCATCCTCCATCGAGGATTTTAAAAGTCATCTTAAGACCTCCGTGTTTTCTTCTGTCATTCATGGTGTGTGATGGGATTGTGGTGGATGTTACAATTGGTTGTTTCATGAATCTGCTTCTGCATCATTGTTTGCATTGTGTTTATTTTAATGCTTTTTACAACACTTTGGTGCAACTGCTGTTGTTTTAAATGTGCTTTTATAAATAAATAATCTAATCTAATCTTATCTATCAGGCTTAATCAAACTCTATAATTAGCTTCAAAGGATCGTGTTTGGAACTCAGATACAGTATGTAGTTCAATCAAAACCCGTCAATAAATTCAGATTACACTCATCAAATTCCCCCACACTTAGTTATAGGTGTTGTGTTATGGTGGTGGAAGGGGCACAAACAAAATTGTTTATTAACATAAAAAAATGACATTTTTCAAAAAAATTAACAAAAAATATAAAAATGCAAATACAGAACAATCAACAAAAGAAAAAAAAAAAAAACATTCAAAACTTTTGCTTCTAGCTTTATATGTGGAAAACTCTTGAATTATCTTGAAAGAAGAAGCAACTTTGTATTCAATGGATATAATTGCTAAATTTGTAAGCCTCTCATTTGTCATTGAAGAGCGTAAATATGACTTAATTAGTTTTAATTTTGAAAAACTGTGCTCACAAGAAGCCACAGATACTGACAGTGTTAGTAATATCCTCAAACCAATTTCCACATTCGGATAGGAATCCTTCAGTTGATTTGAATGTATTAACTGTAGCAAGTCAAGAGAGGTAGGGTTAATGGTATCTGCATTTTACAGTGACCTGCCTGCATTTTAAAGCTGATCGTGGTGGTTCGTGTAGCAGTCCGTCTGTGAGCAACAGATGTTTTATGTGTGAAACCATTTTCTAAATTGACACATGTATTTTAATAACTTTTAAACTTGATTGTTTATTTAGATATAAATGGGTCATACATTCAAATTAGTTTAAAGGCAGCTTATATTCGTTAGTAAATGGTTATTTTAAATTAATAACTTTGTTTTTAAACCAAATGAATGTTGTGGAGTCAAACGGAACCCTGAAAGTAAAATAAAGTCTACTTTGACATTTAGTCGATTAACGAGGCGAAAATTCAGCTTCATAATTAAATGAAATGCGCAAAGAGCCAGGGGCTTTACTTGGAATATAAACAGCTTTTTTAAAATAAGGGCTATAAAGAGCCGGGTTCTTTATTCGGACGGTGTGAGCACTTTTTTTTGCTAAGGGCCATAAACAGCCAGCGTAAAAGATGTTAAGGCTTTTTCTAATTTTAACAAGAAACTCATTGGGATATTTAAAAGATAAATAAATACTTACGGCTTAAAACTTAAATATTTCTTAATTTAAGTATTTTGATATAATCAAAGGGTCAGGTTCAAATTACTTTAAAATGCTCCGCAAAGAGCGGGTCTTCTGAGTTTTAAAGACAACCGACATTCGTTATTTTAATATTTGTTTTCAAACCCGCTGAATGGCGTGGGGGTGACTTGGAAAATGTGTGAAGGCTCTCATCAGCACAACAACGTCTTCCTTTGGATATTTCTTACGAGTTTTTGATCTCTTTAACGGTTAATGCTTCCTGTTCATTAGAAGATTATTATTATTATTATTTTTTTTTTTAAATGTAGGAGATATGTAATTTTCGATCTCGTTACTGTAAATGTTTTAACAGCTGCGTGTTGTTTAAGGTTTCCTGTGTCTTGAAATTCCTACCAATTCACGGCTGTTTGATTGAAGAGCTGCAGACTTGGCGCTCCAGGCTCCGCTCCTGTGTTTTAAGTGCTGCGTGTTTACTGACAAAGCCACAGGACTTGACATTGGTGGCCATTTGCCTGTAACTGCTGCCTGCTTACTTACTGATGAAGCCACACGTGCCTTAGTCAGCAGTTGAAAATCTTTGTGTCGTTGAATCAGCAAACACAAAGAGTCGGGTGCAGATTAATAGGAAAGGATGTCTGTTCAATGGAGATGATTATTTTAATCTCGTTATCAAGAAAAAAGGACGTATGCATATTGTATTGAGAATCCTGATATTAGTAGTTTTGTATTTTAAAAAAGATACATACTTGCTTGGCTATGTAGTACAAGCAAGATAAGTTTATATTTTAATTAGGTTCCTATTATTATTTTTATTATTTTTATGTTTTCATTATAATTTGCTTTGCATTTTAAAAAATATATACACTTACTTTCAATGAGACAATTTTCTGAATATTATTTGTTTTGAATTTTAAAAAGATACACACTTGCTTGGTTATGTTGGGGTTGGGGATGGAGCTAATTTTCATAAATCATATTTCATAATCAACATTTTCATAAATCATTTTTCACAAATCTAATTTTTCCTACATCTTTTTTCCATATATCATATTTTCATAAATCAAACATCATAAATCATATTTCCTAAATCATAATTGGGGGTGGGATTTAATATCATCAATCATCCATTTGACAGTTCCTGTCTGATATTACTATTATCATGTAATTATTAACATTTGTAATTGAGAACTTGTCACTTTTTTATAGAGTGTGCTCTATAAAAGTAAATTAACTGAATTCGCTACAAATCTTTACTGATAGTTCAAAAGACCCAATGACTGGCCTAACATCTGCTTCAGTGTCCACTCCTGTGTTTCAGATTAAGTTTATCAGCTGCAGTTATTAAAGTCCTGGTGTGGATAAACAATGTCTACCATGATGTTGTACTCGTGCGCTCCAATTCTTAATCAGCACTTACAAGTATTAAAATGGAGAATTGTAAAAGGAGTCCAGATATTTAGAGATTGGACATGACATCTGTGGAGTCTGTGGAGACTGGAGAGCCTCACCACTACTGTTTATTTCTTATTGTTTGGAATAACGGAGCAGACATCAAAGCAAAGAAGTCATTTCAAATTAAAAGCCTTTTCATTCTTAGTTTGTTTGATTGTTCTTATTGAACTCTGGAGCAAATTTCCATTTAGTTTGGTTTGTTTAAGTCGATGATGTGAACACAGCAATTACACTTCAGTGAGGACCAAAACAGCCAGACTGAGACCCTTTAACAATGGTGGTCTCAATAAGTTAACCCTGGAGCTGTAGCATGACTGTGATCCAATAAGGGACTGATCTAACTACAGGAAATACTGTGCATATGGGGATAAATCTTGTTGTTATACTACATGATATTGTAATGTTGGTGATCTGAACATAGTAAATAAACCTACATGTGCACCGATAAAACACCTCACCAAATACAATGGCCGTCCATCTGATTAGTCACTGCATCGGACACAGCATCGGAGCTTCTTTATGTCACTCACCATTAGATCTCAGTTGACCACCTTAAAACACAAACCCTTTCTGATCGGGTCAACCAGACCTCATGCAGAGCTGATCAGAAACTCATTTACCTGAAACTGATAATCAAAGCCCCTCATCTTAACCCATCATAGTGACACACACAGCTGGTGTCCTCTCAGTGCATTTGCTCCTCTGGCGCACTGTGGACACTGGAGACACATGAACTTTGACACCATGTAGTGAATGTGAAGTGAACATTGTCATGAAAGCAGACCACACTGACCCACTAGTGAAAGTGTGGGCTAATAAACAGATTGGGTGGGAGATAAAATGGAGAGACCCCCATCACAAAATACTTAAACTGCCTTGTGATGATGTGACTGTCAATATGGAAACTTAACCATTACTATTTTGAGCCATAGGCCAAGCTTATTAGTTTGCCCCTCTTTAATAAATAAGTTACTTTTTCTTTAATTGAAGTTATAGGAAAAGGAAACTAATTTAAATAAAAAAAAAATTAACAGAAATACATTTTTTAATATGTTGGTAAAATATAATATTAATTATGCTACCTCTAAAGCTGTGTAAACTCTACAGAATTATTTATCTATACTAATAAACGGCAAAGCCCTCACTCACTCACTCACTGACTGACTGACTGACTGACTGACTGACTGACTGACTGACTGACTCATCACTAATTCTCCAACTTCCCGTGTAGGTAGAAGGCTGAAATTCGGCAGGCTTATTCCTTACAGCTTCCTTACAAAAGTTGGGCAGGTTTCATTTTGAAATTCTATGCGTAATGGTCATAACTGGAAGCTGTTTTTCTCCATTTACTGTAATGGAGATGAGCGTGAACCCCGTGAGGGCGGAGTTTCGTGTGACATCATCACGCCTCCCACGTAATCACGCAGTAGGTAGAAAACCAGGAAGAGCCCCAAAAAGCGCTGAAGTCTCAGATAAAGAAGAAGACGAGCTGTTTATTGATGCAGTAAGAAACAAATCTTTTTCATAGCTTCTTTAACACACTACGTCTCCGCTGCGATACGCGGGTATATATATATGTATATATATACCCCGATCTACATACTCGAATAATGAATACTTTATTCGCAATCAATGATTGTTTTGGTAAAGCCATACTCAGTGTATTCATTAGATGAACGGTAAAAAAGTAAGAGCGAGGGGAGGGTGACTTATTGAGGTATGCAGGCAAAACCACAATAGCACGCAAGCTCGATGTACGAAAAAATATATCTTTTCAAGTTCTATTTAGTCTATATGTGTCAAATTCAAGGGCCACGGGCCACATCCGGCCCGGCGTGTAATTATATCCGGCCCGCGAGATCATTTTATATACTGTATTATTGTTATTAATGGCCTGGGTATATGAAGCGCTGGTAACACAATAAACTACAGATCCCATAATGCAGCGCTTCAGCTGCCTTGCCGAACACTTACCGCGTTAATCAAGTCTAGCTTATGAAGGTGCAAGTTATTGTGAAGCTAGCCCACACGATGCCGAAGAGAAAAGGTGATTCTGAACATAGAGACTTTAAAAACCGATGGGAGGCTGAGTATATGTTTACTGACATTGCCGGTAAACCCGTGTGTCTCATTTGTGGAGCTAATGTGGCTGTAATTACAGAATTTAATCTAAGACGGCACAATGAGACAAAACATCAGGGTAACCTGAAAGACCTGAATGCAATGCAGAAGATACAGAAAGCAGAAGAATTAAATAAGAATCTGACACTTCAGCGGACGTTTTTACCCGTGCACAATCACAAAGTGATTTCAAGTGAAGCTGCTTTTATGGGAGACACAAATGCACCAGTGCAACTTGCCCCACTTTCCCTGTTGCCAAGTAATGTTGAACCAAGTCGTCACTACGGTGTTCCCAAATACGCACTTTGCTGATAAACTGAGCGCACGGCGCTTTAGTGACTTTGAAGAACAAAAAAAGTCCGTCTACATGCGGCTCGAACCTTGTGCATGTTTGGTTGCACATATCTGTGTGAGAAGCTCTTCTCAGTGATAAAGACTAACAAAACAGCACACAGGAGTCGCCTCACTGATGAGCACCTGCAGTCCATCCTGAGAATCTCCACAACACAGAACCTCACACCAAACATAAACGAACTTGTTGCCAAAAAAAGATGCCAGGCGTCCAGCTCTAAAATGACATAAGAGCAAAGACAACTGAATGATTTGATTTGTTATTGCTGAAAGGAACACATTTTATTTATATTTCCAGGTTTTGTTATGCAGCATGTTCATATTTGAATTTGTATAATTTTGACAGGATATATTTTTAT
This sequence comes from Polypterus bichir lapradei, assembly GCA_026402145.1. Lineage (NCBI taxonomy): Eukaryota > Metazoa > Chordata > Cladistia > Polypteriformes > Polypteridae > Polypterus > Polypterus bichir. Next base: position 190,850,301 of record JANRMT010062791.1, read on the forward strand.
GGAGAGCAAAATCTTTTGGGATATTTAAAATCTAAGTTTATTTTTTATATAAAATTACATAAGAGTAACGAAATTTGAATGTTTGTTCTTTTAACGTTTACTTTATTTCTAACTTGTATAATTTAGACAGGATATATTTTTATGGAGAGCAAAATATTATAAGTTATTTAAGGTTTGAGTTGATTTATTCAGGAATAATATTCCTGTCTGTTTTTACCATTCCTACCAAAGATATTTCTGTCGACTAAATAAAAATTCCTTCTATTTAAAATTTAAATAGAACTTGAACAAATACGATAGTTCATAATATCCACGCAGACTTGCACGTAAGAGCGGGAGTTATCCGTTTTAACAAGCAGCGTATTGCACTGATACGAAATAGCTGTGTGTGTATATATGTAGATATGTATGTATATGTTTATATATGTTTATATATGTGTGTGTGTATGTGTATATATATATATGTATTTGTGTATATATTCTGAACGTTGGCCCCGGCACAGACAGACGGACAACATTTTTGCACCCCACACACTGTTTATTCACACTATATACACTATTTACAACTGTCGAAGTCACGTGCACTCCCAGTGCCTTCAGCACCGATTTCCCCAATGTCCAGGGCCCACAGTCTCTGTGCCTTCCTGGCCGCCTCCTGTCCTCTCTCTCCAGTTCAGTCTGCTTCCTCCCGACTTCCACCTCTCGACTGGAGAGAGGCGGCCCCTTTTATGGGAACCCGGATGGGCTCCAGCTGCTTCCCGGCACTTAACGTTGGCCACACCCCTGTGTGGCGGAAGTGCCGGCTGCGCACCCGGAAGCCGTCCGTGTGTCCCCTGTCGTCTTCCCCACCAGGAAGTGCCGGGCTCCCGGGATAAGTAGGCACTGGGGCGCCGCCTGGTGGTGGCCACGGGTCCCTACAGGGCTGGGCTTCCAAGCCCTGTACCCGAGGCCCCCTGCATAACCAGGACGGACGCCCCCACTCGGTCTGGAGGAGGCACACGCCCTCCTCTGGTCCTCCAAGGCGTCCTGACCGGGCTCCAGCCCCGGCCGAGGACCACATGGGATAAACCGGCATCGGGGCGCCGCCTGGCGGTGACCACGGGCCCCTACAGGGTAGGGCTTCCATGCCCTCGACCCGTGGCCCCCAACAGAACCAGGACAGACGCCCCCTCGCGGTCTGGAGGAGGCACAAGCCCTCCTCACGTCCTCCTGGGCGTCCCGGCCGGGCTCCAGCCCCGGGACTTAGGTAACATTAAATACAGCCATGGACATAGCACGACATGGCACCAGCACAGCTGGGAAACTTCAATGCATGTACACCGAGCGGCTCACGTGAACTGACGCAGTGCACAGACAAAAAGCAACAGTTCCAAAGAGCGCTGAACAAAAACCGAATTACACAATTGAAAAGGCAGCAAAAAAATATGAAGCGTCTGATACATAAAAGCATATTCATAAATGCAGCTTCTGCGGAAACAAAGCACACGGTGGAAAAAGTCAATGTCCCGCTAAAGGAAGACAGTGTAAAAAAAAAAACCTGTACATGCAGTGTGTGATGTCTCAAATAAAGAGGAAGACAAGCTGTTTATTGATGCAGTAAGAAACGAATCGATGAATGAAACCTGTTATCTTTACAACGGTTGACAAACACGGAATGTAACTTGAACACAACACATCCTCCAAATACGAACCTGATTGAAACAAATAATGATAATCAAATCCTTGATGACAGCAACACTCATAACAGTCACAAAACAATTACATTGACAATCAGGTTACGTTATTTTTAAAATGTTCCCTTTTCTTTTTTATAACTTATTTAACACACTACTTCTCCGCTGTGAAGCGCAGGTATTTTGCTAGTTATTAATATATGAATTGTATGAGTAAACAGAAATATTGTAATAAAACTCCAAGAGTAAAACAGAATTCATTCACTGGTTGACTCGAATCAATATACAAGAAATTATACGTTTCAAAGCATAAATGTGTCCCTCAAGTCACAATACTCAAACACGTGCAGTTGTTTAGGTGTCAGACAACTGAGCTCTCTCCGCCAAAAACAAAGCTACTCAGGACAGACGAGTCATACATCTGCAGTCTGATTGGGCGGAAAAGGCAGAAGACGGAGACATGAAGCCCTTCAAATGTTTATCTGCATGGTGAGAGTTAGCTCTGACATCTGAAGTACGAAACTGGAATGTATACCTTTCTCATTCCATTTCCATTTAATTTTTTTTTATTTTCTTACTTTGACATTATTGGTTTATAAATAAATACAAATACAGACCACTTCAGAAAGCAAACAACAGTTGTCTATCAAAAAATGTCACTCAAGGCCAACTGACTGTTCTGTAGTTAACCCATTCAGCTGGGTTTCCCCCTTATGATCTGCACCCTAAACGAAGGCCTAATTCCCCTTAATGGTGGCACCGCCCTTGACTGAGTCCTGATCTGAACAGGAGGGTTTAAATGTCAGCTAAAGAGCGCAGCTCCCTCTGCACTAATGGATGACTCAGGGAACTGACCTTAAGAAGATTCGCATTTACCTTTATGCCACTGACAAATATAGAACAAGAAGATCATCTTTTCAGCCGTTACATTAGGGAGTGACAAACAAGAGTGGTAGACCACCACAGAAGGAAAAATCCAGTGTTGAAGAAAAATCAACCAATGAATGGGAGGATCAGTGAATTAGAGCACAAAATATTTGTAATTTAAACAGAACGAGACTTGGAATAAAGAAGAGGACACCTTGATAGAGATAGAGAGGAAGGCCTGAAGCCTGTCATTGCTGCTAAACTGTTGTAAGAATATCATTTTTCTATTACTTACAATGTATTTCTAAATCCTTTTAACTCTCAATTTTTCTTTTGTGCTTTAATAAATACACTAAACACTCTCAATATTCATTTGTTTTTGATTCTTACATTTCTATGGTCTCAGAGGTTTAAGTGCAGATATTCTCAACTTGGGGGTTTCATTGAAGACTAAGCAGGATTAGGGATGTTAAACACAGGGCTGTGAGACAATGGCCTGCAACAGCTGACCACACCTGATAAAGTCTCAACAGCAGGTGACAGGACCAGAGATCTGGAACTGCAGGGTGACCATTTAAGGACACTAAGGACACCATTGCCTTCACATCTCTCACCACATAGCCTGGAAAAGAGTGAGATGGATAAACTGGGTATTCCTCCAGGCTCGGATCTCAACACCATCCAAAGTAAACGTTATTAACAAATGTTTACAGCTTTAAACACAGTAGAGATGTGACTTGATGTAGTAGGCTAGTCGAGAGTAAACACTTGTAATAGTGTCACTGTCAACATGGCATTGAAAAGGTCACATCAGTGTATGTCCTCATCAGAGCTCGTCATCTTCTGTGGAGTCGTCCAGATGAAACGTGTGCTTTCTGTGGCATAGGAAGTCACACATCACTGTCATGTCCTCTTGTAGTTCTCAAATCATCACCATCTGTTCACAAATCTGCGTTTGGTAAACTCGCCACATCATCACTGCAAATATGGTGGGGCACAAGATCAACTCTTGTTAAACCTCCATGATGATTTTTTTTTCACTTGAAAAAAATTGTTTCTGCCCAATGAAAGTCCACGGCACATCAACAGGGCGTTTATTGTGACTTGTGGTTCACTTGAAAGTCTGCTGTGTGGATCTCAACAGAACTAACTGGAGACCAAAAGAAAGTCACTGATCTTCTGCTGATTCGACACAAAGCCAGCAGACTTTGAGTGTGAAAACACCTTTAGAGTAGAAATGGAGTGGGATAGCATTGAGTTAAAGGAGATGAAAAAGCCATCATTAAAAAATCAGTTCAGCCACAGAGTTGGGATAAAGAAAAGAAAGGAAGATATCCTCATGAAACAGAGAGAGTGCTGGGAAATAAAAGAGTGCAAGAAGTAAGAGAAGGGAGGAAATGATAAGAATTACAACACGATTATATCTTAGACACGCTGGACTAAATGGCTCTTAATTCAGAGTGAATACGCTTGACATGAGTGTTTGTAGAAAACGCGTTTATCTAACACAGTGGGACATTCTTTATATTAAGAGCTGTGCTGGGCACCAGGAGGAAAGAGGAGATTTGATTTAAGAAATTGAGATTTAGGAGAGCAGCAATCTACTGGATGCTCACCACAACTCCTTCAAAGTGTCCACACATCCACAGGGGTCCCTGTTATTACAGTCCAATATGCCTCAGGATTAACAGAAATATCTGATTTCTTGACAGACTCTTCATAATTATTCATGTCTGTGTGTACTCCAGCTATTATTTAACCCAGTTATTACCATTTTTAACCCACATTTCAGATATCAGTTTTTTTAATTTTTTATTTTTAGGTATCCATTATTCCAAATAGTAAATCTATAAGATGAACTCCTTGTGGTCTTCCCTAGGTAACTCACCTCAGACTGACCCACTCATGTCCCTGGACTTTGTAGGCATGTGCTGATGTCCAGTCTGTGAGGTCCAGCAAGAATGTCCTGGTGGGCCGCCTGCACTTCACAGACATATCTTTTAGTTTCTGAAGTCCACTGCCCTTTCTGGACATATTGGACATTTCACAATTACAGACTTGTCTCTGATAGGCCTGTTTATAAGTCCAAAGTCCAGCAGGAGCCAATGAGTGTGAAGAGGCGGACATCAGAGGGTAACGAGTTATAACAGAAGGACACTGATGACCTTACTGTGTAGCAGACGTGTGTGTCGACAGCACGGTCATCACCAAGACAGTGAAGTGCCCCCCTGTTAATGAAGTCGGTAACACATCACAAACAAAGTCTTTAGAGCAGAAGACATGGAGGACTAACTTGAGCAGCACAATAAAGTGAGAAATGTGTGGAGTTGGATGGGTAAGGTGACCGGGTATAAGCAGTCAGATGGACCACCAGTACAGGGATCTGGCTAATGAGCTGACCCTGACGGACACATGGTTTGAGTTGGGGTCTTCTTCAAACCTCCTCATCAGCACCTCAATCATCACCTGTCTCAGTGGTAAAAGACCCCCACATATCACCCGCCCAGCTCACCTGGCTGCCACCATGATGCCCATTCTCAACACTCCCAATCCTTAGCACTCAAACTTAGTCATATGGAGGTGTCCACCCAAAGCCAGCCTTCTGAGGAGCCTGTAGGGTTTAAGATTAGCAGGTCTGTGAACATTGTAGTCAAACTGACACTAACAGCTTGGACAAACTAGAATGAGTCTTTTCACGTTGGACATTTTATTTGTGTCCGTCAGCATCATCTTTTGAAGGGGAGCTTTACCTAAAATTCTCACTAATTATGGTGGTCCAGCACTGTCGTCATTCTCATCAGTCATCAGTGAAATAATCCATAATCTGTGACTCCTTATGATGTTTGCACTGCCGGCACTATCATATTTACTGTCAGCTCCCTCATTTCCCCCTTTCTGTCACCTCCACTCATTTAAATTTTAAGGAACAGTGGCCTGAACAAGTGAGCCATTTAAAAAGAAATGAGAGCAAAATGAAAAGACGAGGAGAACTCAGGCCTGCTGGTATAGAAAGTGTGAGGGACTGGAGTCTGTGTGTGTGTTAAAGTGTCACAGAAGTACAAATCAGCACATGGTAGCGTCTGTTCAGTCACAAACAGAAGATGGCATGAATTGTGTACAAATGACGCAGTGAACAAGGAGTGGAGCAGACACGGGTTCAAACAACATCTCGTGACGTTGCGGAGCAGTGGATATATGAGGTTTCTGCTCAGAGGACCATCAGCTTGACCTGTGATGATCCAGTGCCTGTCCAGAATTTGTCATTAATGCCAGGATTGGCTTCACCCTCCAACTGGACTGTCCACCTGTGTTTGCTCCTGCTGCTCCCCTCGGTGGACTTTGTGACCCCAGCTGGTTTCAAAGGACATTTCCCACTGTGGTTCTCTGGCTGGTGAATCTAAGGGGTCTCTGGTCTGAACTTGTGGAGTTTGATGACCTGTTCAGGGTCACAGGGTGTAGAAACACATGTGAGTTTAAAGAAGAAGCACACAGGCTGAGAAGAAGACACGGAGAGTTTATTAAATGTGGAGGAGAGCGGAGGAGATTATAAAAGAATAAAGAGAAGAGTTTAGAGAGAGTGGACAGGTAGCTCCATCACTGGGGTCAGTTGATCAGCATGTTCAGTCTTCTTCTGTGCTGATATTCACCTGCCGTCCAGTCCTGTTCAGCTCCTTTTGTAGTGACCTCAGGTTGTTCTTCTCTCTCTCACTGATCTCAATAAACCGCAGCCTGTGAAAGACACAACTGTGAGTCACAAACATAAGAGGACCCCACCTCACACACTGCACTGTCACAGTGACATGCCAACTCAGGTCAACTTCCCAGAATTCTCCTCAATGTCTCTAAGTCACATGACATGTGTGTCACCCTGCCAGTCACTCAGTTCACTGTCCAGTCAGGTCACCGTCCTCTGAAGGCCTTTTGGTTTCATCTCATCTCAGTGAAGGTGTTCTAGTCAGGCCGGGGGTCCTCCGTGGCTCCTACTGACTGTTTTTGTTTTTATTTTCTTATTTTTCTTCATTGTTTTCCATTGTTTTCATAGAATTGTTCTGTTCATTTATTATTTGTTTAATTCTGTATTATCTGTTATTTTTATTCTATTCAGTTATTATTAAGTATCTATGTGTGTGGTTTGCAGTTCTCTCACGTTCCTTGTATTCTGTGATTTGATCCCAAGACGCAGGACCACCTGTCCCCCAATTCTCTAAAGGCTGCGGCTCATTTGACTGTGCTCTGGTGATTGGTGGTCTTTGTGAGTATTTTGCTCTTTTGTTTTTATTTCTGACTAGCTGATTACCCAATGGCTTTGCTGACTGAGTGCAAGGGAAAAAAATAAAATATAGTCTATAAGTTATTAAACAGTAAAACATTAACATTTAAGAAGTAAAGATACATTGAGCACTACTGGAGTGGTTTCGGGTAAGCTACATTTTAAAGGCAGTATAACACAACAGGTAAGTAGTACTAACAGCAGCTAAAATGTATTTGGATCATCTCTCGGTAGGAGATCCCTTGTGAAAGGTGCTACATGACCGCTGTGGTATAGAAATTACATTTTCTATGTGATCGTCCAAATTTCTGCCTGACAACCTTGCACTACGTGCCTGTGATTTAAGAGAAAAATAATTCTGATAAATGTGGATGCTGCACTTCTGTGCTTAATGGGCAGAAGGTCCAAACAATTCCCAAGTCCAACACTTTAGATGAAGAGGTCTGTACATCTTCTTAGATGTAAACTCACCATCTTCTTAAAATAATTGATCACAAAATCAACCTTGAATGTTGCGGGGTTTTAGTGACCTGAACTCACCTTAAGGGACAGTAAGTAGTCATGCAGGGCAATTTACAAACAGAGTCCTGCTTCGATGGCGCCAATTACACTCATTCGCAAAGATTTCCACTATCCCAGGAGCCGACGGGGCACTTGAAGTGTCACAAACAATGCGAGAAGAGAGGACTCTGCCCGAAACTGCGAATCTCTCGACCCGGCGGAGCAACCCGACATTCCGCGCCTCCCAGTGTCCACTTTGTTCTCACGACCCCTCGCCGCTGAAGGCGGTGTCGTCTTCACATTGTTTACAGCTCAGCACAGTTAAAAAGTAGAAAGACGCAAAGCTGTTTTCCTCATCTCTTCTACTATCAAGTACTGCCAAGTAAAAAAAGTTACAACGTGTCAGTTTCCGTGACAGTCACGTGGACGAATAAATAAAACTTCTCTGTCAGAACACGCCTGGTGGGATAGATCGGTGTGTTTGTGTTTACTTGTTTTCAATATTAGTAAAATAACTCTCACACAAATAATAACAATTCGTAAAGACGATATAAAAATGGCGTCCACAAATGAAGTGATTAGTTCCTGTATTATAATATGTTCTGTGGTCATACATAATTTCCGTTTCCGAAAAGAATTTTATATATATAGATTATTGTCTTTGAAACTTTGGCTCTTGAGATCAGATTCTCTTACAGTTTGTGCTTTTTGAATGTTGTTAGCTTTGGATTGCCTTTGGCAGCCCCTTTGGCTCTTTTGTTAATAAACCTCATCTTTTATGAAGACCACTTGTGGACTTGTCTCTGCTACAGCTGGAGTTTTCATGGTTCTCCCTCTGGTCAGACTCACTTCACACCTCTTAGACTCTTTTATGATTTTATTTTCAATTTAAAAGCCTGAGCTCCTTTCTGAGGCCTAGTCAGGTCTGAAGCCTCCTGTTTGCCTGGAGTGGACCTGCCTGGGAGTGACATTTGTTTGGTGGGCTATTCTAGAGGCCTCACCCCTTTGTTATATTGTGCTGTTAGAGCAATCTCCACAGTAGGTGTTCTGTCCAGGTGACATGGTGTTGACCCCTCTGTGGTCACTTCCTGTGTCCTGCTCTCTTCATTAATGTTCATTCTCTCTTTTTATTGTTTTCTTTCTCACTCCTCCTCACTCTCATGTCTTCTCTCATTTTCTGTCCTTTTGTTTCTTCTTGTTGTCCCCTCACCACCCTGTCCACTGACATTGGCTCTTCTCTGTCTTGTTAGTTCAAGTGACCCCCTTAACCCTGTCCACCCTCTCCTCCTGTCCTCTCTGCCTGCCATCCTGATCCTGTCACCTCTCCTCCCTGTGTCCTTGTCCCTCTGCTTGTCCACCTTTTCCTCTCTTCCTTTTCTCAGCTCATCTCACACTCCTCATCTTTGTTGTTCTCCTTCTGTCGTCTCTCATTATCGTTGTTGTCCTCCCTGACTGTCACCTCCGTGCAGCTCCACTTGTCCACTGCTCTTTGTCCTTCTCGTCCCACTGCCTGTTCTTGTCCTTCCTTCAGTCAGTCCATGTGGTGTCCTGTGATCAGTCCGTCCATCGGGTGGTCAGCTGTGACTTCATAACCCCACACACCTCACTCTGTTTACTCACCTCAGTGTCTTTAATTTACAGTTTGGGGTCCGCAGACCCTCACACAGCTGACGAGCTCCTGAATCTCCCAGATTGTTTTCACTCAGGTCCAGTTCAGTCAGCTGTGAGTGTGGAGAAGAGAGGACTGAGGAGAGAGATGAGCAACATCTGGAGGTGAGACGACAATAAGACAGGCTGTGGAGATAAAGAAAGAGAAGTGAGGACATGAGGAGGGACAGACAGACAGACAGACAGAAGGCCACAGAGCTCAAAGGCTCAATGACCGCTGCCATTTTTACTTTTTACTGAGCCTGTTTGAACCCGAGACCACAGCTGTACTTATAAGTAAGGCACCAAACACCTGAGAGGGTCTCCTGCCTTCATGCTGTACTGACAGGTGAGAAGTCATTGAAACAGACACACGGACATTAATATTGGACATGGACCTCAAAGAAATGAGACTGACAGCGTCCTGCACTTGAGTGGCCACATGGACTTGTAGAAGGTGACCTTGGGGTGGGGGGGGGTTGTGATAAACTGGGAGATCTTTATGTCATTCAGGACTCAGGTTGTGTAGACATTTTGTCTGATTTGTAGGACATCGAGAAAAGACAACTGTTAGACATTCTGGTCACTGCAGAGCTTAACACTCAGCTGTCTGTCACGATGGACTCTCCTCATGTCACAGTAATTAGATGATGAGGATGACACTCAGACCTCACATACTGACCGGTGACATTTACCAGCTGACCTTTGTCCACTAAACACCTCAGTGGTGTTGAGCTCAGTTTTCTTATTCCTTCTACTAATTTGTAATAAAGCAGGAGGACGAGCTTCAAATGGACTGTCAGCATCACAAAGTCCAGCCCAGTGGGCACAGATGTGGTCTGAGTGGGTTGTAAAGAGACCCCCATGACTGCTGACCACTGCTGTCCATTCCATTCTGACTTCAGTGGACGTGTGGGGGTCACATGAGTGACATGCTTGTGTCCTCACAGTATGAATTTGTCACAACAGCACCTCATTTCTTTATGACCTGCCTTTAATCTGATGCCTTTTTATAAAAGTCAGGACAGGCCAGTGGTCAGTAAGGGGTTGGACTAAAGATGGTGGGGTCTTTACAAGCTTTTACAAATAATACAAGAAATATTCAAACAAAATGTTACAAATGTTAAAATCATTGGACTGGGGTTCAAATTATGAGTGTACAGCAAAGGCCATCAGTCACACAGACATCACACATTGACAAGGCGTCATCTCATTTGACAAGGACAGGAGACAAATGAAGAACAAGAGCAGCACAGTCACAGTCTCAGGTGCCAGATGTATCAATAATCATTACTGTTAATAATAATAATAATAATAATAATAATAATAATAATAATAATAATGGTCTTCTGAGCAAGGAAGTTCTTTCCAAGATGACAGATTAAATGTTTTCATCTACTTTTGTCCAGAACAATTGCATAAGACATCTTAGTGTCTGCCAAGTCACCATCAGCCAAACCTGCGTGTCCCCAAGTCCTCTGCTCTGCTCAGCTCTGCCCTCTGGTGCTGATGCCCTGTCACTGATCTCCTTCTATTTATTTCCAGCTCTCAGTTCTCCCTTTTTCTTCTCCTCCTTCCCATCTTCTTTTCTTTCTCCCACCCTTCCTGTTTCCCATAATGTCATGTGTCTCTGCTGACAACTCAGCCATTCTTTCATTCAAGTGAATGCTGTTTCTGATGTTTGCTAAACTCAAATCTTTTACTGCAGACTCACATTCAATCATCTGTCTTTGGACAGTCACAGTTTATATTTCAGTCGCAGTCTTCTACCATCTTTACTTACTCAGCTTTGCTGATCAGACACCCACTGTGGTCCCATCATCCTCTTCATAGCTGAGAGGAGCAGACCCCAGACTACACCTCAGGCTCTGATGTTCAGAGATGATGTTCTTCACAGCACTTTTAAAGAACTGATATTTGAGTGTCTGTGTCTGTTCTGTTGTCTTGAACACGTCTAGCTATCCTCTTCTCACCTCTCTTGTTAACTGCAGTGTTTTCACCTAAAGAACTGCCAATCACTGTATATTTTTAGTTTGTCACTTTATTCTGTGTGGCCTGAGGCTGTCATCTGTGACAATCCCAGGATGGCTAGTCATGCTCAGATGTTGGAGTTCCGTGCACATGCATGGACAGTCACATGGGATCAAAGTCACTTACATCATAATTATTGGTTATTCAATCCACAGTTAGACCTCCTGACTAAATCTGCATGCTCTTCTGTGATGAATGGCTGACAAATCATTGGCCCTTTGGAGGAGCAGGCAACTTACTTAACGAAGGAGTGTGCCTAAGAAAGTGACCATACAATATGCATGTGGAGTCAAACTGAATTAATCACCACAGCTGCACAACAATAAAAGAATTATCTGGAGCAGTGATATATTTTTTATTTTACTGTTGAGTAGCATTTACCAGATGTAGTGCCCAGGTGCAAAGGCCCAGCAGGTGTCTTCACCACACGCCTGATCCTGGACTGACACAACTCTTGAATGAATGCAAGTATTAACACATTTTTGGAGAAAATCAGTGCAATTGGTTTTGTGGTCAGAAGTAAAATAAAATCAAAATTCAAACATCTTTACCACTTCAACCTGCATTACAAGTCGACCAGGTGGCTGACATCCTTTAGGACATATTTTGGACAATCATGATCAGCAGTTTTGGAGGTTGATGCCAGCTGAGATAACTATGTGTCATTAATACAACATGTGTCTTCTGCGAGATTACTGAAAGATTTTTACTCACACAATCAATGAGTGTGGCAATTTTTAACATGAGCAAGGAAAAAACATGCAGTTTTTTTAAAAATTGGACAAATTATTCATAAGATTTTAAAGCAAAGATGCATTAATACAAACATTATACAATCTGCAATAAAACATAATTTTTGTTTTATTATGAGCCCAAAAGAGAGATTGGTACAAATGTGCCTGAGAAAGCAGCCATCTAGCAGATAGATAGATAGATAGATAGATAGATAGATAGATAGATAGATAGATAGATAGATAGATATGAAAGGCACTATATAATGATAGATAGATAGATAGATAGATAGATAGATAGATAGATAGATAGAT
>JANRMT010062791.1:190862345-190873958 GCA_026402145.1 Polypterus bichir lapradei
AGATAGATAGATAGATAGATAGATAGATAGATAGATAGATAGATAGAGGATTGTCTTTCACCTTATCTGCTATATTCCTCTCCAACTGTCTTTTAGCCTCCCTGATATCCTTCTTAATGGTTGACCTCATGTTCTCATATGCTCTACGATTCACTTTTCAGTCATTAGTCTTTTATGTCTTATTCATTTGTTTGTTTCCTTTGTAGCTTCTTTTTTAACTCTTTATTAAACCACTGCAGAGTTTTTTTTTTTAATTTCCTACTGATTCCAAATTTAGTATGTATCTGTCCTGCATTACATTTTTAAACCTGTTCCAATGCTCCTTGACTGTCTCTACACTTAAAAGCTTATCCCAGTGTATCTTACTTTGACTTTGCTGCATTTGCTCAAAATTTGCCCTACCAAATTAACAGTTTCGGTGTTTGCATTTGCTCTCTTACAAAACACTGACAACTGTATTATATTATGGTCACGTGACCCTAGTGGTTCAATCACCTCTACACCCTCAATTCTATCCTGATTATTACAGTATACTAAATCCAGACAGGCTTCACCCCGTGTTGGTGCTTTAACATGCTGTGTTAAAAAACAGTCGCTGATTACTTCTAAAAACTCCTGCTCTTGTGCTCCTCCATCTGCAAGGTTATCCCAGTTAATATTTGGATAAAAGTAAAGTCCCGAATGACTATAATATCCCCCTATAAACTTGCCTTTTTAAAATTACTAAAAAGATGTGTGTTGAAATTGCTGTCTGCATTGAGTGGTCTATAACACACCCCTATGGACACCCCTTTCCTTAATGCTTTCCAGGTGAAGCCACATGTCCTCACTAAGATGGGGCTCATCATCCCACTGAAGAGGACTTGCATTTAAATTCTTACATAAACAGCAACCCCACCTCCTTTTCTGTTCTCTCTATCCTTCCTAATAAATGTGTATCCCTTTAAGTTACATACCTCTCCATCTTTGTTATTTCCATGTTCTGAGTTTACTGAGAAAACCCAATAATGTGCACAGCGAGGTGTTTTTGTGTGTCTTTATGGGGAAACTATACAGGATGTCATATTTAAAGAAAATGTCCTGCACTTCTCCACAGGTATGTGAAAGAGGGGCTTAAATAGAATTGATTTGAATAATGTGCACAACTCTCAGATTCACACGTGTGCTCTGATTCATTCATTTGTTCAGCGCAGAACACAACTTTTGTTGTCAGCTCCGTTTATTCTTTATATTCAGCCGACTGGTCAGCTTGTTCATTAGCTACTCAGTCTGTTAGTTAGTCAAGCTTCACTCAGTCACTTTAGTCAATAACTTTTGTGTTTTTGGGCCTCTGTTAGAGAGCAGAAAGTTTGCTGAGATTGGTTTCTTTAATGATCCATTACTTGTGCATTGCTATACTTATTTCTATAAAGTTATTAGTATTAAGTTTATTTTACTGATTATCTTTCTATATTTAAGTATACCGATCAGCCCGTGTCTTTCTTTGTTTGCTTGCTTACTGATTAGTTTTAATCTGTTTAATCGACTCTCACAGCTGAACTCATTTAGCTGGTCCTTTCTTACACAAACTTAAGTCACCATCACACAAGCATCACATAATCTTCTTCTTCTTCAGCATGTGTCTACAATACATTCCTGTTGTTAACATTAGATGCTTCCTCACACCTTTAGCATAAAGGTAGAAAATATGACAATCTTCATCTGCTTCATAAAGCCACCTCTTCGGATGCCCTCAGATGATAGCAGTCCACTTCTAAACATTGGGGACCTGAACATCCACCTGGGCAGTCTACCTGCTGCAGCCTTTCTCTTCTTTCCTCTTTCAACATAACACACCAACTCAAATGGCTGGCAATCTGCTCAACTTTGACCTGTCACACAACTGCACTCCCTGGTCTCCTCAGCTCTCTCTCCTCCTGACCATTTCTCCACTCTCAATACCAATGTTGCCACAGACTCAGCACTGTTGTCCTGTCTTGACAATGTCTGTCCTCACTCTTCCAGACCTAATGCGAAAGATCCTCCTGTCCCTGACTTTACGAAGCACTTCAGAGTCAACAGGCTGAGCATAGGACAGCTGAAGGAGATGGTGGGAGTCAAAGGCTCAGGCATACCTGGATAAGTATAATCCCTTCTTTCATCCTTCTCTTCTGCCACCACCAATACTAAGGTATGTTTCTATCAGACCAGAATTAACAGCACTACTGACATACACTCTCTGTTCTGCACTTTCATCTCCGTTCTTAACCCTTCGCCACCACCTTCTCTTCCAACTTACTTGATTGGGTCAAAGGGTGGGTGCTATCAGCAATCAGTTCTCACCATTACTACCAGTCATCATTCCTCCTGCCAATCATCACCCAGCATTCTTCACTTTCTCTCCAATCTCTCCCACTAATGTTTCCAACCTCCTCTCCTGTCACCCCACTACCTGTCCACTCAACCCTGTCCCCTCACATCTCCATCAGGCTATCTCTCTCCTCACTCATTTCTGAAATTACACACATCATTAACACTTCACTCAGCTCAAGTACCTTCCCTATGATGTTCAGACCTGCTCTGATAACCCCACTCCTCAAAGAACCAACACTCAATCTATCTTAAGTTAGCCATTATAGGCCTGTCTCTTTCCTTTCCTTTCCTTCTAAAACGCTGGACTGTGCTGTGTGTCTAACCAAGTATATTCTCTCCTTGTTTGCTTTACCCCAACCAGTCCGCCTTCAAAAGTAACCGCTCTACTGTGACAGCTCTACAATTTCTGGTCAAACAGCTATAGTTAGCTAGGGCTGCCAACAAATCATCAGTCCAGATTCCTCTAGATATCTCCTCTGCCTTTGATACAGTCAAACATGAGATCATTCAAACCACTCTCTCTGAATCTGGCAACACCAGGACTGCTCTGAGAGGGACTAAGCCCTGCATACCATAATCTGTCCTGACAAGAAGAGGTGACAAGGATGCATCAGACAGGCATAGGGCTGCCCCAAGAATCAATTCTGAGTTTTTTATTTTTCTCTCATTACACCACCTCAAAGGACCCTATTTTCCAATCCAATGATTTCTCATATTTGTGCTCTGCTGATGATGCACAGGTGTACCTGTCATTCTTTCCTGAGGACAAACGTGGTATCGGCGAGAATTTCTGCATGTCTTACTGGTATTTCAGCCATGATGAAAGACCACTATCTACAGCACAACCTGGCAAAGGTCTGTTCAGCTATCCATCTGTGTACAGCCAGGTCAGTACGTACCTATGGGGTGGTGATAAGCAGCCATCTTCCTCTGACCACATTTACCAACTGTCTCTTGTTCATGCAGATTCATTTTGTTAAACATCTACAAGATCAGACCTTCTCTGACTGAATACACAACACAACTTCAAGTCCAGACTTTGGTCTTCTCACACCTGTATTACTGCAACTCATTACTAGCAGAGCACCCACATGTGCTATCAAGCTGCTGCAGATTGTCAAAAATGCAGTGGCCATCTTGTATTCAACCAGCCAAGACAAACACGTGTCACTCCTCTTTTCAGATTCCTACTTTGGCTCTCTGTAGCAGCACACATTAAGTTCATATCCTTGATGCTTTTAAACAGAGTAGTCAATGGGTCAAAACCTGAGTATATGGAGACGCTGGTGAGGTGCTCTGCTACTTCTCACCCACTTAAGTCTGCCAGTGAACAGCGTCTGGTGATGCCACCTCTGTGTCGTACCAAATCTCAGTTCAGATGCTTTTCATGTGGAGCTCCTAGTTCGAGGAACAAACTGCCCACCTCCATCCGAACCGCTGACTCCCTCAATATGTTTAAGAAGCGATTAAAGATCCTCTTGTTCTGTGAATATCCACCAAACAGTTAAAGAATGTTTTGTACTCTGCAGATTTTTGTCATATTGTTAATTGATCATTTTTTGTTATGCTAGCTTTACAGCTCTTCACTTCTGATGATACCTGTTGCTACACTTACTTAAAAAGTCCATAGACTGATGTTACTTAATTATGTTGACCTCCTTTGTAAGTCACTTTGGATAAAAGTGTCTGACAATCAAATAAATGTTAATGTCACACCATCCACACACAAGGACAGAGGGCCAAGCAATAATGTGCCACCAGACCAAGAGTTCCAGAAGACAAGCAGACTTTATAAATATATATAAACATATTAACAAGCTGGCCTGATGGTCTTGTGTTTAAATTAAAGTGCTAAAGCATCAGCAAACTGCTGTCATCTGGATGTGAACTTTTTGAATTGTAGCTGCCAGACACACAGACATTGTAAACGGGTCAGCCACAGTGGCATGATCTCCATCCTAGCAAGCCGTCCTTCTAAGAAGAGTGAGCTACCTAAAAGAGCACAGAAATGAGCATAAATCCATTGGGCCTGCACTAGCGAGCACCATGCGACCCTACAATATACAGACATGAAGTTACATGGCAAAAGCAAGCTCCAGAAACTCAACAAGGGAGACATGTGAGTGCAAAATGAAAGACTTAATGTGGAGAAGCCTGACAGTCTGTGGAAAGAAGATGTCACACAAACAGGCAGAAATGACCTGTCTCTCCCAGTGCCTTCTACCATACAGCCAGTGGGCAAAGAGCCCAGAGACTGATGGTTTTACACTATGTCAGAGGACCTGCAGGTGCAGCATTTCTAGAAGATGTCTTCAATGGAGGGGACAGAGATTTTTTTCAGCTGTTTGTACCATCCGCCACATGATCTTGTGGCCTGTGATGATGTAGTTTTCATAGCAGAGGTAACATGCTGGCTGGTCAGGAGGCTCTGTATGGTGCTCCGCTAGAATGTGGTGACAATGAATGGGTGGGCAGATGTGCTGTCCTTAGTAGTGACAGGAAGCAGCCATGGTGTCTTATCACCTAAGGAGTTGGCAATACAGATGAGGTCGGCCTCCTCTGAGGACTCAAGAGCTTCTGACCACCTCCACTGCACAGCCCTCATTATGAAGTTTGGAGTCGACTGTATAGGCCTTCCTGAGTGTCTTTTGTACAATACAGTACAATACAATACAATTTATTTTTGTATAGCCCAAAATCACACAAGAAGTGCCGCAATGGGCTTTACTGTAATGTCTTTCCTGTACTGACAGACAGATTGTTGCAGCTGTTCCAGTCCATTGTCTGATCCGTTTTCATTTTCCTTGTTGTCTCGTCTATGAGACCTTGCACTGTTGTGTCCTCAGTACACTCCATTTTGCTGTGTGAGTTGGTAGTCATGAGTCACCAGAATGAATACCAGTGGATCAAGTATACAGTGCTCTGTAAGGATGTCCTGGACATACCAATGTGTACTGCCTGAGGTCTCTCTGTCAGGAAGTTTACATTCCAACTGCAAGAAGATGTGTTGAAGTCCAGCAGGCCCAGTATCTCCATTAGTTTCTGAGGATGATGGCTGGAAATCACTGAACAGCATCCTGACATGAGTGTCCTTTTCAAAGAGGTTGGACAAGGCCAGATGAAGGATATGAGATCACTGGAGTGATAAACTGGAGTGGGTCGTGTGGCTGTGGCATCAGTTTTCATACCTCATAAGTAGCCTCTCATGATGATGTGATTGCCATTGGGTGAAGATCACTGAAGAAAGAGACAGTTGATGTTAGTGGCACAGGTGGCATTCAAGCATTTGGGGACGATTATCTCCTTTATAGGAAAAGCTAAAGCTGCCTTGTTATGTGAAATGGAAGGTCAGCCCTTCCAACATTTATGATATTTTCATGTTATTACTTTAGAAACACACATGTAACACAAGTGACTAAATTCTAGTGAAGTCCGTAATTGTAATGTGATGAAAAGAATTTAACTGGGATGCATCACAAGACTTCGTAGATGAGAAATGTCACAAAATTATAGTCACATTGTGTCACTTTGTCCTGCGTCACCTACTAATGTGGTATAGTAGAAGTGAACAGCAGCTTCATGAATGTCCCTTTGTCTTTTTATCTATCATTGGACTGATCCAGCTGGTCTGTCAGGATGAGTTGAATAACTTTACATTTTCTTCATGTTGTGGGTTACTAGTTGGTCACTTGTCACACAGCCATGTGCACAGAATTTGTCCCAAGCTTGTCTCAGCTCTTTGGCTTGTCCTCTCTCTTCCTTTTCTCTACTCTGTGCTCAGCCTTTTTCTAGTGCTACCAAGTCTTTGCCTTGGCCCAGCCGTCTGATGTCATGTTTGAGTTTTTCCTTGTTGCTCTTAGTAGTTTTTTTTGTGCTAATGCCCAATTGTCTGTTTTAAAGACATTGAAAAATGTTGACACAAAGCCATCCTGTGACTCCTCTGTGGCCTCTCTGATCCATTTACTTGTGATGGCCTTGGTGGCCACAGCTGTCACACTCCCTTGAAACTGAGACATCAATAGTCAAGTCTGAGGGTGAGCCGAGCAATAAGAACACAAACAAGTAGGAGGAGGTGCCTAAGTGGATAGTAGTCTTATTATACAACAAAACAATAAAGTGCAGAACTTCTTCAATAAATAAGTTAATAAATAAATAAATATTCCCCGATAACAAGTGTTTTATGGTGGTGATTAAAATCACAATAAACAGTCAATAAATAAAAATGAGGGAAAAATCTCAGTCAGATTCTGTCCATTAAACACAACAAAAGCTTCTGTACCACCTTCTAAAACTGACATCTCTATTGCTTACCATTTAAGATCTCAGCGTAGCGAGAGACCTCTGGCAAAGGTCCCAAGGATGCGCCAGCCATGTTAGCTGGCCACCAATGAGGCCCCCCAAACTCAGCTCATGTTACCACCACCATCTCATGGCCTTCAGTCTTTCTTTTTTCTCCTGCCGCCATCTCCTGGCCTTCAGCAGAAGCCCACTCAATGTGGTTGGTCGCTCTTGCTCCTCTGTCACTCAGCAGGTTTTGTTCTTGCCCCTTGAGCACACTCCTCTCAGTACTTGGTGAAAAGACTACTCAAGTACTGAGTAACTGTTTGAACATAATAAATTATTTATTTTTTAGAAATGTTATAATAATACAGGCAAAAATGTAATGTGCAAATTCTGCTATTTCCAAATAATAAAATAAAAAAACGAGTAAAAATAAATCAAATCTTTACAAAATAAAGATGCATAAATAACACAAAGTTCCAAATCTCAGTTTTTCACAACAAAGCTTTTGAAGCCTATACCTACAGTAGGTTTGTACAGTGCAAACTACTTACAGTGACGAGATATCCTGTACACTGACAGTATTATACTGCATATGCACTTTGTGGTGTAGCGGGTCCGTGGCTTCAAAAAAAAAGGCCATTTTCAAATCCATAAAGCTGTGTCACTCTCCGTGGGTGCAATTGCACAACCACGGGGAGTTAATGAGGTAGTTGGAGTCGCACCTGCACGTACGGGTCCAATCATTCTCAATTGATTTATTGGCTTCCTTGGCGTGTGTTTAAGGCCATGGAGACGGGAGTGTATATATACGGGTCAGCACAAACAAGAAGGGGGAATCAAAGAAAAGGAGAAAAGACATGAGGTTAAAAGACATGAAAGGCAGGCTTGGGAACGACGATCTGGTTCTTGCAGTGAAGCTGTGACTGTTTAGCAGTGAACAGGAGCCCCACATGACTAAAAAGTCTCTCACAGGCTGCAAGACGCAGGAAGTTTGTGTGTGGTCATGTGACTACATGGCTACGTCTGATTGGTGAAACAGTCATGCAGTAGATCCACTGGCAACTTCTCTCTTGCAAAAATATAGTTTAATGTATGAATGGAAAAAAGTAACGAGTCGAGTGTTGCCCAATACAGTGCAGTAAGAGTAGTGTTTCTTCTTCACAAATGTGCTCAAGTAAAAGTAAAAATTATGGTGCAGTAAAACTACTCTCAGAAGTACAATTTTTTTAAAAAGTTAATCAAGTAAATGTAACGGAGTAACTGTAACTCGTTACTACCCACCTCTGCACAAATGTGAGTTAAAACATTAGGACAATCTGGATGAGAACAGTCCATTCAGCACAACAAAGCTTTTAAGTCTTATTCACTTAATTCTTCTAAAAAAACATCAAGTCGAGTTTTGAAAGTCTCTAACGTCTTACTGTCTACCACACTACTTGGTCGCTTATTCCAAGTGTCTATCGTTCTTTGTGTAAAGAAAAACTTCCTAATGTTTGTGCGAAATTTATCCTTAACAAGTTTCCAACTGTGTCCCTGTGTTCTTGATGAACTCATTTTAAAATACAAGTCTCGATCCACTGTACTAATTCCCTTCATAATTTTAAACACTTCAATCATGTCACCTCTTAATCTTCTTTTGCTTAAACTGTAAAGGCTCAGCTCTTTCAATCTTTCCTTATAACTCATCCCCTGTAGCCCTGAATCAGCCGAGTTGCTTTTCGCTGGACGTTTTTTTCTAAATATCCTTCTCATTCTGTGTCCTTTCGATTTTCAGACCTCCCATTCATTTTTACTGCTATGTGTAATACTTTACATTTACTGACATTAAATTTAATCTTCCATAAATCTGCCCAAGCCTGTATGCTGTCTAAGTCCTTCTGTAATGATA
Organism: Polypterus bichir lapradei; assembly: GCA_026402145.1. Taxonomy (NCBI): domain Eukaryota; kingdom Metazoa; phylum Chordata; class Cladistia; order Polypteriformes; family Polypteridae; genus Polypterus; species Polypterus bichir. The sequence goes on from JANRMT010062791.1 coordinate 190,870,870, forward strand.
TAACGGATTCCAAATTATCTGACAATCCACCAACCTTGGTATCATCTGCAAACTTAACCAGCTTGTTACTTATATTTGTATCTAAATCCTTTATATATATTAAAAATAGCAGTGGCCCTAAAACTGACCCTGTTGGACACCACTCTTAATGTCAGCCAATCTAATGAGTTTCCCTGTGCCATCACTCTCTGCTTCCTTTGCTGGAGCCAATTCTGTATGCCACACCCTGAACTCTCGCTTCTTTAAGTTTGATGCCCAACCTCTTATGTGACACCTCATCAAATGCTTTCTGAAAGAACAGATAAATAATATTAAATGCTCCACTTTGATCATATCCATGTGTTGTTTTCTCATAGAAACACTGGAGTATATCACTGACATGCCCACTGAGGTCACCTTCCCAGAATCCTCTCAGTGTGTCTGGACGTCTACTGCACATGATGTGTGTGTCCACCTGTCGGTCACTAAGCCCACTGACAGATATATGTCGATGTCCTGTGTAGTCCTGGAGGTCATGTCTTGTAGAATGATGTCGGCCTGCTCAGTCCACTTGGCTATAATGGCGGTCACTTCCTGTGTCTCCCACCTTACTGTCCACACTGCCTTCAGTCCTAATCCTCTCCTCCCTGTGACCTTCTCTTTCTGTGTATGGCTGGCTGGTCATTTCTACTGCTGCTGTCCACCTTTCCTCATGTTCCTCTGTCTGTCCTCCTCTCTCTCCTTCTCCTTATCCTCTGCCTTGTCCTCCTCTTGTATTCGTCTTTTTCTTCATTCTGTTCATCTCTTTCTCTTGTCTCTCCTTATCTTTGCTATTCTATTTTCTTTGTCCTTACCTGTCACTCCAGTTCAGCTCTAGCTGTCCACTCCTCTTTGTCTTCTGTCACTTTAGTCGTCTCTTCTCCTCACACTGACTGTGTTTCTCCTCCTTATTCTATTTTAGCGATTTTTAACAAACTTTATTGAGGACATCAGAGGAGTGTAAGGGGGAAAGTGACAATGGAGGACATGAACAAATATGAGATTAAAATAAAGAATGGACAGCGTGGGCTTGTGGGACAACAAATAAAACAACAGTCTGGACAGAGAGGATGAGGAGGGTGACCAGTGTGGTGGAGGGGCTCAGGGTCACAATGCTGTCTTTATGAATTCCATTATTTAAGGGAAATCTGCAGTTGTGTCTTGGCAGTGACATTCATGTCTCTGGTGCCTCTTCCTATGAAGTCAGTAGACGAATTGGGAGAGCATGTGGAGTCATGAGGTTGCTGGAAATGAGTGTGTGGCGCTCAAGATATCTATGCAAAAGGACAAAGGTCCAACTCTTTAGAGTCCTGGTGCTTCCTCTCTTGGTATATGGTTGTGAGACATGGACGCTATCCAGTGACCTGAGAGAAAGACTGGACTCCTTTGGTGCTGTGTCCCTTTGGAGAATCCTTGGTTTAATTTTGTGTCAATTGAGCAGTTGCTCATGGAGTCCCGAATGAGGCACATTAGCTGCATTGTGAGGGAGTGTCAGTTACAGCACTACGGCCATGTGGCGCGTTTCCCAGAGGGTGATCCGGCTCGTAAGATCCTCATTGTTGGGGACCCGAGTGGCTGTACCAGGCTAAAGGGTCACCCATGTAGCACCTGGCTGCAGCAGATAGAGGGACATTTCCGGAGGGTGGGACTGGACCACGTGTCTACCTGGGAGACTGCCAACTAGTGTGGCAACAAGTTGTACCAGTGCATCTCCCCAACTTGAATTTACTTCACACACACACACACTTGTTCTTCACTTACTTCAGTTTCACTAATTTGCAGTATTCATTCCTCAGCCCCTCACACAGCTGATCCACTCCTGAATCCTCCATGTTGTTGAAGCTCAGGTCCAGTTCAGTCAGTCGTGAGTGTGGAGCAGAAAGAGCTGAGGAGAGAATTGAGCAGCACCTGAAGGTAAGACCACAATACTTGAGGCTGTGGAGAAGAAGAGAGAAAAGTGAGGATATCAGGAGTGACAGACAGACAGGCAGGAAGAAGGGCAAACAACACAAAGTTTCAATGGCCACTTGTATACTGACTTTTCACTGAAATTCAGTGTGAACACGAGACCACTGCCATTCTTATAAAGTAAGGCGCTATATACCTGACAGGGTCTCCTGCCTTCACGCTGGTCTGACTGGTGGACAGTTATTCAGACTGACATGTGAACATCAACACTGGATAAGAACGTCACAGACATGAGACTGACGGCGTCCTGCACTCATGTGACCAGATGGACTTGTCACAGGTGACCACGGGGTGAGGATGACAACCATTGGGCCTGGTGGGATTTTACTAGTTGTCTTGATGGAAATGAAAAATGTCATCTATAAACTCTTACTAGGCAGATCTGAGCAGTCACTTCAGAAAGGAGAACATCTGAGGACTGGAAATTTGCAAATGTGACTCCAATCTTCAAGACGAGGGACAAAATGGATTCTAGTAATTACAGACCTATTAGTATTACTTCTGTATCAAGCAAAATTATGGAAACCATAATAAGAAATACATTAAAAAAATTATCAAAACAAAATGAATATGCTAAATATCAGCCAGCATGGATTTATTAGAAGATGGTCCTGGCAAACCAATCTTTTAGATATTTTTGAAGAAGTAACCAGAATAAATGACAAAAACAAAGCATACAACATAATTTACCGTAGACTTTCAAAAAGCCTTTGACTCAGTTGTCCCACACCAAAGATTAATTCTGAAATTTGAAGCTATAAGTGGTCACCTGAAAAACTGGATCTCTAGTTAGTTATCCAGCAGGAGACAAAGAATACAGAGACGAGAGGAATGGAGTGAGGTCATCAGTGGAGTCCTTCAGGGGTTTGTCCTTGGACCCTCATTACTTTTTCTGAATTTAATTAACAACATTGATTCTGGTGTAGTTAGCAAACTTGTGACATTTTCTGATGACACTAAAATTTGAGGGATGGTAGACACTGAGGAGTTATCTTAAAGAATTCAAAAAGACCTGGACAAGCTTCTGGACTGGGTGAACACCTGGAAAATGAAGTTTAGATAGATAGATAGATAGATAGATAGATAGATAGATAGATAGATAG
>JANRMT010062791.1:190875476-190914962 GCA_026402145.1 Polypterus bichir lapradei
CTACACACAACACCCCATAATGACAACGTGAAAAAAGTTTACTTGAGGTTTTTGCAAAATCACATGAACATAAGTATTCACAACCTTTGCTCAATACTTTGTCAATGCACCTTTGGCAGCAATTACAGCCTCAAGTCTTTTTGAATATGATGCCACAAGCTTGGCACACCTATCCTTGGCCAGTTTCGCCCATTCCTCTTTTCAGAACCTCTCAAGCTCCATCAGGTTGGATGGGAAGCGTTGGTGCACAGCCATTTTAAGATCTCTCCAGAGATGTTCAATCGGATTCAAGTCTGGGCTCTGGCTGGGCCACTCAAGGACATTCACAGAGTTGTCCTGAAGCCACTCCTTTGATATCTTGGCTGTGTGCTTAGGGTCGTTGTCCTGCTGAAAGATGAACCGTCGCCCCAGTCTGAGGTCAAGAGCGCTCTGGAGCAGGTTTTCATCCAGGATGTCTCTGTACATTGCTGCAGTCATCTTTCCCATTATCCTGACTAGTCTCCCAGTTCCTGCCGCTGAAAAACATCCCCAAAGCATGATGCTGCCACCACCATGCTTCACTGTAGGGATGGTATTGGCCTGGTGATGAGTGGTGCCTGGTTTCCTCCAAACGTGACGCCTGGCATTCACACAAAAGAGTTCAATTTTTGTTTCATCAGACCAGAGAACAACGAAATTGAAGGTGCAGTGTGAGGGATAAGAGTTTAAAAGACAATAAAAGAGAAAATAATAACAAACCGAATAGTAATAAAAGTACTTTACAAAATATACAAATTGCACTTGTTATATATACAAATTGCACTGGTTGACTTAGGGTCTATATTAGACATTTAGAGAGCAGTTTTATTCTGAGTTCAGGGCCTTGATTGCTTTTGGATAAAAGCTATTTTTAAGGCGGTTTCTCCTGGTTTTCATTGCTCTGTATCTCTTACCCGATGGCAAAAGCTGGAAGAGGCAATGACCAGGATGTGATGAATCCTGTGAAATGTCTATTACTTTTTTGCGGCATCGGGAAGTGTAGCTTTGTTCCAGAGTTGAGAGGGTACAACCAATTGTTCTCTCCGCTGTCCTGACAACCCTGTGGAGCACTTTCCTTTCTGAAGAAGTGCAGCTGCTGTACCACACACAGTCCATACGTAAGCACACTCTCCATGGAACAGTGATAAAAGGCAAGAAGCAGATTTTTGGGGAGATGATTGTTTCTGAGGATTCTCAGAAAATTACAGCCTCTGCTGCACCTTCTTCAGCAGCTCCTTGTTGTTGGCACTTCAGGTCAGGTCATCCTTCACCTCAATGCCCAGAAACCTGAACACCGGGACCCTCTGCAATAGGCCCCAACAATGATGAGTGGCTGGATGTCAGTTTTGTTTTTTCTAAAGTCAATAACAAGCTCCTTCATTTTTGTGGTGTTGAGGAGCAGGTTATTGACTCTGCACCACTCTGACAGCCACTCCACCTCGTCCTTGTATGCCAGCTCACCCTCCTTGTCTGAGATGAGTCCGACCACCGTTGTGTCATCTGCAAACTTTATGATCTTAGTGTAAAAAAGTGCAAAGTGCTACACATGGGCAACAGGAACATCAGTTATAAATAGAAATTGGGAGACACTGACCTATAGGGACAGATTTCTGACAAGAATTCAGGGGTTTATGTTCACAGAATATTTTCATCAACTTAGCAATGTACTTAAGCAATGAAAAGGTAAATAAAATGTTAGGTTATATTATAAAAACTGTTGAATCTAAGTGAAGGAACATTATACTCAGGCCATATAATTCACTAGTGAGATCATATCCAGAGTATTATGTGCATTTCTGGTCACAACAGTACAAGAAAGACACAGCAGCACTTCAAGCTGTGCAGAGGAGAACAAACAAGTGCATCATGGGACTGACAGACATGTTCTACTGTGACAGACTCAGAGAATTAAACCTGTCTAATCTGAGCAGAGGAGACTGTGTGGGGGCCTCATCCAGGTATTTAAAATCCTCAAAGGCATCGATAAAGAAATCCAGCAAACATTCTTTCAGCTGAAATTTGATTTGTATACTTACGGATATCGGTGGAAGTTAAGGGAAAGTGCATTTAAAACTGAAGCCAGGAAGCACTTCTCTACACAAAACGTTGTGGGACTCTGAAACAAACTACTGAGATGTGGAGTTGAAGCAGAAACCTTGACAACCTTTAAGAAGAATCTTCATGAGCTATCGGGACAGCTTAGCTATTAACTAAACAAACGGCCTCAATGGACTGAATGGTCTCCTCTCGTTTGTCGAATGTCTTATGTTCTTATGTCACTTTGCTTCATCTCTTACATGACCCCTTGTAGAGCACCAAGACTCGTGTGAGGCTCCTGGTTGTAGACTTCTCTTCAGCCTCAATTTCTTACACAGTGACCTATTAAAGAACTTAATTTCAAGTTCAGTTTGGTAGGATGGCTGAATGACTTTTTAAGAGACGGGACTTGAAGAGTGAAAGTCAATGGCTGTCTGTCTGACATGTTGTCGTCATCCACAGGTCCCCTCATGTCTGTTCTTTCTCCTCTTTTGTACTCCTCTACACTAATGGTGGTCTCAGTAAATTTGAGGACAGGTTCATCTTAATACAGTATGTGCTGATGACTCAGTGATTGTTAGCCTACTGAGAGTGAATGAAACCAGTCCTGGTCCAGTGGGAGATGACTTTGTGAACTGGTGGGATGAGTCTTTTCTACTAATAATCAAACTTAGAAGCAGCACCAGTCACCAACAAGAAACAATCACCAAAGAGCAGGCAGTGGAGATCATTGACAGTTATAAATATCTGAGGACAAACAAAGACTCAGAGCTGACTTATTTAAGGAAGCCGAGTCTTTGTAATGTGAGTCCTTCCATGATGACACTCTTTTATAAATCTAATATTGAGTCTGTTTGTATTTATACACTGCTAGCCTGGTTTGGAAATCTTAATGTCAAAAACAAAAACAAAATAAACCAAATTGTAAAATGGAGCAGTAAAATAAAAAGGTGTGAACAGTCCAGTCTTACGGTCCTGTTTAACAATCAAGTGTTACAGAAAGCAGAGGGTCTTCTGTCAGACACGACTCGTCCACTACACTCACAATTCCAGGTTTCACCATCAGGTCACAGGTTGAAGGTTCAGAGGATAAAAAGCAGCCTATTCAAATTCTGTTTCGCTACAACTGCTATTATTCTTCTAAATAAATTCAGTTTTAATAAACACCCACAGGCTTAAATCATGGGATGATGAAGAGTAGCATTTGCATCAATCTTAAGTAAAGACTAAATTCTGGTTGAATTTTTATGTCCAATATGTTCTGTCAGAAATATTACACTCACTGATATATTTTATTAATTTCATGACTGTGTATTTTGTGATGTGTCCTTAACATTAGGCCATGATGATGAAACACTAAATTTCCCTCTTAGGACAATAAAACTGAATTGAATGAAAGACACTTTGTCTGATTTGTATGACGCCATTCAGCATGAGGGTCATTGCTGGATACTGGAGCGCTTGATACTTGACAGTTTATGCTGATTTTCTCTCCTTATATCACACTAACCAGATGATGAGGACACTCTGTGTGTTTATTATGACACCATTAAGGACACAGACTGGACCGCACTTTAGAATCAATGACATAATGGACAGTGAGGACACGACTGACATGTGACACTTCTGTCCTCAGCCATTCAGACCTGACATACTGACTGGTGCCATTGACCAGCTGACCTCCATTCAGTAAAGGCCTCTGTGGTGTTAAGTTCCATTTTTTTAGTCCTTCTACTTCTACTTTTGCACAACAAAAACTTTTTGCTTCTTGAACACTGTTGGGTGTTTCTTATAGATTTTTGGGTGCTGACCACGAATATCACATCTAAATTTCCCCATCACGTACCATTTCAGTGTTGTCATGATTTTTTCTTATATTTGTATTGCTCCCATAAGTGACTTATCAACAACGGTTTATGCAGCCTGGGCATGTCCAAGTATGGAATCAGGCCAGGTTGGAAGCTGTTCTGTGGAAGTTGACATCCTGGGCAGGTCTGAACGAACTTGACGCTGTCTCAACATGCTATAAAGGTGGCTTGCATACATCAATCCTGCTCATTTGGTTAAAATAGATAGTCAGTGTGTATGTACTGTATAGTATCAGTATAGTAAAGTATAGTATCTGTAGCAATATAACAGTAAGTAAGCTTGATGCTGTAGATGTCTTGGTGTCGGGCGATATGTCTCATCAATGTCGTAACAGCCGCGATACATTCTGCAGTATCTGTGGCGAATATACACTTGTGCCTCGGAGACGTTTGATGACTGCTCTTATGAAGAAAGCTTATCATCTGTATTTCGGATGCAAAATTGGTGATCAAGACAAGGAACGGGCACCTCACATTTGCTGTGTAACATGTGCTATCAGTCTGAGAGCCTGGCTCAGAGGCACTCGAAAGATGATGCTGTTTGCTGTTCCGAAGATATGGCGAGAACAGAAAGACCATGTGATGGACTGTTACTTCTGTTTGACTAATGTGTCTGGTTTCTCTGCCAAAAACAAGAAGTCAATTGAATCTCCTAATCTGCCTTCAGCAATGAGATCCGTGCCACATGGTGACAGTCTTCCAATTCCGAAACCACCAGAGGATTGGACCTTAGATAATACAGATAAAGAAACTGCAATGCAGGGTACTGACAGTGACATTAATATTGATTTTGAACCGTGCTCATCAGGCAATCAACATCTGATAACACAGTCTGAATTGAACGATTTGGTCAGAGATTTGGGTCTGTCAAAGGCAAAAGCCGAGCTCCTGGGTTCGAGGTTGCAGGAATGGTGTTTGCTGTCACCAGGTATGAAAATTTCTGTGTTTCGAGGCCGACATCACGATATAACCAAATTTTTTGCACAAGCCGACAGTCTCTGTTTCTGTTGTGACATTGAAGGACTGTTCTCTGCTTTGGGTTGTGATCACAACCCGGAAAAGTGGCATCTCTTCATTGATCGTTAATGTTAAGCCTGAAAGCTGTTCTGCTACACAATGGCAACATTTATCCTTCAGTACCTGTTGGCTATGCAGCACACATGAAAGAAACATATGAGAATATGGAACTACTGCTGAAGCACGTCCAGTATAGCAGGTACAACTGGAATATCTGTGGAGATCTTAAAGTCGTTGTTCTGTTACTAGGATTGCAGCTCGGCCATACAAAGTACTGTTGTTTCATCTGTGAATGGGACAGCCATGCCAAAGAGTCGCACTATTCTCGACTTTACTGGTCACTCTGTAAAAAGTTAGTTCCAGGACAGAAAAATTTGGCACATGAATCACTTGTCGACCCTTTCTTTACCTCCTCTTCACATAAAACTGGGACTCATGAAGAATTTCGTGAAAGCACTGAACAAGGAAGGTGAAGGTTTTCGTTATTGAAGACAGATGTTCCCAAGAAAAACTGACTCCAAGATCAAAGAGGGCATTTTTGTTAGCCCCCAGATCAGACATGTTATGAGTGACAAGCGTTTTGAAGATCTGTTATTTGGGCTGGAAAAAATTGCCTGGAAAGCCTTCAAAGACGTTGTTGACAATTTTCTGGGCAATTACAGAGCCCCAAACTACATTCAGCTGGTAGACAAACTTCTCAAAGCATACAAGACAATAAAGTGCAACATGTCACTCAAGATTCATTTCCTCCACTCACACTTGGACTTCTTCCCCTCAAATCTCAGTGCTGTCAATGACGAACACGGTGAAAGGTTTCACCAGAACATTGCTACAATGGAGAGACGATACCAGGGCAACTGGAATACGTCAATGCTTTCTGACTACTGTTGGACACTGCAACGTGATGCACCAGACATTGAATAGAAAAGAAAATCAGGAGCAAAACACTTTTAATTCTGTTGAATTTAATAGCTTATGTGAAACATAAACATGACTAAATATGTTATTGTCAGTAAACATATAAATATCTATTTCTCAGAGTTCCTATGGGATGCAGAAAAACCAAAACTATATTTGTTGCTTACCCTGTAGGTACCTGTTTCAGCAAAAACTTATCAGGACACAAGACTTTTCAAAACAATTGTTGTGCAGTGTAATAAAACAGGAGAACAAACTTCAACATAAAACATCAGGTGGAGAAAAAGTTCATCCTTCAATCTAATCTTAGTAACAATCTCAGTAAATAATACTAAGCATGATGTAACATACACAAGAACCTAAGACGTTGTGCCACTTCATTCACTCATTTCATTACAGACATACGACAGTTGAGCAGCCTTATTACTGAGGTTTAGGAACTGCTCTTAAATCTCACAGTTTAGGTGTTCATAGTTCTGTACCACCTGTCTGATGGAAGGAGGGACACAAATGTCCATGCAGCGTGACTGGTGGTCCTTTATGATTCGTTTTACTTTTCCTAAACACTGCTTGGCAATAGAGGAAGTTTATTCCAAGATAACAGATCAAACACCTTCATCTCCCAGCAATACCCAGTGTTTTGTAGTGGTTTAGGTTTTGAATTTCAAACCCTGAGGTTTTGGGTTTAAATTCTATCCCTGACACTGTGTGACCACAAGCAAGTCACTTCACCTGCTTGTACACGAATTGGAAAATGAAACAAATTGAACCATTTGAACCTCAGATGTTATGTGTCATCAGCATAAAGGATAAAGGCATCAGTCAAACAGTAAGTAATAATAAAAATAATAATCAGCCAGATTTGCAGGTCTTCAAGTCCCCGCTCAGCTCTGCCTTCTAGAGGTGAAGCCCTGTCACTGCCCTCCTTGTATTTATTTCCAGCTCTCAGTTCTTTTCCCTTCTCTTACTCCTTTTTTCCAAAGTCCTCAGTTCCCATCTTCTTTTCTTTCTCCCACTCCTCTTTCCCATAATACCTTGTGTCTCTGCTGACCAGTCAGTCATTTTTTCTCATTCAGTTGAGTGAAGTTTGTGGTGTTTGGTAAACTCAGATCATTGACTGTAGACTCATGTTCAACATCAGTCACCATTAGTCTATGTAAGTTACTAATCTGCTTATCCTGAGCAGGGTCAAGGGGGAGCTGGAGCCTATCCCAGCATGTATCAGGCACAAAGCTGGGACAACACCTGGACAGGTGGGCAGTCCATCACAGGGTGAACACACACACACACAGACACACACAGATCAGTTTATTATCACCAATCCAACTAACATGAAGATTTTTGGACTGTGGAAGGAGACCAGAGAAACTGGAGGAGACCCACACAAACACTAGGAGGACATGCAGACTCCATGCTGCGGTTGGCTGGTAACTCCTACTGCTGCTGTCAGCCTTTCTTCCTGCTCCTTTGTATGTTCAGCTCTCACTCCTTCTCATAATCCTCCTGTTTTATTTCTCTTTTTTCTTCTCTTTTGACTTCTCTCTCCTTCTCTTGTCTCTCCTTATCTCTGATGCCTTGCACTCATTGTTCCTGTCTGTCACCTCAGTCCTGCTCCAGTTTGTCCACAGCCACTCTAGTCAGCTCTTCTGCCCCCAATCACAGTGTTTCTTCTTCTAATTCTGTTTTAGTGACTTTTAACAAACTTTAGTGAGGACATCAGAAGAATGTGAGGGAGGAAAGTGACAAAGGAGGATGGGGGGCAAGATTAAGTGTGATATTGTGGGACAAGAAAGAAAGTTAAAGACTGGATGGAGAGAACAATGGCATTGGCCACTGTGGGGGAGGGGCTCAGGTTCACAATGCTGTCTTCATTTATTTAATGTGAGTCCACCTCACGTCCATCTGTCTGTCTGTTCTAATCTGACATTGCAGTCTGTCCTGATTAAACACAGCTTTTGTACTTTGGGGGTAAAACAGTCACAGCCATAAAGTTCGAAGATATACAATTCAACAAACACACACACACACACATACATTCACGAACACACACACTCACACAGACACACACACACACACACTTGTTGTTCACTTACTTCAGTTTCTCTAATTTGCAGTTTTCACTCCTCAGCCCCTCACACAGCTGATCTACTCCTGAATCTCTGATGTTGTTACAATTGCCCTCTTCAATGAAGACGTTTGTGTCACCCAGAATTAGTTCAGTCAGTTGTGAGTTTGGAGATGAAAGCACTGAGGAGAGAGCTGAGCAACATCTGGAGGTAACACCACATGACCTGAGACTGTGGAGATAAAGAAAGAAGCGTCAGGAACACAAGTTGGGTCTCTCAGGTCACACATGCAGGATGGGAGAGGAGAGGCTCATCACAATGATGACAGAGAGAACAAGAAACAGGAAACAGTGAGTAGGAAGACCAGCAACAAGATGGGTTGTTGACTTCAAAGAACAGCTGGGAGTAGGAGAATGGGCAGCAATAAAGATGGCTAAGGAAAGAAAATAATTCTGGGAAAACTGAAAAGCACCATAGACCTCCAGAGTCCCTTGGTGTACTACAGAGCGTCTGTGGATGTGGAGGACATGAGGAGGGACAGACAGACTGACAGACAACACCAGAGTAACCCAAACAAATGTTCTACCAGTTGTCACAAAGACTGAGACCTCACTGATTGTGCTGACCGTGACATCCATCCAGAGTGAGACACTGATCACAGGAGATGAAAGAGCATCTTGGGAATGAAATAAGTCAAAGAGAAGCAAGAAGAGCTGCTGGAGTCTCCTCTGTAGTGAGACACATTTAAGGAAGAAATGTAATAAGACAACACTGGGATTGTTTGGAGAAGAAGACAAAAAAAGCACAGAGGGACAGACGTCATATGGTGTGCAAACATGACACATGCATGGATTTCATGGCTGTCTGTCTTTCTCCTTCTTTCTGTTTTAACTTTTCTTTAGTTTTTCTTATTTTTTCTCCATGCAGTTTCATCTGATGAACTCACAGAATTGAGGAGGACATCAGCTCAGCACATTTGTGTTTTCTACCCCATTAAAATGCAGTTCTCTATTTCCATCCATTCCTGTTTATCACGTCCACATGTGGCCTGTTGGTCAGACATGTCAATAACAATTTGACTGAACTGTTGACAAGACAACATGAGGAGCAACTGTCACCATGTGAGGACAATGAGTGACCAGAAAGGCTTGTTTAATAAAGTCAGAACAGTCAATGTCACACTCTGAACATGTGACCTCAGTCTATATTCATTGTCATCACTTCTCCTTGTTTCCTTAGGAGGCACTAGCTCTCCGGAAATGTGTTCTTTTGAAATTGCAGCGTTTTAAGCAACCGAAAAATATAGAGATACAGTATGATATTAAAAGGCGATATCACTCCCATAGTGCTAAGGCGGTACAAAATCACATCAGAGAAAAAGATATATCTTAGGTTTCTTTACTGATGACTTTACGCGGCATCACAGAACGGGAAGCTTATGACAAACTTTTATCAAGGTGGGATCTCTGATTTATGCAGTCTGCCATCTTTTGTTCTCTGAGCTGAAAGGATTTTCCAGACGGAAGACATAATCTTCCGTCCATCAGCTTCAAAGTGTATTGGCAGCAGTTCAAGCCTTATATACTGGTTTCTCCACGTGCAGGCTCTCTCTCTGGTCTCCAAACAAGGACAGGAAAGGACTCAACCCCACCTCCAAAAATACAGGAATAGCACAATGTCTACTTGCAGTTGTCTCATTCTCCCAACAAGAAAAGAAGATTTTGTGCTGACAGAGGACAGATGTATACTATTCAGTCTTTAGGCTGATTATACATTTCTCCAGCTGTCTTTGGCTATCTAGTCCTATGCTTGGCTTGGCAATTCTAAATGCTGAGCCCCTTTGTAGTAAATCTGGCTCAGCTATGCATGTACAAAGAAAAGCAAAACAGAGTTTAAAATGTCTGCACAGAGACAGTGACATTGAACTTAATATTAGAACAAACTTATTATGGCACTCCTACAATCCCCTACTTTATATTCATCATTGTCACCTCATTAAAATCCACATTCAGACACTTGTCACCTCTGTCTCAGGTCAGCCTCATCAGGAAATCATCTAAAACTGTTTGTCTTTTAGTTCTCAATAAATACAAAGACAGACACATATACAGCCTGGGGTCTCAGTAAGTGACATGACAGGTACAAGCAGAGCTGGACACTCAAGTGTGTCACTGACCTGCTTGCAGTTCAACTGAAACCCAGTTTGATCCCAAGACCAATGCTGCCCATGAAGGCTCTGCATTCCTGGGTGTGCATGTTGCTCTACAGGTCACCCTGACTGGTGTAAGGTGGTCTCCTAAACTTACATTGATCTCCGCATGAGTTCCCAGATGGAGTTGTCACAGTTGTCACAGTTGGTGACAACAGAGTGACAAACTCAGAATTCTGTCTGTCATTCACCAATCAGGACACGTGGACAGTTTGTCTGACTATCAAGATGTCATCCAGAGTAGACAATGAGAACACTCTATTGGGTCTACAGTGACACCTTGACTAGACTAGACCTACACTTTAGATCAATGACATAATGGACAGTGAGGACACAACTGACATGTAACACTTCTGTCCTAGGCCATTCAGACCTCACTTACTGACTGGTGCCATTGACCAGCTGACCACCATCAACTAAAGGCCTCAGTGATGTTGAGCTCAGTTTTCTTACTCTTTCTACAGAAGGTCAGCATCCCAAAGCCCAGCACAGAGATGGTGTGAGGGTCTCTTTGTCTGATTAGACAGTGAAGTGACCCCCTTTGACTGCAGCCCTCTGCTGTCCATTCCCAGATCTGCACAGATTTGATCAAATGAATGGGTGACACGAAGACATTGTCATCTGCTGGCATGGACTGGAAATGCACAGCACTTCATCACATGACTAGACAGAATGTTTGGGGGCACATGACTGCCATCTTTGTGTCCTCACTGTTTGAATTTCTCACAGCAGCTGATCATTTCTTCAGGACTGACTTTTCTGTTTTCTCTGATGTCTCTTTTTAAAAAAAATAAAAATAATAATACATTTTATTTAATTGTAGGCATCTTTCTAAACACTCAAGGACACCAACCAATAGATAAAACACAGATTATAAACAAAAGTAAAATACAAAAGTTAAAATCAGACAGAGCAATTGTAATCAAAGAGACAAAGCAATCTTAAACAAATGAGTTTTAAGTTTAGATTTGAAAAGTGAAAATGATTCAATATTTTTAAGCTCAGGTGGTAGTGAGTTCCAAAGCTGGGGAGCAGAGCAACTGAATGCTGTGCTCCCCATAGTGGTAAGATGGATGAAGGGGACAGTCAAGTGGATGGAGGAAGAGGATCTGAGGGTGCGGGAGGGAATGGCAACATTAGAGGAGGTCAGACAGATATGGAGGGGCAAAGTTATGGAGAGCCTTAAAAGTTAACAGGAGAATTTTGAATTGAATTCGGAACTGAACTGGAAGCCAGTGAAGCTGCTGCAAAACAGGAGTGATATGGTGAATAGAGGGGGTTCTAGTAATGATATGGGCAGCTGAATTCTGGACCAGTTGAAGCTTATAAAGAGATTTGTGAGAAAGACCAAAGAAAAGGGAATTGCAATAATCCAGATGAGAAGTGACAAGGCTATGAACAAGGATAGCAGTGGTGTGGGTAGTGAGGGAGGGGCGCATACAATTGATGTTACGCAAGTGGAAATATGCAGACCATGAGATGTTATTGATGTGGGACTGAAAGGATAAAGTACTGTCAAGGATGACACCTGTGGGGAAGGGGAGACAGAGGAATTATCAATAACAAATGAAAAATGATCAGTTTTGGATAATGTGGATCTTGTACCAATGAGGAGAACCTCAGTTTGGTCACTATTTAATTTAAGAAAATTTGAAGAAAACCAGGATTTGATTTCTGCTATGCAATCAGTAAGGGAGGAGGGTGGAAAGGAAGCAGTAGGTTTGCTAGTGAGATAGAGCTGGGGGTCATCAGCATAACAGATTTATTTTTCAGTAAACCAAGCTGCTCAGGACAGTGGATAGAAAGAGGAAGGACTAAAGATGGCAGGGATTTTATGAACTTTTACAAATAATATCATAAATATTCAGATAAAATGTTTAAACATATTAAATCAGTAGACATGGGTTTAAATTTGGAGTGAACACCAAAGGTCATGAGTCACAGAGAATTCACACTTTTGATCTCATTTGACAAAAACAGGAGACAAATGAAGAACGAAAGTCACCTGAGTGTGAAAGAGCAGCACAGTCACAATGTGAGGGAACAGTCATGTCAATAGTCATCATCATCATTTATTATTATTATTATTATTATTATTACTCTTGGCTCTGTAATGGAGGACATTTTTTCAAGATGACAGATCAAGCATGTTTGTCCAATATGTCTTATAAGACCCCTGAGTATCTGACAACGTGCCATTAGACAGATCTGCAGGGTGGAATTTCACAAAGCGCACTTATGAAATTCAGACTTAGATGATGATGACTTACTTCAATAGGCCTTGTTTTCCAATTGAGGTGAAATTCTGAAGCTCAAGAAGCCTTTGATTGTTTAAAGATTCTCGTCTCTTCTGCTCCTGTGCTGAGCCGTCCTGACATGGCGCTATAATTCACTAGTGAAGCAGACACATTTGATATAGAAGTGTGTGGGATTATGTCACAGAACATTCAGACACAAGTCATGTTCACCTTTTTTCAAGAAAATTGAGAATAATTCTAATGTAGTAAATCACAAGCTGTTGGCCATGACATTGGCCCTTAAGGAGTGTCACCATTGTCTTAAAGGAGCTTTGTGTCCTTTTATTACAGACACTGATCATGAAAACTAAGATGACTTAAAAATACTGAATGATTAAACTGCAGACAAGCTAGATGGACAATATTGTTCAGTAGATTTATTTTCTGCATTACCTGTCACTCAGTTTATAAAAATGGAAAAGCAGATGCTTTATTAAGAATTATGATGGAGTGACCAGAGTGACAGGGGAGCACAGGGCGAGTGTGACAGGAGTCCTTAATGGCTGTATAGTGACACTCAGAATATTCACATCTCTAGTCGTCCATTTTATTATGTGTGGCTTGAAATAACAAAAGAAGGATTTGTGAGGCCGGGGGTTTGGACCTCTCATCACATCAGCAAACTTCAGCTGAACATGTTTGAACTGACACACAGACACTCAAACGTGTGACATGAACAGGACAGTGACACAGTGGTTAGATGCTGCCTCACACAACAGGGACCCGGGTGCAAATTTGAACACACGACTCAGCTCCCTACTCTTGGTTCATTTTTAGGTTGGTAGGACTTAGCTGACTTACATTTTTAATTCAAATACTCAAGGATGTGGTAACAATAAATTTCTAAAATAAAATGTGTAAAAATGAGAGTGACGTACAAGTGACAAGAGCCATGAATCAAATGTCATTGGACAAATTTTGAAGTGCCACACACTGAGCTGAGTTTGTGTGCACGACTAACAATTGAAGTCTTAATGGCCAATGAGAAGATGAGCCAAGACGAGGTCAGCTGACAAGTCAGCATCACATTTTAGGTGTTTGTCAGGCTGCAGACCGCGGGACTCTGGGAGTGTTGGACTTTTTACTCCCTTAAAAGCTTCAAGGCCAAGGTGAGCTGCTCAGTGATCTTGTAGCCCTTTTTTGTTCGACTCTGTTATTGTTATGATTTGTATTGAATTTTTATTATGTTAATGTTGCAAATGTAATCCTGTTTTTCTTGTTATTGAGTGTTTTTTGGGTTATTTCTCTTATTACTTCTGAAATCTTTACATTTTGAGGTAATTAAAGCTATTTTATGTTTTCCTGTGATGCCATCTTCAGTTCTTGTGTGTCACTGTTTTGTGTATTTGTTACAATGGAGTTGCTGCAAAGTGACCATTAGGGTCATTTTGTTAAAGATAATGAGTACAGAGTTCTGCCCATTAGCGATCTGCTTTATTTGAGTTTGTGGATTTGACACAAAGAATAAGGATGCATGAGTTTAAAAGTGAGACTTTAGAACTGCTGCCTTCTTGGATCATTGAAAATGAGTGAATCAGGGAGACAAAACGGGTTTACAAAGATATGAAGTCCATCCAGGGAGAGGTTAAAGATTTAAAGACACCAATGACACAAGTCATGATTACTTTGTGACACTCTGTAACTAATGTTTCTACTTCAAGAGCTCGCATAAATCATGGTGCTGGTGATCTGCCAGTAGATAGTGGGAGTCACGTAAAGGATCAGCCAGTCACGATGTGATTAGTTTTCCTGGAGACCCTTAAAATGGAGGGGATTTTTGAATTAACAAAGGATGTGTTTGATTGTCAGCCAAATCCTGATTCTAAAAATCAGCTCATGTTGGTCATTTGATGTAACTGCTTGATGAGAAGCCACCTGAATGGACATTCACAATGACAAGACAAGTCAGCAGTGCTGTCCATCTATTGAGAATCTGGTTTGTGAATTTAGAAACATTTTAAATATGGCTGGCAGATTAGAGGTGGCAGTCAGTCGATTACTAGAATTCAAACAAGACATTCAGTCAGTTAGTAAATATAAAGTGACATGTTACATGTGAGCCAAAGAAGTGGACTGAGAGGAATCTGGACTGACATCTTTATTTAAAAGGGTTTAGCACTGGAAATTTTAGAATTAAACAATGAATATGGGGCTTTGTCCTGTTCTTTAAAAGAGACAAATCATATTGTATAAATGACTGGACTGAGAAAAAAGTGTCAGTTTGTTAAAATGTGAAGAATGTGTTGTAGATAAATGGTGTTTCTATTTTGGTGAACCTGGTCACATGCTAGTGGGATGGCACACATGGCAGGGAAACTAAAGCGTTGACTTCATGTGAAGGTTGGTTAGGATGGGTCATTGTGGGCAAACCCTTCTTTAAAGATACCTGTGCACATCTTAAATGAAGACATAACAGTGTTAACTGATTCATTGGCAGCAGAGAAATTTATAAGTTCCATTTTAGTAAAAAAACAGTAAAAACAATCCTGTTATTTTGCGATTTAAATGTCAAGTGTTGTCTATGGATCATAAGCCCAATTGGAAATCATCACAAGCCCACTTAGGCTACAAACAGAAATGCTGAATTTGGACACATGAAGTTTCATTATTATGCCTTCATGTGTTTCAGATATTATGTTAGGTTTGCATGGCTACTGAAGCACAATCTGCTAATCGCCACACCTGTGCCACATCCCCATATAAAAAGGAAAACAGAAAAGTGTGGAAGGAAGCAAAAAACACGGAGAAGAAACAATGACGAAGGTTAAGGTGAGAAGCAGGCAGGAGGCCGTAAAAGCCGGTGCAGGAGTGAATGAGAGAGAGCAGGCTCGCTGGTGAGAAAAGGCAGGCAGCTGGGGGGATAGCCCTGGGAGAGTGTTTGGCCGACACTCGGGGCAGATGGATTGAGTTGCTCCTGATGAGCATTTCAGAGGTGCAGAAGAGACCAGGATTAAAGATGGCTCTCTGCGGAAAGTAGCTGAGGTTGAGGAGTCTTGGGGGGAAGAGCCCCAGAGTGAGTGCTCTGGTTGTTGGGGACCCAAGCCTCAGTCCAGCGAGGGAGCCTGTAAGTAGCCTTGGGAAGGTCAGCTGCACCTGCGCATAAGATGGCTCCCCTGTTGCAAGGTCTATATGGGATAAACAGGGGAGCCATCAGTTAAAAGGGAGAAGGCACCGTGTTTTGTTTTTAAAAGGAGAACTTCCAACCAGAATTTTAACTTCACTTGTCAGCTGTTTTTTAAAGATTACTTATTTATGGACTGTTTTTGTACACTGAGCTTTATTGGGGAGCATTTCTTTTGATATTTTGTTAATAAAAGCATGGGACACTTTCACACCATCCACTTACTACAAGTGTGATTTGTCCTTATTTGCCAGCTCATTCATTTATGATATTGATGGTAACGGGTTCGAGGGGCTCCCAAAACAAGAAGAGGGAGCATGGAACAGGAGCCACACCATCATAGGTTGGAGAAGACTTTGTTTTTCTCTTTAGACAGTGATTGAGACATTTGACATTCCAGTTTTCAAAGTTCAATGGCTGGTCTGAGAGACACTGCTTCTGAACTTTTGGGAATATTTTGTAATCTTAAGTAAAAGAAGTGTGTTGTTTCGTAGTTTATCTTAACACTGATTTCATATTGTTATTGCTGAGTAGTATGACTAAGAGAGGTAAAAAGAACAAATAAATTGTTACTCCCCCCCCCATGATCACTCAGTTTTCCCCACAAGTGAGGACAGACCACCTTTCACAGAGTCCCAGTCCTCTGACATGCCAAGAGACAAAGCACGTCCAACACTAAACAAACCTCCCTCAGTGGTGTGGTAAGGATTACAATGAGATATCTCATGAGAGTACAGTCCAGAAACAATAAACCGAGGGTCTGATGTAAAACAGTCTCCTGTGAGAAAAAGAATTAAAGGGAAAACCAGGCTGTTTTGCTCAAAGAGAACAGATACTCAAAAAGAAATATGAATAATGATATGTATTATAGGTCTTATACAGAGTGTCTATACGCTTTATGTTCCTCTTCTGTAGTTTCACCAAAAGCAACTAGAGTTAAAGTAGTTTTATGCACGATTAAATAAAAGATTATGCACATGTAAATACATGCATGTGCATATAAACATACAACCCTCCCATATACACTTGTGTTAAATCTTCTGTCACTTTCAGTTCAATGGTTGTTTATGTTCAAGTATATTCAATAAAATAAACTACAATATAGTAACTGAAAAAGTGTCCAAAAAAAGTGAAATTGTTTTACATTAAAGACTGGCAAAAAAGATTCTTTTTAGCATTTCGATGACACAATATGACTCCTGTTCATGCTTTAGAGCATGTCAGCATCAGTTGTTTTAGCTTTATAGCTGCTTCTTTGGGAGAACTAAAGATACTGAATATACTGAAGATGATACTAACTGTTACTTTTAGTTTAGCTGGAAACAAGAGGAAATGTCTGATTTCAGCTTTGTGTAAATGCCATTTGATGCTGTAAAATGAAGCTCGTTTCATGGTCACTATTCAGGGGGAGGACATGGAAGTGGTGCAGAGACCTGGGTGTCTACATAAACAACAAACCTGACTGGTCTGACCACACAGTGGTTCTGGACAAGAAGGGCCAGAGCTCACTGGACTTGCTAAGGAGACTCAGGTCTTTTGATGTGTGCAGCAAGCTACTGGAAATGTCCTACTGGTCCATGGTGAGCATTGTGGAGTTCTAGGCTGTGGTCTCCTGGGGAAGCAACTTGAGCTTGAAAGATGTACAATACTGGAACAAACTCATCAGGAAAGCCCGGTCCACTACATGACACAATATTTAACTTATCAGAGCTTCTCAAACCCCATCGTAACTAAAGTAGAATGTTAAATGCTTCATATTATAAGTGTTCCCTGACCACGTCGTTAATTGTTATGTCCAGTTTAAAAAAACAAACAGAAATGTGCGTATGTAAGGTGAAGTGCTGTTATAAAAATGAGTTTAGTGTTACTCCAAGTTTACTTTTCATACATTTGGATGTGGGCATGGAAACCGGTGTACACAACATTTTAATGCATATGCACCTTTTATACATAAGGTCCCAGGTCTGGCATAACTGTTAGATCAGAAAATGGAGCTCTTTGAAGTCATCTTTACTGTGCCAATTGTAATTTGCTAACTTCTCTGTGTTAGCCTTGAAACTCTTGAAATATTCTTCTGTATTCATTATTATTATTATTATTATTATTATTATTATTATTATTATTATTATTATTATTATTATTAATTTAGGACTACCAGTCTTCATTTTCCAAACCTTGAACAGCCTCATGCTGATTTGTAGCCTTTTAAAGTAGTTGTACTTCATCCCCTTGTCCAGACAAAGAAGCTCATTTTCTGTTGTTCTTGTTCTTTAAGAATTTAGGTTTATTTCAGGTTGCTTGTGTATATAACCAGCACCCTTGACTGACAAACCACACATGACCAGTAAAAAAGATTTGCCAACTTTTGGCATTTCACTGTGGAGGATAATTTAAAAAAAATGATCTAAAAATGCTAGTGTGAAATGAAAGCTTTTAAATCCAAATCCACATTGTCAAATACATCCATGTTAGTGTAGACTAATGCAATTTGCTAAGGGTCCTTAATTATGCAACCAAATCATGCCAATCCAATGAGTATGTAACACTGGAATGAAGGATACAACCCAACTTTGAGCATAGCGCCAGCCCAGTGCCCAGCACACACACTCAGACTGAACCATTTATAGTCACTAATCACTCCAACCTGCAGATCTCTGGCATGTGGTCAGCTCTGTGGACTCAGCTCTGCAGGTCCTGGAGTTCTAATCTCCTATTGCACAGGCACCCTCTGTGTGGAGTTTCTGTGGTTTCCTTCCCCTTTCAAAAGACATAGCAGCTAATGTGACTGGCACATTTAATCTGTGAATGTGTGAGTGTGTGTATAAACACCTTGGGGGAATCATAGGCTATAACAGAAAGAACTAATCTAACAATAACAACACTAATAGTAACAACACGTGGTGTAGTATAAGTGATGAATACTGTACCTGGAAATATACAATTAAACAATCAACATCGCAGCAAGACATTCAGGCTTGAATGTTTTACTAAAGTCTGATTTCATTCAAAGTGTAAACATCTCTCAAACAGGATAACTTAAAACTTTCATTAAAACTCCATCTAAACCATTGCAACTCAGACAGACAGACAGACTAACCCATGATTAATTTTGTAGTTTTGTGACCAAACCTGCCCTAAGCTTGTTATTCACTCTGGTGACAGTGTGCTCAGAGGTGATGGCGTACAGCACACAAAGTATTTAGAATGATGAAATGACTCTGAAGTTTAGCCACTTTCACTTCTTTAGACACAACAAATCCACACTGAACAACAGCTTGGAGCCATTTTGAAGGATTTGGGGGACACTGTGTGCTGCCTAAAGGAAGATGTGTCCCTGAGGGAAGTAAAGAAATATGATAATGTCAGTCCAAGGTCCACTGGCATTGGAACAACCACTGGATCACAGAAGAGGTTTCTTTTCTTTGGTACCAATTAACAGACCAGTACATGGGATTGAACTCACAATGTTCAGATAAAATCACCAGGAGGAGGCAGTGCTGATGTAACCCTAAATGATCGATGTGATGCGTAAAGCTGGCAGCCATATAAAGCGGTCCAGAGGCAGTTGAGAATTGTCAGCTAGTGTGTGAGTGTATGTGTCCTGACAGACACCAAAGTTCCACCCAGAGATGGATCACAACTTGTGCTTCCTATGAGACTAGCCTCAAGACAGCAGAGAAAGTGGATGGATGAACATTTTATTGATGAACCTGCTTTTGTTAATCTATCATGAAGACTAAGGACATGTTGGACCTTTTAAATGGTAAACTTCATGCACTCTAAAAGGTCCCTCCATATTTGTTTATCTATTGTATCAGCATATCGAAAATCCTAAACTGGTCTGAGTAACAATGAGTGTGAGTGTATATGTGAGGTGACACTGGTGTGACACTAGGATTGGCTCCTGTCTCAGTCCAGAAACTAGCAGGAGAGGCTTTGATAAACGGAATCTCAGAATAGAAAAACAGGATCAGAACAAAAAAAATAAGAGCAATAAAGACAGTCAGGAAAAGTCAGGAAGGAGCACAAAAATGAGACATGAAGAAAGGGACACATGAAGTAGACATGAGAGTTGGAGAGAAGACACACAATAGAACAGAAACTGGGAACAGGCTAAGAGAATCAGCAATGAGCCAACATCCTGCAATGAGGATATGATTTACAAAATCCAAGAATTCAGAAGGTTTACAGAACGTCAGATACAAGATACACAGACACAAGTTACAAACCTCATTGGTGTTACCAGGTGTAACTTCTATTTCTGTCCTTTTTTTAAAATTATGTTACTATTTATAAATTTCCTTGTTTTCCGGTTTGTTCTGGTTCTGTCATTATAAGGCATAGATGGGTGTGGTTTTATGCAAATGATGTAAACAAGGAGGAGCTTCAGCTTCAAAGGATTTTTATGTTTCTTTCTGGTCCACTTATGTGTGATGAGATTGCACTTAGACAGTTGCCATATATCTGATGTCATTTGTGTATTGGACAGAATTCTAGAAGTAAAAACACACAGATATCTACAAACATTTAATCAGCGAGTCCTCAGGGATTCCTCACCTCAGTGTCTCAGATTTATAGTTTTAACTACTCAGCCCTTCACACAGCTGGTTCACTCCTCAGTCCTCCATGTTATCACTCAGCCACAGACCAGTTAGGGGGGATTGTAGAGCAGAGAGAGATGAGGAGACACCTGAACAATATCCAGAGGTGACAAGACAGGAGTATAGATTGTGAAAATGAAGGGAGATAAGTGTGAACAGAAGGACTGACAGACAGAACGACAGGCAGAGAGGCTCCTCCATGTAAACCATTAGTGTCTCCAGGTCTCCATCTCATCAAACAGTCTCAGTTATGGATGATAAACTCGAACCTGCTCCATGAGTGGCTCCTTACAAATCTGCCTGAGTAAAGGCTCTTTTTGCATGAATAAATGTAAATGTAAAGGCGCTACATTCCAATACATCGATCCAGGAAAATGTTACTTTAGGCACCGCACTGATGACTTATATACTGTCATGTAATAAGACCATAACAAAAGCTACTTTTGTCTTGATTACACTTACAAAGCCTCAGTAATGGGGTCATTCATCTCCATGAGTTGTGGTATATGAAAGAGCCCAGTGTTAACGTTCTCAGGGGCTAAAGTATACAAAAACCCCTGGAGGGAAATCCCCCTCCACCACTCTATGATTTCTATTTTAGAGCAAAATGTGAGAATCATAGATGGGACGAAGACCACAATCTCATCAAATCCTAACTATGCCCCTGAAAGAGCTTTGATATGCTGGTCAAATGACTTTACTTCGACTCTGAGGGATTCACAGGTCTGATATTGAAGCATACAACATCAAGAGAAAGCCACTTCTGACCATTCCAAAGAAAAATGATTTTAGTAGGCCATATTTCAGAGATGAATAACCATTTTACTGAGGCTTTGTAAGTGAGATTAAGACAAAGACACCTTTGTGAAGGTCTTGTCACATAGCAGTCATTGACTAATAAATGCATTTTTGCTGTATCTAAAGTGTTTCCTTCGATTCTTGACAGCAGAGTGACTTTATATTTATAATTTTCTGCAGATCCATAATTTTCCACTGCAGATCTTCATATCACATAATATCACCCAAAATGACACCAGTAGTAGGACACTGAGCTAAAAGACATGTCATATGAATCTCACAAAACACGCATATGTTTTTGTGCTAAATATTTCCATAACAATGAAGATTTACATAACAATTTATTTTCAGTTCTTCAGCATTTCAAATGTCTCTCATTGACCATTTCTTGATTTTGAGGGAAGCACTGAAATACAGTGGTCTGCTGGTCTTCTTGTCCACTTTGACATAAAACATACAGCAGAAGCACTGAGTACGGGATAGAGAGTGAGGAACTGTCAGAGGAGACAACATGAGGGCAGACCTCCTCTATGGGCAGAGAGCCATTATGTCAGTCAGTGAACTATAAGGGGAGCTAGAGAGGGAAAGCACAAATATGTCACTAAATACAGCAGTATGGTGGGGTCTAGCAGGTCTTCACAGCCCAAAATCTGTCAAAGAAGCTTCAGATAAACACTGTGACCAGTAGAGGGCACCCCATTTAAGGAGATCTGCTCTGACAACTTAAGAAAGTGCCCTGGTGCTCAGGGGTGTACAGACAGTAGTAATGCTGCTCACATGTCATCCATTGCTGGCTCTTTACAAACAAGAACAAAGCAGCAATGAAACACAAATGGTGACAGGGGGAGAGTTTGTGTCATAAGTTAGTTGTGTGGCTGAAATTATTCACATCCACAAATATCAGAAAGATGGAGGTGAGAATCAAAAATGTCACTAAATTAGTCAAGTGAGGAATTAAAGCACATCAAAGATAAAGTAGGCCACTCAATCTATGAAGAAGGACCAGCCGTCATCTGGAGCACCAGTGACTTGTCCAGCTCTGACTGTCCATTTTTAAGGACACACAGGTGATATGCTGAGGCTGCTCTGTGACCTCACTGAGAGGTGCTGCTGGTATCAAACATGGCTGTCACTCGGCTGTTTATCACTTTTAATGGCTTCTTTAAGAGGTGTTTGTGAATTTTATTTTGTTAAAGAAGGCATCACTGACTATGTTGTTGTTAATGGCTCTAAATGTTTATCATGTTGTGTTGTTTTAATGAATGATTTTGTTATTTAACAGACTCTGACTGCTGAAGTGCTTTCATTGGTCTGATTATAACCATTTTAATTCTTTGTCCTTTGTTTTGTTTTTAACATTCACTTTTGTTTGTCCACCATGACTCTGACCAGTGTCCACTTTATCGCTAGGCTTATCTTCTTGTCACATTGCGACTAGCAGCGGTGCTGATCTCTCAGCAGACCAATTTAATTCTTTTTTAAATCTTCTATTTTCTCAAGGACATTATATAGAGTGCCATATAAGTCAGCACAAAGGCCACTGTTCTCGTCACACCCTGAACCTGACAATGACTACTATGATCACCCTTAACAATAATTAAACAAAGTTTGCTGCAATCTTTCTGAATGGCGCTACACATTTGTAAAGTTTAAAAAATGCAGCAAGCAATTACTGCAGTACTCCAACTCTGACAGACCCTAGGCTCAGACTGAGCAGAGTTTAACTGTGCCACTGTGATGTGAGGAACAGCAGATAGCAGAGTGACACATCCACGTGACACATCACAGGTGTGACATCACTTCCTCTAGAGTGGGGGGTGGGGTTTAGAAGATCTAACGAGTTCATACACCGTGGATTTAGAGACTTGAGTGAAACTCCACTGAGTTTAAATACAATCAAAGTAAACTCATGAAGGTTTCGTTACTCACCTGACATGTCTGCAGCAGATGAGCCCCGGTGCCAGTCTCCTGGTGCACTCTGGAGTAAGCTCGGTCTCTGACAGGTTAATGTCTTCAAGTTCTCCACAGCAGCTAATGACACAGCCCAGCACAGCACAGTCCAGAGGAGATAAAGTCGTTCTTCTGAAGTCCATCTTTAAATCCTTCCCAATGGCGTCTCTGATTAATCTTTTATTCTGAGTCTCATAGAGCCACTGACACACTCGCAGAGCTTCACCTTTATCTTCATCCTGTAACGCCTGTTCAGCTTTCTTCTTCACCCACTCCAGCATCCTCTTTGCTGTTTTCCTCTCAACCTCCCCCAGGACTCCCCCCAGTGTTTTAAACACAGAAGGCCTGGCCAGTCCTGCTAAAAATCGAGTGAGAATCTCAAACCGGCCATCTTTACATGAGTCCAACTTCTCAAGCAGCTCCTCTACACCCTCAGGAGGATCGAGGTAAAATGATAAGGCGGCAATGAACTCCTGCAGGGTGAGGTGGTAGAATGTGTACGTCGTGTGCTCCAGAGTACTTTCTTTCTGAAGGATTTCTTTGAGGAACCCTGAGAGGAATGGAGAGGACAGGACTGGCTGGAGACCAAAGGTGGACATCTCCATCTTGTCATAAAACACAAGAATTCTGTTCACCACCCCATAATAAGCCATCTTTCCTAGTTTGACCAGAATCTCTCGCTGGTCCTCAGCTTCTCGCTTGTGATTAGTGAGGATGTTATGTAAGAACATCACAAAGAGCTCTGTGACAGTTCTGGGGGCAGCTCCTCGCTCTTCATCATATGTTGTGAAGTGGCTCTTCAGCACAGAGCAGATAATCCAGCAGTATGAGGGATTGAAGCACATGGTGTACAGAATGGCGTTCTCCTCCACATACTGAAAAGCCTCAGAGCCCTGATCAGCGTCACCAAAGAACTTCTCAAAATATAGAAGCCTTTGTTCAGAGAAGAACCCCAGGATCTCTGCAAATCGATCAACTCTCTCCATGTCCAGGCTCTCCAGGGCTGTTGGTCTGGTTGTGATCAGAACTGAACAGCCCTTTAGTAATGTCCTTTTAACCAAGCTAGTGACCAGGATGTGGACAGGGAAGTAGTCATCTGGGTTTGAGGGGAGCTTCCTCTGTGTAAAGTCTAGTTTGTGTTTGTACTCATCCAGTCCATCAAATATAAAGAGAAGAGATTCAGGTTTCTTCAGGATTTCCCTCAGTCTTGGGTCATTGAGATATTTATAGTACCTTACAATCAGCCTGGTCAGAGGCATCTGTGGTTCTGTCTCTGTGTCTAGTAGGTTGAGCTCCCTGAACTTAAACAGGAACACAAAAGCAAACCGCTGGTACTGAGTGCCTCTGGCCCAGTCAAACATGATCTTCTGCACCATGGTGGTCTTCCCAATTCCAGCCACTCCACTGACCACTACAATGTGAGGGTCTGTCTCATTTCCAGGACTCCTCCTAAAAAGCTGCTCAGTCCAGATTCGCTCACATTTCTCTTTTGTCCGCTCCTCTATTAGCTCTGCATGAGTCTTCCCCATCTTCTCCAGTTCATGGTGAGTTTCACTGTAGGTTCTTTTGTACTGTTTGATGACCATCAACTCTGTGTATCGAGTCTCTAAGGCCACGGCTCTCATGTTTCGGTCTCCAGGAGAAGCCTGATCCTCCAGAATTCTAGTGGATTCAGACACACCACCTCTATGTGTTTCATGGAGGCCTGAAAGTCAAAATGAAAACAACTATGGAAACTGTGGAGCAGAAGAATGGACAAGAAGCTGACTAGAAACAGGAGACCAGTGGGTTACCTTTAATATGAGCCTTAATGGGAGGGGGCTGGAAACTGGCCTGAATGTCCAGCAAGAGGTCTGGTCCTGCAGAGACAACATGAGACAGAGGAGACAATTATAGCAGTCAAGAGGGGGCAGATTAACACAAGTATAAGTAAATGTACTGTGAGGTAAAACACCAGAAGGACAACATAAAATACTTAAAGACTGCTGGTAAAATGGACATCGTTTGGCGCAGACCAGTAATGTGTATTCATGTTGTAAGGCCAGCAGCTAATAGTTCAGGTAAGAAGACAGAGGAGTTGACCAACTAGACAGCATTAGACACAGCAGACATATTGGGTTTCTGTGGTGAAAGCACAAGTTATGAAATTGGAGAAAACAGGAACTGTCTATGATAAACTTCATGTGAATTTGATGGTGAAACGTCTGAAACAAGAACAAGATGACTGAAAACCAGAGAGGAAAATAAATCTGTTAATCCCAGAATGATTTAGGAAAGTAAAAATAAAGATGCAATCCTAATGTTTACAAACATGGACCTGAAGGGGGTGCTAAGATAAAATATGGCAGAAACAATGGAATCTGTGACTTCCTGGTAAAGAAGGACAAAAATATTATTACTGCACATAAAGGTAACCTGTTGGCTTATAAAGTGCATAAGGAGGGAGTGGTAGCCATGTTAAATGAAAGGTCATGATAGGTGGCATCCCAGTTTCTATTTTAGTATGGTGGGCCTACTTACCCCTTTGAACAATTTTAAAGGATTTAAAAAATTTACATAGTCTATTGTTTTAACTTTTCTTTCACTGCGCCACTTGCTGCAATACATTGTGAGGGACGGCCGGCAGCTCAACCTGGCCGGGACGCCCAAAGGATGGAAGGATGGGGGAAGGCAGCTTTTCCAGGACACTGCCTACCCCAAAATGCTAGATGGCAGCTCTCCTGGAGTGCAGTGGTGCCACGGATTCTCACAGGGCATCCTGGGACTTGGAGTCTGATTTCGCAGCCCTGTTGGGTGCTGTGGGTGAAAGGACATCAGGAGCCATGCTTACCTTGCAGCCCGGAAGTACTAGGAAATCATGAGGATGGAAGCCCCAAAGTACTTCCGGGCTTATTAAAGAATTGGAATTCTCTGTCTGACCCGGAAGTGCTGGCATGTCACATGAATGGAAGAGTAGATGCACTTCCGGGTCAGGGACTATATAAAGGACCGTTGGAGACCCAGCAAGCGATCCGGTGTCAGGAGAAGTGTGTCAGAGCTTTCAGGGAGGAGTGAAGGAGAGATTAGTGATTATTATTGTGCTTATTAATCGTGTTTATGGTGGGTATAGTGCTTGGAAGCACTGTGGAAGAAGAAAACAGAATTAAAATACTTCTTTGTGCTTTTACTCCATGTCATGAGTTTCTGTCTATTGGGTATAAAGGGCCAACAGCGTCTACAACATGTTTAGGCTACTTGTGCCCTGAGCAGTTCTATGTACCCATGCTGCAAGATTGAACTCTGTCTTTATTGGAATGTCAGAGCCTCCATACAGGATGCTGTGATTGATTAATGTGTTTAAAAATGCAAGAGGAAGACAAGAAAAAGTAGACATACCAGTGCAACAAGTAAGCCAAATCGTTTTAACCAGACGGCCGTGTGTTAATAGCCATAATGGAATATTAGGAAACAACTAATTGGAGTGGTTATAATGGCGGATGGTCAAAGGAAGACGTATCTGTGGGAAAGTGTTTGGAACCTTATTGACATCATGGGTGAAAATGATCTGCCAGCAGGAGTTCATATGAATAGTCGGTGAGCTCACCTTTATTTTAATCTTTTTCTGTTTATATATTCCTTTTTACAGGACCACTCATTGTGGATGACATTGATCATTATTTTTTTCTCATTTTGATTCAGCTGGCACTGGACTGTGCATTTAGCATCTGAACATCTTTGCTGATTTTTTCTTGCTTGATCTGCTGCACATTCTAGAACTGGATTTTCATGTAAAAGCAGAGGGTTATTGATGTT
This sequence comes from Polypterus bichir lapradei, assembly GCA_026402145.1. Lineage (NCBI taxonomy): Eukaryota > Metazoa > Chordata > Cladistia > Polypteriformes > Polypteridae > Polypterus > Polypterus bichir. The sequence goes on from JANRMT010062791.1 coordinate 190,902,169, forward strand.
CAGGGTTGTGTTACGTGTCGTGTTTTGTGTAAGTGATGTTCCGTAAACTATAAAGAGGTATGTGTACTGTGACACATGTTGTTTGGTGTCATTGTTAGAGCCTGGCATTTTTGTGAGGCATGTTGTTGTGGTTTGCGTCTAACATAAGCATAATAAGTGTTATTGAATTTATATACAAGTTATTTGAGACTTGCTTAAATGTTTATTTGCGTAAATGTTTATCATGACAAATGTTCTTGGGCTTGTGAGACGTGATTGTGTATACATTATCTGTGGTATATGTGGATCAGGTTTAGGAACATATGTGTACATGTATAAGGTATGAATATATTTGGGGGATTAAATGAATTACTGTAGTTTTGTTAAATTCTGAAGGTTTTTTTTTTTTTTTTGAGATGCTTTTATTTTATGTTCTGCTGTTGTTTTTTATTTATTTATGTATACAGCAATCATTGTAAAGCACTGGGAAAGGAACAAATGTGCATAGATAACATACAAGAGAAATTCAGAGGAACCAAAGGAAATGTTGGTGGTCACAGCTACCAAATAGGCATATCCATCTCAGTGGTGGACCCAGCAACAGTTAGGACAAAGGCCCACAGAAAGTAACATTGTGTTTTGTGTTCCTGTATTCAATGGTTCTGTCAGGTAAGACTCCATTAACTCACCACCCTCTGTCACCTCCTTCAGTATTCTTGTCATGTTTGGTGATGGAAATCTCACAAGTTCTTCAGCCAGTGCCTCCCACAGGCTCACCAGCACCACACTGTCCATCTGCATGATGTCATTGATGAAAGACATCACACCTGCTTGCCCCTCACATTTTTCTTTGGCTTTGAATCTCTGAAAGACAAACAAGTGACTGGAGGATCAGTTATGAGATGACAACTGGAGGAAAAGAGCAGGGCATTCAGTCTGGTGTAATGACCTCATAATAAGAAGAATTTCTGTTATATATGGAAAGGCAGTTTCAGACAATTCTCCTGAGCACACCATCTCTGCGCAGCACTCTGTGCCTCATACTAATAGGGAGACCCACCTACCTTGGCCTCTTCATTGGTGAGGATGTTCTTGGTGACCAGGTTCTGCAGGATACTCGTAATGTCGTATTCAATCACATAAGCCAGGTAGGGCTTGTAGTACTCAGTGATCTTGAGGAGATCATCATGAGAAAATGCTTCTATTACTTTAGGAAACTTCTCTGTCAAACCTGAATTGGAAATAAAAAAGACAAAACTTAAGAGCTGAAGAAACGTGGAGACTCAAGGGTCACATGTCAGTCTCATAATGACCGCTAGCTGGCCTCATCTGTTTACCCAGTAAGTTTGTATGAACAGCAGCCACCAAAGTTTATTTTGATGAAACATTTGTTGATTGTACAAGATCTAATGCTTCATGTCATTTTGCATGTCCTCTGGCTTCCTGGCTCTAAGTAGCACTATAGTCTGCAAATCCTGAGTCACTATCCCTTCTTTCAACACAGTAGTGATGACACATATTAATTCAAACACTATCCCCTTACCCAGTGGTTCTGGCATATCCAATCAGATCTTATCCAAACGTGTGGCCCTCCTGTCACTACAGAACTATGGAGCACCACTTTGACCTTCACCATAGACCTGGACCAGCCCTTACTTTGGAGGGCCTTCAATTAACACTGAGAGCCTCTCAAAGTGCTCCTTCACTTCTCCATGTTATCTCCACTTGAGGTCAATGTTTTATTTTGACTGACATTCCAACAAAATGTCATGAAATATTAAATCAACTGACAGGACATCTTTATATGTGGTATGAAAGCCATTGTCAACAGCCTCACCTAACTCTACCCACATATGACCCTTCACTTCACTGTCTACTTCTGCTGGTTCAGCATGGGATTCATCCCCTGTCCTGGAGGAACAATATCAACATTTCATGAATGCAAACATTTTACTTAAAAATATATATATTTTTTAATATTTAAAAAAATATACCAATGGTTTAAGAAAATAAGAAGATGACATTGCATTTATATAGAGCTTTTCAAGAGCTTTAAATAGAATGGGGGGCACTTTAACTAACACCAGTGTGCAGCATTCAGCTAGATGATGAGACAGCAGCCATTTTCTGTCAATATATTCACAACACGTTAGCTATTAGGTGGTAAAGGGGTGCAAAATACAGTTAGCCAAGTTGGGACATGGCCAGCATGACCACACCATGATACACAATTTAGTGAGGATATTGGGAAACACCATTGGGAGGCCATTTTTGCAGCACAGTGTCCACATCTCTGAACTGGGGTGTTGGAATTCAAACACAGACCACACGGTAAGAGTCTCCTGCTGGCCCCACCAACACCTCTTCCATAAGCAATCCAAGCTTTTCCAAGATAGTCAACCATACAAGTCCTGGCCGTGCCCAAACAAGCTTAGCTTCAGGTGGGAATGTGAACTGCATTTGAACTTTGCAGCTTTACCCAAAGTTTTTTTTTTTAAATAAGTAATGCTGTGAGACAGTATGTCAATTCTGTGTATCTTGTTTATTTTCCTTTTTATGTTATCTTAGGGTATAACTAGCTATAACCAATCTAAAACTCAAACACCAGATGGCAGTACCTGCTCCCAAATGTACTGGATATGGTGTAGATAAACACCTTCGACAAGACCAAGTGTCTTTAATGATGAAAGGCTTTGGAACAAGCTGTCCATCATCAGATTAGTCATCACCATTGGAAATTTGCCAAGACAGGGGCAATTATTGGAAGAATTGTTGTTACTAAAGCAAGGGACACAATGATTAGTAGGCATTGGTGTCTAGCGTGCGCCCCCTAGATCTCATTCTGGGTTAAAATTAAATACAGATTAAAAGAGTAAAGAATTAGAGTCCTTCCGCTGATAGTGCATTGAGACTGGCTTGAGATGGAAGACATCTCTCTATTATAATAAAAAAATCTTGGGAAGAGAGATGAGACGTGACTTTCTCAGATAGATACTTTCATGTCCCGCAAGATGAGACTTTGTGCCAAGAGATTTAACCACACCTGGGGCTGGAAATAAAAGACAAAGAGTAGATGACAAAGTAGAACATCGTAAATTCAAAAATGTTGGCACAATACACATGCTAAGCAGGTTTGAGATAACAGAAGTATGAAAATTCGAAAGTCTCAAAAAAATGGTAGTAAAGATCGTATTAGCACAAACAAATGGAAATTATTACTCGGTGAAATAACAAAACAGCGAAAAGAGATCGAATATATTGTTCAGATTTAAACTTTAAGTCTGAGACTTGTAGATCGTCTAATTCATGTTACCATCAGGGAAAAGTAGTGTTTTTTTCCCAATTAAGAGGCATATCCATGAGAATTAAAAGATTTGTTGTTTGGTGAAAGTGAAATCCCGTGAGAGAAAATTTCAATTTCGAGACAAGACTTTATGCAAAGAGATTTGGAAAAGTCCTGCCCACATCTAAAACATTTACAACCACGCATCCGGTTCAATCATTTCTCATTTGTGTGAATGCTATTGTCAGACACAGTTCATATAGAAAGAAAGAAATGATATTCACTCATGGGCAGTTATACGTTGCATTGTCACAATGTAATTCCAAACACGGAATCAAAATTCAATGCGATATTGATGAAAAGGTATATATGGACATAGGAGATATGATAGAAGTATGTAGATATTGTTTGGCTTTAAACTTTAAGTTGGAGACTTTTAGATCGTCTAATTTGTGTTGCCATCAGGGAAAAGTAGTGTTTCTTCCCAATGAAGAGGTGTATCTGCGAGAAATAAAAGATTTGTTGTTTGGTGGAAGTGAAATCCACATACGCGAGCGGCAGAGATGCGAATTGGCTGGTGTGTAGCCCGGGCCCTTGGCGAGTGAAGCAAGCAGGGGGCAAAGCCCCCTTGTAAGCAGTAATAATAATAATAATAATAATAATAATAATAATAATAATAATAATGAAAGATACAATATGGAGTTCAGCTTCTTGTCCAACTAGAAAATATTTTCTGAAAACACAGCAGTGTTTTTCAAGTATTGTTTTTTAACATTTATCTAAATCATTACTGAAATGGGTTCTTTTTTTCCTAGTCAGCTGGAATACCTTTTGAATTCCCCTGCTGCCTTTATGTTTCAAAAATATGGATGATGTACTGTGTTAGCCATTATGGATGTAGTGGGAAGTCAAGCAAAATGACACCTTTTATTGGTTAACTAAAAAGATTACATACATATTGGAATCTTTTTAGTTATCTAATAAAAGGTGTTATTTTGCCTGACTTCTCAATAATATGGGAGAAAAAATTAAATTAATACATTTTAAGGAAGTGTTATGAATGTAAAAAGTGATTTAAAATCTTACAGTGGCTAAAGGATGGGACTTTTGTTTGGCATCATTGGAAATTTTTATTAAAAACATTGCAGATTTTTAATAATTTGAACTTGCAAGTACAACAGTGAAAATACTATCACCAAGGATGGTGCCAATATCATTATCATGCACAATACAATACAATACAATACAGTTTATTTTTGTATAGCCCAAAATCACACAAGAAGTGCCGCAATGGGCTTTAACAGGCCCTGCCTCTTGACAGCCCCCCAGCCTTGACTCTCTAAGAAGACAAGGAAAAACTCCCAAAAAAAACCTTGTAGGGAAAAATGGAAGAAACCTCGGGAAAGGCAGTTCAAAGAGAGACCCCTTTCCAGGTAGGTTGGGCGTGCAGTGGGTGTCAAAAGAAGGGGTTCAATACAATACAATACACAGAACAGAACAAATCCTTAATAAAGCATAATAATAAAAATTTTAGAATAATATAAAGAGCTGATCAATATTACCACTAATGATAAAGGCCAAAATGTTTTTAAATCAAAATAAGGGACCGATATGATACCAATGAAATGCTCCCAGAAATGGAAACCAGTTAACAAGGTGTAAGCAGAAAGTTCTTAATGCACATGCAAGAAAAGCTCAAGCAAAAGAGTTTGAAAGAACATTTGAAAAGAATGGAAGGTGAAAAAATGCTGCTTGGTGTGATTCAAATGTAATTACAATCATAATCATAAGACATTTGCTGCATGTGTTAGATTGACTTCTTTTCTAATCTTTTCCTTATGTTATAAGAAATTTGTACATTTTAAATGTGAAACGTTTATGTACTGAAATTACAAAGGCAGTTTTTTTTGTTTTTTTTTAATAAGAATAGAATGTCAATGTTTAATAACCATATACCCAATGGAAGGTTTAGTTATATTTCTATAATTTGATGTTCTAATGGAACATGCTTGACATTTTGTTAAAATTCTGAACCCTAAGGTTAAAATGTATATGTTAACTTAATTAGTATTGAAAATAATAGGGAACTGCAGTGGGCTGGCGCCCTGCCCGGGGTTTATTTCCTGCCTTGCGCCCTGTGTTGGCTGGGATTGGCTCCAGCAGACCCCTGTGACCCTGTAGTTAGGATATAGCGAGTTGGATGATGGATGGATGGAATAATAGGGAATGACATGATGTCACAGCATTGCTTCCTCAGAGTATGGAGACCAGGGTTTACACCCCATATCCTCCTTTGTGGAGTTTGTATGTTCTCCCAGTATTTGTGTGGGTTTCCTCCAGTTTCCTCACACTGTCCAAAAATATGCAGGTTAGTTGACTTGGAGACACTAAATTGGCCCGTGTGTGTGTGTGTGGTATGTGTGTGTTTTTGCCCTGTGATGACATGACATGATAAAAGTAACTTAAAGAAGGATCTTGGATGTTAGTAAAGAATCTGTTTTAGCCTTAAATTAACAATGCTCCTCAGCTTGTCACCTAACTCTTTAATTTGGATTGCAAAACTGACAGACTACCCTTATGTATGTCATTTGTTCCAGCATGGACAATGACAACTGGATCCACCCCCACTCTGGCCAAGAGCCTATCCTCCCTTCCAGGGAGGTCTCCCACCTGTGCACCCACAAGGCAACACACCGTGCGAGACTCTCTCTATCTGGAGCACACCTGTGCTTCAATACCCCAAGTATCACTACTTCTCTCTTTTTAGGAACTGTTTTTGAAGTGGCCCATTGGGGCTCCTCATCCCTGCCTACTACATCGGAATTATCAAAGACACTGTCCAGCTCCGCAAGGACATGATAACAGTTTGACACTTCTAATTCTGGGGTTGATGCCCCTTGACAGTGTGCACCCTTTACCTTATGCCAGCGTTTCTCAATCTTTAAGTATTTGCGACCCGAGTTTTCATAACAGTTTTAATCGCCCCCCCTAACGTTTTTTTGAAATGTAGATGCATATTTCTATTATACCTACTTAACTTTTATCGACATTTCTCTAACTCTATATAGTATTTATTGTTCTATTATCAGAATGTAGTTTAAGTTAATTTGTTTTGGTTCCAACAGATGTTTTTATCATATTTTTGATTCTTGTTTTCTTTTTTTCACATCTTCGTGCCCCCCCTTTTTGTTACTTCGCTCCCCCCTAGGGGGGCCCATCCCACAGGTTGAGAACCACTGCCTTATGCCTTGTGACCATGACCAACTTATTTCTACCTGTCTGGTCTGGAATCTCCTGCGCCACCTTGGGGTGCATACTATCTCTCTAAAGGATACCTGAGCCAAGTTTGCCAATTATGTATTACAGCACAGTTATCTGCAGATAACCTCTGACACAAAACGAAAAATAAAATGTAAATCTTTCTATTATAAAAAAATCTTGGGAGGGATACAAGGGAGATGAGACGTGATCTATTCGGAAAAAACTTAATTTCCCGCAAGACAAGGCAGTGAGACAAATGGACAGCTGCTGTACAGGCTTTTAAATGATCGATGCGCAGTACGACAAGCAGAACATGCAGCTTGGCAGCAGCAAGACAGCAGCTGATCTGACCGCATCTCCTTAGCATGTATTCAGCCCCCTTTATAACACGAGCAGCATTATATGTTCTGGAATAAAGAGATTTAACCATGCCCATGGCTGGAAATAAAGGACAAAGAGTAGATGACAAAGTAGAACGTCGTAAAGAATTCAAAAATGTTGGTGCGGTACACATGCACAGCAGGTTAGAGATAATGGAAGTACGAAAATTCCAAAGTCTCAAAAAAAGATAGGAAAAATCACATTAGCACAAACAAACAGAAATTATTGCTCAGTGAAATAACGGAACAGTGAAAAGAGATCAAATATATTGTTCGGATTTAAACTTTAAGTCAGAGACTTGTAGATCGTCTAATTCGTGTTGCCAGCAAGAATTAAAAGATTCCGAAAACGTTGTTGGGGTATAAATTCCTGTGAGACGGAGACTTTTAACATGAGATTCTTTCAAGTCACATCCTAATTGAGTAATTGAGGGGATTGGGTGGTCTCATGGTCTGGAATCACTACAGATTTAATTTTTTTTCTCCAGCCATCTGGAGTTTTTTTTTTGTTTTTATCTGTCCACCCTGGCCATCGGACCTTACTCTTATTCTATGTTAATTAATGTTGACTTATTTTATTTTCTTACTGTGTCTTTTATTCTTCTATTCTTCATTATGTAAAGCACTTTGAGCTACATTTTTTATATGAAAATGTGCTATATAAATAAATGTTGTTGTTGTTGTTGTTGTAATTACAACTATTTTCAAACAAGACCACGGTCATCTATCCTCAGTCGTGTGAATGCTTTTCTCAGACACACTTCCTGCACTCTCAGGTCTTATAAATTTTATCAGAACAATAATTTTATACGTTCTAGATGACACGTCAACAACAAAGCAAAGAAGAAAGAGCATGGACAAACATTCAAAAAAAGTTGCTTTATTTATTAGAGAGAAAGAAACGATATTCACTCACACAGGTAGTTATACGTTGCATTGTCACGATGTAAGTCCAAACATGGAATCAAAATTGAATGAGATCTTCAAGAAAAGTTAATTCCAAATATTGTTTTTACAAAAGTTTAAAAGTAAAAGTGAAAATAATACATATGTAACAATTCCAATGAAAATAACAATCTCTTTAAATTGTATATCCGGTAAACCAAACCCAGGGGTGCGTGAGTGAAGCGATCAGGGGGCAGAGCCCCCTAGTCTGTTATTAAAATGATGTTCTCAATCTTCATTGATCCTGAATCGTAGTAGGTGTCCATCTGCATCAAGTCAAGAGTTTAAGGCTAATATCCTTTGTTTTGGGGTTTTAGTCCCGAAGAGCTGATTATTAATCTAGACTGTGCTCTCCTGCAGTTAGTCTGAATTTAAAACATGACAACTACTACATTTATTACATCAGTGACTCTCACCACATTAGCACCTAGAACGTTATCAAAGGAAGCTGCTTCATTTAATGTTAGTATTTTAAGACACTAGGAGAAGTGCCTACCAGCTAAAGTGAGTACAATGTAAGCATTATTGGTTGTTAATTTTTTTTATTACAGCATATTATATAGGCTTTAATACTAAGGGATATTTGTTACCTAAAAAGAATGATAGTGAAACATATGGCATAGTATACAAGAGCATTTTGTGAATAGGGACATTTAGGACCAAAATGTCTAACTGCATTAATATGGACAGAGACGATTTAAACAATCAGCTGTTGGTGGCAAATAAGAACAGAAAATTCATATTTTGGCATCAGGGGCCAAAGTAATATAGAAAATAGCAAAATGAAATAATAATTGGGCACAACAGAGATGGAGTTTGTTATGCAGAGAGAGGCTGCGAGCCTGCAGTGTGTGTCCTGGAAAAGCTCAGAAAGAAGCCAAAGATCCCAGCTGTTGGCAGGAGATTTGAACATCAGTTAAGAGCTTGGATACATCCCTTACAATTCAAATGTACCCTTGAAAAGGGTCAGGATATTACATTAGTGAGAGCAGTAATGACCTTTTCTGAAGGTAGGACTGAAACCACCTCTTCAGCACATACACGGCTTGTCTTTAGTGGAAAACGATGGCAGAAACCGAGTGCTGAGTACAGCTGGATATAAATCACAGTGACCTTGTGGGTGTCAGCATGGGTGTCTGTATGAGGACTCAGTGTCTGGTCATTCTTGTACCCGTGTCATTGGCAACATAAATTAGTTACATGTGAAGTTTGTGAAGTGAATTAAAACACTGCTTGTGTTACTGCCAATGGTACAGCTGAATGATTCGACTATAGACAAAATATCAAACCACTGCTCTTTAAGGTAAAAAACAATGAGCACAATTAGATTTCTACATGATAGTAGTAGGACTTACTCATAACAGCAACTGATATTTTAATTATGGGTATGTTCACGTCAAGAAGATTGATCTACACTTTATGAAATCTCTTTTGGAAATGAGTCTTAGCACAAATCTGCTGACTTTTAAGATGACGTTAAAACTTTGATGAGTTAAAGTCTACTTTGTATGTGTTTTATTATTCCCAGTGAACTTATGGATGTGTCTTTCCTGTGTAATTAAGACGTCCTGTATCTATCATGTTCTGAACAGTAACTAAGAGAGTGATAAAATAATTACAATGAGATATATATTAAGCAAGGCTTCTTATTTTTTTTAACTCTTTATAGATATAATATATAAGAAGCTTCTCCTAAGAGATAAATGTGTATGTCAAAGACTTCTAATATCTTTAACTATTTTGGGTCATGAGATAATACTTAATGGCTTAGGGATGTTTATAATATATAGCAGTTATCTGTGTGGTGATATGGATGAATTAAAATGATTTAAATATGAAATGTTAGCTAATCTCCTATACTATAGATCCTCGCTTTGTTTTCAGTCAGTTGGCCATGCTGAACTGAATAAGAGCAACTTGATGTAAATAATGAATATCCACCTTGGATTTATTTGTAACAGTGGCTTCTTATAGAGGTTCTTCCCTAACATAACATAGGAAGTGTTTGCAGTTGCTGCAGTGATATGATATGGTGTTTGTTTCCTCCTCAGCTCAGATGTTGTTGACAAATAAGACATCTTGTGACCTCAGCCTGACTTTGCCCAGTGACACAAACTTTAAAGGGGTCCTTCAGTCCATCACTCCTCTGTCTTGTGAGCTGATTAAGCAGCTCAGCTCCATTACTAGTGATCATTATCATTAGTGCGGAGCAGAACTGCCTACGCACATGACACAAATTTTACTTCTTAGTATTACACTGGCTTTGTCCCATCTAAGATCCCAATAAGTTTTCATCAGTGATTTTTACAGGAGTTGGTTGCTGGCTACATAGGTGAATGGTGCATTGTGGAATATTTGTGTGGAATAAGGTACAGAACTAGCAGCTCAAAATAATGTGGTGTTCACTTAGCCATTCCACCTGTCTTTCAGACAATCCTCTCAACCAATCAAAATGCTTACACAGCAAAAAAAAAAAAAAAATTGAATTGGTGGTTTCAGTGAGATTTGACACACTTGTAACAGTCAGTTCTGGAGGCAAATTTAATTAGACATTTGAGATTCTTGTGAAAATAAGCCCTGTTCTTCACCTAATCAGCCTGATGAATACTGAATAAAGGGACTAATGGCTGCTGGTTCAATTAGCTCTGCATTTGTATTAATATCACACTAATAAAATATTGAAAGATTAAGACTTTAAGGAGTCAAATGTGGGCTCTTTCCAACTTTCATCGGGTTTATAATGACTCCTAAAAATAAAACATAACTAGGTTGTGGGAAACACAAAATAACTTGTTTAAATAAATAAATAAGAGGACTGTATTTATTTAGCTTTTAATTTTATTTTGTTATTTTTATGTTATGAATCACATAGACTTTGAATGAGGTAAACTTTTAATATGTATAATTTTAGTCCGCTCATGTCTTTATATTTCTATTTGTGGTTTATTATTTGACTAGCAAAATACCCGCGCTTCGCAGCGGCGAAGTACTGCATTAAAATTTTTATTAAGAAGAAAATTTAACCTTTTTAAACTGAGGGAAAATATGCCAATAACTATTTGTTAAGGATCTCTTTGTATACCACATTGTGAGTTCGGCTCTCCGGTTGTAATATGACCAAGCTGTGCGCTGAGCTTACTCTTGAGCATGCAACTTACAGTTGGCCATGTGAACAGTAATCTTGTCTCAAATCTCACAGCTTGGATTGCTGCTGTCATAATCAGTTTGAGGTTCATGGTTTGTTTCAATTACGACAGTATTTGCAGGACTTGTGTTGAAGTGACATTCGGCATCTGTCAAGCGTTGTAAGCTTACAACCGGTTTCATCGATAACTTCACATCCAGCTTTTGAGAGTTTAAACATTCATAAACATCAAAGTGTCCACTACTGAAATCGTCACCTGTGAATATAAGATGTTTAAGAGGCATTGGCGGTTGTCGAAAGGTGTAAAATATTTGACCATTTCGGTACACTTGAAAGCACCAACCGAACAATTCAGCGGCAGCCATCAACTCACATGCAGAACCATAGGTGAAGGGCTTAAGCATTTCACTCTTCTAGTGCTCCTGTGTAGTATAATTATCTCCTGTACCATCATCAGTCCACACCTTGAACCTGTCCCAGTCATTCAATACATAAGACACAATGTTCTTCCGGATATCAAGAGTGAGCCTGATATGGCCGTGCAATATGTAACACAGAGAATGGAAAAGGTAGGTGCCATCTCCGGGCAAGGAAACCACTAGGTAAGTGACAGTTCTTTGATCAATGGTGATTACCTCGATAGACATGGTAATGGGGGTTGGAATGATGAAGGAAATGGGTACCTGAGTAACGTAAAGTAAGTGTAAAATACCTATACAATAACTATAATTGTAATAAACAAACAATAAAACAGCGGAGAAGCCGTGGATTAATCAAAAAGGCTGTAGTTATCAGCAGGGAGACGTGAATCCCGTGGCGAAGCAAGGAAGGGAATGTAGAGACTGGAGCGATGGACGGCCTTATATAGGCAGGCAGCCAACAACGTGGGAGGCGTTGGGATGGGGGACCCAACGCCGCCTCACATGGTGACCAAGCTGCAGGCTATGGACGTATATATGTACATAAGTAGGATTCAGTTAGCGTTTGGGAACCCGTGTACCAAATTTCTTGAAGATGGGCCCATATGTAACAAAGATTGTTGAAAAGTTCAATATGGCGGCCGACAGTGGCATCATACCACTGAAATAAGTACGTACATTGGTTTCGGTTAGTGCAGGGAAGCCGCCTACCAAATTTCGAGAAGATGGGGCCATAAATAAGAAAGTTCAACATGGCGGACGTTGTTGAACGTTATGACCGTTACGCGTAGAATTTCGAAATGAAACCTGCTTAACTTTTGTAAGTAAGCTGTAAGGAATGAGCCTGCCAAATTTCAGCCTTCTACCTACACGGGAAGTTGGAGAATTAGTGATGTTGGAAAATTCAATATGGTGGCTGACAGTGGCGTCATACCACCGAAATAAGTACGTACATTGGTTTTGGTTAGCTCAGGGAAGCCACCTACCAAATTTCGTGAAGATGGGGCCGTAAATAAGAAAGTTCAACATGGCGGACGTTGTTGACCGTTATGACCGTTATGCGTAGAATTTCGAAATGAAACCTGCTTAACTTTTGTAAGTAAGCTGTAAGGAATGAGCCTGCCAAATTTCAGCCTTCTACCTATACGGGAAGTTGGAGAATTAGTGATGTTGGAAAATTCAATATGGCGGCTGACAGTGGCGTCATACCACCGAAATAAGTACGTACATTGGTTTCGGTTAGCGCAGGGAAGCTGCCTACCAAATTTCGTGAAGATGGGGCCATGAATAAGAAAGTTCAATATGGCGGACGTTGTTGATCGTTATGACCGTTACGCGTAGAATTTCGAAATGAAACCTGCTTAACTTTTGTAAGTAAGCTG
>JANRMT010062791.1:190915062-190930057 GCA_026402145.1 Polypterus bichir lapradei
TCGACCGTTATGACCGTTACGTGTAGAATTTCGAAATGAAACCTGCTTAACTTTTGTAAGTAAGCTGTAAGGAATGAGCCTGCCAAATTTCAGCTTTCTACCTACATGGGAAGTTGGAGAATTAGTGATGAGTCAGTCAGTCAGTCAGTCAGTCAGTGAGTGAGTGAGGGCTTTGCCTTTTATTATTATAGATTTCTGTTTAAATAAAAAGCCATGTTTCTGTTGTTTATGCAACTCTTCAAGTAGCATAATGTGACCCACTCCATTCTGCTATTGACATGAAATGACGCTATAAATATGGCAGTGTTCGTATCTCTCTCAGTCTCTCAGTGGACAGTCATTAACAAACTCTGAGGAACATTAGTGTGAGTTTCATTTCAAGGAGGCCCTTGTGTTTGGTTTTTGAACTCCCCCTTTGCTTTTCAGCTTGATTTTTTGCATTTCCCTTTGTACTGGCGTCTTACAATAATCCAGACTCTACTTGTCTCACTGTACTGAACTTTCATAATTGAGTAACTTTTATTGATTTTGCAATCTATTATTTTTGTTACTTATAATATTATTATACTATTCATATTCATTTTTTACAATTGTGTGGATTGGACTTGTTTTGTTTTTTATTTTAACAATAAAAACTGAGCAGTCTAAATCCGAGTGCAGATTCTGAGCATGCCCATTCTTTATCACCTGGGGCTTCATGCATAACATTGTGCGTAGAATTCACACTAAAAAATGGTGTACAGACAAAAGCGGAAATGTGCATATGCACAAAAAAATCCAGATGCAAAAATCTGTGCATATGCCAACTTCCATGTTCTTCCGCTCCATAAATCCCAGTCAGTGTGAAAAGTAACGCATGTGCAAACACAAACCGCCACTCCCTAACTCCTCAAAGAATTATGCCTCTTTGAATATGTAAATCAATATAAACAGCTGTAACAAGAATGTAAGTTTAATGTCACTGTGCTCTGTACAAGAAATTATTTTATAAATTCACTCACATGTGCAGGCCAGAGTTAGCACATAGGAGCTCTCAACATTTAGAAGTGCTTAGCCAAACATAGGACAAGATGGACAGAGACAGCTTGAGGAATGTGTAGTCAGCCTAAAGACAGGTGTATACTATTTAGTCTTATGTTAACAGTCAGCACAAAATCTTCTTTCCTTGTTTGGAAACCAAAGAAGGGCCTACACGTGGAGAAGACAATATGAATACTTGGACTACAGCCAAACACTTTGAAGCAGGCGGATGGATGATATCATCATCTGCCCCAAAAATCCTTTCAGCGCAGTGACGAAAATGACAAACTATACACAAAATGTTGTCATGGCTTCCTTTCATCTGTTATGCCGCGTGAATCATCATTAAAGAAAGCTAAGTAATTTTTTTCTTATGTGATTTTTACCGCCGTATAACTATGGGAGGGATATCGCCTTTTATATTATATCTATATAGTTTCTGGTTACTTAAATTTAAAAGAACTTTTTCCAACTAGGGAGTTATATCGCCCCCTAAAAGGAAACAATAGCCCCTTATGATTTGCATTCTGTGAAAAGGCAATGGCAAAAGCATAGGGCAAAAGAAGAATTTCAGCAAATACCAAGTAGAGGCAAGAAACAAATTTACTATTTGTTGGTTTAAACAGTGATATAAACAACAAAAATAAGTTGATTGAGTGACATAGAGTGGCACAGAAACTTGAAAGTTTAAGTTCAGAAAGTCGCACAGTGCTCAAAATAAATAAGAAGTGGTCAGATATCAAAGTCGCCGTGAAAAGGCGAGTCATAGCCGACCATCTGAGTGTCATATGAAAGTGTTTTAAGGTACAGAGAAAAGAAAAACAAAATAGGGACACAGTTGAAAAAAATGTTCAGATGTCAACTTTAATCTAGAAATTTCCACTTTAATCACGTAGTTTATTTTGTCATTAAAGTTGAACATCATAAACTCTATCTTTAAATTGTTTACTTTACTAGTTTCTCAGATCCAATTATAACTAAAGTAGCAAGCTATTTGCTTTGTATTCTATGTATTCTTTTATGTGTGTGAATCACTACGTACTTCTTAAACGGGCTTTCTCTTCCGCCGATAGGACACAGTACACATTACATTCATGATATTACAGCTCTCTGAACAATTTAAATATTAAGATGTATACTTTATATCATTTTAATAATGATGGGAATTAAAGCATGTATTAAACATGGGAACAAAGTGGCGCAGTGATAGTGACGAGCTGGCGCCCAGTCCAGAGATTGATCCTGCCTCCCACAAGATACTTGCTGCGCAGTACGCGACCTTAAATAATTTATTGCAGCAGTACTGTCTCTCTCAAACGTACTAACCCCCAATTCCTGTCCTTTGATTTCTTTCTCCATGTATCCAATCACCACTCAATCTGCTCTGTAATAAATGTCAAGTCATCTGTAAGCTTCGAACACTGATTCTTCAGAATGTTTAGGGAACATTGAAATATCTTCATAGTACATGTTTAATTATTCCAACCATCTATCCATCCAGGGTTGCGCCAATCCCAGAAAGCATACAGCTCGAGAAAGGAACAATTTCTGAATGGGGGGCCAGCTCATCACTACCACTGTCCACCATGTCCTCACATGTTTAATCATTAACAATATACATTATTTTAATGAAGTTTAAAACTTATCTGTATAATGTAATAAACATACTTTACTGCATTTGATCTTAAAAATAATATCAAAAGCTCCAAGATGATAGCGCTTGGAAATCTAAATCGACTTAGAAGCCAGTTGTCATCATATGTAAATATGTGCTTTATAAAGTGGCTGAGGTTGTACAATATTATAACTGTATCGCAAGTTTTCAGTAAGGTAATTGTACTACCAAGAACACTTGATGGACTGATTGAGAGCGTTTAGAGCTCTTGGGATGAAACTGTTTCTGAAGCGCCAGGTCCCTGCTGTAAAGGCTCTGAAGCATTTGCCACAATGTATTGAAGCGGTTCAAACAGACTGTGTGCATGGCCGAGGCAGCGTTTGCTAGATGCTGTATCCCGATAATCCTCTTTCTGATCAGCTGCTGTAGAGCTGTGATTCCACACTCAGATACAGTGGGTTATATACTCTGGGTGGTGCACTGACATTAACAACGCTAAAGCAGCTATAGTATGTGGAATAGTTTTGCCATTCTGTGCACCATTATATGGTTATGGGTTGATTAGAATCAGATGCCTTAAACTAATAAATGATATGTGGTTAATTTCAATGTATTTGATAAAGCCGTGTCAGGGATGTGAATCTAAAAAATAAGGGGAAACCACACAGGATCAGTAGCACTGCTTTTATGCTGGGTGCGGCCAGTTTGTAAAACCAAGCGGAGAACGTGCATATGCAAGGGATTAAGCTGGCGTGAAAATCTGCGTGGCTTTATGCCAAGTTTAGTTTTTATACAACGTGATGTGAGCGTGGAAACGGGTGTACGAAACATTTTTGTGTGTACGCACCATTTATACATGGGACCCCTGGTCTGTTCACACATAACCTGTAAAGTGTTGCAGTGGTATAATGAATCAATTATTTATCAATTATTTTCATTAGGCAGCCCCGATGACACTCATCCACTCCAGCTTATTCCAAACTACAGCATCAGCCTAGCTGAAAAATGGAGTAAGTGGATAACAGTCCACCAATAATGTTTAAAAATGTCTCAGAACAGGGAGTAATCATTTATAAACTCCAGCTTGTGACCGAAAGGCAAACAAGTATAATTTATAAATAAAATATTTATTGAAAGAATAAAGAAATAACAAGTTAAGCTCAAATGAACGAAAAAAGTAGATGCCAAAAGACAATTCTAAGGCACAAACCCCAGATACTTTTGACCCAATATAGTTCAGGGTTCAAATAGTCTCATTATTTGACACACAGTACCTCATAAATTGGCACAGCCACAGATTGCACAACCAAAGATATTCACAGTTTCTTTCCTCTCCTTCCCCTCCTCTGCTCTGCCAATCTGTAGCATGGAGATGCCATTTATGTCAGACCTGAGTGTACTTCCAATGGCATGACATTGAATGGCTGAAACATTTCTGTTTCATGCATAGTCTCCCCAAAATACGGAACTTCTCTTGTCAGCACCTTCTGACATCACCCAGGGACACAGACAGGTTTAAAGGAAACCTGTGGGTGTCCACACAAGAACTGTACCAGAGTGGCATTGCCACCTTTTGTGCTGGGGAATACTGTCACAGTCTACAGGTAACGCGATTGCCTCGGCCTTGTTGTATCTCCATAATATCTTTTGGTCAAGCCCTGAAACACTAATTTCTGTGTTTGTCTCTTCTCGGATTGACAATTGCAACTCATCATACATTGGAGTTATTCAGTCATCCTTTACTCGTCTTTAACTTGTCTTCAGACTTCTAACAGGCACATGAAAGCAGAATCACATCACACCAGTCTTGCTTCTCTTCACTGGCTTCCTGTTCACTACAGGATTGAGTTTAAAATTTTACTGTTTGTTTTTAAGTCCTTGAATGGTTTACCCATTTTACCTTATTGACCTCTTACACCCTCACTCTCCTTCATGATCACTGAGGACCTCTGACCAGAAGTTATGGGTTGTGCCGAGTTCTAGACTTCAGCTCAGAGGGGACCATGCTTTTGCAGTAGCTGACCCAAAGCTTTGGAAGAGTTGACCTTTTTATTTATTTATTTAATTACATTTTGTTGAATTTATTAATAAATAAATTAATAAAACAAATAACATTCCATATAAGCAAGTCAAATTTTACAAAACTAAGTTGAAATCAAATCAACCCCCACCCATGAGAAAGAGAGTTGGGCCAACAGAGTAAAATTTTAATAGTAACAAAAATAAATTAATAAATATATAAAAATTAAGTAAAAAGGAAAGAGAATCCACTTCTTTGATGTAAGTGCTTATTTTAAAATGTATTGATTAGATCCTGCCAGGTTCTAAAAAAGTTTTGCACAGATTCTCTAAGAGAGGATTAGATTTTTCCCAATTTCAAATACAGTAATCCCTCCTCGATCGCGGGGGTTGTGTTCCAGAACCCCCCGCGATAGATGAAAATCCGCGAAGTAGAAACCATATGTTTGTATGCTTAGTTTTATATATTTTAAGCCCTTATAAACTCCCCCACACTGTTAACATTATTAGAGACCTCTAGACATGAAATAACACCCTTTAGTCAAAAGTTTAAGCTGTGCTCCATGACAAGACAGAGATGGCAGTTCTTTCTCACAATTAAAAGAATGCAAACATATCCTCCTCTTCAAAGAATGCGTGTCAGGAGCAGAGAATGTCAGAGAGAGAGAGCGAGAGAAAAGCAAACAATCAAAAAATCAATACGTGCTTTTAAGTATGCCGAAGCACCGCGATAAAGCGCCATTTTTTTAGAGGATAAAGCGGCATTTTTTTAGAGGAGCGTCCGTATCACCTAGGCAAACAACCTCTGTGCAAACAGCCCCTCTGCTCACACCCCCTCTGTCAGGCAGAGAGAGTGAGAGAGACAGAGAAAAGCAAAAAATCAAGCACCGCGCGGGAAGCACATCGTATATCATTGAGGAGTTTTATTTAATATGTAATACATGCTCTGATTGGGTAGCTTCTCAGCCATCTGCCAATAGCGTCCCTTGTATGAAATCAACTGGGCAAACCAACTGAGGAAGCATGTAGCATAAATTAAAAGACCCATTGTCCGCAGAAATCCGTGATATATATTTAGATATGCTTACATTTAAAATCCGCGATGGAGTGAAGCCGCGAAAGTCGAAGCGCGATATAACGAGGGATCACTGTAGTATATAACATCAGTTACCCACTGACTTAACAAAGGAGAGTTAGGATTCTTCCAGTTGAGCAAAATAAGTCTACGTACCAGTAGTGAAGTAAAGGCCATTACAGTTTGTTTGTCCTTCTCCACTTTAAGCCCCTCTGTGAATCCACCAAACACAGCTGGATTAGGTGGGATTGTGACACCAAGACTATCTGAAAGGCTTTGAAAGATTTTGGTCCAAAATGATGTTAATTTATTGCACCCCCCAAAACATGTGGCCCAGTGAGGCTGGAACGTAATTGCAGCATTTGCAGGTTGGATCTTCCCCTGTAAACTTTTTGGACAATTTTAAACAAGATTGATGTGCTAAATAGATGATTTTAAGTTGAATAATTGTGTGCTTTGTGCATATGGAGCTCGAGTAAATTGTGTGCATTGCTACTTTCCATTCCTTTTCTGAGATGTTGAGTGAGAGATCCTTTTCCCACTGTACTCTGGGATCTTTGAAAGGGAAGAACTTTAAAATGTTTTTATATATTACAGAAATGCTGTCTGAGTCCTCAAGACTGATCCATATTTTTTTCCAGAATAGAAGCAGGTGGGAGGTTCTGTTTAACAAAGTTTCTAATTTGAAAGTAGTGAAAGAAATGTGTTACTGGAAAGTTACATTTGGAGTGTAATTGTTCCTAGGATGCAAAGATGTTGTCATTGTACAGGTCTCTAAATGATTTAATCCCAAATGTTTCTCAGACATTAAAAATTGCGTGTGTTTGAGAGGGTGGAAATAGATTTTTCTCGTGCAGAGGTGCCACAGATAAAAGCTTCTCTATCTTGAAGTACTTCCTACATTATTTCCATATTCTGAGTGAGTGAAGCACAATTGGGTTGTTAGTATATTGGCGATGACTTGTACTTATTGGGGTGCAAAGCAAGGAATATAAAGAAGTACTGCAGGATTTTATTTGTATTGTGTACCAAACATGTATGTTCATCTATTTGTGTCAGTGTCCAGGTTTTTATAGCTTTTATATTTTCCGCCCATTAGTAAAATTGAAAGTTAGGTAAAGCCATGCCACCTTCTGCCTTAGGTCTTTGAAGTATCGCCCTTTCGATACGTGGATGTTTTAAATTCCAAATAAATGAGGTTATGGTTGAATCTAAATTCTTAAAAATTATTTATTGGTGTATATTGGAATGCTTTGAAATAAAAAAAAAGAAGCTTAGGAAGGATACTCATCTTGACAATGTTAATTCTTCTGGCTAAAGTGAGATGAAGGGCAGACCATCTATACATGTTTTACTCAAGTTTTTCCATGCAAACAGCAAAATTGTTTTGATAAAGAGCTTTATGTTTACTTGTGATGTTTACCCCCAGGTATTTAAACTGATGTGCAATGATAGAAGGGAAGCTGTCCAAACTATTACTATGTGCTAGAGAGTTCACTGAAAAGAGCACAGTTTTATTCAAATTAATTCTGAGACCAGAGATCTTTTGAAATTCTGTAAGTGTTGTTAAGACTGCAGGCACAGTATTTTGTGGATCTGATATATACAGTACCATATTATCGGCATATAGTGAATTTTTCTGTTCAAGTCCTTCTCTGATAATCCCCTTTATCTCACAAGCATTTTGATAGTGAAGTGCCATTGGTTTAATGGTAATTGCAAAAACCAGTGGTAACAGGGGGCATCCTTGTCTAGTACTACGTTCTAGTTTGAAGTAGTCTGAAATAATGTTGTTAATACAAGCTGAAGCTTCTGGACTGGTATACCGTAGTTTGATCCATGCACAAATGTTTGGGCCAAGCCCAGATTTCTACAATGTAATGAAAAGGTAGTTCCATTCAACCATATCAAATACTTTTCCTGCATCTAACAATAATATCTTGGGAGGGTTAGACTTTCTGAGTGAATATATTACATTGAACAGGCATTGAAGATTGGAAGCTAAGTGGCTGCTTTTAATTAATCCAGTTTCATCTTGTGATATTACCGAAGGAAGCACTTTCTCAGTCCTCCTAGGTAGGACTTTGGAGAATATCTTAACATCATTATTCAGAAGTGAGACTGGTCTGTATGATGCACATTATAAGTCCTTATTTTGCTTAGGAAAAATGGTAATTAATGCTTGGCGAAAAGTTTGAGGTAGAATTTGATTTTCTCTAGCTTCTGTAAATCTTGCTAATGGACATAACGTAATTGAAATTTTTTTATAAAATTCGGCAGGGTAGCCACCAGGGCCTGCTGCTTTCCCACTCTGAAGTGAGTTTATAGCATCTAGTAATTCTGAGTTTTATCCAATTCCTCTGCACTGAGAGAATTTAGTTGTGGTATCTGTAATGCATCCAAAAACATATTAGGATATGTCTTGTTTTCTTTAAACTAAGTACAATGTAAGGACTTCTAGTAGTCTCTAAATGTGTACATTATATATTTATGGTCAATGATTTTATCTCCGTCTGTGTTGGTAATTGCTGTGATTGCACTGCAAAATTCTTGCTTGTGGATTTGTTGAGCTAAAATCTTATTAGCTTTCTTTCCATGTTCATAGTAATGATGTCTTCATTTAAAAATGAGCTGTTCTATTTCTTTAGTTGTCAAGAGGTTGAGTTCTAAATGCAAAGCCTGTCTTTTCTTATGAAGTGCATCATTTGGAAACCTGACATGTTCTTGATCAATTCTGGTCATTTCACTGATTAGCTCTGATGCCATCTTGGTTTCTGATTTATTTTTGTGGGAAAGATATGAAATAATCTGTCCTCTTAAGAAAGTCTTCAGAGTTTCCCAAAGTTTTCCTGCAGAGACTCCTGAGTCTGTATTTGTCTCCAAAAAAAAATCAATTTGATTGGATTTAAATTCTGTGCAGTTCTGTAATAATAATGATTATGCACAATTAGTCTGCTAATAAAAGTAGGTTAAGACACCAGCCGCAAGATGAGTATGTGGGGGATAGTGATTTTAACTCCATGATCAAAGGGCATTACAATACCATTGTACTTGCAAGATTTAATCCTAGGCAAAAAAATGTTATCTGTAAAGAAATGATCAATTCTTGAGCAACAGTGATGCACTGTTGAGTAGAATAAATATGATCTTGTGTTTGGGTTTAGAAATTTCCAGGAGTCTGAAATTGATCAATTACAAACTGTGCAATTGTTTTTGCAGTGTTAGATGTCATTACTCCTGTAGCAGGAGACCTATCTAGGTCTGAATTTAAAACACAATTAAAGTCACCAGCCATTATTATTTATGTGTTCACATTAAGAACGGATGCAGATATGTTTTGGATGAAGTCCCTATCATCCACATTTTTATAAAAATCACTTTATAGTTAAATAAATTACTCATGACAATTACATATCTCCCTTCAAGATCAGATACTACTGTACATCTGATACTACAAATGAGACTGTTCTATATATAAGAATTCCCACACATCTAGTTTTCTTTGTAAAGCTGGAATGGAATATTTAGCCAGTCCAATCTCTGTGCATCCAAAACTGATCCTTACTTAATAAGTGGGTATCCTGTAAAAATACTATTTTAGCATTTAGACCTGTTAGGTGAGAGAATACTTTCTTTCTCTTTAATTTGTGATTTGAAACCTATAAAATTCCAGCTCACAAAGTCAACTGTTTGGTCATGGAATCATTACTTCTGAACTTTTGTTGACATTTTGTAGTCTTAATTTAAGATAGTACATTATTACATAAGTCAGCTTTGACCTTAATTTCCAGTTTTTCCAGGAGATATTGCCATTAACCCTATTGTTAGATTGGTTCTTACAATTATAAGGATTAAAAAGGTAGATTAGAAATAGCTTGCTCTCTTTCTCTCCCCCACTAGTCCCCCACGCCCCCATTTTGCCCTCTCCACTTGAGACTAGACCACATTTCACAAAAGTCCCAGTCCTCTGACATACCTAGAGACAGAGCATGTACAAAACAAAACAAGCCCCTCAGCAGTGGCATATAAGAATCTATTGACAGTTCAGTCCAAATACTATAAGCATAAAATATAATCTTAAACAGTCTTGCGAGAGTAAACACAGGGAATGATGTTAAACAGTAGCCCTGGATAAACATATCACATGTGATAGTAAACCTATATACAATAAACCAAGGGTATGATATTAAATTGTCCCCTATGAAAAATAAAAATAAAAATTACACATACATACATACATATTAATACATAATACATATTAATTGTAATTAACATGCAAACAAAAAGTGGCTGAGAAGGAAATAGGATATATAATCACTGCACCAGTCTCATTGTGAGAGGATCAAACAGCAGCTTCTTTGCCATGCCAGGACCCGATGCGACTCACAATCGTATTTCAAAAAGTGTCGGGATCAGTTTTCTTAGCTCTTCTTCTGCTTCCTCCATAGAAGTAAAAATGTAGAACTTGCCTTGAATGTCTGACAGGATTCAAGGAGGTGTATCTGATCTTGGCTTTCCATAAGCACTGTTTAATTCTGTAAAATGCATGTTTAGCAGCAGGTTGAGAGTGAGAAATCAGGGAAAATACAAATGTGCTTATTTTCAAATGTAAGTTCTTTTTTCTGTCTGAGAAGTAGCATTATATGTAATTCAAATTGTAATTTTTCAAATTGCACGATAACAGTCCTAGGTTTTGAGGTATTTGATCCTGTATGTGGTAAGCTGCTGCTATCTCGGTGTCTGATTTGAAGTCCTCTCCAATTGTTTTAGAGAATAGTTCAGCGACGAATTTCACTGGGTTTGGATTTTCACAATTTTAAGGAAGACCTTTGATTCTGATATTATTACTTCTGCATTCATCTTTCAGTGCAGCAAGTCTATTTCTGAGTGCTTTGCATTTGGAATTTGCAGCCATTGCTTTTCTGTCAGCGGTAGATTCCAGTTATTCAGCTGTTTCAATACGAGTTGTGAACATCTGATTAATCTCTTCAAACTGACCACCAAGTGTTCTAAGTTTATTCTCAGACTTAGATGCATTTTCCTGCATTTTTTCCTCTGTTTTTTTCTACCATACCTTTAAAGGTTGCCTCAAAGCGATCACTTGTACGTTTTTTCTGGTCTTTAATATCCTGTAGCAGCTTCTCGTTTGTCTTGTGTATGTCCTTTATTTTTTTTTTTATATCATTTATATCCTTTGAGACGTCATGGACCCCGGCTGGGACGCTCCTTCGTTATATGCTCGGGGAGAGCAGCCATGGACAGTGCAATACCTCCCCCCAACACTAGATGGCTGCCCCCCTGAGTTAGAGCAGTGCCTCGGTTTCCTGCAGGGCTCCATGGGAATTGGAGTTGGTGGCAGCCCTATTGAGTCGTGAAAGTGCCACCAGGGAGAGCTGCAGCTGGAATTCCTGAGCTCTTGTGGGCAGTGTTTTCACCACACCCAGAAGTGCTGCTGAAACTCGACAATCAAGCATCTGGAGCACTTCCGGGTGAACTATAAAAGGCTCAGCAGCCACCACTCGAGGAGCCAGAATTGGGAGGAGGAAGACAAGTTTGCCAGGGAGGACTGGTGGAAGAAGAGAGTGTGCTTTATTGTGTGTTTTATTTGGTGTTGGTGCTTGGGGACTATGCAATGCCTGTGGGACACGGGGAAGATGTGCACCCACAGGTAAAGAAAAAATAAATAGTTTATTTATTTTACGTGTGCCTCCATATCTAGTCTGTGTCGGGTCGAGCACCTATATAGCGCCTTTTTCACACCTTCTTTATATTATTCTTGAGCTCCTATATGTCTTGAGCGGTGGCCATTGTGGCAATCATTACCTTCAGCTCGGACAGATCATTTCGGTTTTCTCCGTGCCATGCAGGTGAAGTAGCAAGCCCAGTTGGAGTCGGTGTTGCAGGCTTGCGAGGAATAGTTTATAATAAGGAATGTAAGGCCATTTTCAGTTTCAATGATTCTTCTAGAATCGACGAGTTCTTCTGGCCCACTTTAGCTCTCTGCTGGAGACGATGCAGCAGTATCAGGTCCTGGGAAGTCTGTGCTTTCACCTATCAGTTCCAGGTCAGTCTCTGGCAGGCTGAACCTTGAGTTTGAACTTGATGCCTGTTTAGGCTTGAATGAAGCTTTAGCCATCTTTTCCATTTCTGTCTGGCTTTTTTCTGCCACTAATGCTTAGACATGCTTGCATATACTGTAATTGAACCCCCTCGGGCTGAGTAAATACAGGTTACCTTGGGATGAAAAAAATAAGAAAAAAATAACACCGTTGCTAATGGAGAGCTCTCTCAGACGTCCATCTCCTGTAACGGACAAGACAATTCCAGCTTTGGAATAGTTGACCTTTTTATATGAGGTCAGCACCAACTTTGGTCACTTTTATATCACACCTGAAACAGATCCTCTTGACTTACATTTTTAAACTTATATGTGAGTTTTTACTTTTGGTGTATTTATTTACTGTACATACAGTATATACTGTGCATTGGTGTGTTTGGAACCTGCATGTCGTTTTAAATGTTCTCTATAAATAAAATTGACTTGAGTTTTAAAATGTGCAGAAAGCTCCTGAAAATGTTCTACCAGTCCATAGTAGCCAGTGTAGTGTTCCACATTGCAATCTCCTGGGGAAGCAACTTGAGCTCCAAAGAAGAATAACACAGGAACAAACTTATCAAGAAAGCCTCATAAATCACAGAGTGAACCCTGGACACACTGGAAACTGTGGTGGAAAAAAAGGATCTTGGCAAAATTGAATGCTATTGTGAAAACTCTTCTCCATCCCCTCTAGAAGGTGCTCTCTTGGAAAACCTTTAGTCACAGGCTCATTCCACCATGGTGGGCTAAGAAATGCCTCTGGGTGTCTTTTCTCACCCACTTTTGTCAAGCAATTCAATGCTTCCTCCTGACATATTGCTACTTCTCCACAATATACATTTCTTTTTTTAATTTATTTATCTAACTATCTATTGACTGCCTGTATTTTTACCTGTTAATCTGTTTATTTGTTTGTATGTTTCTGATGATGTATGCATCTAAATTTCCCCTCGGTATTAATAAAGTTTTTCTACACTAATCTAACAAAAGAAAATATCCAGAAGTGGCACTTTCTTTAATTATCTATTATTTCTTAGTTTTTAATTTGCTATACTGGCAGATGCAGAGACCAACAAGTGAAGTTGTATGTGCTCATCTTTTGTTCCCCAAATTATAAAACCAGCTAGCAATCAATACTTTATATTTTGACTTGCAAGTTTTATATTTTGAGCAAACATCAACAGTGTTCCACTGATAATGGGGTTCTTCAGTCCTGTCCAGTGCCTCAGAGAGGACATCTAGCACTGTGATGTGCTCTGACGTACTGGACATTGATAATTCTGCTGTTGATGATGATGGACAGTTCTGACTGCTCACCTTGCACTTATGCCTGACCATGACCCAATTGCCTTCCGGACTGGAGTGTACCCCACACCATTTTAGTTGTGTTTTCTGAGGTACAGATAAGTGACTTTCTCCAATTGTCTACTTCAACGCATGTAAGCAGTGTGGTGTAGTTTTTAAGGATTTGGACTGCAGACCCTGAAGCTGTGGGTTAAAAACCTGCTACTGACACTGTGTGACAAACACTTGACCTGTCTGTACTCCAACTGGAAAATGAAAAGAAATGGAACTGATTGTATCATAAATGTTGTAAGTCACCTTGGATAAAGGAGTCAGCTAAATAAGTAAATGTGGTGAGTGAGCTCCTCTTCAAGTCGATTGATTGTGAAGTTGAGGTGTTGGCATCTCTTCAAGAACCCTCAATCCTTGAAATCAAACTTTAAATATTACTGGAATCATATCCAACTGACTTTTACAATTTGTTTGGGTTAAACTGTTTTCATTAAGAACTGAATGTAAAGTAAAGTTATTTGTTGTTAAATGGCTGTCCCCTTGGTCTGCCGCTACCTAAATCTTAGCATGTGCCAGTGTTCACCTGAACAAATCAAGTTTATCATCTGTCTGGCTGGTGCTCTCTTATGTGCTTCCTGTGTCTTTAATTGCCTTAAGAGTGCCAGACAACTCCTTACAAACTAATACACTTACGTGTTAAACTATTCAAATGATTGTGGCCTTGTGTGGCTTATTACTGTCTTACACGCATTTGCTGAATACTCCCAGCAGTTCAAAGTACTTTCACCTACTGATACAGTGTGTGTTACTGGATTACTTCTCCCCTGTAAACCTGAATGGATACAGTAATATTAATTTAAAAAACATCAATAATTAATTTCACCGGTCAATGTCCTCACTAACTCCTCTAAGTCATCACTCACTGATCAGTTGACCCGAGTACCACTGGTGCCCCCACAAACACACTGCAATGTCTTATTAATTTTCCTGTAGAGCAGATGGGGAAAAAACACAACCTTCTAACTGGAAAAAGCTGCAGAAAGTGGCAATCAAAATCCAAATTCTAGGAGCAAATGTGAAATCACAAAGAGCAAACCACAGAAACAAGACACCAGTATAGTGAGTGATATGAGCAAACAGCCCATCAACAAAGGAAATCTATACTAATAAACGGCAAAGCCCTCACTCACTCACTCACTCACTCACTCACTCACTGACTCACTCACTCACTCACTGACTGACTGACTGACTCATCACTAATTCTCCAACTTCCCGTGTAGGTAGAAGGCTACTTTGGCAGGCTAGATGGTAGATGCTAATTTGGCAGGCTTATTCCTTACAGCTTCCTTACAAAAGTTGGGCAGGTTTAATTTCGAAATTCTACGCGTAATGGTCATAACTGGAAGCTGTTTTTCTCCATTTACTGTAATGGAGATGAGCTTGAAACCCGTGGGGCGGAGTTTCGTCTGACATCATCACGCCTCCTACGTAATCACGCAGTACGTAGAAAACCAGGAAGAGGCCCAAAAAGCGCTTTAGAAAACATGCATTATATAATTGAGAAGGCAGCGAAACAATAAGAAGCGAGCGAGTGATATATACAACCATATTCATGAGTTCTGCTACTTCGGAAACAAAGCACAGTGTAAACCTACACTTTAAATTAAGTTCATAGACAGGCTGCCGCTGGCGTTTGTAATTTAGTGCCTGCCCATATAAGGCCGTCCGTCAGCGGCAATCCAATAGCAAACTGCCGCGGGTAAATATTCACGGGTGAAGGACTGTGCTTATGCAGAGGAAGATGAGATGGTCAGGGTGGTGTTTGGCACAAACTCAGCGAAACTGCGAGAGAAAGTTTTAAGTGCCGGGACTT
>JANRMT010062791.1:190941188-190951895 GCA_026402145.1 Polypterus bichir lapradei
TTGTCAATCATGTTATGTTATTATTAAAATGTTTCCTTTTCTTTTTACTTCTCCGCTGCCAAGCGCGGGTATTTTGCTATATATATATATATATATAGATATATAGATATATAGATAGATATGACAACAACACTCATATCAATGACAAAACAATTACATTAACAATCAAGTTACGTTATTTTTTAAATTTTTCCTTTTCTTTTTCATAACTTCTTTAACACAGTACTTCTCCTCTGCGAAGCGCGAGTATTCTGCTAGTGTCATAATAAAACATTTACTTGTTGAGATAATAAATTAATTAATTCTTTTTCTTTCTATCCATCCTCATTTCAGATCAAGCATTTATCCCTGAACAGGACTTCAAGGCCTAGGTCAAGGCCAAGGGACCCAAATAGCAGGGCCCTTATGAAAATTAAACCAACTGAGTCTCATAAGTCAAACACTGCTGATGAGGTTTTACAGTACCTATTTTTACATATCAGGATCCAGGACACACAGTCTCTCTATGCAGAATTCATAAAAATATTTATTGAAGGGTGAGATGTTGAACTGTCACTGCCATCATCAGTTACAACAGAGAATATATGAGCTGAGGTATTTGTTTGTCTTTTTGTGGCTATTGGGCTTGTGATGGTCCGGGTTGACTCCACACTACCTGTGCCATCTGGGAGCCTCTTGAACCCTGATCATCAATAGTGATAAGTGAGTTATGCCGGGCAAATGAGAACACACATGAAGCAAGGGGTAGTTGCAAAGGTGTCAAGTGCTTGTATTAAATTCAGTTCATTCAGTGCTCAAAAAGTGCAGTGCTTTCAAACCATTAATCAATTAACAGTCAATAAAACAGTGTGAACATTTATCCAATAAATAAACTGAGGCCAAAAGAAGCAGGAAACAGTCCTACAAAAAAAAAAAAAAAAACTCAAGAGCCTATCTGCATCCTTCTAAAACCAACGTCTCCCTGGCTTAACCTGTCCAGGTCTCACAGAATGGAGAGACATCAACCAGCAGGCGCAGACAACCCTCTGATCTGATCGGGGCCCTGCTGCCAGCTCGTCAACATCTACAGGTCACCTCTGAGCTCCACTTACTTTGACCCCCGCTGTTATCCCCTGCCTGGAAGGGGAGTTCATCAGGAGGATATGGTTGCTTTTGCTCCTAGGCTGCCCAGCAGTAACAACCCTCAGCCCCCTCTTGAATACTAGCCACATGCTCCATGCTCAGGGCTCCATTCCTGTCCACCTGCTTCCTTCTATCATACAGGCTCTGTCTCATTCCTGCCCTTTTTATTCATCTGTTAGTTTCTGGTCTCTTTTTGTCTCTCTGACCTTTTTTATGTTCCCCTCTCTGTCACATGCAGGCTCATTTTATTTGTTTAACTGGGTGCAGGTGTGAGACTCCACTCCCTCCAAGGCATGAATGAGGCACCTGACTAATCCTCTTTCTATACAATCAAGCAATCACCCCAAACAATTCCAGAATGAAGCGAGCCTGCATACCTGCACCCGTTTGGAGCTGGTACCTGGTACGCGATTATTTACTTAAAAAATGCCCTGCACCACAGACCATTCATCACAGGGCTATAAAACTGTAGGTGACAAAATTAAAAAGAATTGTAATACCTGGCTGCCAGTCAAACATCTAAAACTGCATCAATCATAGCCCTTCTCCTCCTCATAATTATCCTGTAATTTATTTGTATATATTTAAGACCAATATGTTTTGAGATTATACATTTTGAGGTAAGATAGATACAGTCACTAATGGAGAGTAGCATCATGTGGATTAGCAAGTAAGAATTTCATTTTACTCTGTATAAGTGACAATAACAATCGTATAAACCTGTACACCTGCAAACACCTTTTTTGACAGTGCCACAAATTATGAGGGGGTACCTGCCTTTATAAATGATAAGGTGTTCAACATCCACTAAACAAATAAATGAAAGAATGGCCATGGAAATTATTTGTGTTTTTGTGTCAGCAAATCCAGACTCTTCTGAAACATTGAGCACTGGCCCTTCTGAAGGCTTCAAAGATTAAAGGAGGCTAAAACAGCAGGCTAAAAGAAAAAGCTAAAAATAAGTCAAGAAAGAAAAACTTCTAAAAGATGAAGTGGTCTGCAGAATGCACCATCAATCGCTTCATTTTTTTAAAGTGTCAGTGAAAACAGTTAAAGTTAGCTGAACACCAAACTAATGTTAAAAACAAAGCAGAACCTTTACTAGGATACACTGATGAGTCAACCTCAAACGTCTTCACCACCCGCCATAAATTTATAAGAAGTGGAGGATGACAGTCTCTGCTATTAAAGGACAACTGACCAGCATTTTGAACATTTCTAAAAATGACACGGTGAGGGGTGTGTGAGCCGTTCACAATCGGCTGTTTGACAATCCAGCATCAGTGAGAGACACAGGCCTTGATGATAGTTTGTACCTCCCCAGTATCATAGAGTTTTTACTGCACTTACTTTATTGTCAAAACTCAACCGTGTTTTGTGTTTTTCACAAATCACAGGCTCTTCATGTAAACCTAATGCAAATTACTATTGTATAATTGTGATATTAGATTGTGTTTAATGTTCTATAAATAAAAAAAATATGCTGGTGTTTAGTTAGACAACGCATTTTATTGGATGTGTTTACAGTTTGGTTCTGGATGGCTGCAGGGTTTGGAGGAGTTGTGAGCGAAGATGGTAGTAGTAATTCTTTACATTCACATAGCACTTTTCTCGCTACTGCAAGCACTTATCATAGTGAGTGTGGAGCCACTTCAACCACCACTAATGTGTTGCATACAACTGGATGATGTGCCGACAGCCATGTTTGCACCAGTACATTCATCACACATGAGCTATTAACATCAGCTTTATTGTTATATGCATTCAGTACAATGAAAATCTTTATTAGGTGGTGAAGAGGTGAGAGATATTTAGCTAACTAGACACAGGGGATGATTAGGGAGCCAGAATGACTAGGCTGGGATGGGCAACTTAGCCAGGACATAAGGAAACACCTGCTCTTTATGAAGAATGCCAGGGAACTTTAATGGCCACAGAGAGTCAGGACCTCAGCTTTACATCTCATCAGAAGGATGACACCATTTTAACACCATGTTTTCCCCGTCACTGCACTGGGGCATTGGGATCAACTTTCACACCACAGGGTAATTGCCCCCTGCTGGCCACACCATCACCTCTTCCTGAAGCAACCCAAGTTTTTCCTAGATGGTCTACCATCCAAGTAGTGGTTGGGCCTAAACATGTTTAGCTTCAGGTGACCTGGTCCAAAGTGCATCAACAAAAAGTCAATTAACTAAAAGGGAAAAAGAAACTATCACACTACATAAATAAAAAATGAGAGACTTCTTTTCATGTACAACATAATAACAGAAGAAATCTGACAAACGAGAGGAGGCCATTCAGTCTATCAGTCCCATTTGCTTAACTAATAGCTCATCCAGATTCTTCTTATAGGTTGTGAAGGTTTCTGCTTCAACTCCATGTCTTGGTAGTTTTTTCCAGAGTCCCACAGTGCTTTACATAAAGAAGCTATCCCTGGCTTCAGTTTTAAATGCACTTCTCCTTAATTTCTACTAGTGCCCTTGAGTATGTGATTCACCACTAAGTTGAAAGCATTCTGCTGGATCTACTTTATCAACTCCTTTGAGAATTTTAAAGAGCAGGGTTAGGTCCTTACACAGTCTCCTCTACTCGAGACTAAACAGATCTCAGTCTCTGAGGCTGTCACAGTAATAGGACATGTCCTCAAGTCCTGGGAGACACCTGATTGCTCTCATCTGCACAGCTTCAAGTGGCCTTGACCACAACACTACACACATGACAACTAATAAGAGTCTAACAAAGTTCTTAAACAGAAGCCTAAGGTTTTGCATTGATCTTTTGAAACCTGATGTTTGTAAAGTAGTAAAAGTGAAAATATGTGTGTGCCAAAACACATTAAAATAATTACCGCAAAAAACAAAATCTGATTCATTAAATCTGGTGTACGCATATTTCTACACAATTTGAATGTGTTCTTCTGTGAAGCTTACAGAGCTGCATTTGAATGACACGTGATGGATATTCCGGGGGCTAAGGTATCCTAAGAAGCATCAAACACCATGAGGTAACAACTCACAACTAACGATCAGGGAGTTTAACGATTGGGGACCCCCAAAAAGCATCGAGCACTGATAAGCAACAAAACCCAGTTGGTGAGCTTTGGCCCCACTGAAGTGACACGACAACACCTGCTCAGCAGTTCGGAAGTGCTGCATGCCCCCTGAACTATCTGCTCAGCTTAGAGGGGCAAATATTGTAGTGCCTCTCCTATGCATTCTGGGGATTAACAGAATGTCACAGTTTACAGTTAACTAAAGCAGTTTCATTCTCGCTAGATGCTCTTATTAAAATATGAGTGCAGTCTATTTCTCCAGTTCCATTAGGAAAACCAGGCAATGCTGAAAATTTCCTTTTTATGTTGGCAAAAAGATGTTATGTTTTATGTATGTAGACCCACAACACACTAAAAACGGATGTAGTGCCTTGCTGGTCAGTTAATGGCTTTTAGCAGAGTAGCCATGATAGAGTGAAGTGTGGCTAAGGAATTTCTGACATGTAAGCCAGTTTGCAGAGAAGTGACAACAGGTAGACAATATAAACTGAGGAAAAACACAAAAAAAAGTTCTTCAGTGTAAATACGCAGCATTGGCCCTTGAAACAGAGCCTGTACATCATATCCATCACCGTTGAGGTTTAATGTGTTTGTTTGTCACATTAACACACACAATATAAAAACAACTTGGTGATATGAATTATCACATGAGTTGTAATTTACCAGGTTTGGCTACACTTCCCCACTTGATCAAGAGTGTCCTTAAGATATCTCATTGTGTGTGTAGAAATATTCCAAATTAAAAATCCAAAATCCACAACACTTCTGGTCTCAGGCATCTCAGATTAGTGCTGCTCAAGCCGACTACCAGAAACACTGCGAGCATTCAGTCAGTGCTGCTGTCTTCAAATGTGTTTCTCTGCCCCTTCTGTCATCCACAGCTGTATTTTCCACACTCATTACTTCACCTAATGAACATTTGTATGGGTTTTACAGGACCAGGACCAGGTAGAAGTGGCAAGAGTGAGGGTGGTGGTCAAAGGGTCCAAAGGAGGGGAACAAGACATCAAATCTCAGATTATAGCAATGGTTAATGACCTTCTACTTGTACATGGCATAACCATGAGAGGAGATGGCCGGGAAGTCCTGCCAAATCTGAGTTGCTCCTCAACTGCAACAATAATCTGGACATTTGGAGAAGAAAACAGGAAATTCACATCCCTGTACTACACTACTGTATATTTTCTGTTTTGCTGGCTAATGTGTGTGATTGCTTTGTCTCAGAGTAGGACTCAGATAAACACTTACAGGTTTTTACTCTTTGAATTACAGAATTACATGGGACCCATTCAGTGGTGGACAACCTCATATGTTCTCAAGTGCAACAGAATGCCAATGTAGGTCTAGTCTGTGCCAACATCACTCTCAGGTTAAGTAAAACAAAAAGGTGAGTAACAGAAGACAGCAACACATTTCAAGGAGTACAGTACATCTTAACTTGTACAAGTACAAGTACAAAGACATTTCCAAACACACCTTCAAACACTCAGCTAAAAAAAAAATTCTAAACGGATAAAATCTCTGAATATCCCCGCAGGTTCCTTAGCGGCAACCAAAACCAAGTTTTTAAGAGCAATATATATATTTTATTTAATTAACTCACCACACATCACATATCACACACCACAGAAGACACCAAAAACTCTCAGCAGCCTCTCGCATTTGCAAAGTTCACATCAGCACATCTCTCAAGCATGTCCTCCTCTCTGGATAGGAACATAAGTATAAGTAACAAGCTCATAAAGTTTGCAGGTGATACCAAGATAGGTGGATTGGCAAAAAATTTGGATACCATTGAATCATTGCAACAATACAGTATCATTGGACAGCATACAGGATTCATTTGTGGAATATGAAATTTAATATCATTAAATGTAAAGTATTACACATAGGAAGTAAAAATGTTAGGTTTGAATACACAATGGGCGGTCGGAAAATCGAGAGTACACCTTATGAAAAGGATTTAGGAGTCATAGTGGACTCTAAGCTATCAACTACCCAACAGTGTTCTGAAGCCATTAAGAAGGCTAACAGAATGTCAGGTTATATAGCGCCTTGATGTGTGGAGTACAAGTCACAGGAGGTTCTGCTCAAGCTTTATAACACACTGGTGCCTCATCTGGAGTCCTGTGTGCAGTTTTGGTCTCCAGGCTACAAAAAGGACATAGCAGCGCTAGAAAAGGTCCAGAGAAGAGTGACTAGGCTGATTCAGGACTACAGGGGATGAATTATGAGGAAAAATTAAAAGAGCTGAGTCTTTACAGTTTAATCAAAAGAAGATTAAGAGGTGACCTGACTGAAATGTTTAAAATGATAAAGTGAATTAGTCCAGTGGATGAAGATGGTGACTTTAAAATGAGTTCATCAACAACATGGGGACACAGTTGGAAACTTGTTAACGGTAAATTTCACACAAATATTACAAAGTTTTTCTTCACCTAGAGTACCAAAGACACTTGGAATAAGTGACCAAGTAGTGTGGTAGACAGGAGGACATTAGGGACTTTCAAAACTCGACTTGATGTTATTTTAAAAGAATTAAGCGGATAGGACTGGCGAGCTTTATTAGGCTGAATGGCCTAATCTCATCTTTATCTTTCTAAAGTCATATTCTACAATTGATCTTGTCATCAATATGTATATTTAGAAACAAGTTACTTTATTTGCACCCCAAGATCAAACAGTTATTCCTCTCATTAAGATTAAAACTTTTTTACTTTCATCAATAATGCTACATAAATGGTCAGCTTGCATATGCGGGTGTCCCAGTCAGGATGGGTTCCAAACATTTACCTGGCCACCAGTGAAATTTTCATAATGAAAATGAGAACTAGAACTAAAAATATTGTTTTTAATTTTACAAGAATGAGAACTGAAATTAAGGCAAAAAGAGAAACTGAATAAAAATATAAAATAGTCATACGTGAACTAAAATGAAAACGAAAATTGATTAAAAACGAAAAAAACAGCAATAGCATTTTCGTTCAGTCCAGTTCATTCGTGCAGTGGGGTTGTTTGTAGGTCGCCCTGAGCGTTCAGTTACATTGTGCTGTTCATTATGCAGTGATCTTGTAACATGGGCTTACTGTAGTCACGTGGCACAACTTCCTTAAAGGACCGTCGTTTGTTTGTTGAGCACATTTGGTTCGTCGGGTTGAAGCAGTAAGCACGTGTGGCTGACGATGGCAAGTTTTGGACATATGTTTGCATATAGAAAGTGAGAAAGTAATTTGTGGAAATACGTTAATTACAGCGCATATGATAATAAAAGCAAATGTAGCATGCAAGAAGAATAAAAGAGTCTCGGAGTGCAGGACCAGCTGGCTCAGTACTTAGTGGAAGTCCAGCATTTCTCTTGGACTAGGACTGCACTTCAGAACAGGGATGTGCGGTCAGGGGAGGCATGAAAAGTTAAACAATTAATAATGATAACATCAAATAAATTTCTCCACTGGTCTGTGCTATAAATGATTCCAATTATTTGAATCATTTTTATAGTCAAAATCACTGAATTGGCACATTTCCTGTTCAAATTCAAAGGAGAAACGTGAGGTGCGGCGAGACAACCGAACCTTGGACTGAATGCGCTTTCCCTCTCCTCACACACGGGGTTGATGCACGCATTTGGCGCGTGCCTGTCACTGTCTCTCTGTATGTCGCCAATATAAGGTTTGCAGACACACTTATTATGCACCCTGACTTTACACAGTCTGGCTAATATCTTTAATGAATATGTGTGACATATTTAGTCTTCCTGATCGGACATAAAACTGCAGCGAAAAGGCACAAGGTGAGTGAGGCAGACAGTACCGTGATGACCTGAAGGGGGAGCATGTGACCAAAACAGGTGCTCATTGCTGTTCTTCTCAATAATATCCACTTGCAGAGGCTCTCAGCACCAGTAAATTAGCAATATCAGAAAGTCAAGTGCATTACAGCGGTCCATTTATTTTCATTTTTTTCTCCCAACTGACTGCCAAAATAGAAGATTAAGATTTTTAAAACTAAAGGAAAACAAGGAGGACTTTTATAAGAAAGTGACAGAAGATGGAGAAGGATAGGTGCATGG
The DNA here is from genome assembly GCA_026402145.1 of Polypterus bichir lapradei. Classification (NCBI taxonomy): domain Eukaryota; kingdom Metazoa; phylum Chordata; class Cladistia; order Polypteriformes; family Polypteridae; genus Polypterus; species Polypterus bichir. Next base: position 190,949,435 of record JANRMT010062791.1, read on the forward strand.
ACTTCATTTACAAATAAAGGTAAGACCATAAACGGTTTTCAATTTTATAAAAAATGGGATCAGACTAAGAAAAAAATCCAATATTTAAATACTAAATTTTGACCTTAAATAAAATATTTGTATTCCTTTTGTTGCACAGTCTGCATTAAAGTAAGATAGTTTAAAGCATTAAATGCCCTCTCTCACCGCTATACATGTAACGTTCTTTTTTAGCCAAATATGCGCTTTACCTACATTTGTGTAAAGATTGCTGATGAGATATGAAACATAACCAGTAGTCAATGTGCATGCTGCCAATCAAATAGTGAATAAGCTACTGTTTGGGGTTCATATATTGGTAACTCTGAGTCAGAAGGAGTCAGTGCCTCACCAGCTATGAACCTCACAGCACATCACTGCACCAGTCCTGGCAGAAGAAATTGTCAACATAAGGTCTGTTGGTGCCAGTGGCCGAGGACCTCGTCTGTGAACCTACATTACAGGCACTCATCAAGTGAATATTTTCACTGTGTGGCTATCTGTGCTACGGACGTTGTTACAACATGAACAAATCTCCTGAAATGCGTGCTCATTTAAAGCTTAACAGCAACGTGTTTATACAGACTGGTGTCTCGGGTTGAAACATTTGATCTTGTTGACTACACTCATTAGGCCACTTAATCTGTTTGATCATTGATAGGCAAGCTGTGTTTAATGGCATTATTAACTGTAAGTGTATTTTTTTGACTGAATCATAACTTCCATTGAAATATGTGTAGACCAGCATATTATATACTAGCAAAATACCCGCGCTTCGCAGCGGCGAAGTACTGCATTAAAATTTTTATTAAGAAGAAAATTTAACCTTTTTAAAGTGAGGGAAAATATGGCAATAATTATTTGTTAAGGATCTCTTTGTATACCACGTCAGTTCGGCCCTCCGGTTGTAATATGACCAAGCTGTGCGCTGAGCTTACTCTTGAGCATGCAACTTACAGTTGGCCATGTGAACAGTAATCTTGTTTCAAATCTCACAGCATGGATTGCTGCTGTCATAATCGATTTCAGTTTCATGGTTTGTTTCAATTACGACAGTATTTGCAGGACTTGTGTTGAAGTGACATTCGGCATCTGTCAAGCATTGTAAGCTTACAACCGGTTTCATCGATAACTTCACATCCAGCTTTTGAGAGTTTAAACATTCATAAACATCAAAGTGTCCACTACTGAAATTGTCACCTATGAATGTAAGATGTTTAAGAGGCATTGGCGGTTGTCGAAAGGTGTAAAATATTTGGCCATTTCGGTACACTTGAAAGCACCAACCGAACAATTCAGCGGCAGCCATCAACTCACATGCAGAACCATAGGTGAAGGGCTTAAGCATTTCACTCTTCTAGTGCTCCTGTGTAGTATAATTATCTCCTGTACCGTCATCAGTCCACACCTTGAACCTGTCCCAGTCATTCAATACATAAGACACAATGTTCTTCCAGATAACAAGAGTGAGCCTGATATGGCCGTGCAATATGTAACACAGAGAATGGAAAAGGTAGGTGCCATCTCCAGGCATGGAAACCACTCGGTAAGAGACAGTTCTTTGATCGATGGTGATTACCTCGATAGACATGGTAATGGGGGTTGGAATGATGAAGGAAATGGGTACCTGAGTAATGTAAAGTAAGTGTAAAATACCTATACAATAACTATAATTGTAATAAACAAACAATAAAACAGCGGAGACGCCGTGGATTAAACAAAAAGGCTGTAGTTATCAGCAGGGAGACGTGAATCCCGTGGCGTAGCAAGGAAGGGAATGTAGAGACTGGAGCGACGGACGGCCTTATATAGGCAGGCAGCCAACAACGTGGGAGGTGATGGGATGGGAGACCCAACGCCGCCTCACATGGTGACCAAGCTGCAGGCTATGGACGTATATATGTACGTAAATAGGATTCAGTTAGCGTTGGGAACCTGTGTACCAAATTTCTTGAAGATGGGCCCATAAGTAACAAAGACTGTTGAAAAGTTCAATATGGTGGCCGACAGTGGCATCATACCACTGAAATAGGTACGTACATTGGTTTCGGTTAGTGCAGGGAAGCCGCCTACCAAATTTCGAGAAGATGAGGCCATAAATAAGAAAGTTCAACATGGCGGACGTTGTTGATCGTTACGCGTAGAATTTCGAAATGAAACCTGCTTAACTTTTGTAAGTAAGCTGTAAGGAATGGGCCTGCCAAATTTCAGCCTTCTACCTACACGGGAAGTTTGAGAATTAGTAACATTGGAAAGTTCAATATGGCGGCTGACAGTGGCGTCATACCACCGAAATAAGTATGCACATTGGTTTCGGTTAGCGCAGGGAAGCTGCCTACCAAATTTCGTGAAGATGGGGCCATGAATAAGAAAGTTCAATATGGCGGACGTTGTTAATCGTTATGACCGTTACGCGTAGAATTTCGAAATGAAACCTGCTTAA
>JANRMT010062791.1:190965603-191010290 GCA_026402145.1 Polypterus bichir lapradei
ACACACACACACACACACACACACACACACACACACACACACACACATACACACATACACAAAACTTAATATTCAGTCCTAATGCCTGAATGAAGGCCTGGTGTGAACACATTTTTTTATTTTTCTCAGCCACTGGATTGTCTTTCACCATAAACATTACCTTAAACTCTTGTTTACCAAATTCTTATGTTCTTATCTAACCTCTCAATATCAGGCCATTGCATCAGATTCGTAGATTCGTGGTAGCACTGCTGCCTCGCAGTTAGGAGACCCGGGTTCACTTCCCGGGTCCTCCCTGCGTGGAGTTTGCATGTTCTCCCCGTATCTGCGTGTGTTTCCTCCGGGCGCTCCGGTTTCCTCCCACAGTCCAAAGACATGCAGGTTAGATGGATTGGCGATTCTAATTTGGCCCTACTGTGTGCTTGGTGAGTGGGTGTGTTTGTGTGTGTCCTGCAGTGGTTGGCACCCTGCCCAGGATTGGTTCCTGCCTTGTGCCCTGTGTTGGCTGGGATTGGCTTCAGCAGACCCCCTTTGACCCTGTGTTCGGATTCAGTGGGTTGGAAAATGGATGGATGGATGCATATATAGTTATATAATTACAATGTTTTATAATCCCTGTAAAACATTGAAGTAAAAAAAAAAACCTAGAAATGCTAGTAAGAAATAAAAAAAGTATTCATTTGGTGTGGAAACTTCAATGTTTACTATATGTTAATAGGAAAAGAAAAAAAAAAGATGAAAATGACAGGATAATGGAGGACTTTATGGATACGTTTAAAATAGCCTGTTTTAGTAGGCGACTGGTCCTATACATGTCCACGGAATCCATCAGATTCTTTCAGACCCCTTGTTTTTACAGATGCTCCTTTATGGTCCATTTAGGATTTTTCATCATCCTCATTAGATTCTGAGTAGCCTGTAATTTTATTTAATTCAACATGCATAACAATTTCTGATATCTCTGCTCAAGAGTTCAAAGGTATGTTCCTGGTTGAATGATGAGATTCTTTCTCACAGAAGAAACTGTAAGAGATCTAAGGTGAATAAAAATAAAGTGAAGACATCATATGTGACAAGTGAATTTCACAAACTTGCTAAACTTGACAGATCTCAGTATGATGCTGACATTACTGTAAGAGATCTGTTTAATAAGAGGAGGTACATTCAGGACTGAAGCCAGGATGCACTTCTTTACTTCTTTATTTAAAGTGTTGTGGTATCTGGAACAAGCTAAAGGGTCATGGAGTTGAAGCCGAAACCTCGACAACCTTTAAGGAGAATCTGGAGGAGATATTGGGACAGTTTAGATATTATAGCTAAACAACTGAGTGACAAATGAGCTGAATGGTCCTCTCTCATTTGTCAAAATTCTAAACTTCTAATACTATAGTATTAGTGTTAAGTTCTAATATTATAAATACTTTTCTCAGTCCAGTATCAGACTCTACTGTTGTATATTTTAAATGTAAAAAAAAGAAAAAGAAAGAAAATAAATTATCTTTTGTTAAGATTAGTGGAATTAGGTATTGCCTAGAATTTTCCACCTACTCTGTCATTAAAGAAGTGAAATGGACATCTTGTTTTTGTAGTTTTACTCTTGTGAAACTTTAAGATTTGACTAACATATCTTTGCAATAGAAACTGATAAGCTCTAGTGAACTTGGGATATTTATTAATATACCTATAGAAACAGTTAAATCACTTACATTTTTATTAATATAATTTGAGGATAAATTATCTTCAAATTCAATCATGTGTGATCAGCAGAGGGCGTTGCAGCCTTCCAAACCTCAGACACCACTACACTGACACAAGTCCAAGATTCAAATAAATGATTTATTAAGAGTAAATCTTTCCCAATTGGTTTCGAATATGCTCAATACCTCTTCTTTCTTTTCCTTCCTCTCCTTCACACCTCCAGGTAAGCTTTGTCTGCCTTCTTCCAGACTCTAACTCGCCCGGATGTAATAGGGTGGTTCCTTTAACCCCAGTTCCTGGAGTACTTCCAGTGCCAAGGCACAGCCCAATGGCAATACTTCTGAGTCAATTAGTAATTCCAGAGAGTAGGGATCATGTATCTCTGCAGCACCCCCTGGTGGCACCCACAGGACATGATGAGGCTGTTCTTTCAGACCCCAGCGTGTCTTGCCAGTGTCTGACTGGCAATATCCCCCAAGGAGGCTGCCATCTATCATGTCAGGGGAGTCTGTAGCCTTGCCAGATTGTTTTCCCACTTACTTCCATCCTACTGGCCACGTAGCCAGGTAAAGGTTTGGAACCCATCCTGACCAGGACACCCGCATATGCAAGCAGACCATCACACATGTATATAGCATTATTGATGAAATTAAAAAAGTTTTAATCTTAATGAGAGGAACATTTTTTTCCCGAAATATACAGAATGATGATAAGATCATTTGTAGAATATCGCCATCAGGCATATTAATATTAGAACAATCTAGATGAGATCAGGCCATTCAGTCCAACAAAGCTCACCAGTCCTATCCACTTAATTCTTGTAAAATTACTTGAGTTTTGAAAGTCCCTAAAAGTCCTAATGTCCACCACACTACTTGATGGCTTATTAGAAGTGTCTGTTATACTCTGTGAAAAGAAAAATGTCCTAATGATAATTCTAATAATAATTCTACATAATTGATTGCCTGCTGTCCTGGAATCAGCCTAGTTGCTCTTCTCTGGACTTCTTCTATAGCTGCTATGTCCTTTTTGTAGCCTGGAGACCCAAACTGCACACAGTACTCCAGATGAGGCCACACCAGTGTGTTATAAAGGTTGAGCCAAACCTCCTGTGACTTGTACTCCACACATCATGGCGCTATATAACCTGACATTCTGTTAGCCTTCTTAATGGCTCCTGAACAGTGCCTTGAAGTTGATTAGTGCCGACTCCGCTACAATTTCTAAATTCTTCCCATGAGGTGGTGTTTTGATTTTCAGACCGCCCAGTTTGTATTCAAACCTAACATGTTTACTTCTTCCATGTAATACTTTACATTTATTCATATTAAATTTCATATTCCACAAATCAAACCTGTATGCTGTGCAAGTCCCTCTGTAATGATTTAATGGAATCTAAATTATTTGCCAATCCACCTATCTTGGTATCACCGACAAACTTCACCAGCTGGTTACTTATATTCCTATCTAAATCATTTATATATTTTAAAATAGCAGTGGCCCCAGCACTGATACCTGCTGGTCAGCCCCTGTGTCTGAGCCAATTCTACACCCATCTACACTGCTCACCCTGAACTGCCACTTCTTTTAGTTTGATGCCAACCTCTCATGTAGCACCTTAAAGCTTAAAGCTCAGACTTTATTATCTCACATAAACTGGATTTCTTTTTCATTTCTGAGACCTGGATTGTAAATGGTGACTCTTCATTTTTACTGACTTGGTACCATCAGGTAATTCATTTTTAAGCTCTCCTCTGCTGACTCGTCATGGTGGGGGCATTGCCACTGTTTTTAAAAGTATGTTCTTGTGTCGGAGCTTTACAAGGGGTCTGTTTAGTAGCTTCGAACTGCAACTTTTCGAAGTGTGCAGCTCCCCTTCTTTGTTGTTTGCTGTGGTTTATAGACCTCCTGTAATTAATGATATCTTCATTTCTGAATTCTCTGATCTCCTGGCTGATATCACCCTCTCCCGTGTCAAAGTATTTATTGTTGGTGATTTTAACATTCATGTTTGTTGTCAATTTAAACCTTTGGTTAATGACTTTTATCGCTATTGGACTCATTTGATTTTATCTTGCATATTAATGCGCCACCTCACTCTCTCGGTCACACCCTTGATCTCGTTCTTACACGTGATATTTCAGTTAGTAATATTGATTTATATGACGTTTCTTTTACTGATCACTTTTCAATATTGATGGATTTGAATATTACTGTTGATGTTCCTACTACTATTTGTGCTCCACACTGTTCTCGCTTTTTAAATTCTTTGATTATATCTGATTTTAAAACCATATTCTCTAGTCTTGATTTACATGTTTAATATGAGGGTATCGATGATTCTGTTTTAGAATTTAATTCTTCTTGTAAAACGGTTTTAGATTCAATTGCTCCGCTCAAGATACGCTGTGTAGCCTCCGAAGTGTAAGGTAAGGTCAAGCACAGGTAAAAAGCATGGCGAAAGAAATCTCTCAGTCCAAAAGCTAATTTTAAAATTATTTAGTGAAAGTTAAAAGCAAATAATCCACACAAGAATAAAAGAAAAAATAGTTACACACGTAGAATAAAAGACAAAAAAAGGGAAAAATGTATCTTTTCTAAACTTAGCTTTTCTTGAGAAACTTTAGTTATTTCTGTACTTAAATGTTCTTTACTTCTTCTTCTTTACTTAAAGATTCTTAGCTTCTTCTTCTGTACGCTTTAAACATACAGCACAGCACATAAATGAAGTGCTGTTTTCTTACATATTTACTTCACACACTCAATAGGCCAGTAGGCCGGTTGGCACGGTTTAAAACCTTATGCCTTCCACACCTTACTCATGGCAAGGCTGTCAAAAACTGAAGAATGATGCTTACTCAAAGCTGTTAGAAATGGCAAGAATATACCAATTCAATTCTACTTACGGGGGTTATAGGAACCTCCCATAGATTATGCATCATGTCACAAAAATGACCTTAAGACGTTGAGAAGGTTTGGGGCAGCCACCCACATAATTGTTCCCGGCTGCAAAATAGTTGCAAAAACATTGCCATGTTTAAACAATCGAGTCCAAAACAGAACTGATTCTCTATACACAAGATGACAGCTTTAAAGGCCAGTGGAGGAAGTGATGTCATCAGGACCGGAACCAGAAGTGACATCATTGGCTCCCCCAGAGGCGGGTGGGATTTCCCTAGAATGGACTGCAAAAAATCGAGAGGGAGAATTAGTGCACTTCGCCACCCCCTGGTCCGGCGTGGAATCACATGTATTCACACCCTTTAGTTGTCTCCTAAACATGCGTGTGTGACAATTGTCATCTAGTAAAATATTCATGAATCTTATAGAACTAGGGAAATGGCTCTTACACATCCGGCCCCTAATTATTTATGCTAGGGCAGAAATCAATTGCTTTAATTTTACTTACTAAGAGCCTTCACTACTTTAAAGAACTTAAACCTTACTTAAAACTTAAGAAACTTAGATTCTACTATAAAAACACAAACACTAAACTTAAGAAACTTAAAACTTAAATTCTATTATAAAAACACAAACACAATTAAAATTAGGCAAGCAAAAAGAAAAATTAGTCATTTCAATCATTTGCTGCTTCCTGGAGCAGGCACAGTTTGTTGACAGGTCTGTCCAGTGTGCTGGTCTTGGTCTGCACACAAACTCTTTGACTGACCTGCCCTGGCATCTGGCATTGTCTTTACCCAGGAGTTTCATGGTGTAGCATCTTGTAATTACGCTCACAATGTCCAATTTCTTTATAAACTTGTTGCATAATGAGAGTAACAATATGTGAATTCTTTGGAATGATTGCAGGGTGTTTTGCCTCTTCTGGCTTAGCAGAATTGCTGAGTCTTCCTCCAATGCTTGATATTCTTTCTGGCAGGACTGGGTCCAGTTGATTGATTTTACCTTTCTTTACAAGCTGATCTTTGTGCAAGGCTTTAACCTCCTCTGGGTAAGCTTTTAGTTCACTGAGGCGAATAAGATCGTCTTCTACTTTAGACAAGTCATTAAGAGACAGTGGCTTCAGCCTCATTGTCGATTTGTATTCCTTCATATGTTCTGTGATTTGTGTTTTTTGTCCTTCTGGGCTGTGTCCAGTTTGGCTGACTGTATTTTGAATTTCCTTTCTCTCTTCTTTCAGATGCATTAGCACTTCTTTGAATCTAAGGAACCAAGCTATTGCTTTCTTTAAATTGTACCATTTTAAGTAAAACTCCACAAGTCTTTTTTCTGGTTCAAATTTTTCTTCTACACTTACAAAATTTACTACACACCTTCTGATTTCTGGATCGTCATTAGTAGACAGGTCCACTTCATCCGGTCTCTTGGGTCATTCGTGCTCTGGTTGTAGCAGGAAGTTTGGGCTTTGTATCCAAGCCTTACTTTTGATGAAGCTTTCTATTGTTGATCCTCTTGATGCCTGATCTGCAGGATTTTGCACAGATGCGACATACCTCCATTGCGAGGGTTGTGTGTGCTGTCTTATTACTGCGATTCTGTTGGCAACAAAAGTTTTGTAGCGTGCACTTTCATTTGCGATGTACCTTAGTACTGTGGTGCTGTCAGTCCAAAGGATTGACTCTTGCAGGGGAATCTTTAGTTCTCATTTTAACATTTTGTCCATTTTGACTGCAATCACTGCTGCTGTAAGATCCAATCTTGGTATAGTGACAGGTTTTAGTGGTGCCACTCTTGATTTCCCCATTAGAAATGAACAATGTCTCTCATTTTCTTTGTTAGTCAGAAGGAGGTAGGAAACTGTGCCATACCCGTTTTCTGAGGCATCTCCAAAATGATGCATTTGTGAGGTCATTATTTGACCAAATCCAGGCGGTTTAAAGCACCAGTCTACATTATAATCCACAAGTAGCTGCAAATCGTCCATCCATTTTTTTCCATTACCAAACATACTTAACTTCCACTTCTTGATCCCATGCATAGTTCTCTTTACACAGTTCTCCCAAAATAAGCTTGGCAGGCAGTATGTCTGGCGCTAAAAATCCAAGTGGGTCGTATATTGAACTGACCACTGACAGAATACCATGTCTTGTAGAAGGCTTATCTTGCAGCTTTACCTGGAACTTGAAACTGTCAGTTTGTGTGCACCATTGAACACCTAAGGCTCTCTCAACTGGTAACAAATCATGGCTTAAGTCCAAGTCTTTTTGATCTATTGCCCGGTCTTCTTCAGGGATGGACAGCAAGACTGCTCTGCTATTACTTATTTATTTTGTAAGATAAAATCCTCCCTTTAAGCACTGGGCTTGAAGATCTTTCGCCAGTTTTACGGCTTGTTCTTCTGTAGCAACTGACTTTAAACAGTCATCAGCATAGGAATTATTTAACACAGTGTTAACTGCTTCGTCTGGAGCTGTGCATCTTAAGTCATTCTCTTTTTCAAGGGTTAACTTTCCAGTGGGTACCTTGATGGCATATCCTTTGTCTAAAATGTCTTTCATGAAAATGTTGTAATGGAATGTTGGATACTTTGTAAGTTTCCTTTTAAGTCCAATAGCATGTTGTTCTGCAGCACAACGATTGCTTGGCTCTTTAAGAGTCTCATCTTTAAAAGGCAGATTAATGCAATAGTGTCCATCTATTAGCCTTGCAATATCTGAAGCTATGCGCATGAATTTAATGTCCTCCTGTGACATTTCCTCCTTTTCCTCACAACTGTGCTCTGGAAAGTCTGTATTGTATTGCTGGAGTAGCATTTGTTCTATGTCAGAACTCAAGCATCAGCTACAACAACAACAACAACATTTATTTATATAGCACATTTTCATACAAATAATGTAGCTCAAAGTGCTTTATATGATGAAGAAAAGAAAAATAAAAGACACAGTAAGAATTAAAATAAGACAACTAATTAAAATAGAATAAGAGTAAGGTTCGACGGCCAGGGAGGACAGAAAAAAACAAAAAAAAAACTCCAGACGGCTGGAGAAAAAAATAAAATCTGCAGGGATTCCAGACCATGAGACCGCCCAGCTTGAGAAAATTACAAGAACTTATGCCCACCATTCTGCCATCTCCAAAAACTGATCTTCAGAGAGGATCAAGTGAAGAAAGACCTGAAGCCAAAGTTCATGAGTCCTAATGTGGAGTACTGAGGGATGATAGGCTGTGTAGGCATCCCTTATGATTAGTGCTTAAGTGGAGAGGGTCTCTGTGTGTTTGTCTGTGTCCTTCTGATTCTGTGTTAAGCATACGGTACACCAACCCATAGAACTTGACAAATTTCATTAACCACTTGATAATACAAAGAGGAATCTTTCATAATTTTAGTTGATCAGTGAGATCTGAACTACCACAATATTTGACTTACCCAGAATAGTGTATAAGACCAGATGGAGTCAGTCTGCAGGTTCTTAAGGCTTGTGCTGACCAGCTTTGTGATGGACTTTCTCAGTTTTTCAATTTGTCACTAAATCTGCTGCTCAAGAAATCATCCTGCATTGTTTCAGTTCCAAAGAAGGCAGTCACCATTTGCATGAAGACCTTTTAGAGACTGGTCCTGGACTATATGAATCATCTTGTGGTAGACCACCTGGACCCACTGCAGTTTGCCTATTGGACAAAGATTGGAGTGGAAGATGTAATTATCTATCTGCTCCACAAGGCTTATTCTCATCTGGACAAAGCTGGCAGCACTGTGAGGATTCTGTTTTTAGATTTCTTCAGTGCCTTCAGTACCATCCAGCCATCCCTGTTAAGGGGTCAACTCAGAGATATGCAGGTGGATGGTCTGGACTGTCAGGCAGACCACAGTTTGTGAGACTCAAGGACTGTGTGAGCAACACTGGAGCACCACATGAACAGGCCTGTCTGATTTACTCTTCACTCTACACACCTCAGTCTACAAATCTAACAGCAGGTCAAGTCACCTGCAGAAATCCTCAGATGATTCTGCATTTATGGGGTGTATTGATAAAGGGGATGAGACAGAGAAGACGAGTCAGGGAGAGATGTTTGTTTCTTGGTGCAAAGAGAATTGTCTGCAACTTAACTGCTTATTGACATTCACATCACCAAAGACCCTCTTCACCCACTGGAGGTAGAAATGTTTCATTTCTACAAGTACCTGGGGGTCCACATTAATGACAGGCTGGAAGGGTTTCAGAACACAGAGGAACTACAGAATAAAGAGCAGAGCAGACTTTTCTTCTTTAAGAGACTGCGTTCCATCAATATGACATCCTTCACATCTTCTACAACTCTGATGACCAATCTGATTGTCTACACTGTGTGCATTGGGCTGGTAACATCACTTCATGAAAAGCCCACTGAATCAACAATTTTGATTTGTTTGAATTGATTTTCATTTCAATTGAACAATGTTTGATAACAATATTTATTTATTTATTTATTTACTAGGGGCTCTGCCCCCTGCTCGCCCACCCCCGGGTTTGGATAACTGGATATACAATTTAAAGAGAATGTTATTTTCATTTCATTCATTTTTTATTTCTTGATATTAGTCAGTAATAAACCTGTAGTGAATGAGTTATTCCCTGTCCTCCCCCCCGGGGCACGCTACATGCCAGCTACTTCACATTTCTGCCTCTCGTGTTGTGAATTGGGGGGCTGAGCACATGCTAAGAAAATGTGATTGCTCTTCTGAAACTCCCTCTTAAACGGTGATACAATGGGAAACAAATAGTTTTTTTATTAGCTCCTCTATTCTTGATCAGCTGGCTTGCTGCTGCTGCTGCTTGTGCCGTGCTACGTGATCTGCAAGTCACGCTGCATGTCGATCATTTAAAAGCCTGTACAGCAGCTGTCCTCCTTGTCTCGCGGGATGTTAAAGTGTCTCCGAGAAAATCATGTCTGAATCCAAGATTTTTTTATTATAATAGAGAGACTTATCATCAGACTTCTGTTAAAAAAGTCTAATTTCCCTTTTGGGACAAATATCTAGCAATCTATCTGTCTATTTTGACCATGAACTGATAACACAAACATATACTTTGTTAGGATTGACTATAAAGCCCACTCCACCAGCCCCTAAACTGATCAGCCTGTTTATTTGATCTTCTCCTAACGCTATGAGCAGGTTGCTATCTTGTCCACAGACCTACCAGGATTCAGTGCTGGTATTTCTTAAAACTCCTATTCATTCAGGTCCACTGGAATGGAGTTTGTTGTTTAACTTTGTAGAAGCTGTATATTTTGCAGATTGTTTGTGTATCTCTTTTTTGTTTCAGACATTCTTTCCTGAAAACCGATTCTTAATTTTAAAGCTAAACTGATGGCTTCTACAAAGGTGTCAACACCATCATTATTAGACATCTTGTCTTTTAGTTCCTCTGAGATGTCGCTGTGTAACAGAACTGCCATAGTTGAAACCCCAATTTGAGTCAAGAGCTAAGGTTTTAAATGTTAAACCGTAATAAAGTCCTCAATAGATTTATCACCTTGTTGACCTTTCACAGGTTTCTTTCTAGATACTCCTGTACTTTCGGCCAATCAGTGATTTTTGTGAATTCTTTCAAAACATTCTTCATATTAAAGGTAACTTGCACATAATACATATAATACTGATGTCCATCCCAGGGTTTTATCTGAAAATAAAAAGGTAATAAATGCTTTTAAATCTGTCTAGTGTATGTGTGACATGAAAAAGAGAATGTTCACATGGAATCAGAGAGATAAGTACTGGGAGATGAAAAGTTTAATGGAGAAGATAAACTTGAAGCCAAAAAGAAAAGCCTAGCAAAGGTTTGTTAACTTACGAGAGAGAGACATTCAACAAGTTAAAAGTCTACCTTGATTTATTAGTCAAAAAAAGAAAAGAGATCCAAAGTCAAGGGCCAAACAAAAAAAAAGATTTTTTCCTTATACAAAATAAAACAGCTTAAGGCACACAGACTTGTTGATTTCATAGCCAAAAGTGAGGATATACACATCCTTGAACCGCCATCTTAAGTGTTCTCAAGAAGATGACATCACACATCATGTGCTGTGAATCACATGGCAACAACCAGCACAGCAACCATAAACAGCATCAGCATCACCAAACAATATGGCCGTGACATTACATTACTGTCTTTGTAATACAAGGGACATTCAAAAAGTTGCCACACTTTTTAAAAACTCTATTTATTAAGAATTTCAAAAACAAATGATATCACTTTTCGACACAGTCACCTTAGTTTGCAAAGCAAATTTCCTCGTGTCATACCAACTTTTTAATGCCCAATTACTGCTCCTCTCGCCTTCACCATTTCCAATGAAAATATAAAATTGAGGGAACTTTTTGAACATCCCTCATACAAAATAAAAAATTCTTAAAAAGCACAATACTGACATTTAAAAATGAACATGAAAGGCTAAAAACTGAAAAATAACAAATTAATGGTAGCTGGTTAAAAAAAACAAAAACTTTAAACTGCTGGATAAACTCCTGAGAATTGAGGAGATTCACAAACTGACCTAATGTGAGAGTTCTAGAGAGTTCTAGAGCCACTGAGCCTGGGCTGAGGTAGTTGTGATTTTTCAGGACTCAAACACTCAGGCTGAGGCTTTACCTTCAGGGACCTCAGAGCTTCACCACGGCCTGTTCTTCTGTGTTGGGTTTGGTTTATACTGAAGGTTTTTTAACTCTGGAGAACTCAAAATCAAACTTATTTTCCCCATCAGACTGTTTCTGTGTGGGTTAGAATTAGTTAGCATTGTGCCATTGTTGTTTTATTATGGACATTTCCATTTTATACTGGGAAAGTTTGAGTGTGTGATGTGAACTATATGGCTGCGTAAAGATCAGTGCTGTGCACTTTCTGTTTCCTATCACATTTAAAAATAAAGTAAGGTCTTTAAGATGGGTGTCATGACACTGGGGCTTTTTTTCTTTTTTTTACAAATGTACTGCAAAGAATTCTCAGCACAGAAGTGAAGTTAATGGATGTCAGCAGAGAAAAGAGTCCATACTTTAAATAAAAGAATAAAACCTGAGCATTCATTGGTCAGCAGTCCTTCATTTACACACAGTGGCTGGCACTAAACCTGTCTGATTGGCCGCTCCATAAATTATTCATTGCACTGCTCACTTTGTGCTCTTTGAACCTGTAGACATTTACTGGAATTACAGTACGCAAAGAAGACAGCTGTTTGAATCCGTCTGAGTGAGGTTAGTGGATTACTGCTGTTTAGATATTTTTAATGGTAGTGTTTTGTAATTTGTAAAGTATACGATTTTGTGTATCTGACTGTTTAGTGCATGTCTCAGGAGTGGTAATTATTAGGCTATGTTTGGGCAAGAAATGCAAACATTTTATATGCTGCAAAAATTATTTTTATTTTTGTTTTCAAGAGACTGGTGGTGATGGTGGTGTGGGGGGCATACTAAACTGAAACCAGAAAGTAGTCCAATGCCAAAACATTTGGTTGAGAAACCGTATAAAAAGAATAGATCCTGCGTCTGTGCTATAATAAGACTGACAATTATATAATCATTGGTGAGAGTGTTATATATATATATACACACACACACACACACACATACATACATACACACGTTTATTTTATCTTCCCTTAATTCATTGCTAAAAAGTGTGATTCTTTTTTGAGCAGGTTGCTCGCAAGACTTTCTAAAATATACGAGGGTTGCTTTCTTTAAAAGGTTAAAAACCTCAGACTGAAGTGTGTGTGCATTTAGTGACAATACGTGGACCCCTGACTTTGCATCCAAATTTCCAGTGAAATTAAAAACTCGACGTGTAAGGGCTGGCACACTTTGTGTTTCCAAGATTAAATTGTAACAAGTCGTCCTTCGTAAAGTGTCCCTTCTCCTCTATGTGAGCCACCGCCCTTCCAATGGTCTGTGTTCGTGGCAGAAACATAAAACTAACCGACTCCTTGGATTTAATCAGCCTGTCGGTCCTAACAACGAGATCGCATCGAGAAAGGTAAAGAAAGCGTGTTACCTCGAGTGGGCGATTATTTTTGATAAGACTTTAGGAGACAGAAGGGGATATCAAAATGACAAAAATAACTAATTATTAATGAGGCGCTGCGGACGGAGTAGAAGGTTTCCCTCAAACACCGGAAAGGCGCTTTTCATGCCGTTTCTAGAATTGCAGTCCGCAGTCACCGCCTTGGAAAGCAAAGTCCACATTTCATGGAGTGTGAAATCTGCCGACCAGCATGTCAGCTCTTCTCAACCGTCTGTTCAGAGAGACAGAGAGGAAAAGTAAACCAAAATAGTTTGAAATGATTTGTACAGTTAAACCCTCCGTATATCGGCAGCTCGAGGCTACTGAATTATTTTAAATAAAGGAGAGATCGCAGTGGAGTCCCGCTGAGTTATTTATTAACTCAGGTAACCGACATGACTGCTGAATGACAGGACAAAACCAAACTGAGCCCTGCAGCCTGTCGGCAGCGCACACCTGCTCTCTTCAGAGGAGACTCACGAGACATGAAACACAATGAACAGCGATATCTAATACACATTACACAACACACATACTGCACAATAACGTAATAAATGTACAAGATATTATATGATGCAGTGCTAATTACGCAACAATTGCAGTGTTTACTGCGTTTTGAAAGCGACTTTTCATTTTTACAAAAAAATAATGAAATTTTTGGAGATTAAAAGCGCTTGTGAACAAAATATTACAAAATATGAATCGTTCACAATATGCTTTTTTACCATTAGCAATTGCGTTTCAAAAATGTAAAATAACTACATCTATATACATAATTCACTAAGGCACGTAAGACACCATGGAGCACACAAGACAGAGCCACGCCCACCAACTCTAAGAATTCACTAAGTCCATGGCAAGCAAGCAGCACGCAAGACAGCCCCGCCCACCAACAATTCACTAAGCAGCCGACCACGGCACACGCACGGCAGAGCCACGCCTGGCGACAATTCGAGCGAGAGCAAAAGCATTTGCCAAGAATGTTTTCATTAATCAAGAACGAAACTCGGAGGTTCGAAGACGATCACATACTGTCGTAGTTCCGACCATGAACGATACCAACTGGCGATCCGGCGGCGTTATTCCCATGACCCACCGGGTAGCCAACAGTGTAATCAAAGTCTTTGGGTTCCGGGGGGAGTATGGTTGCAAAGCTGAAACTTAAAGGAATTGATGGAAGGGTACCACCAGGTGTGGAGCCTTTCGCTTAATTTGACTCAACACGGGAAACCTCACCCAGCCCGGACACGGAGAGGATTGACAGATTGATAGCTCTTTCTCGATGCTGTGGGTGGTGGTGCATGGCCGTTCGTAGTTGGTGGAGCGATTTGTCTGGTTAATTCCAATAACGAACGAGACTCCATCCATCCATTTCCTAACCCGCTGAATCCGAACACAGGGTCACGGGGGTATGCTGGAGCCAATCCCAGCCAACACAGGGCACAAGGCAGGAACCAATCCTGGGCAGCGTGCCAACCCACCGCAGGACACACACTAACACACCCACACACCAAGCACACACTAGGGCCCCTCCTGCTAAATAGTTACGCGACCCCCGAGCGGTCAGCGTCCAATTTCTTACAGGGACAAGTTGTTTTTCAGCCACGTGAGATTGCGCAATAACTGGGGCCTCATGTATAAACGGTGCGTACGCACAGAAATGTTGCGTAAGAACTTTTCCACGTTCAAATCGCGATGTATAAAAACTACACTTGGCGTAAAGCCACGCACTTTTCCACGGTACCTCATGCCTTGTCGTACGCAAGTTCTCCGCTTGGTTTTGCAGACTGGCGGCACCCAGCGTCAAAGCAGTGCTACTGTTCCTGTGTGGTTACTCCTTATTTTCCTGACGTGACTTCATAAATACACTAAAACTAACCGCATATTGTTTATTAGTGTAATGCATCTGATTGTAATTAACCTGTAACAATATAATGGTCCAGGGAACAGCCATAGTATTCCAAATACCATAACTGCTTTAGCGTTGTTACTCTCACTGCACCTTCTTCTTCTTCTTTCATCTGCTCCCGTTAGGAATTGCCACAGCGGATCATCTTTTTCTATATTACTCTCACTCTTGCTGTTTAATAATGTGCTTTAACTATCATCATAAAAATGATATCACGTATACATCTCAGTATTTTAGTTATTCAGAGAGCTGTAATATCACAAATGTAATGGATTCTGTGTCCAGTTGGAGGAAGAGAGCCGGTTTAAGAAGCACGTAGTGATTCACACACATAGAGCACATAGAAGATCAAATACAAAACAAAGCATTTAATGTGCTACTTTAATTACGATGTGATTTGAGAAACTGGTTAATTAAACGATTTTAAGATGAAGTTTATGATGTTCTACTTTAATGACAAAATAAACTACATGATTAAAGTGGAAATGTCGAGATTGAAGTTGACATTTCGTGCTTTTTCTCCACTGTGTGCCTTTTTTTCTCTGTACCCTAATAAGCTTTCATATGACACTCAGACAGCGGGCTACAACTCGCCTTTTCACGGCGACTTTGATATGTGACTTGTTTTTTATTTCCGGCACTGTGCGATTTTGTGAAGTGAGCTTTCAAGTTTCTCCAACATGCTATGTCACTCGATCAACTTCCTTTTGTTTATTATACCACGGTTTATTTGAACAAATAGTATGTTTTTCCTTTGCCTCCACTTGGTATTCGCTGAAATTCTTATATTTTCCCCTGTGCTTTTCCCATTGTCTTTTCACAGAAGGCTGAGCTTAAGGGAGATTTATATTGATTTGCATATTCAAAGAGGCATAATTCTGGGAGGAATTGGGGCGGGACATAAGGCGCGTGCACGAGCGTTACTTTTCATGCTGACCGGGATTTATATAGCGGAAGAACGTGGAAGTTGGAGTACGCACAGATTCCTGCATCTGGATTTTTCTGTGCGTAAGCACATTTCGGCTTTTGTGCTTACGCCATGTTATAGTGCGAGTTCTACGCACGGCGTTATACATGAGGCCCCTGGTCTGTGAT
Source organism: Polypterus bichir lapradei (assembly GCA_026402145.1). Classification (NCBI taxonomy): domain Eukaryota; kingdom Metazoa; phylum Chordata; class Cladistia; order Polypteriformes; family Polypteridae; genus Polypterus; species Polypterus bichir. The sequence continues at coordinate 190,981,240 of JANRMT010062791.1, forward strand.
GCCCTTGGATGTCCGGTGCTACACGCACACTACACTGAATGGACAAACGTGTGTCTACCTGGCGCCAACAGGCATGGGTAGGCCGTTTGTACCCCATTCATGATGGAGGCCGGGGCTTGCAATTGTTCCCCACGAACGAGGAATTCCCAGTAAGTGCGGGTCACACGCTCACACTGATTAAGTCCCTGCCCTTTGTACACACCCCCCGTCGCTACTGCCATGGTTGGGTGACTTGGTGGATTATATATAGAAAAGCAGCCGGAACTGCAAAGTACAATGAAAAGTCAACGTGGCTCAGAGGTGCATGTGGACTGTAGCAGAGACGAAAGCGACTGAGGTAAGGAGTTGGGGGTGGGCACATGAGCAGGCAGTGCGTACTGAACGATGACTAAGAAATCAGCAGACTAGAATGGTGGGGGCGCCAGGATGGAGGGGGCAGAATGAGCGACCTTCCCCTCTCTCCCCGTTCTGCCCTCTGCGCCGTCCAGCCCTGTCCCTTGCTCTGGGAGGTGGAGCGCGACGGTTGTCCTCCAGTTTTCAGTCATGGACAATTGTATGTTGCTCTCTCCAGAGTTCCATCTTTTCATTCACCTACAGTCGTATCCTCAAACCCACCCCATTTGGAGAACTGTGTCTTTCAGGAAGTGTTCACCCATCAATACATAATTATGCGGCATATGCTACGCCACGGGTTGGCTAGTTTACAATAAAAGGGTAAGAAAGGAACATTTTCATCATCTCAGTACTACAGAGCCCCTGCAGTGACATGGCGTTTTCTATTTTTTTATGTAATTAATTAATTAATTTGTTTATTTATGTTTCCTCTGGGAAATAATGTGGTGCACACCGCATACCTTGACATGAGCCCCAAATGCCACCACATGTGAGCAGAATGTGCTGCTTAACAGTCTGATGTTATGTGCACAGTTTCACTCTACGAAAATGGTTACTGTATTGTTAAGTTTATAAAAGCATACATTCAAACCTAGGCCGTTGGATCCTAGGCGATGATGTTTAGTTCGCTAACTTCTGGCAGTTACTTTGTCGCTCGTAGTTCGCTTTTTTGGACACGTCAAGAAAGAAGTTCAAATCCGCACTCTGTTTGCATGTTGTGAATTTTGCCCACCCTCTGTGTCCACTTTAACTTAATTCTCTGGTAAACTTGCTTATCTTTATCAATGGACTGAGGTATTTAACGCACACACTTAAACTGTTTGATCGCATCGGGACACTTTGATTGCTACGGTTTTGTGATAAGAGACATGCCCTTGTTAAAATGAAGCGATTTTCTTTTTCCTGCCCAGACTTGAATATCTCAGTCAATTCCACTGGTAAACCTGGCACACTGGGTCAGGCACCGCACTGTGCAGAACGAACTGCGATATTTAAAAGGCACAACAGAGAGTTAAAGCGTACTCTGACCGTTTTTATTACATAAACAGAAATGTATTTGTCCCCGGGGGAAGGCACATTTTTGACAAGATAACGATTCTAATTTCAAAGTTTTAAAGTCTTTCGTGAAAGTGAGACTTACTTTACTTTACAGCTTAACATATTATGGGCAATTTATGTTACTTGTTTTACGTAAATTAATTAACAGTACAGTTGTGACTTACAAAAACTTTTTTATTGGTTCGTCCGCCATTTCCAAACCACAAGAACCAACCCAAAAAATAAATGCCAAACTCTGTCGAGGTATCTGTGCATAAATAGTAACATTAACTGTTTTCATATGTGAGTGGTCTCCTAACAACAAGGATGCCAAGTTATTCAGGACAAATTTATGTTATTCCCGCTGGCTGGACACAACCCCGCTACAATTTAACATGGAAATAATTCGGCGTCCCGACACGCCACATCTTTTACAACATCGCCTACTCCTCCAGGTCTCGGTAAACTCCTAACAATAACTTGAAGGATGGTAACCACACCGAGGGGCCGCTCTGGCGGAAAGGGAACGTTAACGGAACTCCCCGGATTGAAACTTCTTGTAGGCTGTCGATAAGGCATCACGAAAAAAAAAGAAAGTATCTTAAGCTGTCAGCCAGCGTCCAACATGTCAGTCCATCCAGGGGTGGCTCTAGGCTCGTGGAGGTCCTGAGCAAAGAAAGAATCGGTGGCCCCTTCGCCCCCCAATGTCAATATGGTATCTTATGCACGGCGGATGACAACGTCTGTTGTGGACACTGCATTGCCGCCTCGTGCTAACACTAATACTTAATTAAAACTAGGTGAAACATTAACTTGTAAGACGACTCGCCCACTTCCACTAGCTTCGCTTCTATATGCGTGTGTCCGTGACTTGAAAACCAAGTGGCGGCCCATGATATTCTCATTACGGCAGAACGTTATAATACTACATATACTGCTCCGACTCTAGCGACATTAGTAAATACAGCATACTAATTAACAAGAAACACAATGTTTGTCGGCCACATTGCCGTCAGCTGTGTCGTTATTTTCTCTTTCTGTTTCATATTCAATATATATTGGCATGACGGCCCCTGGGATTTGGCGGCCCTGTGCAGGTGCACAGTTTGCATATGCCTAAGGCCGCCCCTGGTCCATCCCATAGTGCACAGGTGTGTAAAAACAACGGATTGTAGCAGAAGTGCTGGACTCGTACGCTGCCAGAGTAACGTTTTATTTCGTGGACTGATGACGAGCTGCAGTGAGGTTAAGATATCGACCTTTAAATTATTATTAGGGCACAATTAAGAGAACAAACTGCAGTAAATTAATATGAAGACGGAGAGAGACAATGACTTATAACAATGTGTGACCAAGAAAAAAAATACAGTATGAGCCAAGAAATACCTCAATGAAACCCCTCTGAGCCCAGATATTTGAACAATTTATTGAAGAACTTTAACTGGAATTTAAAAATCAAATTTTAAACGCCATTACCTTACTAGAACCTTTATTCTGCAACTTTCCCAAAATATTAATAATAAGAAGAATTTGTCAGACATAGGAAAAAAAGAAAACAGATTTAGAAATGTACTGTCTATGTAGATTGTATATTGAACTGTCAATGCCACAGTTTATTGCTTAATTGCAAATTTTTATAGATATATTTTGTGTGAAGGTCTTGCTGCTATAGTCAGATAGAACGTGTTGTATGTTGTACTGTAGTTCTGAGGAATGACATTTCATAATATGGTACTGTCCAGTGTCCAATAAAATTCACTTGAACTTGAACTTGAACTTGAAATGAAGGAAGTAAACTTTAAAACTTTTATTATGAAGGTGATAAACTGCACTGCACACACTAAAAGTAAAACTGAAAGATGACAATTGTAGTTATAAGGCAGGTTTAAACATACAGGTATTTGCCCATTCACTATTAAATGTGCACATTTGAAAGTGTAAATGATATTTTATCAGTGCAGCTGTTTTATTACATATGCACTGCTTAAAGAAATGAAGTGAACATTTAATCATGCCAGAATAAATGAAAATGGTGTAAATGAAAGTGACAACAGGTGACCTGGGGAGGCAACAGCAAGACAACAACCAAAAGAGAATGGTGGCCACAGACAATTGCTCTATCCTTATCCATCTTGAATGATTGTTCTCTAGACCAGCCATCACACGAGGAGAGCTGGACAGGGCCATAGAAGGGCATCAATCCAACAGCAGGACTGGTTTCTACACCTTTGTGTGAGGAGGAACAGGTGGAGCACTGACATACCCTACAAAATGACCTTCTGTGGTCTAGTGGTGTGCATGTCTCTGACCAAACTGTTACAAACAGACTCCATGAGCATGGCTTGAGGACACAGTGTCCTCTAGTGGGATCTGTGCTCACAGCTCATCACCAAGCAACTCCATTGGCATTCGCCAGAGAATACCACAATTGCCAACTCTGCCATTGGCACCCCACTTTCTTCACAGATGAGAGCAGGGTCACATTGCGCACATGTGACAGATGTGAAAGACTCTGGAGATGCCATGGTGAATGTTATGCAGCTTGCAACATCATCCAGCATAACCAGTTTTACGGTGGGTTAGTGATGGTCTGGGGAGGCATATCTTTGGAGGGTCACACAGACCTTCACATGCTAGGCAATGGTACCTTGACTGTAGTTGGGTAGCAGAATGAAACCCTCCTAGCCATTGTCAGACCTTACTCTGGTGCAGTGGGCCCTGAGTTCCTCCTGGTGCAAGACAATGCCAGGCCACATGTGTCCAAAGTGGGTAGGAAGTTCCTGGATGATGAAGGCATTGATGCCATTGACTGCCTGCACATCCCCAGCTCTCCTCATGTAATGGCCCACTACCTGGTAGCTCTACCATGCTCTTGAGACCTTCTTGTGATGGCATGTATGGATGTGCTAACCTGAAGGAGCGGGACTACAATCTGAATGGGCTGCAGGTACCGTCTCATGCTACCAGTAGTGACAAGGACACTAGCAAAATGCAAAACTAGAGAAGAATCAGACAAGGAGGATAAGGAGAGAGCAACTGTCTGTGGCCACCATTCTCTTTTGGTGGTTGTCCTGCTGTTGCCTTTCCAGGTCACTTGTTGTCACTTTTTTTTTGCACCAAATCAGGTGAAGTTGATTCACAATCGCTTGTTCTTCCTAACTAGACACATTGATATTCCTGAAGATTATACTGTGTTAGACTGGCATGATTAAGTATTCCTTTCATTTTTTGAGCAGTGTATATACTGGTACTCAAGTATCAGGACAGGTGGTATGTGCAGAATATTAGTGAAGATGAACATGAGATATTAAACAGCTGAAACTGATAAAGGTATGGAAAATAATATGACAGGTATGGTTTACAAAAGACTTATATAAGTACAATGTTTTATAATCTCTGTAAAATGTTAAAGTTAGAAAAACTAGAAAGCCTAGTAGAAGTAAAGAATAGCATTCATTTAGTGTGGAAACTTTAATTCTGGGCAGCAGGGTGGCGCAGTGATAGCGCTGCTGCTTCACAGTTAGGAGACCGGGGTTCGCTTCCTGGGTCTTCCCTGCGTGGAGTTTGCATGTTTCCTCCCACAGTCCAAAGACAGTTAGTTGCATTGGCGATCCTAAATTGTCCCTACTGTGTGCTTGGTGTGTGTGTGCCCTGCGGTGGGCTGGCGCCCTGACCCTGTGGTAGGATATAGAGGGTTGGATAATGGATGGATGGAACTTTAATGCTTGTACAATATGTTAAGAGGAAACAAAAAAAAAAATATATAGCATAATGGAGGACATTATGGATAAATATAAAATAGGTGACTGGTCTTAAATATGTCCATGGACTCAGGCTAGATTAGATTTTCATTTTCCAATGAGGCTCTCAATCTCTGATGTTCTTATGATGTTTTTCCACTTTTATATTATTTTTTGATTTTATTTACTGTTTGTCTGCCATGCAAGAGAAGCTTTAACCTCCAAGTCCTGGGAATAAACTAAAGGCCAAAACCAAATTAGTTATTTTCTTTGAAATCTTTCCAGGACCAGAAAAAACACACACACAAACAGAACTTAATATTCAGTCCTAATGCCTGGATGGAGGCCTGGTGTGAACAAAATGTTTTATTTTTCTCAGCCACTGGACTGTCTTTCACCATAAACATTTCCTTTACCTCACAGTTACCAAATTCTTATGTTCTTATCTAACCTCTCAATATCAGGCCATTGCATCAGATTCTTTCAGACCCCTTGTTTTTACAGATGCTCCTTTATGGTCCATTCAGGATTTTTCATCATCCTCATTAGATACTGAGTAGCCTTTAACTTTACTTAATTCAACATGCATAACAATTTCTGATATCTCTGCACAAGAGGTCGAAGGTATGCCCCTGACTGAATGATGAGATAAAACTGTAAGAGAACTAGGATGAAAGAAAATAGACTGGAGACCTCATTTGACAACTGCATTTCACAAACTTACTAAACTTGCTCAATCTCAGTATTATGCTGACATTATTGTAAGAGATCTGTTTAATAAGAGGAGGTACATTTAGGACTGAAGTCAGAATGCACTTCTTTACTTCTTTATTTAAAGAGTTGTGGGATCTGAAAGAAGCTAAAGGGTCATGGAGTTGAAGCAGAAACCATGATGACCTTTAAGAAGACTCTGGAGGAGATATTGGGACAGTTTAGATATTATAGCTAAACAATTGAGTAACAAATGGACTGAATGGTCCCCTCTCATTTGTCAAAATTATAAACTTCTAATACTTCTTCTTAAGTTCTAATATTATAAATACTTTTCTCAGTCCAGCATCAGACTCTACTGTTGTACCTTTTAAATGGAAAAAAAGAAAAACAAAGAAAAAATTCTCTTTTGTTAAGATTAGTGGAATTAGGTCTTGCCTAGTATTTCCCACCTACTCTGTCACTGAAGAAGTGAAATGGACATCTTGTTTAGGTAGGTTTTCTCTTCTGAAATTTTAAGATTTGACTAACATATCTTTGCATATGAAAATAGTAAGCTCTAGTGACCATGCAATATTAATGAATAATATACCTTTAGAAACAGTTAAATCTCTTACATTTTAGTAATATTATCTTCAAATGTGGAACAATCATGTGTGACCAGCAGAGGGCGCTGTAGCCTTCCAAACTTCAGGCACCACTACACAGACACAAGTCCAAGATTCAAATAAATGATTTATTAAGAGTAAATCTTTCCCAATTGGTTTCCAATATGCACAATACCTCTTCTTTCTTTTCCTTCCTCCTCCACACCTCCAGGTGAGCTATGTTTGCCTTCTTCCCAACTCCGACTCACCCGGATGTGACAGGGTGGTTCCTTTTATACCAGACCCAGGTGTACTTCCGGTGCCAAGGCATAGCCTGATGTCAGCACTTCTGGGTCAATCGGTAGTTCCAGAGAATAGGGACCATGTAGCGCCCCCCTGGTGGCACCTATGGACCATCATAAGGCTGTTCTATCGGACTCCAGTTCCCAGCATGCCTTTCCAGTATCCATACTGGTAACGTTGTCCAAGGAGGCTGCCATCTATCTTGTCAGGGAAGTTCGTAGCTTTGCCAGGTTGTTTTCCCATGTCCTTCAATCCTACTGCCCTCCCAGTCGGGTAAGGGTTTGGAACCATCCTGACAGGGACACCCACATATGCGAGCTGATATCACACATGTATATACAGTAGCATTATTGACGAAAGTAAAAAAAAAGTTTTAATCTTAATAAGAGGAACAATTGGATGATTTTTGGGTGCAAATAAAGTCATTATTTCCCTAAATATACAGATCGATCATAAGAACATTTGTAGAATATGACTGTCAGGCATATTAACATTATAACAATCTAAACGAGAACAGGCCATTCAACCCTAACAAAGCTTGCCGGTCCTATCCACTTATTTCATCCAAAAATTCATCAAGTCGAGTTTTGAAAGTCCCTAAAGTCTTACTGTCTACCACACTACTTGGTCGCTTATTCCAAGTGTCTTTCATTCTTTGTGTAAAGGAAAAATTCCTAATGTTTGTGTGAAATTAACCCTTAACAAGTTTCCAACTGTGTCCCCGTGTTATTGATGAACTAATTTTAAATTCACCATCTCGATCCAAAGTACTAATTCCCTTCATGATACTAAACACTTCAATCATGTCACCTCTTAATCTTCTTTTGCTTAAACTTAAAAGTCTCAGCTCTTTTAATCTTTCTTCATAACTCATCCCCTGTAGCCCTGGAATCAGCCTAGTCGCTCTTCTCTTATAAATTATAAATACTTTTCTAGTGCTGCTATGTCCTTTTTGTAGCCTGGAGACCAAAACTGCACACAGTACTCAAGATGAGGCCTCACCAGTGAATTATAAAGGTTGAGCAGAACCTCCTGTGACTTGTACTCCACACATCGTGCTATATAACCTGACATTCTGTTAGCCTTCTTAATGGCTTCTGAACACTGTCGGGAAGTCGATAGCTTAGAGTCCACTATGACTCCTAAATCCTTCCCATGAGGTAAAGTTTCAATTTTCAGACCTTTCATTTTGTATTCAAATCTAACATTTTTACTGACATAAAATTTCATCTTCCACAAATCAAGCCTGAATGCTGACCAACTTCCTCTGTAATGATTTATTGGAATCCAGATTATTTGCCAATCCACCTAACACCTGGATATTTAACCAGCTTGTTACTTGTATTTTTATCTAAATCATTTCTATGTATTAAAAATAGCAGTGGCCCTAGCACTGACCCCGGCTGGTCACCACTCTTAACATCAGGCTGTTCTGATGAGGTTCCTCGCACCATCACCCTCTGCTTCCAGTGTCTTAGCCAATTCTTCACCCATCCACACTCCACACCCTGATTTGCCACTTCTTTAAATTTGATGCCCAGCCTCTCATGTAGTACCATATCAAATTCTTCCTGAAAGCCCAGATAAATAGTATCATCTGTTCCACTCTGGTCATATACTTTTGTTACTTCTTCATATATATTTCCAGTATTTTGGTAAACATGACCTCCCTCTTCTGAACCCATGCTGACTGTTCAGAAAAACCCCTGTTCTTGCCCGGTGTTGCTCAATGTTATCCTTAGTAATTCCTTCCATTAATTTTCCTGTGATGTATGTAAACCTTACCGGACAATAATTACTTGGATCTGCCTGGTCATCCTCTGTATATAATGGGATAACACTTGCCATTTTGCCATTTTCCAGTCCTTCAGAATTTCCTCAATTCCCAGTGACTTCCTAAAAGTATGCATGAAGGGTTTATATCTGTACTTGCTAACCTCCTTGAGAACTCTGTGATCACTATTATCTGTGAATTTCCCCTTGGGATTAATAAAGTATCTATCTATCTATCCGTCTGGACCTGGTGATTTATTTGATTTCAGCCTATTTATATATAGCTATATAGCTGTAACTGGGGAGTCCTCTACAGCGCATCTTCAACCTAAGTCTTTGGAAAACATCTTGTATCACCCCAGTCCCAAAGGTATCACGTCCTAGCGAGCTGAATGACTTCCGGCCTGTTGCTCTGTCGTCACATGTGATGAAGACCATGGAGCAGCTGCTGCTTCACCACCTGAGGCCACAGGTCCACCACGCCCTTGATCCTCTGCAGTTCACATACCAGGAGAAGGTGGGAGCAGAGGATGCCATCATCTATATGCTACACCGATCCCTCTCCCACTTGGACAGGGCAGTGGTGCTGTAAGAATTATGTTTCTGGACTTCTCTAATGACTTCAACACCATCCAACCTCTACTCCTTAGAGACAAGCTGACAGAGATGGGAGTAGACTCACACCTGGTGGCATGGATCGTGGACTGTCTTACAGATAGACCTCAGTATATGCGTCTCGGGAACTGCAGGTCTGACATTGTGGTCAGCAACACAGGAGTGCCGCAGGGGACTGTGCTTTGTCCGGTCCTGTTCAGCCTATATACATCAGACTTCCAATACAACTCGGAGTCCTGCCACATGCAAATGTTCGCTGACGACGCTGCTATTGTGGGCTGCATCAGGAGTGGGCAGGAGGAGGAGTATAGGAACCTAATCAAAGACTTTGTTAAATGGTGCGACTCAAACCACCTACAACTGAACACCAGCAAAACCAAGGAGCTGGTGGTGGATTTTAGGAGGCCCAGGCCCCTCATGGACCCCGTGATCATCAGAGGTGACTGTGTGCAGAGGGTGCAGACCTATAAATACTTGGGAGTGCAGCTGGATGATAAATTGGACTGGACTATCAATACTGATGCTCTGTGTAAGAAAGGACAGAGCTGACTATACTTCCTTAGAAGGCTGGCGTCCTTCAACATCTGCAATAAGATGCTGTAGATGTTCTACCAGATGGTTGTGGCGAGTGCCCACTTCTACGCGGTGGTGTGCTTGGGAGGCAGTATAAAGAAGAAGGACGCCTCACTCCTGGACAAACTTGTTAGGAAGGCAGGCTCTATTGTAAGAATGAAGCTGGACAGTTTGACATCCGTGGCAGAGCGACAGGCGCTGAGCAGACTCCTGTCAATCATGGAGAATCCACTGCATCCACTGAACAGGATCATCTCCAGGCAGAGGAGCAGCTTCAGCGACAGACTGCTGTCACCGTCCTGCTCCACTGACAGACTGAGGAGACCCCACACTATGCGACTCTTCAATTCCACCCAGGGGGGTAAACGATAACATCATACAAAATTCTTGTCTGTTTTCACATGCATTTTTATTACTATTTAATTTAATATTGTTTTTTGTATCAGTATACTGCTGCTGGATTATGTGAATTTCCTCTTGGGATTAATAAAGTATCTATCTATCTATCTATCTATCTATCTATCTATCTATCTATCTATCTATCTATCTACGATAGATTTACGATTTCTAAATCCCTCAGCACCTCTTTAGAAGTCCCATTTGCCAATGGGAGGTTATCCACTTCCACACATGTGAAGACCTCAGAAAATTGCAAGTTTAGAGCATCTGCTCTTTCAATTTCTGTATTTTTTATTCCCTTTCACTATTCCTAATGCACTTGACCTCCTCCTTGACTGTTCTTTTACTACTAAAATACTGAAAAAATCTCTTTGGGTCTTCTTTCACCTTATGTGGTATGTTCCTCTCTAATCGTTTTTTACCCTCCATAGTCTCCTTCTGAATGGTATCCCTCATGTTCTCATTTGCCCCACGATTCACATCAAGTTATTAGTCTTATACACCTTATTCATCTGTGTTTTTTTTCTTTTCAGATTTTTTTGTCAGCTCTTTACTAACCCACTGTAGAGTTTTTAAAAATTTCCTGTTAATTCCAAATGTATGTATCTGTCTTGCATTATGTTTAAAATGTTTTTAAACCTGTTCCACTGCTCTTCGACAATCTCCACACTTAAAAGCTTATCTCAGTGTATTCTCCTTAGACTTTGCTGCTTTTGCTCAAAATTTGCCCTACCAAAGTTCAACTTATAGTTTTGGTCTTTTCATTTGTACTCTTCCCAAACACTGAGAATTGTATTACATTCTGGTCATGTGACCCTAGTGGTCCAATCACCTCTACACCCTCAATTCTATCCTGATTATTACAGAATACTAAATCCAGACAGGCTTCACCCCGTGTTGGTACTTTAACATGCTGTGTTAAAAACAGTCGCTGATTACTTCTAAAAACTCTGGCTCTTGTGTTCCACTATCTGTAAGTTTAAATCAGTTAATAATCAAGTAGTTAAAGTCCCCCATGTCTATAATATGGTCCTGTAAATTTGTCTTTTTAATATTACCAAAAATATGTGCATATTGATCAGCATCTAAATCTTGGTTAAGGAAATCAGAGGTGATACAATCATTGTCATACAGAGTAGGATAAATTATGTTTCAGAACATCAGCTTTTTTTTTTGTTTTAGCTTAAGCACCAATTTCTAAATTTGCATACAGTTCCGATATTTGCATAAGTGAATGCCACTTTTTTCCACCTTGTTCCTGGTGACTGACACATGTTTGCACAGTGGAAAAAAAAACCTCAAAGAGAGTTAGATAACTCCCCCCCCACCACACACACACAGGTTATGGAAGATGATTTATGGTTTGTTGTTTTTGATAAACTTGCAGACCTGTAACACACCACACACCATAAAACCAAACTTTTGTTCTGTGCCAGGAAACATGCTATAACTTTATTAAATATTGAATTATTTTCGATGTTTGAAATGAAATGGCCTAACATATTTTTTATCAAATGCTGTTATTTTATTGATGCTATTTGTGTATTGGTCTGTGCATCTTACAGCATTTTTGATGGTTTAATGATTGGCAATTTTATTGTAGTGTGAATTTCCATTTATGGTAAAACCTTAATTTCCCTTGTATACAGTGAACAGTTATTTACTGTATAATATACAGCATCAAAAAGTTAGACCATAGACCTATAAATATTACCACCACGTTTTAACGGCAAAATACTGAAAACAACAACTGCCAATTTTTCACAGTGTACAGTTTGGTTCCAAAACGTCACCAGGCCTTTCTTGGTGGATCCAAATTAAGTGCTTCTACCACCACTTCATGTTAAACTTAGTTTAATGAAGCACTTTGTCAAAGTCCTTTAAAAAAGATGGAGTATGGATTTTTGTCCTAAATTTTCTAGTTTCTATAGAGCTAAATTGAAAGAGAGAACTTTTTGCAGGATCTCATCTTGCAAAACTGATTTCTGATGCAGAATTGATGGTTTAATGATCCTGGTGTTGCGGAGAAATCTTCAGAAAGGCAGTCAGAATTTAGATTTTATTGAACAGCATAGAAAACAATTAAAGAACACATAAAGCCGTTAAGTTCATGAAGTGAGCCCTGAGCATTCGGTGAGCCCCAGATTTATTACAATTCTTATTGTAAAATGCCCCCCTCTCACGTTAGTTTCCCAACATCTACTGCACAGAATTTCTCATGATGATGACCTCGCTCTGCACCTTTTCTCATAATAATCACCTGGCGTTACAGACCTTCTCATAACAATGTCATTTGCCCCCGTAGACATCTCTATAATAATCTTCTTCCCAGTACACCCTCTCATAACAAACTTCCTTCCCAGTCCATCTTCTCATAACAACCACTTAGGCTTGAAGAACACATTGGCCACCTGGAGGTGAACATCACCTGATTGTCCCTCCCTTCATACTCACATCCTAATCCTGAGCTGTTAAAGATTGATGGTCTTTTGGTTAATCAATTCTTACAATTAAGTTTGCACCAGGAGGACCCGCGTGAAAACTGGACTGCCTAATTAATAATTCAATAAATTGTTAATTAATATTTCAATTAATGGTTACTTGTTGCACTAACATCCCTGTAAGGCTAAAATAAAAGGTGACTGTGCCAGTAAGCGTCAGCGAGCAGCTTCACTGATGAGGGCCAAACTGTGGAGAGCCGTGACATGGAGCTTCATGGCTGTTTGAAAGAAGGGAAACAAGACAAGCTTGTAACGATTGATTCTTTAAGTTAACTAATGTGTGCTGCTGTAACTTTATTTATTATCATTAGGATATGCAAAGAAGCACTGGCATACAGTATAAACTTAAATGCTAATCTAATATATATATACTTGTATATATGCATGCTGATATAAGAGTCGTGAATGCAGACAGCGGGGCTGTTATGTTGTAGCGTTAAGCTGCACACTCGTCTGACACGGCTAAGCTGCTGCTTCACAGATATCCAAGTGTAGAGAAGAATGTCAAACTTTCAATAATCAACTCTTAAGCCCCTATATAGCTCAGACTAACTAGATATCATAATGCATTTTATTTTAATTTTATTGCCTAAGGTATTGATTAGCCCTAATAAATCTAAATATCATTTGAGTGTTTATATGTTTATGCGCTAACTTGAGAGCCTACTCTGTACTCACACAGACAAAGGCCCAACATGCAGTTTGTTTTGTCTTCTGTCAGTTAGACGCTGAGCCCCTGCGTTCCTAAAATAAAATCTGCCTGCTTGTTTCTTCAGAGAACATTCTTGCTGTCCTTGACTCACAGAAGTTCAAAACAAAGAAAGAAATGCAGGCAGGCCAGGCCCCCTCTACTAAATAAATGGCGTCCTTTTAAAGCTGCCTTAGGCCTAAACTTTTCATAACTAAAAGCACTGAAACTAATGACAAAGCATATTGATCCTTAATTGAAATTCAAATTGAAACACTGGAATGAGAGGTTTGGGTTCAATCAGAGAAGTACGTTTATATGTTACAGTAAAGACATTTTGAAAAAAAATGTGTTAGTTAAGTTGAAGGAACTGGGATTCAACAGTGGTCTCAAGGATCAGTTTTTGGATTGCACTTGGAATTTTCCCCAGAAAGTCCTTGAGCGATGAGTGAAGAGCAGGGAAAAAGATTCCATGTAAGACATCAATGACATGGAAAGAATTTACCACTGTTTTGACTCTTATTGCCGATTGTTGGCAAGTGACCCTAGAAAGGGCCGTGGGCATCAGGCTGGATAGAAGGCTGGGATTGTTAGATCTGAACTGAACCTCAAATTAAGAGCCAGTGATGGGTGGTCAGTTCTGAGACTGGTAACAAAACGCAGTCCTGTCCTACCCACTAGTCTATATAAGCACTGGTAACCTTAATGTCCATATTTACATTTCTACATATAAGTTATATTAATAATTTGTTTAATGCTTATTCTAGAGGCGTCGGGCAGGGGTGGGCTTGCTTATGGCGCCCTGGCTCAAGGCCTGTATGTTGGGGTTCTCCCCGTTGGACAAGAGGATTATTTCCCTATGCCTTCGAGTTGGGTTAAGGACTCTGACTGTTGTTTGCACTTATGCGCCGAACAGCAGTTCAGAGTACCCAGCCTTCTTGGAGTCCCTGGAAGAGGCGCTGCGAGGCGCAGCTCCTGGGGACTCTATCGTCCCACTGGGAGACTTAAACGCTCATGTCAGCAACGACAGTGAAACCTGGAGAGGCATGATTGGGAGGAAGGGCCTCCCTGATCTAAACTCGAGTGGTGTTCAGTTGTTGGACTTCTGTGCTGGCCATGGATTGTCCATAATGAACACCATGTTTGAGCATAAGGGTGTCCAGGACACCAAGGTGACACCAGGATGCCCAAGGTCACAACTCGATGATCGACTTTGTAATTGTGTCTTCAGATCTGCGACCTTATGTCTTGGACACTCAGATGAAGAGAGGGGATGAGCTGTCAACTGATCACCACCTGGTGGTAAGTTGGATCAGATGGCAGGAGAGGCTGCCGGACAGACCAGGCAGACCCAAACAAATAATGAGGGTCTGCTGGGAACGTCTGGTGGAAGAACCGGTCAGAAAGATCTTTAACTGTCACCTCCAGCAGAACTTCAACCTCATTCCGAGGGAGGCGAAGGACATTGAGTCTGAATGGGCCATGTTCCGAGCCTCCATTGTCGGAGCAGCAGAACGGAGCTGTGGCAGCAAGATTGTCGGTGCCTCTCATGGCGACAATCCATGAACCTAGTGGTGGACACCTAAGGTTCAAGAAGCCGTCAAGCTGAAGAAAAAGTCCTATCAGGTCTGGTTGACCAGTGGGACTCCAGAGGCAGCTGAGGGGTACCGGCGGGCCAAGCGTGTGGCGGCATTGGCTGTTGCAGAGGCAAAAACTCGGGCATGGGAGGAGTTTGGGGAAGCCATGGAAAATGACCAAATGAACCGAGAAGGTTCTGGCAAACCATCAGCCGCCTCAGGATGGGAAAGTGGTGCTCCACCAACACTGTGTACAGTGGAGATGGGGCCCTGCTGACTTCAACTGCAGATGTTATTGACCGGTGGAATGAATACTTCAGGGATTGAGAAGATCCTCGAAGTATTCCTTCCAGTATGTCTTCCTTAGAGGAAGCAAAGCTGGAGGACTCCGGGGGGGGAATGGGTCCGTCCATTACAGGGGCTGAGGTCGCCAAGGTAGTTAAATAGGTCCAAGATGGCAGGGCCCCTGAGGAGGACAAGGTTCACCCTGGGTTCCTCAAGGCAACATCGCATGGACATCGGGGGCAGTGCCTCTGGATTGGCAAACCAGGGTGGTGGTTCCCCTTTTTAAGAAGGGTGACCGGAGGATGTGCTCCAACTATAGGGGAATCACACTCCTCAGCCTCCTTGGTAAGATCTATTCAGTGGTGCTGGAGAAGAGAATTTGGTTGATAGTCGAATCTTGGATTCAAGAGGAACAATGCGGATTCCGTCCCGACCGTGGAATACTGGACCAGCTCTACACCTTGGCCAGGATTCTGGAGGGGGCATGGGAGTTTGCCCAACCAGTCCACATGTGTTTTGTGAATTGGAGAAGGCATTCAACCGTGTCCCTCGAAGCATCCTGTGGGGGTGTGCTCCATGAGTACGGGGTACAAGGCTCGTTGTTACAAGCCATCTAGTCCCAGTACAGGAGAAGCAGGAGCTTGGTCCGCATTGCCAGTAATAAGTCGGACTCGTTTCCTGTTGAGGTTGGCCTCCGCCAGGGCTGCCCTTTGTCACCGATTCTGTTCATAAGTTATATGGACAGATTTCTAGGCACAGCCAAGGAGCGGAGGGGTCTTGTTCTGTGACCTCAGAATCTTGTGTCTGCTATTTGCAGATGACGTGGTTCTGTTGGCTTCATCGGACAGTGACCTGCAGCTCTCACTGGAGCAGTTCGCAGCCGAGTGCGAAGCAGCGGGGATGAAAGTCAGCACCTCTAAATCAGAGGCCATGGTTCTCAGCCAGAAAAGGGTAGAATGCTCTCTCTGGGTGGAAAACACAGTACTGCCTCAAGTGGAGAAGTTCAAGTATCTTGGGATCTTGTTCACGAGTGAGAGAAGAATGGAGTGGGAGGTTGACAGACAGATCGGTGCAGCATCCGCAGTAATGCGGGCTCTGCAACGGTCCATCGTGGTGAAGAGAGAGCTGAGTCAAAAGGCAAGGCTGTCGATTTACCAGTCGATCTACTTTCCAGCCCTCACCTATGGCCACGAGCTTTGGGTATTGACCAAAAGAGCAAGATCGCAGATAAAAGCAGCCGAAATGAGTTTTTCTCTGGGTGGCTGGACTTTCACTTAGAGAGAGGGTGAGGAGTTCAGTTATCCGAGAAAGACTCGGAGTAGAGTCGCTGCTCCTCAGCATTGAGAGGAGCCAGTTGAGGTGATTCGGGCATCTGGTTAGGATGCCCCCAGGACGCCTCCCTGGGGGGGTATTCTGGGCATGCCCCACAGGGAGAAGGCAACGGGGCAGACCCAGGACATGCTGGAGGGATTATATCTCCTGGCTGGCCTTGGGACTCCTCGGGGTCCTCCCAGAGGAGCTGGAGGAGGTGGCCGGGGAGAGGGAGGTCTGGACTTCCCTGCTTAGGCTGCTGCCCCCGCGACCTGACTTCGGATAATCTGTGGAAAATGGATGGATGGATGCTTATTCTAGAATTTTTCTCTTTATCAGCCTTTTAATTGTTTCTGATTCTAATTCTGAACTTTTTCTTTCATGTATTTATGTATCTGTCAGTTGGTGTTTAATGTTTGGCACTGGTTTCTATTTAGTGTTATTAATGTGATCTTTTTCTTTAGGAGATCTTAAACAACAAAACCTTCAACATTTATATATGTGCAATACATTTTCATACGTATGTAGAACTCAAAGTGATTTACTAATAGTAAATGTAAAGTTAGAAAATTGAAGAATCTCTACTTAGTTTAGTTTAAGATAATTGTCACATCTACAGAGTTTAGTGAAACTCTCACTTGTATGTTTAAGCTCTGCTCTCTGCCACCATGATGAGTGTTTAATATTTTACTGTGTTGATAAAGGCAATTATTAGAAGTTATCCTTTTCCAGAGTTTAAAAAGGTTAATTGAAATAATATGCTTCTCTTAGCAACAAACAGTTAATAGTATTGGAACAAAAATATTTCTTTTCTGCTTTATTATATTTCAAGCAATAAAACACTAACAAATTACAAGACATTGAAGCAGAAGTCTTGAGTTGTTACAACTAAAATTGTAACCCTAGTTTGAAACTTGTTCCCAAGTGAGCCCAGATTCATATAGCCTCCTTTACTAAGGCCCACTATTTTTCATTTTATTTCAGTTAGGGTCAGAAAGACTATTACAGGTCTCCTATTAAACCCTCCAAACTCCACCCAAAGTTTTTTTTTTTTTTTTTTTTTTTAATATATACACCTTTATCACTAACACACCACCCACATTCCTTTTGCATTTTCTAACCTGTATTCAAAGTTCAGTTTCTTCCAGGTTGCATTCCCCTCTGCTACACACACCCACATACAGATACATAAAAACTGACTAACAAAACTGAACACAATAATGAGTCTGCATTGCAAGGATCAAATGCAGACATTAAGCTGTGATAAGTTGTCAGCATTGGTGTAAAAGTTCCAAATAAGTGAACATATTGGTGTGTCAGAATGGCAAGCCGATCTTCTGATCTGAACTCACTATGCTGAACAATATAAAGGTAGGTTTCCTCTTTTCATTTGGACCACTACCTAAAATCACAGCTCTTCGTTTCTGTCCATTTCCACGAGACTCCTCGGTACTCCAAAACCAGACACGTCTCTCCCTCCACCTCCTTCAAAGTGCAGCCTTTTTCTCATTTCCATCTTCCAGTCCACACACACATCAAGGCCCCCAAAGCATTCTGGGATCAAGACGTAAAGGGGTAGTAAAACTATTAACAGGACTCTGAGAGTCTAAATAACCAGTCACAAAGATTTTCTCCTCCATCCACAATATAATGTACATAAAAACCTTTACAGGCTGCTCCATTCTCTGATGCTTTGTAAAGTGTTAGAGATCATACGCTCAGTGAGAGGAGCTACATTTATGACTCTATATTGGCCAAAATGGTGAAAGTTGATGTCTGATATGATTCCTCTAATAGTATGTTTTGGATGGTAACTAAATTTATATAACAAGGCGTGAGTGTCCGTGTGTTTAAAGTAGATGTTAGAACTGATCTTCTTTACTGTCTCTGATTGTTCAAAAAAGATCTCAGTGTCCAAGAAGATGACAGAGTGGTAACTAGTCATGGCCTGCAATCTAATGGTTGAATGATGGAAATTTAGGGATAGGGTTAGGCTAAAAGGCAGAGAGGAACTTCACAGAAAAAGTGAAAGATGACCCAAAGAGATTCTTTCAATATTTTCGTAGTACAAGAACAGCCAAGGAGAAGCTGAAGAGTATCAGGAACAGTAAAGCTTTGCCAGAATGTATGGACAGTGAAAAAGCAAATGTTTTGGTCTTGCATTTTTCTAATATTTATATATTCAAAGAATGTGATAACCTCCTGACAGCCACAGGGACTACTAAGGAGTATTGAGTGATTTGGAAATTGTAGAGGGAGAAGTGCTGCTGTGATTAAAAAGGTTGAAATCAAACCAATCACCAGGGGCCTCGTGTATAAATCCTTGTTTAGATTTAATACTAAAAGTTTGATTTGGCTTAAAAGAAAAAAAAAATGGTGTATGCACAAAAAAAAATCAAGTTTGTTTATAAAGCTCAGCTCAGCTCAGCTTACAACTATGCATGTGTATGTACAGTATGCTTTAAGCCAGTCCCCATCATCTCCTGCTTATAACCAAGTATGGACTTTAATCAACCATTTTGAATATTCATGTGGCTATGCTCCTTTGTGACATCTTAACTTTCAAACCTTGGGAGAACAAAGGAAATGAAACTACAATGAATGTGAAATTGAGATGTTACTGGAATTTGGTGGATTTTAAGGGGTGTCGGGTGGGCCTTCTCCCAATACAGATGAGTTATGTTACTAAAATAAGTCTCAAATAAAGGTATTTTTTCCTCAGTTTTTAAAACCAGAGTTAATATAACTGTTTATCAATGAATTAGGCACACTGCAACACAGAGGTAGTGTTTCTGTCTCGTAATAAGGAGTCTGGGGGTCATGTCCCAGGTTCTCTGTATATGAAGTTTGCATGTTGATCTGCATGGGTTTGCTCCCAGAGTGGGTTTCCATCCACAGTCCAAAGATACGCGGGTTAAGTGAATTGGCAATCTTAAAGCATCCCCTGATGTGTGTGTGTGTGTATGTGTGTGTGCATGTATGTGTGTGCACCTTGCGATAATTGGCATCCTGTCGATTGGTTATTCCTGCATGTGCCTGTTGCTTGTTGGGATAGGCTCCAGCTGTCCTCTGCCCTGGATAAGTGTGTTTAGATGATGGATGGGTCAATACATACTGTAATCTCTCCTGCCCAAAGCACCTCTCACTAGCACATCACCAGTCCTTAAAAGAGACAGAGAAATATTCTGTAGGATTTCAATCACACATTATTTCACTGAAATGACAGTGCATATGTCTGTGGTGCTTCTCCCTGCCTGGACAAACCACAGTGTGGAAGTCGGAGTGGTGATGAGTGACTTAGAAGTGAATTTAGTTTTCCTGGAGCCATCCTCTTGCAGTTGTGTGCTAAACTGGAAACCATCATGCAGAAATCATGTAATACCCGTTCCATTACAGGTTTAAAATGAACAGTTTTGGAAAAAGGATGGATGGATGGACAGACATTAGAATGTTTTAATTATTAATGGTGAAAACTTTTCATAACTTTAAGCTAATTTCTACACTAAGTCTGTGTTTTATAAACCCTGACTTTTCTATAAGAAATGTCCTATGTATGTTTCCAAACATAGCCAAGTTTTACACTTGAGACTCCAGGACCAAATAACATTTATTCTTGATGAGGTTAGTGAGTAGAAATATAAACCCTTAATGCATATTATTCAAAAGTCTTTGTACTTTGCACAAAGGATGGAGGCCATCAAATATTCTCTCATTGTGTAAAAAGTATGATTGGGCAGATCCAGGTAACTATAGGCCAGTAAGCTTAACTATTTTATGGCTGATGTTGACTTTCGTCGACACAAGGGGCTGAGGGCAGATGTTGACTAAAGTCGACATCCAGGGGTAGAGGGTGAAAAAAAACTGTAAAATTTGATAGAACTCACCGTTACATTAATGGCAGACCAACTTTGCAAGGATGATTATTAGACTCTCTAACGTGACATCAAATCCCCGTGTGTGAGAGTAACATAAGAGTAAACAACGTCTAGAATGGTATTGAGAACGTGCAAGACAGCGAAGTGAATGCACAAAGCAAAATACTCTGTGAATATTATTTATTCATTTATTTATTTATATTTTATGTCTTATTGCTGAATCAGACTTTCACTTATCAAACTCTGATTTTGATGCAAGTGATCTGGATATTGAAAGCGAAAGTCCAGTACCAGCATCAGCTAATCGGTCTCCAGGTGATTGTACTATTAATTGAACACGCTCGTGATGCTGACACTCCTATGGCAATGTTTACCTGGGAGGACTACACAGACTTCGATCCATATGAGACAAGCTGGTAACTGGACTTCATCAAACGACTCAGCATTCTAGTGGACTCTATGGATTACCAGCTACTTGACTACTTCAAGCTGTTTTTTACCAGAAAGTGCCTTTCAGTTTATCAATGATGAGTCTAAGAGCTATGTAATAAATATGTGAATCTGCATACTGTAGAAGCTCATGGGACTTAAAACGGAGTGACATTTGTCATAAATAAAAGTATTTTATGTTGATTTACAGTATATGTGAAACCATTGCTTTGTGTGCTTTTAAGAAACTGAGTTTTTTTGGAAAAATATTAAGCCCAGGACAAAAAAGAAAAGAAAAAAAAAGATTAGCCCTTAAAGAGTTGTTAACATGCATCACAGATAAGATAATGGAAGCAGTTATTAGGGAAAAGATTGAACAACACATGTCTAGAGCAGGAGTTTTAGCACACAGCATCAGGAATTATTCTCTAAATAAAATCTGTGACACTCTTGCAATGTTTTCTATTGCCATTCTTTATTATAACGTATCTGAGGGGGACTTGGCATAAGAACAGCCTGAGTTCACAACAGAAAATCCTAACAAATATGGAGGAGCTTGAACTGATAAAGACAGGTGATCTGCTCAGTTACACCAATCAAGGTAAAGTTCATGGTGCAATCCACCTTTTTATGGTTGATCTTTGTAATGCACTAGTGATGCCTCATGTGGGGTCTAGTGGCAGCACCAGAGAACGTCCAGAGAAAAGGGACTAAGCTGATTCCAGGACTAAGAGGACCGATTGAAAGAATTAAACCCTTTTAGTATAAGTAAACAGAGATTATGACAGGAATTCCTTACAGTGGATCTCAGTTGTTACTTTAAAATAAGTTTTTGAACAGTAACACTGGGGCATGGTTAGAAACCTGTTTTACATCAATGTTAGAAAGTTTTGCTTTGAGTAAATGACCAGACAATGCAGTGGAGTGCAGGTCATTAGGGACCCTCACATCTCGACAGTTATTTGGACTGTCTTGGTTAATAGGATGGAGGAGCTTGTTGGTCTGAGTGGCCTGATCCTCTCGTAATGTTTTTAATGTTCAGAATGCTTAGAGAGTGAAATCTAATGGCTGGCTTTGGCCTACATCTGATGAAAATGCACTTCACTCTCAAAGTTCAAAATAGTATTTCATTAAGTCCAAAATCATCATCAGAATACCCCACAAGGGTGGGGATCACTCTGAACCCCTGGATTGTATACAGTGGAACCACAAAGGATGCTTTATAAAAAACAGGATTTTTGGCACAGATAGATAGATAGATAGATAGATAGATAGATAGATAGATAGACAGACAGACAGACAGACAGACAGACAGACAGACAGACAGACAGACAGACAGATAGATAGATAGATAGATAGATAGATAGATAGATACTTTATTATCTATCTATATTCCAATATACAACAAAATGAAAAAAGGAGCAAAAAAATAGTTAAAATGGACCTGCCTAAAAAGTAAATCCAAGGCAAACAAAACCCAAATCCTCAAGAACCAGTGAAGAAACAGCAGCAAAAAGTCAAGAACAAGAGCAAATCAAAGAAAATCACGATACTGTCAAGAATCACATAAATCCATCAAAGCACAGGCAAAATGAATGGCACTGTGTTCTTAGATATGATAACCCTTTATTTCTTGGTATGTAAAGGCTGGAAATCTGTTTCTTGAGTTTAGGATTGTACTGCTCTATATGCTGTGAGGCAGCTACAAAAGAAATAAACAGAGAACCTCTGTCTGAAGTTATTGAAGTGGACAATTCATGAAGATGAACAAATAGCATCGTAGAAGAGCCAACCTCACAGGCTGTTATAGAATTAGGAAAGATGAGAAATGATGACAAGGCCCTGTAGTCAGTGAACACGCCAGCACTAACTAACATATGGGGTGTGCTTAGTGCCAGATTTAGGGACCACCTCCCTCTCCCCGGTCTTCGATTCTACTCATTCCTCTAAAGGGGGGCTCTCCCTACTATGATTGCTTTCAACATGACAAACAGGATCCCCTTAAACCGCTCTTTGATCATGATTATTACACTTTTCCTCTTAGCACCCCAGCCTTTATGAGACCTCCTGTGATTTTTTAACAAGGGTCCTCCAGGACTTATTTAGCTTAAGGCCTCACCAGGTATTAAACTGGCACTCTACATAAGAACTGGTCAAGGACTCAATTGGAGGGTTTAAGCTGAGAAATTAGTCTACAGAGCCCAGGCATATTTTTTTCAGAGCATGCTGAAGTACAGTATGATTCCTTTTGGAGAGACAAGTTTTCTTAGATATTTTCAGGTGGCATTTCATTATCTGACCCTGGTTTAGAAGACAATCAATAGTTTAAAATAAAACTCTTGGGTTTTCTGATTGATCATTTATTGTTTTAGAAAAATTAGACTGCTTCTCAAGTCAGACTTCTTTATTGTACTCGGCTATATGTGATTTTAATATTTCATAGTGGATCGCTAATTCAGCTTGTCTCCATTTATGTTAAACCCAGCTGCATTTTCTTTTAAAATTCAACACTTTTTATTCTTTTTTCCTGGTATTTTAGTGCTGGTGGATTTTTTAACGTTTTTTTTCAAGGGCCACTGTGTCAGCTGTAGCTCTTACCTTTAAAAACAAATATTCTTCATTATTAGTAATGTTTCTGGCTGTGCTAGGACAGGCACTAGATTCAGACTGATTATTGGGATTATTAAGAAATCTAGATAATGCGTGGTGTTTGCATGCTCTCCCTGTGATTCTGTGGGTTTCTTCCCACAGTCCAAAGACATGCAAGTTATATGGATTGCTGTCACAGGTTTACATGTCCAGTAAATAAATCCTGTGTGTCATACTGTTTTCTGGACTGACACCGTTCTTATACTCATATGTCCCTCTAACTGCACTTATAAAGGATTCCCAGTTCCCTGAGTTAGTTGTGTGTTGCTTCCACCAAGTTCACCCCGAGTACTGAGATTTTATTCCTGTGACTATTGCTGTGTGTTTATGAATTAAAATTTTTAAACATTTACCACAAGACCAGCTCCCATCAGGCCCTCATGTCAAACACATAGATTAGTAAGATGTGGTAAATGTGGCAATGTGGCACTTGGTGCCACGGCCCACCTGCCAGGTTGTTTGCCTGCCTATGGTAAAGTCATCCCTGATGGAGGATCACAGGAATCATGGGAAAGAGGGGCTCTTTCATCGGATTGGCTGGCCGAGCAACGTTTCAGCCGCGGAATGGCCAAATGGGGAGGCAGCTTGACGGAGGAGGTCTCCAGCACTCTAAAAATATCCAAATCTTATTATGTGATATCATCTACTGTTAAATTCTGCTCTGTACTTCTAAAATTTTTATTATTATGCTGTATTAAGGATTTGTTCTGTTCTGTGTATTGTATTGTATTGAACCCCTTCTTTTGACACCCACTGCACGCCCAACCTACCTGGAAAGGGGTCTCTCTTGAACTGCCTTTCCCGAGGTTTCTTCCATTTTTCCCTACAAGGTTTTTTTGGGAGTTTTTCCTTTTCTTCTTAGAGAGTCAAGGCTGGGGGGCTGTCAAGAGGCAGGGCCTGTTAAAGCCCATTGCAGCACTTCCTGTGTGAATTTGGGCTATACAAAAATAAACTGTATTGTACTGTATTGTAAGACCAGACGTGAGCTCCTCTTAGCCACTGACCACCTACTCATTTAATTCTCTCTGTCCTCTACTGCCCACCTCAATGTCTTCTCTCTCTTACTTCCACAGTCTTTAACCATCTAGAGTCCGGCTTAAGTTTGGTTAAAAGGACACCAAGTGCCACTCTGATCAGATATTCATTCATCTTGATGTCTTCAAATGGCTTTCTGCCCTAAGACTAAACAGAAGTCTGGAAAGGCATACTTTAGGAGAAGAAGACCTGATAAAGAACTCGCTGCTCTGTCTGGTAAGAACAATTCAGGGACTCATTCAATTATGAAGAAAGGGTGTAGGTTTATTAATATTTAGTCATTTTAATATTCAACTAAAAAAAGAGAGTCTGAAGATCTATGGATGAGTAAATAGATTTACAGAAGCTCTTATTTTTCTTTGGCCCGTGTGTGTTAATTAAGTATCAGAGTCTTTGAAATTACAAACACTTGTCTAGGTGCTGTCATGGTGTGTTTCTGTGTTCTCTCCATTTGCATGTGGGTTTTCTCAAGTTGCTCCACTAACCTGGCTATGGCAGATAGATGATCATTTCCAGACGGTGGGACTGGACCGCGTGTCTGCTTGGGGGGTTGCCAACCAGGATCCCGAGCTGTTTCATCGTGCGGTGGGTGCAGCAATGTGCTGTACCAGTGCATGCTCCCTGCTCTAATCTGACCTAATCTTTTGCATCTTTTATTATTTGGATTGACTGTCTTGTTTTCTTCAGTTCTGTTTTTTAATTTGATTGCTTGAATTTCTTTACCTTTTCTTTACCTTTTTTCTTGCCTTTCTTTTTGTGAAACTCCGTCAGAACATATTAATAAACAAAAAGATGCTTTAGCCTAATTTTTTGTACAGCATTTATGTTTATTATTCGTTTTGAGTGTTTTTTTTTTGGGGGGGGAGTGTATTTATGTCATTTTTATCAATCTTGTTAAATTGATATGTATAGTTTATATGTGCTTCAAGGCTACACTCCTTGCTTTCTGTGAATGGAATCAAACAAGTAGGACCACCATGATGTCACTTCTTAAGGACCACCTCCCTATCCTTTATAGTTCCTCTGAGGTCTATTGGTTTTTAATAATTGGTGCATTTAATTTGTAGTATTCAATTTGATTTCTTCTGGTTTACTGTGGTCTCTTGCTTTATCTTTAGTTTCTGATTACTGAAGTGCAGATTTGGACTTGTTAGTGCTGGGTTTCTTTTTTTCACATACCCTTTGTTCTTTTATTTTGTCATTTTTTATCCTTCTTTTGTTTATCTAATAAATGCTTTGAATTTTATAATATTGTTTTGTTTTTTATGCTTTTTCAGTAATCCTCTTTCTTGCAGAGATTTTTTTGCATTTAAAGTAATTTGAACTGTTAAAAGCCTGAGCCCCATTTTGGGCCTATAAAGCCTGCCATTTTAGCTGTGGCCAGACAGCCTGAGGACAGATGAATGTAGACAAATATTTAAAAGACTGCCATTAGAGTGGCATCTACAGTATACAGAAAATCTGATTAATGTGCAGTGCCTAGAGGTGGACAGTTTTGAGGTTTAGGCCAGCATATGTGGAAGTCATTTAAATTCTTTGCATTTATATAGCGCTTTTCTCACAAGTCAAAGCGCTCAGCAATTGCAGGATAAGGGCTTTGCTCAAGGGCCCAACAGAGCAGAGTCCCTTTTGGCATTTATGGGATTCAAACTGGCAACCTTCCAATTGCCAGTGCAGATCCCTAGCCTCAGAGCCACGTCTGCAAAATGGAATCGGGCTCAAAGCTGATCTCTGATCTTTAATCAGAGGGCACTGTCAT
Organism: Polypterus bichir lapradei; assembly: GCA_026402145.1. Taxonomy (NCBI): domain Eukaryota; kingdom Metazoa; phylum Chordata; class Cladistia; order Polypteriformes; family Polypteridae; genus Polypterus; species Polypterus bichir. Next base: position 191,007,481 of record JANRMT010062791.1, read on the forward strand.
TTCCACTTTGCCTTCTTTACCGACCTGTAAAGCTGTCAGTTTCATTAACACAAAATGAAACTCTTCCTAAACTTTAGGTGTTACTTTTATCATTTTTGGTGTTCTGAATCTGTAGGGGAATTGGAGAAGAGCACAGACTTGTGATGTGAGTCAATGTTAAACATAATTGTGGCTGTGACTGGAACTTATCGACACAATATGCCGTGTGACTGACTTTGACCCCATGTAGTGCAGAGTCACATTGATTTGACTTCTCATTGTGCGCAGTAGGCTGACATTTTATGGATTATGCATTCTCATCATGGTGTAGTTGAAAGCACCTGCTCCATAACTTGTGACTATTTATTTTAATTTACATGAGTATACTTTATAATGGTTCTGCGTAGCTCTGAACCCTCACATCACTAGTGTGTCCTTGTCCATCTCCTCAGTACGGCTGTTGTGATTGAACCAGGCCATTAGAGAGCCCCAAAGACGATCACACAATCACAGTCCTGGGTTCAAATAAAGGTGTGTTTTATTACATAATACCTTCAAATAAATTACAAAAGCACAATCACAAGTTCTCTCTCCACAATTCCCTTCTCAATACCTCTCCTCTCACCACTGCACTGCCCTCCTCCAGCTGAGTGTTGCCCACCTTCCTCCCAGCTCCATCTCACCTGGATAATTGAGTACAGTCCCTTTTATTGAGGACCCAGTTGTGCTTCCAGTGCCAGGGCTACTGCCTAATGGAAGCACTTCCGGGTCATATGGTAGTCCCATAAATTAGGGAGCAAATCTCCCTGCAGCACCAACTTGCAACTCCAACTTCCAGCATTCCCTGCTGCTTCCTAAATAGGTGCCAATATGGGGGGCTGCTGCCATCTAATGCCTAGGGGGATTACACATCCCCCAGAGGCGGTCATTCCCTGTCTTTTTCTTTTATCATGAAAGGTATTAAGCCCATGTCTGGTTGGGACACTTAACCATTTATTGGGGCTTCCCGCCCAGGAAAGGAACCATGAGTTCTGGTTGGGATGTCTATTTATCCATTAGGGCCTCCTAGGCCAGATGCAACCTCCTCCCTCTCTTGGCTGGGATGCCTTTATGTTCACTTGGGGCCTCCTATCCAGGTATAGAATTTTCCTGCTTCCTGTCGGGATGCCTGTTCATCCCTTGTGCAACGTACACCGTCTACAGTACACAATAGGCTGAACTCATCTTCCATTCGACACTGGTCCATTCTGGCAGCTTAGTCTTTAACCCTACTAACAAAAACTCTGGGAAGCAGTTGGAAACTTGGAATAAATTAAAGGAAGGAAGGAACAACAACAACATTTATTTTTATAGCACATTTTCATACAAATAATGTAGCTCAAAGTGCTTTACATGATGAGGAAAAAGAAAAAAAATAAGGCAAAGTAAGAATTAAAATAAGACAACACTAATTAACATAGAATAAGAGTAAGGTCTGATGGCCAGGGAGGACAGAAAAAACAAAAAAAAACTCCAAATGGCTGGAGAGAAAAAATAAAATCTGCAAGGGTTCCAGACCATGAGACCATCCAGTCCCCTCTGGGCATTCTACCTAACATAAATGAAACAGTCCTCTTCGTATTTAGGGTTCTCATGGAAGGACTTGATGAAGTTGGTCACGTGGACGTCTGGCCTTTAATTCATCAATGTGGGGACATCATGGTGCTTTGTTTAGGTGTTGGTGGCACAGGCCGCCACCACAGAAAACTAGGAAAAGAAACAGAAGAGAGAGTAGGGGTTAGTACGAATTTTAGTGCCACCATGAATAGTTATGATAATTAATTGAATATACAGAGCATCAGGATTAAACTAAAATGAAGTTAAGAGAAGGCCATGTTAAAGTACAGTAATCCCTCGCTATATCGCGCTTCGACTTTCACGGCTTCATTCTATCACGGATTTTATATGTAAGCATATCTAAATATATAACGCGTATTTTTCTCTGCTTCGTGGGTTCTGCGGACAATGGGTCTTTTTGCTTCCTCAGTTGGTTTGCCCAGTTGATTTCATACAAGGGACGCTATTGGCGGATGGCTGAGAAGCTAACCAATCAGAGCACGCAGTTAAGTTCCTATGTGCTGAATTTGATTCTGCGGCGTTAACCAGGAAGTCTCGTCTCGCTCATTCAGCATCAACGTGTTTTGCTGTATAAAGAGTTAACTTTTGTGCTCTTTTGTGTTTATCTTTGTGTGTAGTCAAGCCCTTCATTATGGCTCCAAAACGATCTGCTCTTGCTACTGCTTCAGGAGCCGTGCCCAAGCGCCAACGGAAGATGTTAACGATTGCTGAAAAGGTAAACGTTTTGGATTTGTTGAAGGAAAGGAAAAGCTACACCGCTGTAGGATGCCATTACGGCATCAATGAGTCCACGATTCTTTTTATTTAAAAAGGAGGAAAAGTATATATTTAACCAGGGCGCAAAACGAGTTGTAAGTGGACGTAAGGCAGTAGTCCGGATGGAATCTGCTTTAGGGATTTAGTTTGAAGACTGCTTGAAGAAGAACAACGGTGGTGCTACACAATCGCCTGAAGAGGCTCCTTTAGAAGAGCTGTAACACTCTCCTTTGTTGTGCAGTAAAACTAAACTCATCGTTATCGGACAAGTCATCGTGTCATTGTTGGTGAGTAACCATAATTAATTTTCTACTTATAGTACTTAGTATATGTACATACGTTTAGTGTCACTGTACACACATTTACTGTATACAGTTTTTCTTGCATTGTACGTATTTATTGCTGGTGGCCTGTCTATCGTAATGTCTGTAACATATGTGATATCAGAGACGTTTGAT
>JANRMT010062791.1:191017050-191030899 GCA_026402145.1 Polypterus bichir lapradei
ACTACCTCAGCCCAGGCTCAGTGGCTCTAGAACTCTCTAGAACTCTCTCTGTTAGGTCAGTTTGTGAATCTCCTCAATTCTCAGGGGTTTTACAAATAGTTTGAAGTTGTTTTTTTTTAACCAACTACCATTAATTTGTTATTTTTCAGTTTTTAGCCTTTCAGGTTCATTTTAAATGTCAGTATTGTGCTTTTTAAGTATTTGTTTATTTTGAATTACAAAGACAGTAATGTAATGTCACAGCCATATTGTTTGGTGATGGTGATGCTGATGTTGTTGATGGTTGCTATGCAGGTTGTTGCCATGTGATTCACAGCACATGATGTGTGATGTCATCTTCTTGTGAACACTTAAGATGGCGGTTCAGGGATGTGGACATCCTCACTTTTGACTATGAAATCAACAAGATGAACAACAGCAAGATGATCATTTGTGACATGTTGTCAGCTAAATGCAGTTTTCCATTCATCTTTATTTTTAATTATAATTAAGTCTAATGTATTAAACAAAGTGGATTGTGTTATTTGATTTAAGAAGGATGACATCAAGGGAAGGGGTCAATTGTTTTAAACAGCAATTTTAAAGATTTTTCACAGAAATCTTTTTTTTTTTTTTCAATTTAAAAATATAACTAATTACCTGAATGAAGCTTTAAGTTTTGTGAATATTAGAGCCAACAACTATTCAAAAAAGGCTGGAATTCTTCAAGTTTGCTGTAAAAAACACCAAAGGGAAAGGCAAGGCGGTGGGGGGTTGACAGTGATTTTATTATTTTCATTATTAAAGAAAAGGTTTTAAAAAACAAACAAAAAACCTGAAACTATGTCACACACGGGCACATAAGGGACAGTTTAAGTGCTCTGAAGATCATAATTCTCCACCTGAAAGGCAGAGGGCTCTGTTGACTAATGCCTTTTCTCTTCCACTTTCTCTACTGACCAGAAGATTGACAACCCTGACACTTCTGATGTCACTTCCAGTTTCCACCAATCTGGACCTGATTCTTCCTGCCAAGGGCCACCAATTTTTTTATTAGCTCAAGATTAGGAATGTGAGTAGGTTAGGAATGTAAAACATGGTCAGGTGATGGTCATCTCTGGGCCAGGCAGCAAGTACATAGGTATTCTCCCCTTTTGAAACCACACATTATTACTGAGCAAGGTCTTGTTCCTCTGTCCATCACTGCCTCCTTCTCCATCTACACCTCTGCATATCACTTGCCAGTATGTCAGTCCTCAAGCATCATCTACAGGGACTTATGGCCACCATTCTGGCAAAACCTCCATCTTCGTGAACTGATCTTCAGAGAGGATCAGGTGAAGAAAGACCTGAAGCCATAAGCTAGTGTGTCCCTATGTGGAGTACTTGTTAGATAACATGATGTTTGTAATTGTAATTGCATGAGCGCATGGAAAGTGAGCGGATATGTTTTTGTGCATGTGTGAGAATGGCGTACACCAATTTGATTGTTGTGTTTTCGAGACTTGAAAAATCAAGAGCATTCTAGCAAGTGATAAACGGTGTACTTTGTAGACACAACATTTGGCGTCAAGAATGGCTGAACTTTCGCTGCCACCACCACCTCCTTTCTTTTCATTACCTGGTGATCCTTCGGTGCCTTGGACTCGCTGGTTTGAATGTTTTTAAACTTATCTGATCGCGCTTGGCTTGTACTCTGTACCTGACGTACGCAAACGTGCCATCTTGCTTCATTGTCTGGGCGAAGAAGGGCAGCGTGTTTTTCATACATTGGGGGCAACCAACTCCTACGACATGGCAGTTCAGGCCTTCAAGAAGCACTTTTTCTGGAACACAAAGCATCCTTTTATGGCAGTTTCACTTTCGTCAGCGTAGCCAGTTGGCGGGCGAGTCAATCCGACAACATACAGCCGTGCTACGGGAATTAGCAGGGCACTGCAATTTTGGTCCACTTTAGAACGAAATGATAAGGGATCAGCTGATAGAGAAAACGCACAGTGTACCTGTGAGGGAGAGATTATTGATGGACTCTGACGAACTAACACTAGAGACAGCAATCGAGATTGCGCGCCTGGTTGAATCAGCAGTGCAGAGCGCGGCGCAGCAGACAGCAGCTCTTGCTTTATCAGAGCAGATGTTACAGCCCGCTTTCAGTGATAACTGTGAGGAGACAGCTGCCCCAGTCCGGCAAGCACGGAGAAACCCCAATATTTCAGTACAATATTGTGGGAATTGTGGATATACCCATCACCAGCACAGGGACTCAAGTTGCCCAGCAAGAGGTCAGCGATATAGAAAATGCAACAAATTCAACCATTTTGCAAGATGCTGTCGTTCGTCCCAAATGCCTGCATCTGCGAAGCCCTCACCTTCACATTCAGCACCAGCATCTATTCATGCAGTGCAGTCTCTTTCTCCTAACTTCAAGACTTGTGCAGTATATATACAGGATGTGTGCACACCTTTGCTTTTGGATACGGGAGATAAAGTGTCTCTTCTTAATTATGCTACATACAAGCAGTTTTATTCTCACTTACCTTTGCAGAGGCCATCAATAGCTCTGGCTGATTATGGACACACTAAGACTGATGTTCTGGGAACGTTGCTGTTACATGTTCGTTATGGAACAAGATCTCTTTCTGAAATTTGCTTTTATGTTACAAAGCAAGGAGCCAATATTCTGGGTATTGACCTTTTCCTCTGACTTGGATATACTGTTCTTGATTACGATGGCGCAGAAATCCTGCAAGTCACTTCTCCATGGGTGCAGAAATGGCCTGCCCTGTTTAATGGCCTTGGATGCCTATTGGAGTTTGTGCACAAGCCCAAACTTGATCCGTCCATACCTCCTGTCATTCAGCCACTGTGCTGAACACCACTAGCAGTGAGAGATGATGTTACTGCACAGTTGAAACAGCTTCTGGAGGAAGGGATTATAGAACCAGTTAGTGCATCGCCCTGGATCTCCAATCTTGTAATTGGTAGTAAAAAGTCAGGCAGGTTGCGTCTTTGTATTGACCTTCGTGCAATTAACAAGGCTGTGGTCCCAGACAGATACCCACTACCAACAGCTGAGGAGATTACATCTCAATTTCATGGTTCCACTGTTTTAACTAAACTGGACTTACGACAAGGCTACCTGCAGATACCACTACATCCTGATAGTAGGGATCTCACTGCATTTGTCACACACCTTGGGGTGTTCCATTATACTCGCATGCCATTTGGGCTTTGTTCAGCGCCCAGTTGTTTTCAGGAAATAATGTCATCACTCTTGGCTGGGATGTCAGGGGTATGTGTGTATCTGGATGACATCGTAGTGCACAGACCAACACTATCTGTCCATAATGAAAGGCTACAATGTGTGTTACAGCAGCTTACAAAACACAACCTCACCTCAAATGAAGAGAAGTGTATCTTTGCAGCAAGAGAAATTGATTTTGTTGGGTTCCACTTATCAGCTGAAGGTATTAAACCCTTGCAGTCCAATGTGGATGCTGTTTGCAGTCTTCCTGAACCCATTTCAGCTGCACAAATTGCTTTATTTTTAGGCATGACATCCTATTACTTGCACTTCCTGCCACAATATTCAGCTATCACAACCCCACTACGCGAGCTCATAAAAAAGGATGCACCCTGGGATTGGACTTCTGCATGCGCTGAAGCATTCCATCTCCTGAAACAACAACTCACGACTGCACCAGTTCTCTCTCATTTTAACCCAGAAGGTACAGCAATTGTCACTTGTGATGCCTCTACCTTGGCCTAGGGAGCTGTTTTGTCAAAGATGGAAGAAGGTCTGGAAAAGCACTGAGAGCTCAGAGCCTGACTGAACAAAAATACTCTGCAGGGGAACGTGAAGCTTTAGAATGCATTTGGGCTCATGAGCGATGGCATATTTATTTGTATGGAAGACCATTCATTCTGAGGACAGACCATCAGGCTCTCACTTCTTTGCTGTCAACATCTGGAACAGGACACAAGCCCAACCCCGGTTACATAGGTAGTCTGATTGTTTAAAACAATATAATTTCCAACTGGAGTTTAAGCCAGGACAGGAAAATGTAGTAGCTGACCTACTGTCACGCTTTCCACCAGCACTGGAGTCACTTCACAACCAAGCTGCTGACACAGACAATGACCTCATTCAGCTGCTGCATGGACCGCTACAGGATATTGTGTCACTTACAGAGCTTCAGCAAGCTTCAGAAGAGGATACTGTTTTCAAATTATTACGAACTTATATTAGAGAGGGCTGGCACAAACGTGTATCCGATGAGCTGATCCCATTTGCACATGTAAAAGAGGAACTATCATGTTGGAATGACACCTGCATTGCTCGGGGTTATTGTGCTGTGGTGCCACAAAGTTTGCGGTCTTGTATTTTGGCGATGGCTCATGAGGGTCACCTAGGGATTGTCAAAATGAAACAGAGGTGCCGAGATCGGGTATGGTGGCCAGGTATTGACAACGATATAGAAGTCCATGTTAAGGATGGCTCTACTTGTCTGGTTAGTGGAAAGACAGGGTTATCTACTCCTCCACCACTTCAGCCCCTTCAGTGGCCAGCACACCCATGGGAGCACCTGCAGCTAGATATTTGTGGTGAACTTCACAGCGCTCCTCCCCATCATCGTTTTCTTGTGGTCATATATGATTTGCACTCTAAATGGCCTGAAGTTGTTCCAGTGAGTACGGTCACTTCAAAGACTGTGATCAATGTACTGGAGGCTCTGATCGCCCATTTCGGACTTCCACGTGTAATCACAACTGACAATGGGCTTCAATTTACCTCAGCAGAATTCACATCATTCCTGAAGAATCATGGCATTGAACACCGCAAGACAGCTTATTATAACCCACAGGCAAATGGAGGGTTAAAGAGATTTAATCAGTCAATTAAAAATGGTATCCGGGCACATCTTGCTCAAGGAGGTTGCAATTTTATTACTGCCCTCAACCAAACCCTACTTCACTACCGGGCAACTCAACACTCAACCACTGGGAAATCACCAGCTAAGTTAATGATGGGTCGGGAACTCCCACTTCCACCAGATCGTCTTTGCCCAATGACTTTAAGTCATTCTGCACCCTCAGCAATTGTCAAAGTCAGACAAGGGCAAAAGAAAATGAAACAGTAATTTGATCAGCGCTACAGAGTGAAGTTGTTTAATATCGTAGCCAGTGACTGGGCGAGAGTACGGAAGTTCCATCGTGCTGATAAGCTGCACTCCTTTCTGTCTTCACCTCTTCATATTACTAGGCAATTGGAGCCAGCCACATTCCTGTTACAGGATGGCTCTCACTGGCATGCCCGTTGCCTGCATAACGTGTCAGCACCTGACCTTACCATACCAAGGTCTGAGTTTCATAGTACCCATTTTAGGTCAGCAGCTCCATCAGATGACAGCTGTAGCAATGCATCTGGAGTGGCACTCCATATCTCCCAACCATCAGTTGCTCAACAGCAACGACCCGAGCGGGTACGTCAACGTCCAGGTCATTTACAGGATTTTGTCACATCCTTTAATACTTGACTTTTGGAAAAGGGGGTGGGGGGGAGTAAATGTTGGATAACATGATGTTTGCAATGATAATTGCATGCGCTCATGGAAAGTGTGCGCATGTGTTTTTGCGCATGTGTGAGAATAGCGTGCACCTTCGATTGTTGTGTTTTCGAGACTTGAAAAATAAAGAGCATTCTAGCAAGTGAGAAACGCTGTACTTTGTAGACACAACAGTACTGACAGGTGATAGGCTGTGCAGGCATCTATTAGAATCAGTGCTTAAGTGGAGAGGGTCTCTGTGTGTTTGTCTGTGTCCTTCTGATTTTGTGTTAAGCTTACGGTACACCAACTCAAAGAACTTGACAAATTTCATTAACCACTTGATAATACAAAGAGGAATCTTTTACAATTTTAGTTGATCAGTGAGAGCTGAACAACCACAATATTTGACTTAGCCAGAATACTGTATAAGACCAGATGGAGTCAGTCTGCAGGTTCTTAAGGCCTGTGCTGACCAGCTTTGTGATGGACTTTCTCAATTTTTCAGTCTGTCACTAAATCAGAAGTTCTGCTGCTCAGGAAAACATCCTGCTTTATTCCAGTTCCAAAGAAGGCAGTCACCATTTGCATGAAGACCTTTGAGAGACTGGTCCTGGACTGTATGAGTCATCTTGTGGTAGACCACCTGTACCCACTGAAGTTTGCCTATTGGACAAAGATTGGAGTGGAGGATGCAGTTATCTCTCTTTCCACAAGGCTTATTCTCACCTGGACAAAGCTGGCAGCACTGTGAGGATTCTGCTTTTTGATTTCCACAGTGCCTTCAGTACCATCCAGCCATCCCTGTTAAGGGGTCAGCTCAGAGATCTGCAGGGATGGTCCTGTGGTGTCCTGATAATGGACTATCTGTCAGGCAGACCACAGTTTGTGAGACTCAAGGACTGTGTGAGCAACACTGGAGCACCACATGAACAGGCCTGTCTGATTTACTCTTCACTCTACACACCTCAGTCTAAAAATCTAACAGCAGGTCAAGTCTCCTGCAGAAATTCTCAGATGATTCTGCATTTATGGGGTGTATTGATAAAGGGGATGAGATAGAGGAGAGGAGTCAGGGGGAGAAGTTTGTTTCTTAAAGCAAAGAGAATTGTCTGCAACCTAACTGCTTATTGACATTCACATCACCAAAGAGCCTCTACACCCACTGGAGGTAGAAGTGATTAATTTCTACAAGTACTTGGGGGTCCACATTAATGACAGGTTGGAAAGGTCTTGGAACACAGAGGAACTACAGAATAAAGGGCAGAGCAGTGTGCTGGGCTGGTAACATCACTTCAAGAAAAGCCCACTGAATCAACAATTTTGATTTGTTTGATTTTATTTTCATTTCAATTGAGCAATGTTTGATAACAATATTTATCTGTCTATTATAGAGTGCCTTTCACATCTATTTATTTATTTATTTACTAGGGGCTCCACCCCCAGCTCGCTTTGCTCGCCCACCCCCAGGTTTGTTAACAGGATATACAATTTAAAGAGATTGTTATTTTCATTTAATTAATTTTCATTCATTTTTTATTTATTGATATTTGCCAGTAATTAAGCTGTAGTGAATGAGTTATTCTCACTCCTCCCCCCGTCAGCCACTTCACATTTCTGCCTCTTGCGTTGAACACACACTAAGGAGATGCGGTCACTCTTCCAAAACCCCCTCATAAATGGTGATACAATGGGAAACAAATACAGTTTTTTTACCTCCTCTATGCTTGATCAGGTGCTGGCTTGATCCTGCTGCCGTGCTGCGTGATGTGCAAATTGCGCTGCGCGTTGATCATTTAAAAGCCTGTACAGCAGCTGATTCTTTTGTCTCACTTCCTTGTCTCACGGTACTGTGGTGTTATGGGTCCACAGCTCGTTGAGCAAAGGCCATTTTAAATAAATAATCACCGTTCTCGCGGCGGTTTAGCGAGGGGGCGTTGGACCGTAGCAGGCCGTGGGACAATCCGCAGTGTGGGCGTTTCTCACCGAGTGCACAGGTGAGGGACTGCCCACGTGCGTGATTGTTCCCATGCCTAATTTGCTATGGCCCCTCGCATTATAAAAAAGAAGCGCGAGTCGGTTTTGGGATTGAGAGAACGAGAGAGGAAAGAAAGAGGACGGAGGTTGTAGGGAGTGAGTGAGGAAGCAGGCGGTGCAGGAGAGACAGACAAGCGGAGCGTGTGGTGAGCGCGTGTACGAGCGCTTGAGGGCAGCTGCGAGGAAGCTGGGTGTTGGGCCTACACCCAGGCATTTCAGTTGACGTTGCTCCCGCTGAGCGACCAGGTAGTGGGAGTGACCAGAGGAAAGCGACGAGCCGCAGAGGGCTGCAGAAAGGCAGCGGAAGTTGGGAGGCTTGGTGGTGGAGTCCCCAACGTGGGCGACCTGGCCGTTGGTGGAAATTAAGTCTCGGGGACTGGGATGAGTGCCAGACCAGAGCCAGGGATCGGGAGGGCTCCAGTCTCGTGTGTGTGAGAGAAGAGGGCAGCTGCAGAGAGCGTCTCGCCTGCCGCAAAGCCCAATTGGGAGAAGCAGGTAAGCCGCTAACATAGAAGAGCACCGGACTTGTTGCTGTTGTTTTAAAGACTGCTTCCATGAGAAGATTTTATTGGATGGATTATTTATTTATTGAAGAACGTGAAAGCACTGCACTATTTATTGAACACTTTGTTTTGATTGTTTTTTAATAAAAGCACTTTTGCAGTTTTTACCTTCCCCTTGCTCAGTTGTTGTTGCCTGCACTGACTAGCTCACTCGGTAACATTATCGACGGTGTTGGGTTCAAGGGCTTCCAAATATCAGATGGGAGCGTGGAGCCAGAACCCACATCGTCACAGGTACATTAAAGTGTCTCTGAGAAAATCACATCTCAATCCAAGATTTTTTTATTATAATAGAGAGATTTATCATCAGACTTGTGTTAAAAAGTTTAAGTTCCCTTTTGGGACAAATATCTAGCAATCTGTCTGTTTATTTTGACCATAAACTGATAACACAAACATACTGTATACTTTTGTTGGGATTGACTATAAAAGCCCACTCCACCAGCCCCTAAACTGATCAGCCTGTTTATTTGATCTTCTCTTTACGCTTTGAGCAGGTTGCTGTCTTGTCCACAGACCTACCAGGATTCAGTGTTGGTGTTCCTTAAAACTAACTCCTATTTATTCAGGTCCATTGGAATGGAGTTTGTTGTTTAACTTTGTAGAAGCTGTATATTACACTAATTGTTTTTGTGTATCTTTTTTTTTGTTCCAGACATTCTTTCCTGAAGACAAATTTCTAATTTTAAAGCTAAACTGATGGCTTCTACAAAGGTGTCAACACCATCATTATTAGTCATTTTGTCTTTTAGTTCCTCTGAGATGTCGCTGTCTAACAGAACTGCCATAGTTGAAACCCCAATTTGAGTCAAAGCTAAGGTTTAAAATGTTATATTGTAATAAAGTCCTCAATAGATTTATTGCCTTGTTGACCTTTCACAGGTTTATTTCTAGATACTCAATACATTCGGCTAATCATTGATTTTTGTGAATTTTTTTAAAACGTCCTTCATATTAAAGGTGACTTGCACATAATACATATAATACTGATGTCCATTCCAGGGTTTTATCTGAAAATAAATAGTCTGTAGCATAGTCTGTAGTGTATGTGTGAAATGAAAAAGAGAATGTTTACATGGAATCAGAGAGATAAGTACTGGGAGAAGAAAAGTTTAATGGAAAAGATAAACTTGAAGCCAAAAAGAAAAGCTTAGCAGAGGTTCATTAACTTTAAAGAGAGAGACATTCAACAAGTTAAAATTCTACACTGAATTATAAGTCAAAAAAAGAAAAGGGATTCAAAGTCAAGGGCCAAACTAACAAAAAAGATTTTTTTTTCTACACAAAATAAAACAGCTTGAGGCACAAAAACTTGATGATTTCATAGCCAAAAGCAAGGATGTCCACATCCCTGAACCGCCATCTTAAGTGTTCTCAAGAAGATGACATCACACATCATGTGCTGTGAATCACATGGCAACAACCAGCATAGCAACCATAAAGAACATCAGCATCACCATCACCAAACAATATGGCCATGAAATTACATTACTGTCTATGTAATACAAAATAAACACTTAAAAAGCACAATACTGACATTTAAAAATGAACATGAAAGGCTAAAAACTACAAAATAACAAATTAATGGTAATTGGTTAAAAACAAACTTTAAACTGCTTGTAAAACCCCTGAGAACTGAGGAGATTCACAAACTGACCTAACAGAGAGAGTTCTAGAGAGTTCTAGAGCCACTGAGCCTGGGCTGAGGTAGTTGTGATTTTTCAGGACTCAAACACTCAGACTGAAGCTTTACCTTCAGCGTAGACCTCAAAGCTTCACCGATGCCTGTTCTTCAAAAGTCACGAGTTATGACTTAGCTTCATTTCAACTTGTTGTAAGACTATTTCTGCACCTTCTGTGTTGGGTTTGGTTTATATTGAAGTTTTTTTTAACTCTGGAGAACTCAAAATCAAACACTTATTTTCACCATCAGAGCGTTTTTGTGTGAGTTAGAAATAGTTAGCATCTCACCATTGTTGTTTTATTATGGACGTCTCCATTTTATACTGGGAAGCTGGGAGTGTGTGACATGATACACGACTACATAAAGATCAGTGCTGTGCACTTTCTTTTTCCTATCACATATGAAAATAAAGTAAGATCTTTAAGATGGGCGTCATGACATTGGGGCAAGTTTGAGTTTTTTACTTGTTTTGTTTTTACAAATGTACTGCAAAGAATTCTCAGCACAGAAGTGAAGTTAATGGATGACAGCAGAGAAAAGAGTCCATACTTTAAATAAAAGAATAAAACTGAGAATTCATTGATCAGCAGTCCTTCATTTACACACAGTGGCTGGCACTAAATGTGTCTGATTGGCCGTCACCATAAATTATTCATTGCTCTGCTCACTTTGTGCTCCTTGAACCTGTAGACGTTTACTGGAATTACAGTACGCAAAGAAGACAGCTGTTTGAAACCATCTGAGTGAGGATTACTGTAGTGTTTTGTAATTTGTAAAGTATTCAATTTTGTGTATCTGAGCTGTTTAATGGGTGTCTCAGGAGTGGTAATTATTAGGCTATGAGTGGGTGAGAAATGCAAACATTGTACAGTATATGCTGCAGAAATTATTTTTCTTTTAGTTTTCAAAAGACTGGTCGGGGGCTTGCATACTGAACTGAAACCAGAAAGTTTGTCCAATGCCAAAACATTTGGTTGAGAAATCGTATAACAAGAATAGATCCTGCATCTGTGTTATAATAAGACTGACTATTTTATAATCATTAGTGAAAGTGTTTTTTTTTTTTTTTTCCTCCCTTAATTCATTGCTAAACACTCTGATTCTTTCTTGATCTGTCACTTGTTATTCGAGTTGCTCCCAAGACTTTCTAAAAATATACCAGGGTTGCTTTCTTTAAATGGTTAAAAACCTCAGATTTAAATGCGTGTGCACTTAGTGACAATTCGTGGACCCCTGACATCAAATTTCCAGTGACATTAAAAACTCCATGTAAAGGCCTGCACACTTTAGTGCTTCCACAATTAAATTGTAACAAATCGTCCTTCGTAAAGATCTCCCTTCTCCTCTTTGTGAGCCACCGCCCTTCCAAAGGTCTGTGTTCGTGGCGGAAAGGAAAAGCTAACCGACTCCCTGGACTGAATCAGCTGTCGGCCCTAACAACGAGACCGCATCCAGAAAGATAAAGAAAGCGTCTCAACTTAAGAAAGCGATTTTTATCGAAAAGACTTTAGGAGACAGAAGTGCCGCTGAGTTATTTATTAACTCAGGTAACCGACATGACTGCTGAATGACAGGACAAAACCAAACAGAGCCATGCAGCCTGTCGGCAGCGCACACCTGCTGTCTTCAGAGGAGACTCACGAGACATGAAACACAATGAACAGCGATATGTAATACACATTACACAACACACATACTACACAATAACTTGTAATAAAGTCAAAAGGTATTGTATACCATGATGTAGTGCAATATGCAACAATTGCGGTGTTTACTGCGTTTTAAAAGCGACTTTTCATTTTTACAAAAAAAAAAAGGCATTGTTGGAGATTAACAAAATTGAACAAAATATTACAAAATATGAATCGTTCTCATTTCGGTTTGCTCTCATTAGCATTGGCCTTTCGTAGATATGGTGCGCACCCTGTGATGAACTGGCCTGGGGCCTCATGTATAACGCCGTGCGTAGAATTCGCACTATAACATGGCGTAAGCACAAAAGCCGAAATGTGCTTACGCACAGAAAAATCCAGATGCAGGAATCTGTGCGTACTCCAACTTCCACGTTCTTCTGCTACATAAATCCCGATCAGTGTGAAAGTAATGCTCGTGCACGCGCTTTATGTAACGCCCCAACTCCTCCCAGAATTACGCCTCTTTGAATATGCAAATGAATATAAATCGCCCTTAAGCTCAGCCTTCTGCGAAAAGACAATGGGAAAAGCACGGGGGAAAATATAAGAATTTCAGCGAATATTAAGTGGAGGCAAAGGAAAAACATACTATTTGTTCAAATAAACCGTGGTATAATCAACAAAAGGAAGTTGATCGAGTGACATAGAGTGTCAGAGAAACTTGAAAGCTCACATTCACAAAATCGCACAGTGCCGGAAATAAAAAAAGACGTCACATATCAATGTCGCCGTGAAAAGGCGAGTTGTAGCCCACTGTCTGAGTGTCATATGAAAGCTTATTAGGGTACAAAGAAACAAAGGCACACAGTGGGGAAAAAGCACGAAATGTCAACTTCAATCTCGACATTTCCACTTTAATCATGTAGTTTATTTTGTCATTAAAGTAGAACATCATTAACTTCATCTTAAAATAGTTTAATTAACCAGTTTCTCAAATCACATCGTAATTAAAGTACTGTAGCACGTTAAATGCTTTGTTTTATATTTGATCTTCTATGTGCTCTATGTGTGTGATTCACTACTTGCTTCTTAAACCGGCTCTCTTCCTCCAACTGGACACAGAATCCATTACATTCGTGATATTACAGCTCTCTGAATAACTAAAATACTGAGATTTATACGTGATATCATTTTTATGATGATAGAAGTTAAAGCACGTTATTAAACATGGGTTTCACTTCGATGAAATAATTTATTGCAGCAGTACTCAGGGGCAGCTCTAGGCTTGTGGTGGCACTGGGCAGAGGAAGAATCGGTGGCTCCTTCGCCTGCCAATGTCAGTAAGGTAGCTTATGCACGGTGGATTGCCACGTCTGTTGCAGACACTGCATAGCCGTCTCGTGCTCATGACACAAGCATTTAACTTTTGCCGAAATTTGTCGCTACGTTTTTAGCTGTGTTGTTATTTTCTCTTTCTGTTTATATTCAGTATATATTGGCGTAGCTGCCCCTGCAGTCCTTGCTTTTCTTTCCCCAAATACCCAATCACCACACAATCAGCTCTGTAATAGAAGTTAAGCCATCTGTAAGCTTAGAGCGCCGATTCTTCAAAACGTTTAAGGAACATTGAAATATCTTCGTAGTGCATGTTTAATTATTCTATCCTTAACGACACTCCCAGTGAAGAATATAGATTGTTTAAATGAAGTTAAAGTTTTATCTGTATAATATAATAAACATATTTTGCTGCATTTCATCTTAAAAATGATATCGTCATCATATGTAAATACGCGCTTTATAAAGTGGCTCAGGTTGTGCGATATTATAACTGTAGTGCATGTTTACAGTGGGGTGATTGTACTTATAAGTACTAACAGTTCTACAAGGTGCAATTGATTTAGTCCATTTATAGTTCTTGGGATGAAACTGTTTCTGAACCGCGAGGTCCGTACAGGAAAGGCTTTAAAACGTTTTGCTGTGGCTGAGGCAGCGTGTGCTTGAAGCTGTTTACCGATAATTCTCTTTCCGATCAGCTGCTGCTGTGATTCACACTCAGATACAGTGATATAAATACTCCGAGTGGTGCTGTGAGAGTAATATGGAAAAAGATGATCCGCTGTGGAAACCCTTAACGGGAGCAGCTGAAAGAAGAATAAAAAGGTGCAGTGAGAGTAACAATGCTAAAGCAGTTATGGTATTTGGAATACTATGGCTATTCCCTGGACCATTATATTGTTACAAGTTAATTACAATCAGATGTGTTACACTAATAAACAATATGCGGTTAGTTTCAGTGTATTTATAAAGCCGCGTCAGGAAAATAAAGGATAACCACACAGGAACAGTAGCACTGCTTTGACGCTGGGTGCCGCCAGTCTGCAAAACCAAGCGGAGAACTTGCGTACG
>JANRMT010062791.1:191030999-191042361 GCA_026402145.1 Polypterus bichir lapradei
GCATCGAACTTTCCCAGCTGTGCTGTTGCCATGTCGTGCTATGTCCATGGCTGTATCTAATGCTACCGAAGTCCCGGTACTTAAAACTTTCTCTCGCAGTTTCGCTGAGTTTGTGCCAAACACCACCCTGACTATCTCATCTTCTTCTCCATAAGCACAGTCCTACACCCGTGAATATTTACCCGTGGCAGATTGCTATTGGATTGCCGCTGACGGACGGCCTTATATGGGCAGGCACTAAATTACAAACGCCAGCGGCAGCCTGTCTATGAACTTAATTTAAAGTGTAGGTTTACACTGTGCTTTGTTTCCGAAGTAGCAGAACTCATGAATATGGTTGTATATATCACTCGCTCGCTTCTTATTGTTTCGCTACCTTCTCAATTATATAATGCATGTTTTCTTCAGCGCTTTTTGGGGCTCTTCCTGTTTTTCTACGTACTGCGTGATTACGTGGGAGGCGTGATTATGTCAAACTCCGCCCCCACGGGTTTCAAGCTCATCTCCATTACAGTAAATGGAGAAAAAACAGCTTCCAGTTATGACCATTACGTGTAGAATTTCGAAATGAAACCTGCCCAACTTTTGTAAGGAAGCTGTAAGGAATAAGCCTGCCAAATTTCAGCCTTCTACCTACATGGGAAGTTGGAGAATTAGTGATGAGTCAGTCAGTGAGTGAGTGAGTGAGTGAGTGAGTGAGTGAGTGAGTGAGTGAGTGAGTGAGTGAGTGAGTGAGGGCTTTGCCGTTTATTAGTATAGATAAACTAGAAGAGCATTTAAAGGTAAAGGTGTTCAGGAGTCAAATGGGGTCTCTGTCTCTCTCTCTTGTGTTTTCAGGTTCATTGTGACTCATAGAAGGAAAACCAGCCAACTGCTGGGCCTGGAAATGTGCGTAAGCCATTTCTTAAGCAGAATTTGGGATTTATAAAACACAAACTTGATGTGGAAGTTGTGTTAAAGTTAGAGAAGCATGTGACCATCAGTAAATGACACTCAAAACTATTATGGGGTTGGCATTTTAGGTATTTTAAGCAGCAAGATAATGAAGTGAACAGAAAATAATTTTTCATTGCACCTTTGAATGCAGAGTAAATCATACCATGATGTTAGTCTATTCTTCCATTTGTTTGTTTTCTATACCCGACTCTTCTAAACCTATAACTGAACTGGGATTAAGCCATTCATCTTTGATGGCATCTGGAATGTTGGCTCCAGGATGTCTATATCATCTATTAAGTCAGTCATCGTCACGAAAAAAAAAAAACACATATAACATTAAAAACATCTAAATGGTAGAAAATCTTATATTTTTAAGTCTGTTTCTTTATGTGTTTTAATTGTGGTGAAATGAACACTTTCTTATTTTAAGAAATTAGAAGACTAAGATCTGTTGTAAAATAAACACTCCCATTATTGGGCTTAACTTCCATTCTGTGTTTGTTTTGTCTTTCCATCTTGTCTTTCCGTCACAGATTTGCACAGAAACACAGGAGGTTGTAGAGACAGGAACTTTATTCAAACACTACAAACAAACATTTGTCTCTTTTTCAAAAGTTTAAATGTTCTCCATGACAAGACAGAGATAACAGTTCTGTCTCACAATTAAAAGAATGCAAACATATCTTTCTCTTCAAAGGAGTGCGCGTCAGGTGCAGAGAATGTCTGGAAGAGAGAGAGAGAGAAAAGCAATCTATCAAAAACCAATAGGTGCTGTTCGGGCTTTTAAGTATGTGAAGTACCGCACACGACAGAGCAGCTGCAAGTAAGCCCAGCAAGCAAGGAAGCAATATGAGTAGCGTTCGTATTCTCTAGGGGTGTGATCAGCCCCTTTGCTCACACCCCCTCCGCCAGCTTTATTCACATTCTCGTGAATTAAGTGACTCTCCAAACCAGGTTCAAACAGGCATGACAGGACATCAGCATTAACGTGTTTAGAGCTGGGTCCATGCCGGACAGTAAAACTGTAAGGTTGCAAGCTCAAAAACCATATCATGAGACAACAGTTCGTATTTTTCTGACGGTATAACCACTGAAGTAGAACATGATCAGTCACTAATGTGAAATTTCGACCTCATAAATAAAAACAAAGCGCTTCCACAGCCCATTTAATAGCCAAGCATTCTTTCTCAATAGTCAAATAATTGCGTTCCCTAGGAAGCAATTTCCTACTCAAAAATGTGATAGGGTGCTCTTCCCCATCAAAAACCTGGGACAGGACGGTGCCTACACCAAATGCACTTGCGTCCGTCTGTAGAACAAAATCCTTGGAGAAGTTGGGATTCCACAGAACTGGATAAGAAGACAAAGCAGTTTTCAAATCACAAAAGGAACTTTCACAAATTTCTGTCCATAAAACAGGGTGGTTTTTCCTGCCTCTAGTAAGATCAGAAAGAGGAGCAGCCCTATTTGCAAAGTCAGGGATGAATCTTTTATAATAACCTGCAAGTCCCAGAAAATCACAAACTTGTTTCTGCATTTCTGGACATGGGTAAGTAAGCATCTCTTCCAGTTTTCTAAATTGTGGCCGGAGTAAACCCCTGCCCATTGAATAACCCAGATAATGAATCTCAGACATAACAAACTTACACTTGTTTGGGTTAGCTGTCAAACCAGCCTGTCTCAAGCTTTCAAGGACAGCCTGAAGACATTCTAAATGCGTATGCCAATCATTGCTGAAAATTACAACATCATCAAGGTATGCCCCAGAATACTCGCAATGAGGATGGAAGATCTGATCCATCATACGCTGGAAAGTTAGAAGCGTGCCATGAAGACCAAATAGGAACCTAGTAAATTTATAAAGTCCGTCAGGAGTCGCAAATGGTGTTTTCTCACAACTGCCAGCCTCAAGAGGCACCTGCCAGTAACCTTTCGTGAGATCTAGCATGGAGACCTTATTCAAGCACCTGAAATCGATACAGAAGCAAACCGAACCATCTTGTTTTGAGACTAATACGACTGGACTGCACCAATCACTTTTACTATCATGAATTACACCCAATGCCAAAATCTTTTTGACTTCCTCGCGTGGAATATTCCATCGCGCTTCCGGAATCCGATACGGGTGCATCTGCACCCTAAAACCGGGTTCAGTAGTAATTTTATGTTCTGCAAGGTTAGTCATGCCTGGCAAGTCTGAAAAAATATCAGTGATCCGTTCAATCAAAGTTACCAACTCTGTCTTTTGCGAGTCAGTCAAATCGTCTCCAATGGTAACATCGGTCTGGGAGACAGCAGCCAAGGAAGTGTAAATCCCCTGCGGGTCATGCCACTCCTTCAAGAGATTAACATGTAAAATCTGGAATGGTTTGTGCCGGCCTGGTATTCTAGCCTTGTAATTTAATGGCCCCATATGCTCCTCAATAATGGCAGGGCCCTGCCATTTTGCTAGGAATTTGTGCGGATCAGATGGAATCAGAACCAAAACACGATCATCAGGTTTGAATTCACGGAGTTTACAGTGCCTATCATATAGACGTTTCTGGGTTTCCTGTTCAAGTCGCTGATGCTCCACAGCAATAGAAGAAAATTTAGAAATTCTGTTTTGCCCACGAGCTGTTGGCCCGATTCCTGTCCATTCCTCTCATACAACATCCAAGATGCCTTTCAGGCACCTGCCAACAACATCTCGAAAGGACTCAAGCCAGTGGATGCCTCCGGCGATTCCCACACCACAAACATAATAAAAGGCAGGACAGAGTCCCAAGACGTTGATCATCATGAGCGACTCACCTGATCATCTGTTTTAAAGTCTTGTTAAGTTGTTCCGTCAAACCATTCGTCTGTGGATGGTAAACAGTGGTACTCAATTTCATAGCAAGGCTGTCACACATTTGTTTCATCACACGAGAAGTAAAAGGTGTGCCCAGATCAGTTAAGTTTCTCTAGGGATGCCAATACGAGTAAAACTCATACACACAGCTTTGGCTACAGTGGAGGAATTGTCTTTTTTCAAAGCAGCCACTTCCAGATATCGCGTTGTGTAGTCAACCAACACAAGCATATATTGATACCCATTTTTAGTCTTAGGTAGAGGGCTTGCGATATCTAATCCCACCCATTGAAAGGGGACTTCCAAAATAGGCATAGGAGAAAGGGGATCCAGAGGAGGTCTATAAGCAGAGACGATCTGGCAATCAGATCACTCCACATCTTTTTTCTTGTTCAGCCAATAAAATCATTTTGATAAACAATCTCTAGTCTTATCAGCCCCCAGGTGCCCAGCCAAGATGTGAGAGTGGGCTAACTGCAAAAGAATGTCGCTATGTACTTCAGGTACAACTAACTGTTCAATAAATTCCCCGACTAAATGATCTGATATCACTCTAAAAAGGCAGCCATCTTTCTCAAGAAAGTGTGGGGTTTTTAAGCCCCCGGATGCTTGCTCTTGGTAATAAGAGTCACTAACAGAGCAAGACTGTTTAAATGTATATTATAATGAGCTATCGGCATGCTGCAAGTGCACAAAATCCGTCTGCTCGCTAGTGCTCGGTTTGTGTTCGGAGGCATTTGCAAGCTGAGAAGATGTAAATGGGCCAGCCTGCCACTCTGGAAAATGGGGGGGTCTCCCTCAGCCTCACTGGAGAGATCGGGTTCAATATCTAATCGGGGTTCGAGATCTTCCCCAACAACCACCAGTTCTTCTCTTTCTTCATCCCTGCTAAGCTTGACAGGGGGCTCGATGACTGGTGCCCGACATTCGGTCATGAGTCTAGGAAAAAGGTCATTCCTCCTGCCGATCAGCAAGTTTTAGTGTTATATATAGTGTATATATAAAAATACCAAAAATAAGCAGAGGTAAAAAGAAATCACGTTTTAAAAGATCGGAATCCACAACTGAACTAACATTGGGAAGGCTGTTCTATTTATATGATGTACACATGAAGAAGTGGGAATTAATGAAACGGAAATGAGATCACAAGGAGGAGGGTTCTGGGAGGTGGAAGTGATGTCACCTGTAGGCAGGAGTTGTAGCCCTAAAGTGACCTTACTAGGAGGGTTCTTTGGTTGGTCTGCAGAGGGACAAAGGGAGAAAGCATTAAATGGCAGTGCCAACCCCTGGTTTGGATAAGAAACAACATTATTTAAGAGTGAAACCGTTTCCCATGTGCTCATGTGAGACTACAAAGTGTTGTTCACTTTTCTATGATTATATCAACCTTAAGAGTGACTCATCATGTTTTATTGATAATTATTGGCTGGGCTCTATCACACAATCTACGTTTTTCTTTTTCAGAATAATTTTTTTTTTTTATCACATGTGATCTGATATTCATGTAGCTTGGTACTGTCAGGAATATGTTGATTTTTTTTTAAAACGAAAGTCAATGCAATAAGTTTATTGTTATGTGTATTAAAATATGATGAAAGTCTTATATGCACTTTTAATCTTGCAGCCCACTGAGAATCTCGATCTGCTAGTTATGGAAAATAACAACACAGAATGTAATGACATAAAAAGTAAGCACAGTTTAGGAAAAAAAGGAAATTAGGGGAAAAAAATATAATTTTAGTGGACATCTGTGTGTTATGCAAAGCCATGGCAGAACATAACCAAAGAAGAAAAAGAACTGCAGGAAAACAAGTAGAACACAAGTGGTAGGCAGAGGGAGCAAGAACTTGGAGGTGGTTGGGGTTGTGATTGCAGGAGAGTGGGCCACTGCTGCTATCTGAGCAAGAAATGTACCTCTGCTTTGACAAAACAGTACCCTAGTCTCCAAGCTGTTCCAACTTTAGGCTCGCCCTTTTCAACACTCGCTCCAACACCAACAAGACCTCACTGATTAATGACCTCATCTCCCAGAAGCAAATGGACATGTTTCTTCTTACAGAAACTTGGCAACAACCTGGTGACTATTTACATTTAAACTTGCTGTCTCCCCCAAGCTATAGCCACATATCTACACCCAGGTTAATAGGAAAAGGGGGTGTCCTGGCTTTGGTTTATAGATCTACCTTGTGTCACAGATGACCGAGGACACTGCCCAGCCGGGACGCCTGGATAGTCCCCGAGTTGGACAATACTTCTCCTCGGCCATGAGAGAGCAGCCGCCCGGGGCTATTTGGGGGCCACAGGGACGGAGCTGGAATACTCATTTTGAGAGAACATGGTCACCGCCAGGGGGCGCCCGGACAATTAGAGAAGCCTGGATGGCAGCACTTCCGCCACACCAGGAAGTGCTGCCGGAAGTAATTCCGAGGACACCCGGAGTGCTTCCAGGTGCTTTCCTGACACTTCCGCCACACCAGGAAGTGACGTCAAGGGGAGCACCTGGGGCTCATCCGGGTCATGATAAAAGGGGTCGCCTCCTTCCAGTAGACGAGCCAGAGTTGGGAGGAAGGAGACGAAGCTTGTGAGGATGACAGGAGGTCAAGGAAAGAGAAAGAAGACGACAAAGGAAGAGAGTTGGTGCTTGAAGACATGGTGGTGCTGAGAATATTAACAAAAAGAAGTGTGTTTTGGACATTCTGGTGTCGGTCTGTCTGTGTCTGGGGGTACGCTTTCCACACTTGACAATGAAGGAACTCTCCTTTTTTGAAGTCACATCTTTTGAATATATTGCTGTTACAATGGTTTCCTGCCCTCCTGTACTGCTGTGGTTAGTTTATCGCCCTTCTAAATCTGTGGTGAATTTTCTGTCTGAACTTAATGAACTTCTCACTGTAACCTCATCTCTTTGCCCTGCTGTAATTTTACTTTAATATTCATGTTGATATCAACTGCTCTCTTACAGCTGAATTTATCTCAACTTTGGATTGTTTGGACTTCACACAGCTTGTGGATTTCCCCACTCATATTTAGTGTCATATTCTTGACTAGCTTTGTTCAAATGGCTTGAATAATGTCTCTGTCTCAGGTTCACTCTCTGGTATTTCTGATCATAAGCTTATTGAATGTAACTCTAGCATTATTACCATTACATCTGTCAAGAAAAAGTCTGTCTCCTATCATAACATTAGGTCTGTTAATTCTGATTCCAAAATTTCATTCTGTCATCTCCGTAACATTGCCCACCTCCATCCATCCCTGTCCTTTAATGATGCTCAAACTCTGGTTCATTGTTTCATAATGTCTTGTATTGATTACTGTAATTCCCTCTTCATTGGCCTCCCTGCAAAATCTACACATAAGCTACAGTATATAGCTGTACTCCACAGCCAGAGTCCTTACCCACACAAAGTGTTTTGCTCACATCTCCCCTGTTCTCTCCCATCTTCACTGGTTACCAGTTCCATCAAGGATTAAATTCAAGATTCTGCTTCTCACCTTCAAAGCCCTACATAACCTTTTCCCCCCTCTACCTCATTCACTTACTAGCTCCTTATACTCCTTGTCACTCTCTCAGGTCCTTGAGCAGTCATCTCCTTACTGTCCCACGCAGCAGACTCTCCACCCTGGCAGGCAGGTCCTTCAGTGCTATAGCCCTTCAACTCTAGAACACTCTTCCTCAGTCTCTCCGAGATTGCTCCTCTTTCTGCAGTTTTAAATCTCAACTGGAAACTTTCTTCTGCTATCAACTTTTGTCATCTGTGTAATTTTTTTTTTTACTTTGTATGTAAAGCAACCTTGGGTTTGTGAAAGGCGCTCAATAAATGTAAGTTATTATTATTTACCAGGAATCTCTAATAAAATTTTATTTCCAGCATGCTTTTGTTGTCCATTCGTCCATCCATTTTCTGCCACTTATGTGGGTCTAGGTCAAGGGAACAGTAGTCTGGGTAAAAATGCTGAAACATCTCTTTTCTGTTCCATTCAAATCTTCCAGGAGGACACTGTGAGGTTCCCATGCCAGTTGAGAGATATAATCTATCCAGCATGCCCTGGGTTTGCCCTGAGGTGTCCTCGTGGTTGGGCATGCCTGAAAGAGCTTCCCAAAGAGGTGTCCAGAAGGTGTCCTAATCAGATGCCTGAACCATTACAACCTGCTCTATTGAATGTGGAGGAGCAGCAGTTCTACTATGAGATCCACCTAAATGTCTTCACCCTCTCTATAGGTGAGCCCAGACACTCTGCAAAACAAAATAATTTCTGCCATTTGTATCCACAGTCTAATTCTTTTATTCACTATGTAAAACTTGTGATCAGATTCAACAGTTTCCTGAAAGCTCTTCAATTCACATCAGCTCTCTCTTCAATATGACTCACCGGTACAACATCTGTATAACTGCAGACACCACTCTGATCAACCTGTCAATCTCCTGCTTCCTTCTTTCCTCACTTGTGAACAAGAGCCTGAGATACTTAAACTCTTCCACTTGAGGCAGCATCTCATCCCCAAACTGGAGACGGCACTCCACCCTGTTCCAGCTGAGAATCATGACCTCAGACTTGGAGGTGCTGATCCTCATCCTGACCACTTCACACTTGACTGCAATCAACCCCAGTGTGCACCTGAGGTCACAGCATGATGAAGTCAGCAGGACCACATCATCTTCAAAAAGCAGGGACGTGATCCTGAGGTCATTGAACTGGACACCATTCTCTCCTTGGCTGAACCTAGAAATTCTGTCCATAAAAATTATGAACTAAATTCGGTGACAAATGGCAGCCCTGGCAGAGACCCACACACACCAGGATTGAGTCAGATTTACTATCGGCAATGCAGACCAAGGTTTCACTTCAATTGCACAAGGACAGAATAGCCCACAACAGTGGGCCTGGTACCCCATACTGTCAAGGTACCCCCAAAGGGCTATAGTGGGGTGTTGTGACGATCATTCTTCAGAAATAGAAAAGGCACGTTTGTTAAAACTGAAACCTTTGCCACTTCAAAGTGGACGCATTCGGTAAGTTTTAGGGCTTTGTTTTCACTTTAGGACACCAGTACTCTTCACCTCCATCATAAAAGGCAAGAACAGGCTACGTATTTATTCAGGTTTGTTAAATATGCTTCACTTTAGAGTGCAATTTCATGCAGCAAACTAAGATACACACAATGACTGTGAAGAAATAACTTTGACTTGAAAAATATTGAAATTATTCTTTAAAGGTGAATAACATCCTAGTTTGTCCTACAGCCATCTTCACCATGACCATCAATTACTTTCTCAACCCAACCCCTCTGGACCTTTGACAACTGCCTTCTGTAGTGTATGGGGGGGATTCAGGACAGCTGAATCGGATTCCTACTCTGAACATTTCCTCCAAACCAAAGAGTTCACCTTCTGTTAAGCTTTAATTACTCATTTTGAAGTACATGCAAGACCCACTGAACATTTTTGTGACAATGACAATTGGATTTACTCCCAGTTTGGCCAGGAGCTTACACATCTGCTCAGAGTGGTCTCCTGCTTCAGTGCTGGGATGGTAACAGAGCTGAACAGGATGCTGTATGTCTGTCAGTTATTACTCTTCTCTTCTCTCTGGTAGTTCAGTTAAAGGAGACCCACTGGGGGTCTCCAGTCCTGCTGAGGTATCAGAGATGACATCAAACTCTACAAGGTGCTCTGAACTACCTGACATTGATAATTCTGTTGACAATGGTAGATGGTTTTTAGCACTCACCTTGTGCTTATATCTGACCATAACCCACTAGCTATGTGAACTGGAGTCTCCTCCATCACCACTTTAGTGCACAGTGTCTTTCTGAAGGTTGTTCCAGGTGAGTCCCTCCAGTTCTCTAAACATGGCTATGCAGTCTCCTCTTGAACCACAATATTTATTTCTATAAATCATTTCCATACTATACATGTAGCTTTCTGACAACTGTTTCAAGTATATGGGATTACATACACACACACATATATATATATACATATACATATATATATACACACACATACAGTGGTACCTCGGTATATGGCCTTAATCTGTTCCAGGTCCATGGACTTATACCAAACTAATTTTTCCCATAAGAAATAATGGGAAAATGATGAATCCATTCCCATGAAAAAAAAAATCCTATTGTTATTGGCATATTAAACATTGATGGTGTTGTATAAAATAATTTAAACACTGCTTAATACTAAAATACATAAATACAAAAGCAATTAGATTAAATAAATGAAAATTTAACCTCACTTTACATTTTAATAACGTCTTTGTTTTTCACAATCGTAGATACCGTCGTTCTTAGCAAACGGTATGCAACAGCCATGTCCTGAATACGCATGCCACCTTCATACTTTTCAACAATCAATTCAAATTTACGTGAAAAAACAAAAAATCGCGTTGTGATGATGCGGGTTTTCTGTATGCTCCCATCTGCTGATGGGGAGCCCTTTTGAACCCTACACCGTCGGTAATGTTAATGATGAGCTTAGCACTGAAGCACAACAAAGGATGGGGATGGTGAAAAAGTGCAAAGTGCTTTTATTAAAACAATCAACAAAACAAGGTGTTTAAATTAAAGTGCATTGTCCAAAGTTCCAATAAATAATCCATAAAATCAAAAGTGAAATGGAGGTTAAAAACAATAGAAAAAAGTCTTCTTAAAAACAACGAGGTTAAAATACAGCAGGACGCATTCTTTAAAAAACAAGGAGCCTGGTGCCTTTTTACCTGGCGGCCCCCCTGCTTCCCAACAAGGGAGTCGCCCTACTTGCAGCTGACCTTCACTCTGCCTACTTCAGCTGTTCAGTTCTCCTCTCCTTCTGACAGCGACTTGGGATCCACAGCGACCAGGGTGCCTACACTGGGGAATACACTCACCCAAGTCCTTACGCGGAGAGTCACCCTCCTTTCGGTCAATCCCGCTCCATGATCTCTCAGCGGGAATGACCACTACTACTATTCCCCGGGTGTCGGCCCAACACCCAGGCTCCCTGTTCAGCTGCAACGCGAGCCTGCACCATGTCTGTCAGTCTGTGTGTGTATGTCTCTCTCTCTCTCACATCCATTCTTTCATTTTCCTCCCCTTCTAGCCGACTCGTGCTTCTATTTATCAAGATAAGCAGCCCCAGGAACAATCACGAATGCGGATGGTTTCTCACCTGTGTACTTAGATGAGAAATGCCCACATCGCTAATCACCCCGAGAACCACTTCACCCACATAACCACCACGCCCCCTCACCAAGCCGCGAGCACGGTGATTATTTAATTTAAAACTGGCCTTTAACAGGAGCTGTGGACCCGCTATACCACACATTTGAAAATTCACAGAGAGTAATAGCGCGGGTTGTTCACTGAATGCTAGCAACTGGCGCACTGACGCTTGTTGGCAGTCGTGGCTTTGTCTCGAGAGAGGTAAACAAGGGTAGCACGCGAGTCATATTCCAAACAAAAGTCATATACCAAGCAAAATTGTTTGCGTCCAAACAGGACGTATAGTAATTTGGACTTATTCCAAAGCAGACGTATACCGAGGTACCACTGTATATATATACATACTAATAAAAGGCAAAGCCCTCACTGACTGACTG
>JANRMT010062791.1:191060307-191076394 GCA_026402145.1 Polypterus bichir lapradei
ACACACACACACAAATACATGCTATATCCAAAATAGTCCTTGTCTTAAGCTGTGGCTCACCACACAAGTAGTCAGGAGGGAAGTCAAACCTAACGACTGCAGTTGCTGGATTTCATCACCTTGAGCTGGACAATGCTGGGGATGTCAAAATACACAACTCAAATAAATACATTTTAGCACAAGTTCTCATTTCCAAAGTATTGTGATTGACATGTGCCACATTCTGAAAGAAAATAACATGATGCTTGGTGTCTTAGTATGGCAAGTTCTGCAGCAGTCACTATCCTTTCATTTTCTTTTCTCTGTTCTCTGCTGGTGTGATAAGCACAAGATAAGCATCTCTTTTCTTCTTTACTTGCAGTTTCATTGTATGCCTTTTACTTGTGGAGGAGAGCTCATTGAATGTCACCTGTTGCATATACACAGAACAGTCGGGGCCTACAACAGGGTGAATCTCAGAGCTGTCTGATTGAGTCACTGGGGATGTCAAACTGCACAACTAACATCATGAGATGGTCTTGTAACTCTCCCTGACTTGCTAAAGTTATGCAAATGAAGGCTTTCAGAATTTAAATTGCAAATATTTAGTTTAGCTGTGCTACAATTTTGAAACTGTGTTTAGCTTACTTCCGTATGTCATACCTTTACCAACTGCTCAGACATCACACTCAACTGAAGTCGGGTCCAGCACACTCACTAGTCAGCCCACCATGCTTACCTAGTCCACTACACTCACCGGTCAGCCCACCACACTCACAGCAGGTGTGTTTTTGTGTTTATTTTTTGTGTTTATTTCCCATTTAGCTACAGCTGTAACTGTAGCCTACTCCTAGCATTTTCATGATAAACACTCCAATTCAATTTACATATTTTTGTAGGATGCTCTGAATAAACGTCTTCAAAATGAACTGTAACAACCTAAAGATCAGTAAACAACATTTTAAAGTCATTACAGTGCAGCACGTCTTGTAGTGAGTTCAGTTGCTTCATTTGTAAACTAACAAAAGTTGCACCTTATTTTATAGAAAAAAGAGATGGACAGGTAACACAAAAAGAATCAGATCGGGTGAAAAGAAAACTGAGCGAGAGTGCTTTAACATGCCTGAGCAATCTTGTTAGATATGCAGTACTCTTCTTATGTGGATTACTTGTAGAAAGAGGCAGCACAAAGCCCCCCTGACTGCGGACCCTCTTTGACGGTGTCACACTGCGCTTGCACTGAGGCCTGCTTTTGTGAAGGGCTGTGTTTTTAAGGGTCGCTCTCATCTGAAAGCTATGGTGCTTCATGTGTGTCTTTTAAGGAGCACTGCAGAAGCACCAAGAGCAGAAAAGTAAAAGAGTGATAATAAAAGAGCACACTAACATGACATGAACTTACTGTTAACAGAACATATGGAACATTTAAACAACATTCAACTATGGAGTTGTAAAAGCACTGCTCAGTGGCAATTAGATGTGAAGTCACGAAGATTAAAGCACAAACGGCAAGAATCCAACACACAGTGAGTGATATACAGTAAGTCAGCAGTCCATACACTCAACATTCACAAAGCAAATAAAATGTTAAAAAAACTATAATAACACACACAAGGAATTTGTTTTCTGGATATAGATTTTGAAATTCAAGGAAAAAGTCACCAAGTTTGTCTCACCAGACAGAGCATCGATGTCTTCATCAGACCTTCTTTTCCTGGAGATCATTGACACAAATTTCTCACACAAGCCGTCTTCACTCATCTTTAGGTTTTGTGGTTTAAATAACTGATTGTCTCTTCTAAAGGCTCCTTTCACCAAAGTTCAAGTGAGCTCTCAACAGGCTAGTACTGTGGAAACAAAAAAAAACAAGAGCTGAGTAGGGAGACAGCAGACTTAGTTGTGTCACTCATTTGACCACTGTGGACTATGCCCGGCAGTTTATCCCGGCCAAGACCCCCAAGCTGCTAGATGGAGCCCTCCCTGCAATGTGGACATGCCCCAAATTTCAGCAAGGCATCATGGACTTTGGAGTTGTAATACACAGCCCTGCTGGATAACGTCGGGGCCGCAGCATGTGCCAGAAGCGGACGTGCTGATTGGCTCCCGGCCGAAAGATAAGGCGAATGATGATAGTAGCCTGCCTTCGGCCGAATTAAATGACATTGTGGGACTGCGGGATCTCGAGAAACTGCTCAAGCCCGTATATAATTTCTTACAGATATTGGCAGATGTGAAGAAACAGGTGGAGGAGCTAGGAGCGACGGCCGAAGTGCCACTGAAAAGGGTACAGGAATACCTACAGTGTTGTGGTTGGGAGGCTCCTGTCATGATTGATGCGGTGGTACAGGTGAGTGGGACCGGTACCGTACATTATAAAGGGACACAGTGTGAATTAATTCACCGATTAATAAGTAGCTGGTGCCAAGTCACTGCAAACCCAACAAGGGAATGTAGTGTGATGAAAGAAGGAGGGGGGGGGAAGCGCCGATCGGTACAGAGCAGCTGAAAAGTGCTGTCTCTCGGGACGATGTGGTGCTAAAGACGCCACCTCCAGTTATAAATAAATCAAAGGGCGTGAAAACAGTGAAAGGGGTCTTTCTCTCCCATAGAGAGACTCAAACTGTAGACAAGCCCAAGAGTAAAAAGGAGATCCCTAAAATAAAACGGGGGGTCTCCTGACAAGTTGGATAAGGGGTTGGAAAACGTGAGAGCAGCTGATAAACCCGTCTCAGCGGAGAGATGGATGGAGCCAGGAGTACTGAGGTGCTTCCAGTGTCACGGAGGTGGGCAACCAGGAGGACAGCGTATCTG
The DNA here is from genome assembly GCA_026402145.1 of Polypterus bichir lapradei. Lineage (NCBI taxonomy): Eukaryota > Metazoa > Chordata > Cladistia > Polypteriformes > Polypteridae > Polypterus > Polypterus bichir. The sequence continues at coordinate 191,063,095 of JANRMT010062791.1, forward strand.
CTACAACTGTCGTCGGCCGGGCCACGTGTGGCGATGCTGTCTTTGGAGAACAGGGGATCAGAGGGATTCCTGTTATAACGTTCCCCCAAGGTTCTCCGGGGAGGCTAGACAACCTTGCCAAGGCCCGACTTATGGATCCACCTGGAGGAAAATGTCCCTCGCGGGGCTGGACGCTCAAAATCATAATTTTTCGCTGAGGGGGGAAGTATTGTGGACTATGCCTGGCAGTTTATCCCGGCCAAGACCCCCAAGCCGCTAGATGGAGCCCTCCCTGCAATGTGGAGATGCCCTGAATTCTGGATAACGTCGGGGCCGCCAGGGGACGCTGCAGGGAGGCACAGAGACATTTGCTTTTCCTACAGCCCGGAAGTACTTGCAGGTCACGAGGACGGAAGGAATAAAGTTCTTTCGGTCTGAAGAAGAAAGAAGAGTTTTGATTTGATCCAGAAGTGCTAGGAAGTCACATCAACTGCAGGTTAAGGAGCTTTTCTGGGTTGTGTACTATAAAAGGACTGTGGGAGCTCACAGACGGCGAGCTGAGCTGGGTTGTAGGAGGGCAACGTGTCTGGGAGTGGAGGATTGATTATTGTGATTATTATTGTATTGTTTATTTATGAGTAGTATAGAGTGGAGGGTGCTTGGTGCACATAATTATTATAATAAAAAGAAGAATTATTGCACTTTTACCTGGTGTTTGGCGTGGTACCTGAGGATTCAAGGGAGCGATAGTGCCCCCTACTGCTACACCACTTGTCCATGTGAAGGTCCACAAACATCTGAGCTTTTAGAAACTTAACAAGAGACTCAGGAGCTGAACTCCATTTGTGAACCCCGAATAAGAAAACAAGAAAACATTTTTGTGACATGTCTTCTCAATGACTGTGTCCTCTCTGATCAGTCTGGAGCCCATTAAAGTTCTCCAGTGGATATGGGAGCCAGCAGGGGTGAAGTCACAGGAGGTTCTCCTCACCTTGTCTGACAGTCTTAACACCTTTGGTGGAAACCGAGCTGCTGAAACTACACAGAGAAGCTTCACTTTCACTGTCAATCACAATAAACGGTGAAGTAACAACCTCTGTTAGAATCCTCATTATAAAATCAGATAGATTACTTTGCATTAATTGGTATTTCATTATCTTATTAATAACTTCACTTCATAAACAGTAATATGGTTTCATTTTGGACTTCCTCCAACATGTCCCTTCCTTGAGACATTCCTAGATGTTCGACACAATGTATTGTGAGGACTCAGCTGCTGATAAATTATTTATCTTTTGGTAATAATAATCCAGAATATTTTCCCTTCCCTTTTAGCAATGATAGTTCTCAGAAGTGGTCAATCCTGCTAAAGTCAGTTCTTTGGGAACAAAGCAGCCCTCTAGAAGAAAAAGTAGGAACCTCAGCTTTGGACACTGGCAGATTGGCTACAAGAGCTTAGATATCCTCCTCAGAACCTATAGACAGTTTTTGTAGGTCTTATATGAGATGCCCGATAGTCCTGGTGTAGATCTTGCTTGAGCTTTTTCCACTTCTGCCCTACTAACCCCAAGTTACTCTGCTGTTGTTTCTCCGGTTGTCTGTGGTGGCAATCTGCTCCACCCCCACCTGATCAGGGCAACGTGAGATTGTTACTTGGATGGGTTGAAGGCCAGAAGTCCACACAACCATCATCATCAAATTCCTCCATGTGAAACCTGAAAACCATGAGGGCTGATTGAGATCATTCATAATAGGCAGCATGCCTAGTGGGGGCTGGGTGGTCTCATGACCTTCCTTAGAGCTTAGCTGGCTCAGGGCTTCTTTTTCTGGATCATCTGCTTTCTGCCACTTTTTCTTGAGCATCCTTAGCTCTTTCTGAATTTATGCCTCCCACTGGTACCTGCCAATAGCCTGATTATCTTGCCTTCCTTCAAGCCAAAGCATCACCACATGCCTGACAAACAACCTGTACCATGGTATTAATTTTCTCAGTAGCAGCTCCTTGCAGGGTGCTATCCATTAATGTACATCTTCGTCCAATTGTACCCATCAATGATCTGCTGCTGGTGATAAATTCGACCATGGCTTAATCTCGAAATCCTCTATGACTTCAGATTCAGCATCTCTTCTTCAGCTCTGAGTAGATCCTCCATTGATGTGCAAGCCATACTAATAGTTGTCTTTCTGAGGGATAGTAAGTGCTTTGCATGGTTAAATTTTCTCATTCCCCTTGGACTTACTATACCTTGGTGAATCTTCCCACCATGTTAATTCTTGAAAATTTGACCAGAGACCTTGAATCTTCTTTTAGTTTCACTCTCCATTCTTGCCACATCCCATCTTTAATTTTGTAAAGAACCTCAGGCATAGGTGGCAATGAAGGTTGGGGTGGTAATTCCATTTTAATATTCTTTGCCACAGGTACATTTGACTTGGATAAGTGGGAGAATGATGTTTCATCTCATCTGCTAGCAGATAATTACAAGGACCAACTTCTTTTTGAACTTCTCAAGATTGTGAAAACTTAAGGTGTGCTTATGAAACATACATTGGGTGATGGATATGCACCTTGTCCCCTTTTCAGAAATGACGGATATGCACTCCATGTCTAGCATCAGTGTATGTTTTTTTTCCCTTGAAGGAACATCATCAGCCTTACAGTAAAGAGGAGTAGGAAAGACATTGAGATGTATTTGTATTTTTCCACCATAGTGGGTAAAGCATGTGGAGTAATAGCATGTGGTGTTGAATGGCATATTGGAAGACATTCTGAGAGTGCAGGTCTCCAGGGATTTGCTTGTAAGATAACAAACTGAATGAAGCCTTTGAGATCACATTGCAAACTTTCAATACCCTGTCTGCAGTCAGATGGTATACAGAGATGTGTATGTGATGAATATTATATCACTCACTTTGAAAAATGCTGCAGAGTCTGCAGATGTGAATTGACAGGTATTGCCTGACACAAGGATGTGTAGATTTATGAATTTGTTAGGACTGAGATAAGTAAGACATTTTGAGTGGAAACAGAAACAGTGAAGGTGACTTCTGGCCACTTGCTATGATAATCAGTAAGGGTTAGTGTATAACAATAATTCCAGACAGCTGTTTTAAATAGACACCCAACATCTATTACCAGTTTCTCCCAGGGTTCAGATGAAAAAGACACAGGTGTAGAAAAGGGAATTGGCTATCTTATGAGAAGATTGGCATAGCTGACAGTTTTTAACATGAACTGCAACCATGGCATCTATACCTGGTCACCAATAGAGATGACACACATGCTGTCTAGTTTAAACAATTCATTGGTGACGTAGAGGAGTGAATGTAACCATCATGTGACTCTGAAAGAAAGGAGCAATGAGACAACTACCACAGAACACATAACCATCTTGTACACTGAAATCATTTCGTAACAAGAAATATAGATGTGTAACTGTAGCAACAGCATTAAGAGAAGATGGCCAACCATTGGTAATCTGAGTTTGCAGGTCAGATAATTCACTGTAAAATGCAGAGGCAGAAGCAAACTCACTCATTGACTGGACAGTTAGAGCAAGAGACTAAATCACCACAAAGTCAGGTTTATTGTCAGAAATGTTGTCATCAGTTGCAGTGAAGGATGAGCAAGAGAGGCAGTTGACAATGTGATTTTGTAAACTCAGATGATAAGCAGCAGTGTAGTTAAAACAGTACAGTCACGCTGCCCAGCGTGTCATCCAAATGCCATGGCAAACAGACACTTTAGAGGACAATAGAGTGGCCAAAGCCTAATGATTTGTGTGGATAGGAAATTTCAACCCCACCATCAAGCCCTCCATTTCTCAACAGCCCATATACATCCAAGGTCCTCTTTATCAATTGTGGAATACTTCAAAGTGCTTTCAGCTTTTGTGTTGTGGTACTTTTTATAACTTAATGATTATTGAACTAGCTCACCAACACACCATTATAACACATTTTTTTATTACTATGCAATTTTCCTTTTGTCTTTCGTTTCCCAAAAAGAATAATAGGGAATAATTCCATCATTTCAATGTGATAAATATTAATTCTTGAATATTTCAATGGACAACATAGATTTTGTAAGGAGCATATCAGTTCAATTTAAACAAGTGTAGATCTCAGAAAGCAGAAGGATTAGATATGCTAAATAGTCAAAAAAAGTACTGTGATGACAAACAGCTAACTTAAATATTACATACTATTAATTCTTGATGTTCTCAACGGATATCTTAATTTGTAATGTTTTACCATTTTGTAATGAACTTCTTAGATTTGTTAAAATGATAAGGTAACTAACTAACTAACTAATAACTAACTAACTAACAACTCCTGTGGGCTCACCACCTGCTGGAGGAACAGGGTCTTGATGAAATGTGACATGGGAAGCATTCAAAGGCAGAGGCCTTATTGAATCTGAACCCGAACAAACAAATTGACTCTTGGGACGTGGAATGCCACCTCTCTTGTGGGGTAGGAGCTGGAGTTTGAGGGTGAGGCAGAGAGCTACCAACTAGATATACAGTAGTTGGGCTCACATTCTCCCACTCACTTGTCTCTGGAACCAAACCCCTTGATAAAGGCTGGACTCTCCTTTACTCTGGATTTGCCTGGGGTGAAAGGCCTCAGGTAAGAGTGTGCTTCTTATTGTGTCTCTGCCTGGTCAATGCCATGTTAGAGTTTGTCCCGAAGAACAAGAGGGCTGCCTGTCTGCGGCTGATGTTTATGGCTGGGAGGACTCTAACTGCCCATAACTCAAATGTCAGTTCATAGTAGCATGTCTTCTTACAGTGCCTGGAGGGGATTCTGGTAATGGTCCCAGCTTGGGACTCCATAGTTCTACTGGGTGACTTCAACACCTAGGTGGATAATGATGAAGACACCAGGAGAGGCATGTTTGAAAATATATGGTCACCCTGATCTAAACCTGAGCAGTATTTTGTTAGTGGACATCCATGCTAGGGGTGGTTTGTTCATAACGAACACCATGTTCAAACATAAGGTGGCTCATAAGTGTGCCAGAACACCTTAGGTCAAAGATCTATGATCGATTTCATAATCTTAACATGAGATTTGCAGCCTTATATTCTGTACACTCATGTGAAGTGAGGGACAGAGCTATCAACTGATCACCACCTGGTGGTGAACTTGGTCAGGTAGTGGGAGAGGCATCTGGACAGACCTGGAAAGTCCAAAGAAGTAATGAGGGTGGACTATGAACATCTCTGGGAGCCCACTGTCCAGAAGACTTTCAATTCCAACCTCCAAAATAGCATTTCCTGCATCCCATGGAAGGCCGGAGACATACAGACCAAATGACCCTTGTTCATAGCCTCCATTGTGGAAGCAGCTGCAAAGAGCTGTGATCTGAAGGCCATAGGTGCATCTCGAAGTACAACCCAAAGATCAAATGGTGTACACTACTATTGAGAGGTGCCATCGGGCTGATAAAGGATGCCTTCTGTGTATGGTTAGCACATGATACTCCCGAAGCAGCAGAGATGCACTGATAGGCCAAAAGGACAGCAGTCAAATGTTGTTGTTGTTGTTGTTAAAAACCTAGGTGTGTGAGGAGTTCAGAGAGACCAATGAAAGTGACTATTGATTGGGCTCAAACCATCAGGCAACTCAAAAAATGTAAGACAGGGATTCACAAAGGGTAGAGAAGTGCTTACCTGGAGTAAGGATGTTGTCTGGGAGTGGAAGGAACACTTTGAGGAGCTCCTGAACCCAATGGACATGCCCACTTTAGAGGAGGCAGAGTCAGAATCTAAAGGGAATAAGCTGAGGTAGTTAAGCAACTCTGTAGTGGCAAGACCCCCGAGGTGGATGAGATCTGCCCAGAAATGCTGAAGGTTCTGGACATTGTTGTACTGTCATGGCTTTTCAATGTTGTGTGGTCATCGGGAGCTGTGCCTCCGGAATGGGAGACCAGGGTGGTGGAACCGGAAAGTATGCTCCAACTATTGGGGTACAACATTCCTTAGCCTTCCTGTAAAGGTTTATTCTAGGGTACTAGAAAGGAGAAACCATGCAATCGTGGAACCTTTGATCCAGTAGGAGCAATGTAGATTCATCCAGGAAATGGACCAGTGGACCAGGGGCTTCATGCATAACACCGTGCATAGAATTTGCACTATAACATGACGTAAGCACAAAAGCCGAAATGTGCTTACGCACAGAAAAATCCAGATGCAGGAATCTGTCCGTTCGCCAACTTCCGCATTCTTCCACTACATAAATCCCGGTCAGAGTGAAAAGTAACGCTCGTGCTCGCACCTGCTGTCCCACCCCAACTCCTCCCAGAATTACACCTCTTTGAATATGCAAATCAATATAAATAGCCCTTAAGCTCAGTGTTTTGTGAAAAGACAATGGCAAAATCAAGATAGAAAATGGAAGAATTTCAGCGAATACTAAGTGGAGGAAAAAAAAAAGTACTATTTGTTGGTTTAAACAGTGGTATAAACAACAAAAAGAAGCTGATCAAGTGACATAGCATGTTGGAGAAACTCGAAAGCTCAAGTTTACAAAGTCGCACAGTGCCCGACATAAAAAAGAAGTTGTCAGATATCAAAGTCGCCGTGAAAAGGCGAGTCGTAGCCCACCGTCTGAGTGTCATATGAAAGCTTATTAGGGTACAGAGAACAAAAGGCACACAGTGGGGAAAAAGCACGAAATGTCAACTTCAATCTCGAAATTTCCACTTTAATCATGTAGTTTATTTTGTCATTAAAGTAGAACATCATAAACTTCATCTTAAAATCGTTTAATTAACCAGTTTCTCAAATCACATCGTAAGTAAAGTAGCACGTTAAATGCTTTGCCTTGTATGTGATCTTCTATGTGCTCTATGTGTGTGAATCACTACTTGCTTCTTAAACCAGCTTTCTCTACCTTCGACAAAATCCATTACATTCGTTATATTAATAACTAAATACTGAGATGTATACGTGATATTATTTTCATCATGATAGGAGTTAAAGCACGTTATTAAACATGGGAACACGGTGGCGCAGTGATTGTACACGACCTTCGATGAAATAATTTATTGCAGCTGTACTCATGGGAGGCTCTAGGCTTGTGGTGGCCCTGGGCAGAGAAAGAATCGGTGGCTCCTTCGCCCACCAATGTCAGTAAGGTAGCTTATGTACGGTGGATGGCCACGTCCGTTGCGGACACTGCATAGCCACCTTGTACTCATGACACAAGCGTTTAACTTTTGCCGAAATTTGCTGCTGCGTTTTTAGCTGTGTCGTTATTTTCTCTTTCTGTTTTATATTCAATATATATTGGTGTGATGGCCCCTGGGATTTGGCGGCCCTGTGCGGGTGCACAGTTTGCACATGCCTAAGGCCACCCCTGCAGTACTGTCTCTTTCAAACGTACTAATCTCCAATTCCTGTCCTTCCTTTTCTTTCTCCAAGTAACTGACTGCTACACAATCAGCTCTGTAATAGACATTAAGCCATCTGTAAGCTTATAATGCCGATTCTTCAAAACTTTTAAGGAGCATTGAAATATCTTCGTAGTACATGTTTAATTATTCTATCCTTCACGCCAGTCCCAGTGAAGCATACAGTGCTAGGCAGGAAAAATCGTGAGCGGAGCGCCAGATCCTTGATAGCATAGCAACACCGTGTCCATTAATATTAACAATATAAACTATTAAAATGAAGTTAAAGTTTTATCTATATAATATAATAAACATATTTTGCTGCATTTCATCTTAAAAATGATATCATCATCATATGTAAATACACTCTTTATAAAGTGGGCCATGATGTCTCCCATATTATAACTGTAGTGCAAGTCTACAGTGATGTGATTGTACTTATAAGTCCAAACAGTTCTACAAGGAGCAGTTTCTGAACATACACTGTCTCGGTGAGAGCTCTCTCTCTTTATGCGAGCTCTCGTAACCTCGTTTCCACCTGTCGGGAGACCCCTCCGGTTTTCTCCGGGGCCTCCCTTTACTCTGGAGCGCTGTAACTGCTTGGATCCCCTTATGAATTAAAGGGGGACCCCGTGCTGTTTGCACACCTCTCGACCGGGTTCCAAGCGCCGCAGTTTCCTGGCGCGGGGCGGTCTGGGTGCCGACGCATACAAGCCGGCACCGTCCCCCCGTCTCTGCTTGTACTGCGGGTTCAGTACTCGTCCCCCAATCTACTGTCAGAACCCCTGCTACTTGGATCCCTTCCGTTGCATCCAGGTTCTTTTCGCTAGGGATTCCATTATTATATTCGGTACCGGTAACACTTACCTGTACCCAAGCATCAGATTGGCTGGAGAATTCCACGTTGCGCCGCCTCAACCATCCCAGTACTGCTCTCAGGGGCAGTCTCCTCTAGCGTCTTAATTACGCCCTTCAAATCGTTAAGTATCTGTAAAAGAGGCTGTACAGGATGCAAGACTTTCTCTAACTCCTGTACAGCCAACAACAAGACACTCAAGCCAGCCGGCGGTGAATTCATATTTTTTTCGTACTCACCTGCCGGCTGGGAGCCATGGAGCTCCTGCGCATTCTCCATTGGGTCATCAAGCGTCCCAGGATTGATGTTCGTTGGTCCCGCCTTCAAGCACTCACCGACGGGCACACAACACACTCCATCCAATCCTGTGAATGTCTCTGGGAGGAACTTACGGTCGTCCGACGCTCCCTCCACCCTATGAGTGGACTCAGTCGGGGAAGAGTCTTCCGGGTAGCTTCTGCCCCACAGCCCTTCTGCAGTCAGCGGCGGCTCCTCTTCATCTCCCGTCGCCGTCTCGTTATCACTCCACGGGTCGGTGTGTTTCGGCCACAGACGTGGATTCGGGCAGTCCCCTACTAAAAAACAAGACCAGGGGACAGCAGGGTAAGCCCCGCCAAGCGTATCACCATAATATGCGAGACTTGCCTCCCGAATCCCGTCTTCTTGAATGAGCTGTCGCTGGGTGGCCTCTTCCTCCACCCCGTGCATCCACAACGACGACGCCGGGTAGAGGCGTCGCTACTTTCAGGGCGCGTTTGCCCTTCTTCTTCCCCATGATATAGATGTCCGTCAGGCGTGGTCCTAGGCGAGCGTTTTCAGAGGCGTTGGTGCAGGCCTGCGTGCCGCGATGGAAGTGTGCCTTCGTCTGCTGTGCGGGGTTGCCTCCACAAAATATTTTTTAAAATGGGGTCCCCTCTTTTAACAGGAGATGGGCCCCACGTTGGGCGCCATTGTGGAAAGCGTACCCCCAGACACAGACAGACCAACACCAGAATGTCCAAAGCACTTTTGTTTTATTTTTATTTTTACTTTTTTTTATTTTTATTCTTAGCACCACAATGCCTTCTCTCATCAACTCTCTTCCTTTCTTCTTCTTTCTCTTCTTTTTTTTCTTTCTCTCTTGACCTCCTGTCCCCTCCTCACAAGCTTCGTCTCCTTCCTCCCAACTCTGGCTTGTCTACTGGAAGGAGGCAGTCCCTTTTATTATGACCCGGATGAGCCCCAGGTGCTCCCCCTGATGTCACCTTCTGGTGTGGTGGAAGTGTCAGGAAAGCACCTAGAAGCACTCTGGGTCTTCTTGGAATTACTTCCGGCAGCACTTCCTGGTGTGGTGGAAGTGCTGCCATCCAGGATTCCCTAACTGTCCGGGCACCCCCTGGCGGTGGCCACGTCCTCTCACGAGAGTCCCAGCTCCGTCCATGTGGCCCCCAAATAGACCCGGGAGGCTGCCCTCTCATGGCCGAGGAGAAGTATTGCCCAAGTCGGGGACTATCCAGGCGTCCCGGCCAGGCAGTGTCCCCGGTCATCTGTGACAATACATATACATATCTACACATATATATACACATACATATATATATACTGTACATGTCTACTGTGGCATGCAGCTGAGTGTGGAGCCCAGCCGGGACGCCCAGGAGGACCAGAGTAATGCTGGTGCCTCCTCCCGACCACGAAGGGGCGACCGCCCTGGTTTTGTTGGTCGCCAGGCGGCGCCCCGGTGCCTGAACAACCCTGGACCTCAGCACTTCCGCCACACTAGGAAGTGCTGGGGGGAAGAGGAACAGGAACACCCGAAGGGCTTCCGGGTGCGCAGCCGGCACTTCCGCCACACGGGGGTGTGTCCGCAGGGGAGATTGCCGGAAAGCAGCTGGAGCCCATCCGGGATCCTATATAAGGGGCCGCCTCCCTTCATTCAGTGGCGGAAGTCGGGTGGAAAAAGGACGGAGCTGGAGAGAGGACTGGAGGTGGCCAGAGGAAAGGCATTTGTGACTGTGAGGCCTGGACTTTGGGGGATCAGTGCTGGAGGCACTGGGGGTGCACGTACAACATTGTCAATAGTGTATATAATAAATGAGTGTGTTGGGTGCAGAAACGATGTCCGCCTGTCTGTGTCTGTCCCATGCCACAATAGCAAAATACCCGTGCTTTGCAGCAGAGAAGTAGTGTGTTAAAGAAGTTATGAAAAAGAAAAGGAAACATTTTAAAAATAACGTAACATGATTGTCAATGTAATTGTTTTGTGACTGGTATGAGTGTTGCTGTCATCAAGGATTTGATCATCATTATTTCTTTCAATCAGGTTCGTATTTGGAGGACGTGATGTGTTCAAGTTACATTCCGTGTTTGTCAATCGTTGTAAAGATAACAGGTTTCATTCATCAAAATGCTCACTACCCAAATCGGTACTCGTGAATCTAAGATGTTTAACAGGCATTCCCGGTGTTAAGTTGTGGATTTGCCTGTGAATATTTAGCAGCACCGTGTCTATTAACTTAATTTACACTTAAGCTTTACACCTTGCTTTCCTATTGATATGTCTACAAAAGCTTGTTGAGCTTCAGAGGGTTGTTTTCTTACTGCATCAATAAACAGCTCGCCTTCCTCTTTATCTGAGACATCACACACTGCATGCACGGGTTTACCTTTCCGAGCCCTGCAAACTTTAGCGAAGTGGTTCAATTTACCACATTTTTTACACTGTCTTCCTTGAGCTGGACATTGACTTTTTCCACTGTGTGCTTTGTTTCCGCAGTAGCTGCATTTATGAATATGCTTGTATGCGTCACTCACTTCATATTCTTTTGCTGCCTTCTCAATTGTATATAATGTGTTTTTTGTTCAGCACTCTTTGGAGCTCTTGCTTGTTCTCTGCGTACTGCGTTCACAGTCAGTCCACGTGAGCCGCTCAGAAGTACATGCATCGAAGGTTCTCAGCTGTGTTTGTGCTATCTCGTGCGATCTTGCGATGTCCATGGCTTTATTTAATGTTAGCTCAGACCCGGCACTTAAAAGTTTCTCTTGCACTTTTTCTGAGTTTCTATCCTTGACCATCTCATCTTCGTTTGCATAAGCACAGTCCTTCGCCAGCAATTTTAACTCCGTTACAAATTGATGAAAAGCCTCGTTTATACCCTGCATCCTCTCATTAAACTTGTATCTTGCAAATATCGTATTCAAAACGAATACGATCAAAACGGTCATAATAAGTTTTCAGTACCTTGGCTTCCTCCTGGGTGAGAGCTCATGTGTTAAAAATGTCTCTTCCTTTTTCTCCAGTCCACAGGAGCAGGTAGCTGCATTTCTCACTCTCGGCCTTATATGGGCAGGCAGCCAACTATGTGGGAGGCGTGGTGATGGGGGACGCAACTCCGCCTCACACAGCAACCGAGCTGCAGGATATGGGCGTATATATGTACATAAGTAGGACTCAGTTATGACCGTTACACATAGAATTTCGAAATGAAACCTGCCTAACTTTTGTGAGTAAGCTGTAAGGAATGAGCCTGCCAAATTTCATTCCTTACAGCTTACTTTCAAAAGTTGGGCAGGTTTCATTTCGAAATTCTACACGTAATGGTCATAACTGGAACCTATTTTTTCATCCATATACTATAATAGACTTCTGCTCGTTGGCCGTGGGAGGCGGAGTTACCTCTCCCACGTAATTTAGAGCCTGCCCATATAAGGCCGTCCATCAGCGGCAATCCAATAGAAACACTGCCACTAAATATTCACGGGTGAAGGACTGTGCTTATGCAGAGGAAGATGAGATGGTCAGGGTGGTGTTTGGCACAAACTCAGCGATACTGCGAGAGAAACTTTTAAGTGCCGGGACTTAGGTAACATTAGATACAGCCATGGACATAACACGAGATGGCACCAGCACAGCTGGGAACCTTCGATGCATGTATACCGAGTGGCTCACGTGAACTGACGCAGTGCACAGACAAAAAGCAACAGTTCCAAAGAGCGCTGAACAAAAAACGAATTACACAATTGAGAAGGCAGCAAAAAAATATGAAGCATCTGACACATGCAAACATATTCATAAGTGCAGCTACTGCGGAAACAAAGCACACAGTGCAAAAAGTCAATGTCCCACTAAAGGAAGACAGTGTAAAAAAAAAACCTGTGCATGCAGTGTGTCAGGTCTCAGATAAAGAAGAAGACGAGCTGTTTATTGATGCAGTAAGAAACGAATCGATGAATGAAACCTGTCATCTTTACAACGATTGACAAACACGGAATTTAACTTGAACACAACACATCCTACAAATACGAACCTGATTGAAAGAAATAATGATAATCAAATCCTTGATGACAGCAACACTCATACCAGTCACAAAACAATTACATTGACAATCATGTTACGTTATTTTTAAAATGTTCCCTTTTCTTTTTCATAACTTCTTTAACACACTATTTCTCCGCTGCAAAGCACGAGTATACATATATATGTTGTGATGGACAGCCAGGTCCCATGCCCGGCCGGGACGCCTCTGCTGCATACGTCCCGGGGGAGCCACCTTGGACAGTGCAATGCCTCCCCCGGGGCACCTGGGGCAGCCTCCCTGGCCATGGGTCCTTCCTCAGTCTCCCCGTGGCTCCATGGGACATGGAGTCCACAACAGCCCGGTTGGGAGATGGGGTGGCCGCTAGGGGGTGCTGCAGAGAGCCAGCCGCCACATTGGATGACTTACCAGCCCCACCCGGAGGTGCAATTAACACCAGCTGGTCAGGCACCTGGAGCTCTTCCGGGTGGGCAATAAAGCGGGCCAACCTCCCTCCATTCTTGGACAGAATCGGGAGGAAGAGGACGAGGTTGCCTGGGAGGAGTGGTGGTGCCAGAAAGGGTTGGTTATAGTTTTGTGCTTTGTGCTTTGGGACTGTGTATTGCCTGTGGGTCACGGGAAAGACATTCGCCAACGGGTGAAGAAAAGAATAAAGCCTGTGTGTTTTATACACGTGTCTCTGCGTGGTCTGTGCCGGGTCAGGCGCTATATAGCGCCTTTTACAATGTGTATATATATATATATATATATATATATATATATATATATATA
>JANRMT010062791.1:191114909-191134612 GCA_026402145.1 Polypterus bichir lapradei
TTAACACACAAAAACAGATCACCAATTCAAGCTTTATGAATAATCGATTCGCCATCAATAATTGTTTTGGTAAAGCCATACTCAGTGTAATCCTCCTTCCATTTTATAATTTTTCCGCCACTAGCCATGATTAAATGAACGGTAAAAAAGTAAGAGCGAAGCGAGGGTGACTTATTTAGGCAGGCATATATATGACAGCAACACTCATGACAATGTCAATCATGTTACGTTATTATTAAAATGTTTCCTTTTCTTTTTCATTACTTCTTTAACACACTACTTCTCCGCTGCAAATTTTTGCTAGTAAGTAATAAAAGGTTAACAGAAGGTGAACTTTTTGTTTTGGAGGAAATGTTTAAAGTAGGAATAGTTGAAAAGACCCACTGGTTCAGCTGTCCTGAATCACCCCCATACACTACAGAAGGCAGTTTCCAAAGGTCCAAGGGGTTTGGTTTAAGAAAGTCATTGATGGTCATTATGAAGATGGCTGTAGGACAAAATAGGATGTTATTCACCTTTAAAGGATAATTTCAATATTTTTCAAGTCAAAGTTATTTCTTCATAGTCATTGTGTATCTTAATTTGCCACCTGAAATTGCACTTTGAAGTGAAGTATATTTAATAAACCTGAATAAATATGTAGCCTGTTCTTGCTTTTTATAATGAAGGTGAAGAGTACTGGTGTCCTAAAGTGAAAAGAAATCCCTAAAACTTACTGAATATGCCCACTTTGAAGTCATCTGAAAATGAAGACAAAATTCAAGGATAAGCTGACATGTCTGTGGAGACGCCTTCACACAACAAAGGAACTCAAAAGGACATTCATGTTTTAGGCTTGAAACCACAAATTGAACTCTCACTAAATTTGATGAGCAAATAAAGACATTGGATCTGTAACTGGAAAGGACCTTTGATTCAATTTGATCACCAGAGGTTGCTGTTTCCTTTAAAGTCAGGTATGGGCATTTCCTTTAGAGCTGGAAGCTGACCACACTACAGTGACCGAGACAGCTGTTCTCATCTCTCCTTGGAGATCAGAACTCATTCAATGTGTCAAATATCCACTCCTCTAAACCTGAGCTTTGTGGTCAGTGATTGAGTGTCTTGTTAATTATCATATTGATTTCGTGGTCCTCTCTTGAAGTGAAATTACTAACCGAGCAAACCACACTGGCCATTACAGAGTTGTAGAACATGTTAAGGATGTCACTGCTCATATTAAAGGAGCACAGTCTGCTCAGTAAAAAGTGTCTGCTGTGCCCTTTCTTACAGTATATACAGCAACTCCACTGTGTTATGAGACCAGTCCATCCTGTCACTGATGTTATTCGTTCATATTTACTATGTGAATAGATGAGGCCACTAGTTAGGACTGAGAGAGGTGGTCATGTCAGACTAAATTTTCATCCCTGAGCCTCCAACACGACTACATCTCTGAATTTTCATCTTTTCTCTTTCCATTTCAGGTTTAACACAGAAGTTTCCTAAGGTAATGCAAACCTTCTCTCATGAGGATCTCCTCAAGATCACCGAGTATTACAAGCCCTACCTGGCTTATGTGATTGATTACGACATCACGAGTATCCTGCAGAACCTGGCCACCAAGAACATCCTCACCAACGATGAAGCCAAGGTAGGCAGGTCTGCCTGTCATTTTGAGGCACAGAGAGCTGAGCAGAGATGGTGAGCTCAGGAGAATCATCTGAAATTGCCTGACCCTCGATAGCAGGTCTTTCTGTTATTGTGAGGTCATCAGACCTACTGACCACTCTGCTTTGCTCCCCCAGTGGTTTTTTTCTAAACTAGCAATCTGGTCACTCACTTGTCTTTCAGAGATTTAAAGCCAAAGAAAAGTCTGAGGGGCGAGCAGGTGTGGAGTCCTTTATCAGTGACATAATGAAGATGGGCAGTGTGGTACTGGTGAGCCTGTGGGAGGCGCTGGCTGAAGAACTTGGGAGATTTCCGTCACCAAACCTGACAAGAATACTGAAGGAGGTGACAGAGGGCGGTGAGTTAATGGAGCCTTGTGTGAGAGCAAAATAATTATGTGCAGAAATCAAAAAAGAAGACACAGGAAAACAAAACACAACATTGCTGTCTGTAGACCACTGGACACACAACTGTCACGTCCGTCACTTACACGGAGATGCCTGCTTCATGGCCCTCAATACCAACACTTCCTCCTGTTCCTCTGATTTTCTCTTTTAGGTTTTTATTAAAGTCTTTAAAAGGGGACAGTGGTCCTACCATATTATTTAGTAACTGGTGTACTACTGTCACTTATGTGTGACCTGTCATGACTGCACATTTGACTGGCATGTCTCCTCTTCTATACTTTATAAACCTACACCTACAGCCTACCTGGCTGATCAGTAACAATATTTTCTCTTTCTTTACTTTAATAGGAAGTCAAAGATTCAGTTGTTTTCTGACACCAATGATGTAGGTGTGTGTAAACATGAGCTTTAAATGCCCCCAGATGCCCAAACTCATGCTCATCCATTTTTGTTTTTTCAGACGTTTCCCCCTCAAATCCCAAAGAAGCTTGTTGTTCTGCTGAGGCCTTAGTAACGAGTTCCTCCTCTCCACTTTGCCTCCTGCTCTCCTCAGCATGATAAACACACAATATGTCTGCTGTTCCTAATGCTGTCTGGTGTGTCATTTTCTGGGTCTTCTTTCCTAGACAGTTAATTTCAGACTCCCAATATGGACACACATTGATGGTTTGTCCTTTACTTTTAGACATTAAGTCTTCATTGTGCACCTTCATTTTTAATATTTTTCTGGTTGTATATCTCACTGTGTACTTCTGTATACTTTTGTTAATCTTCCTCTTTCCTGCTTTAACTGACTCTTCTTCTTATTTCACCAGGACCAGACCTCTTGATGAACATTCAGGCCAGTCTCCAGCCCACTCCCATTGATAATCGTATTAAAGGTAAGCCACAAGCCTTCTGTGTCCGGTCATCAGCTCCTCCAGGACTCTGCTCCTCAGTTAGAACATCAGATCAGTTGTGACGAGATCAGGCCATTCATCTCAATAAACACACTAATCTTATTCTCTTAATATTTTACAAAATAACATTGTCAGATTTTGAGGGTCCTAAAGTCCTACTCTCCACCACACTTTTTCCTTGTGTCTGTTGTTCTCTTTCTGGAGGAAAACGTTAACATCTGTGTGATATTTACCCTTATCAAGTTTCCATCTAATATAATAAAATGCATCCACCATGAAAATTACTTTCATAGCGTTAAAAAATTAATTTATGACATCTTCATCTGCCTCTGTTTAAGCTGAAAAGGTTCAACTCCCTCAGTCTGTCTTCATAGTGCGGACCTCTCAGTCCTGAATCAGCCTTGTTGATCTTTTCTGGACTTTCTTTAGCTCTGCAACAGACTTTATGTGACTGAAGACCAAAACTGCACACAACACTCCAGATGAGGCCTCACCAGTGTTTCATAAAGCTTTAGTATAACCTAACATGACTTGTGCTCCACATGTGGGTGCTATATGACCTGGTATCCTTCTAGCCTTATTCATGGCCTCTGTCCACTGTCTTGATGTGCATTTCACTACAATTCCCAGGCCTTTCTTGTTTCAAGTTTCAGACCACTGATTGCGTATTTTAATCTAAAATGTTTACTTCCTACATGTAATACTAAGGTTCCTCACCCCACATCTCTTTGATTCTTGTGTTTGAGTCAATTCACCGACAGAATGTGCCCTTTATTCAAGTTTTTTCATCTCTCTATTCATCTTCTTTTATTCCTTCCTCATACAACTTCACTTCATTAATGAGGCATGATCTCCTCCTCCTCAATTGATTGGGTGTCCTTCAGAAAGGCACATGTGTCTCTGTGTATAGAAGATTCAACAATTCACAATGCATATCAGGACAAAAATCAAGTCATGAAGTCCAATGAACTCTCTGTAGACCTCCACAATCAAGTTGTGCTGAATCATGGAATGAAGCCAAAGGATAAACTCATTTGTAAAGCTCTGAGTGTTCACATGAGGACAGCGGCCACACTTATTGTGTAATAGAAGTCTTAAAACACCTGGACTCTTCATGTAGTCTTTTTTATCCAGAATGGCCTCAGTCAAGGAGGTGACTGAAAACCCAATGGTCACTCTTAGAGCTTCAGAAGTCCACTGCAGAGATGGGCAAACCTGCCAGAAGGATATCCATCTCAGCAGCACATCATCAATCAGGCATCTTTTGGAGATTTGTTAGATGTTAAGTAAAAGACATTCGACAATATACAATAAACTCTGAGCACATGAGGAAGAAAGAATCTCTGGTCTGGGGAGACAAAAACTGAACTCTTTGTGCATAACTCCAAGCACTTTGTCTGGCAAAGACCAGGCGCTGCTCATTATCTGTGTAGCACCATTCCTATAGTGAAGGTTGGTGGTGACAGCATCTTGCAATGGGGGTACAGGGACAGGGAGACTGGCCAGAATTGAGGGAATGCAAATTAATCCTGAGAGGTCAATGAAGAAAACCTTCTGCAGATATCACTCCACCTGAGGCTGGGGTGACTGTTCACTGACCCAAAGCAATGTACACAACACTAGAGTGACTTCTGGGCAAGTCTCTGAGTGTCCTTGAGTGGGCCAACCAAAGCCCATAGAACATGAATGGAGAGACCTGAACATGGCAGTTTACAGACACTTCCCATCTAATCTAATGGAGCTTGAGAGGATCTACCAGGAATAATGGGATAACCTCAACAAATCCAGGTGTGCAACACTTATGGACACTTAGCAAGAAGATTTGAAGCTGGAAATGCTGCCAAAGGGGCTTCTTCAAAGTATTTAGATAGGTGGCTAAACACTTGTAAAATGAGAGATTACAGTTTTGATATGTAATCTTCTTCTTTTGGCTACTCCCGTTAAGGGTTGCCACAGCGGATCATCTGTCCGCCTATGGATTTGGCAAAATTTTACACCGGATGCCCTTCCTGATGTAACCCTAATAAATGTGAATTTTCTGAAATAGTGTTTTCATTTTGTCTTTATGGGTTATTCAGTGTTGCTTTCAAAAGTATTCTGGATGGGTGGACGCTAGGTGACACTGTTGCCAACCTTTTTCTCAACAGACAGACACAGGACACAGGTTAAAATCAATAAGAATACCTTTTCTTATTACCTAATCTTTTCTTCTTCTTAAATAGTATCTCCAAACCACCATAGCCACAATAAACACAACAATAAAATAATAATTCTTCATTTCTCCTCCACACCTCCCAGCAAGCTCTGTCCTACTCCTCCTGACTCCGGCTCGCTTGCTGGGTGTCCACCAATCCTTTATATAGTCCTTGAGCCAGAAGTGCTTCTGTCCTTCTGTCCATGTGACTCATCAGCACTTCTGGGTCAGATGGAGAACTTGTAATTTCTTCAGCCCGGAAGTACTTCTAACTCCATTTATGTGAAACAGGCCTGTCCTAACCTCCCTGCTACCCTCTCTCTCCCCCAGTCTTTGAGTTATCTACTTATATGTCCTACCTAACACCCCCAAACACACACACACACACTCCCACATTAGTGTCTGTCCTGATCCCTGATCAAATGCATCTTATCAAGGCATCCCAATGCCCCATAAACCTGTACCATTCTATCCTAACCCAAGATGACCCACTCATTTAAACATTCTAATCCCCTCAGTCTTACATGGACTGAAAAGTCAGAACTTCAGAGAAGACCGCCATGTCAGTTCCAGTCCTCAGTTTGACACTTAACTCCTGGATTGTCAAAGTGTCACTCTGCCCACACATTTGTCTTCTGTTCCTGTATGGCCCATGAGAATTTCCCCCCCCCCACCCCCCGCACCCCGCCCCTTGCCAGGAGCTTATTTATCCAAGGAGGTGTCCCAAATGTCCATCAGGTAGGCAGCACACCCTACAAGAGCCTGACCACACAAGAACACAAACCTAAATCTCAATCCCTCCGAAGAGACTGATTACTGCACTATCACTACATTTGTCTTTCTGAGGTGACTGGTTTTCAAGTGACCCATTCGGTCTCTTCCACCACAGAATTGTCAGAGTCACTTTCAAGCTCCACAATGACCTGAAAATTGTTGACCATTGGTTGTCCATTGTCAACTGTAGCCTTGAGTGTACTGCATGTCCAACAATGACACACCTGTTTCTACCTGTCTGCTTGAAGTCTCCTCTCAGGTTCACACAATCCCTATAAAAGACACCTGTGCAAGATCTGTAATCTCCTACTGCACCACAGGTTAGCCACCTCTTCAAGTTCAGTGACCCTGACTGTAAGGTGCCGGATCAGCTGACATCTCACAAACATCAAAGTCAGCCTACAAAAAGTCATTTTATTCTCACAAGTTCTCTTTATCACTTTCAGGTCTCCATGAGACACACAGAGATGGTGTGTCTGAATCCACAAGAACGCTGGACGATCAGGCTTCACCTGGGGACCCAAACACAAGAGCTATGGGCTTTGAGACTCAATACACAGAGCTAATGGTCTTTGATCAGTTTAAAAGGACATACAGTGAGAGGCACCATGAACTTGTGAAGATGGGGAGAACTCATGCAAAGCTAATAGAGGACTGGACAAAAGAAAAATGTGAGCGAATCTGGACTGAGCAGCTTTTTAATAGGAGTCCAGGAAGTGAGACAGACCCTCACATTGTAGTGGTCAGTGGAGTGGCTGGAATTGGGAAGACCACCATGGTAAAGAAGATCATGTTTGACTGGGCCAGAGGCACTCAATACCAGAGATTTGCATTTGTGTTCCTGTTTAAATTCAGGGAGCTCAACCTACTAGACACGGAGACAGAACCACAGATGCCTCTGACCAGGCTGATTGTAAGGCACTATAAATATCTCAATGACCCGAGACTGAGAGAAATCCTTCAGAAACCTGCATCTCTCCTCTTTATATTTGATGGACTGGATGAGTACAAACACAAACTGGACTTCACACAGCAGCGGCCCTGCTCAAACCCAGAGGAGGACTATTTTCCTGTCAATGTACTGGTCTCCAGCCTGGTCAGTAGGACGTTACTGAAGGGCTGCACAGTCCTGATAACCACCAGACCAACAGCCCTAGAAGCCCTGAACATGGAGAGAGTTGATCGATTTGCAGAGATCCTGGGGTTCTTTCCTGAACAAAGGCTGATGTACTTTAAGAAGTTCTTTGGTGATGCTGATCAGGGCTCTGAGGCTTTTCAATATGTGGAGGAGAACGCCATCCTGTACACCATGTGCTTCAACCCCTCGTACTGCTGGATTATCTGCTCTGTGCTGAAGAGCTACTTCATGACACCTGAAGAAGAGCGAGGAGCTGCTCCAAAAACTGTCACTGAACTCTTTGTGATGTTCCTTCACAACATCCTCACCAATCACAGACGAGAAGCCAAAGACCAGCGAGAGATTCTGGTCAAACTGGGAAAGATGGCTTACTATGGGGTGGTGAACAGGACTCTAGTGTTTTATGACAAGTTTGAGATGTCCACCTTTGGTCTCCGGCCAGTTCTGTCCTCTCCATTCCTCTCAGGGTTTCTGAAAGAAATCCTTCAGAGGGAAAGCACTCTGGAGCACACGACGTACACATTCTACCACCTCACCATACAGGAGTTCATGGCCGCCTGCTCCTTCTACCTCAATCCATCAGGGGGCATCGAGGAGCTGCTTGAGAAGTTGGACTCATGCAAAGATGGCCGGTTTGAGATTCTTACTCGATTCTTAGCAGGACTGGCCAGGGATTCTGTGTTTAAAACACTGGGGGGAGTCATGGGGGAGTTTGAGAGGAAGACAGCAAAGCAGATACTGGAGTGGGTGAAGCACAAAGCTGAACAGGCACTACGGGGACGAGATAAACGTGAAGCTCTGCGAGTGTGTCAGTGGCTCTATGAGACTCAGAATAAGAAATTAATCAGAGACGCCATTGGGAAGAATTTAAAGATGAAGTTTAGTAACATGACTTTATCTCCTCTGGACTGTGCTGTGCTGGGCTCTGTCATCAGCTGCTGTGGAGAACTTGAGGAACTCAAACTGTCAGAGACAAACCTCACCCCAGAGTGCATCAGGAGACTGGCACCGGGGCTCATCTGCTGCAGACGAGTCAAGTGAGTAATAAAACCGTCATGAGTTTAGTTTGACTGTTTGTGGACACTGAGGGTGACATTAGTGTGTCCATCAGGGGGTGTCAGGCCTACAAATAAACGAGGGTCCATGTCAGAACATACACTGTTGTGTGTCACAGTGGCACCTGAAAGCCACAACAGCAGCTCAATAACAACAGAAATGAAATAATAATTTATACTTGGCTTGTTTTAATAAATCTTTCAGAACAGTGATTCACTATTAGACCCTCTTTGTTGAGAAATGAGAAAAGTACAACTGATTAGAAAGTTCTAGAAGTCATTTTCATGTTATTGTCGGATATGTCTGTGCATTGAAAGCCTGTTTTGTAATTTATGTAGTGTATTTTAAAACAATTTTTATTAATAGCTGCAGGAATGAATAACTTTAATCACAATATGTAAGTTACAAATCTGGAGAATGTTCACTTTTGTCTAATGAAACTCTCAGGTAATAATGAGACTCTTCTTCATCATGGAGAATATGAAAGATCAAACACACCTCAGTGTCCACAGAACAGCGAAAAGTGACGGGGACACAACCTGTGTGGGGTCTTCATTGATAAATAAATTGCAGTGTGTGTGATGGCAGGAGATAAGCGAGGAAAACGCTCCTTAGCCCTCCTAGTAGACTTAATCATCCAGGTGATGAAGTCAGACACTGGTCAGAGAAGGCATAATTACTAATTAGGACAAATGTAGCAACAGACGCATTGCATTCAAAAATAAAGAAAATGTTCATTACAGGAAAAAAAAATGAATAATAAAAAAATAATAACCAATAGCAAAACACCAAAGGAAAGAATAAATATTCACCTGTTGCACTCGTTCAGATTGATAAGTTGGGAAAAAAAACATAAAATAAATAAATACACAAATACATAAATTAAGCTCTAAGAGCCCAGCAGCCATCAGATGACTAAAGTGGTTCCCAATGGCGAGACAAACCACAGCCGTCTAACCTGAGCGCTCCGTCCACTAAACCTGAGCCGCTTCTCTCAAATCAGTTCCCTTCCTGAACTGAAAATCCCCCCTAAGTCTGCTTTCACAGGGTTTGTAAATGAACCAGCTGTCTGGAACACTTAATTAGCATATGGACATCTTGTAATGCATTCTAGGAGTCCCGCATTAATAAGAATAACACGGTTAGCACTAATGAACTCCTCTAAGAACAAAATGGACAACAAACCAACTTCCTCCGGCCGGTCATCTCTCCTTGATTGCTGAGTTTGTTTTATTTCACCTCATCACTCATCAGTCACAAATCACCAACAGCCTCATATTGGCGTCCTTCACGTGCACCGCGGGTGTAGTCAGGAATGTGGAGCCCCCCAGCCGTGTAAAGCCAATCAAATCACAGTGACGCCCCACTTACATCATTCTGACTAATTATGAGAACAAAGTAAATACTTTCAAAAATAAGGAAAAGAACGAACTCGCTACTAACTCAAGGTGGTCTCGTTATTTGTGGTTGATAAAACATTTTAAGTACAAGTGGGACTGTGGCCTCTCATAAATAAACACTGAAACATCTTTGTATATAAAAAAAGATTCAAAATGTAATCTTTTTAATCATAATATCTTTAACAAATTTTCTGTAAATAAATCTTTTTTATTGGCTCCAGCAGACCCCCGTGACCCTTTAGTTAGGATATAGCAGGTTGGATAATGAGTGGATGGATGGATGGATGGATGGATGGATGGATGGATAAATCTTTTTTTAATAACGTTGTTATAAAACACACTATGGCTCATCTAATAATAGAAGTGCCAGTCTGAGGGGGCTGCCATTGTGCCAGTGCCCTCCACAGAAGAGTCGTCGTCTGTCGCTGGCATCACGTGTGCTGTAGAATGTAAAGTAATCATAGGTGAGTGCTCAGTTATTTCACGTGTGCTGCGGTCATATTATTCCTTTTTTTAAAGTAATTTATGTCCTGTGCCCAGTATGTCATGAAAGTGTAAAGTGATATCTTTATAAATTAAAATGCTGATTATAAAGAGCGTAGAGTTGGCGGAGAATAAACAGCCTGTGGCAGAATCTTTGTGGTGAGCAGTCGGTGATGAAGGAGTCCGCGCAGAGCACGAAGAGGCGCCATGAAGAGACAGCACTGACCCTCAAACACTTCAGAGACCCTTCTGTGCTGTAAAGTCCGTCAGTCCAAGTGCTCGGCCGCCTGCCCGCCGGTGAGTGGAGGTGAAGGTCCAGCCTTGGAGTGTCACACAGAGCTGAGCTGAGTACAATACAATGGCATACAGTGTGTGTGTGTTGTGGACGAAGGTTCAAACAAATAGCACGCAGACACCAATTCTAATAAGCGGAATCTTTTATTTCTGACTTCTTGGTGAGCAGAGCGGCTTTTCCTTACAGAGAGAAAATGCAAGGAAGGCCCCCGACAAGGGGGGTTCAGCTGCATTTATAACAAAATCTTCAAAGAGAATCGTTAGAAAAAAATAAATCAGTTTCACTCCAAGGCCACAGAACATTCTTTACAAAAATGTGTTGATTACAACAGAAAGCATAAATTGTAGTCTTATATTTGGAATGAAGCTTATCGAAAAACTTGTCATATGTTTGGCATCTTACTAGGAGGATATTCTAGACGCTGCTTTAAGCAACTGGGAAGAGTCAAAAACTGGCACACCGGCAGCTCTACCCTAATAAGCACACTTATAATACCAAGGCATACAGAGAACATGCAGATTTTCATACAGAAGCTAGCAATAGATTTTAACTTCCATTCCACAGTGTATAGCGCCCTCTACTGAGCACAGGACAGACACTCAGGTGAGTATTGATGATCATAAATATACAATTAGCACAAGTAAAGAAACAGATTTGTAAAACACACAGAAAACAACGGAGAGAGTGAGCTACAGGAATGGAAAACAACAAAATCTGTCAACTAATTGATTGTTGAACTCTGGTCTGGTTATTCAAAGAAATTGAAAAAAGGAGATTTTTATTTCATTTCAGTTTGTTTTCTGTTTGCAATTTTAATTTCAGTTTAGTTTTTTATTTTTCAGTAGTTTCCTTTCACTGCTTAACATGACACTTTTTCGCCACTTCAGCTGCAGTTTTCATTAACAATCCTAACCTCTGAACTCCGGCTGTCCGCACTCATACTGTAGAAATATGGAGTTCACCTCTGGAACTCGTTTTAGTCCAAGTGATCCTTCACGGGGGCAGCACAGAGGTGAGCACTGCTACCCCACATCTCCAGGCCGCAGGGTCAAATCCCACCCTCTTCACTGACTACTTAAGGTCTTTAGGGTGTAAAGCAGTTCAGAAGTAAACCCCCCGATGATCGTCACGTAGCTGACTGGCCTGTCCATACGACAGCAGGACATTAGCAGCAGATTTGTGATGGAGTCACACCTGAGAGTCGACACCATCAGGACTGGCAGCCCTGACACCATGTGGTGTGCCAGCCTTGTGTGGTCAGCAGTGACATGAGAAGGTCATCAGTCTGACCACTTCATGGGCTCACATGTCACATGTCACTTTATATTTACTAACTGACTAAATATCTTGTCTGAATTCTAGTAATCGACTGACTGCCACCTCTAATCTGACAGCCATATTTAAAATGTTTCTAAATTCACAAACCAAATCCTCAATAGATGACCAGCACTGCTGACTTGTACTGTCATTGTGAATGTCCATTCAGGTGGCTTCTCATCAAGCAGTGACATCAAATGACCAACATGAGCTGATTTTTTGAATCAGGATTTGGCTGACAATCAAACACGTCCTTTGTTAATTCAAACATTCCCTCCATTTTAGGGTCTCCAGTAAAACAAATCACATGAGGACTGGCTGGTCCTTTACGAGACTCCCACCAGCTACTGGCAGACCACCAGCACCTTGATTTATGTGAGCACTTGAAGTAGAAAGATCGGTTAGAGTTTGTCACAAAGTAGCTGTGACTTGTGTCATCGGGGTCTTTAAATCTTTAGCCTCTCCCTCATTGTAAACCTGTCTTCTCTCACTGATTTAATCTTTTTAAATGATCGGAGTTTAAATCAGGACTACAATCAAAACAGCAAAAAGTAAAGGAACTTAGAGAAAGATGGGAATCGAGAGCCAGAAGAGGAGATCAGAACTGAAGGATCAAAAAGCCGAGTGTCAGAACTGAAAGCGAAATCCAAACTCACAGTCGAAAAACACAAAGCAGCAGTTATGACGTCTGACTTTTAAACACATGTCTGCTTATTCTTTATGTCACATCCACAAACTCAGATAACACAGAAGTCTAATGGACTGAACTTTGTACTCCTTGATCTTTGACAAAACGCTTAGTGTGACCCTGATTGTCACTTTGTAGCAACTCCTTTACAACAGACACACAGAATAGTGACACACAAGAACTGAAGATGGCATCACAGGAAAACAGAAAATATCATCAACTACCTCAAAACATAAAGAAATCAGAAGAAGTGATAACAGAAATAACACAAAAACACTAAAACAGAATTACATTTGCAATATTAATGTAAAAAAAAATCAGTGCAAATCATCAGAATTACAGAGTGGGACAAACATGGGGTACAAGATCACTGAGTAGATCACCTAAGCCTGAGAGCTTTGGAAAAGTGTGACACTCCCCGAATCCTGTGGCCTGACGAAGGCCTGAAATGCAGCGCTGACTTGTTGGCTGACCTTGTCTTTGGCTCATCTTCTCGTCAGCCATTAAGAAGATTTCAGTTGTTAGTTGAGAAAACAAACTCAGCTCAGTGTGTCCTCCTTGTTGGAGATCTCCGGCACTTCAGAGTTTGTCCAATGACATTTGATTTGTGGCACTTGTTACTTGTATGTCACTCTCATATATAAATGTTTTACTTTAGAATTTTATTGTCACCACGTCCTTGAGTACTTGCATTAAAAACTTGAATTTAAGGACTTATCAGAATAAAAATAAAAAAGAATCAGCACTAAGAACCTTGAGCTCAGTCGTGTGTTCAGATTTGCACCCTGGTCCCTGATGTGTGTCTAACCACTGTGCCACTGTCCTGTTCATGTCACACGTTTGAGTGTCTGTGTGTCACGTCAGCCCTCCTTAGCGTTCACACTTTGACCAAATGTTTAACAACACAATAATCAAACACTTCAGTCAGTCGACATTTTTAGGTCATCTAAAGACACCAAATTGTCCCGTTTGATCAAAGGCCTGATAAATCAAATTCACTGAGATGGCCACCTTCTCTTCACACCTTCTCAGGCTGACTGACATCTCATGTCCCGCCTCCTCTGTCATTCTGGCCAATCCTGATTCCCAGTTCTGTGGCCAGTGGCTGAGGTGCCGCACTTGACATCCCAGTGACGCGGGTTCAGTTCCTGCCTGTCACATGCTGTGTGACCCTGAGTGAGTCACGTCACCTGTCTGTGCTCAGAGTAAGAATACAAGGAGAGAGCTGGACGTGTAAAGTGACTTTGGATTGAAAGGCGCTATATAAAATAAAGGGGACGGCTTTGTCTCTTTTCATATTTTTATCTAAAATGTCTTCATCAATATTTAAAAACAAATTTAAATTTGTAAACTGTGTTCATTTATCCACTTTGTCACAATGACACTCAAACACATTTTTAGTTTTCATTTGATTTAGATTTTTCTATGTCTTATTATTTTATCCTCTGTCTTATTTATTATTCAGTTTTTAAATTTGGTCTTTAAGTGGCCATGAAGAGCGGAGGCCTGTCCAGGGTTCAAACTCTCTACTGACCACCAAAGCTCTTCAGTCCACCGTGTCTGTGACAGCTGGTGCATGCAGTGACACTGAGACACCCTCGCTATGACACAACAATCCCGTCACCTTGAACCCGTGTCACCTGCCGGCTGAGTGGAGTTTGTCCATTGAGCACAGGTGGCTGAAAGGCTTTAGAGAAGATGATTGGACAGAGTGGAGTGTCACTATGAGCAGCTGGTGACCCTCTGTGTGTCCCTCCTGGACTGGACTGTCATGTCCTCCTGCATCCCATTACCTCTCCTGTCACCTCTCCCTTGTCACTTATTTATCTTTGTACTCGTTGTGTTTATTTGTCCTCTTGTTTGTATTGTAAGTTTGTGACTAACGCTCTATAAAATAAAGGCTGACTGATTTACAGCTGTTGTCACTGAACATCTGGAGAGACTGGCATTTGTAAATGGCCTCCTGTCAATCATTTCAGTTGTGTCCTCACCCTGAGTCCTGAATGAGGGACAGAAATCTGAGTTTGTCACTCGGCTGTCACCAACTCAGAGAAATGCATCTGATCACTCAAGTGGAGGACAAGTTAGCCCTGCTATGTGACACTCCTGTCCAGTGTGACAGCTGACATCCTCTCATCACTCAGGGTGACCTGACAGACAGAAGATGCTTCAGGTATATAGCGCCTTGAAGGGCAGCATTGGTGTGGAGTTCAAATTGTGTTTCAGTTCAAATGCTAGCAGCAGCCTGCTGTTCATTTGCACACCTGAGCATCCAGCTCTGCTTGTAGTCATCATGTCACTTATTGAGACCCCGGATGGTCTGTCTGTCTGTCTGTCTGTCTGTCTGTCTGTCTGTCCACATGTCCTCACTTCTCTCTCTTCTTCTCCACAGCCTGTCTGTTTGTCGTCTCACCTCCACATGCTGCTCAGCTCTCTCTTCAGCTCTTTCTGCTGCACACTCACGACTGACTGAACTGAACCTGAGCAGAAACAACATGGAGAATTCAGGAGTGGATCAGCTGTGTGAGGGGCTGAGGAGCGAAAACTGCAAATTAGAGAAACTGGAGTAAGTGAACAACACTTGTGTGTGTGTGTGTGTGTGTGTTTGTGTTTGTTGAATTTTATTTCTTTAGACTTATTTCTCTTTATAGAGAGGCAGAAAGTAGACAAGAGTACATGGAGATAAGGTGAAGACAGAGGTGGCAAAGGCTAAAGGAAAGGCGTATGATGAGTTGTATGAGTCCTTGAACACTAAGGAGGGAGAAAAGTACCAGTGGGCTCGACAGAGGGATCAAGTTGGGAAAGATGTGTATCAGGTTAGGGTGATAAAGGATAAAGATGGAAAAACTCACAAGCGAGGAGAGTGTGTTGAGCAGATGGAAAGAGTACTTTGAGAGGCCGATGAATGAAGAGAACAAGAGAGAAAAGAGGTTGGATGATGTGGAGATAGTGAATCAGGAAGTGCAACGGAGTAGCAAGGAGGAAGCACAGACAGCTATGAAGAGGATGAAGAATGGTAAGGGTGTTGGTCCAGATGACATACCTGTGGAAGCATGGAGGTGTTTAGGAGAGATGGCAGTAGAGTTTTTAACCGGATTGTTTCATGGAATCTTGGGAAGTGAGAGGATGCCTGAGGAGTGGAGAAGAAGTGTACTGGTGCCGATATTTAAGCATAAGGGGGATGTGCAGGACTGCAGTAACTACAGGGGAATAAAATTGATGAGCCACAACATGAAGGTATAGGAAAGAGTAGTGGAAGCTAGGTTAAGAAGTGAGGTGATCATTAGTGAGCAGAAGGATGTTTTCATGCCAAGAAAGAGCACCACAGAGGCAATGTTTGCTCTGAGGGTGTTGATGGAGAAGTATAGAGAAGGCCAGAAGGAGTTGCATTGCGTCTTTTTGGACCTGGAGAAAGCATATGACAGGGTGACAAGAGAGGAATTGTGGTATTGTATGAGGAAGTTGAAAGTGGCAGAGAAGTACGTAACAGTTATACAAGATATGTACAAGGGAAGTGTGACAGTGGTGAGGTCTGCGGTAGGAGTGAAGGATGCATTCAAGTTGGAGGTGGGATTACATCAAGGATCAGCTCTGAGCCCTTTCTTATTTGCAATGGTCATGGACAGGGTGACAGATGAGATTAGACAGAAGTCTCCGTGGATTATAATGTTTGCTGATGACATTGTGATCTGTAGTGATACTAGGATGCAGGTTGAGGAGAAACTGGAGAGGTGGAGATATGAGAGGTGAGGAATGAAAGTCAATAGGACCACCATGACAGAATACATGTGTGTAAATGAGAAGGAGGTCTTTGGAATGGTGAAGATGCAGGGAGTAGAGTTGGTGAAGGCGGATGAGTTTAAATACTTGGGATCAACCGTAAAGAGTAATGGGGAGTGTGGAAGAGAGGTGAAAAAGAGAGTGCAGGCAGGGTGAAATGGGTGGAGAAGAGTGTCAAGAGTGATTTGTGACAGATGGATATCAGCAAGAGTGAAAGGGAAGGTCTACAGGATGGTAGTGAAACCAGCTATGTTATATGGGTTGGAGACGGTGGCACTGACCAGAAAGCAGGAGACAGAGCTGGAGGTGGCAGAGTTAAAGATGCTAAGATTTGCATTGGGTGTGACGAGGATGGACAGGATTAGAAATGAGGACATTAGAGGGTCAGGTCAAGTTGGACGGTTTGGAGGCAAAGTCAGAGAGGTGAGATTGAGTTGGTTTGGACATGTGCAGAGGAGAGAAGCTGAGTATATTGGGAGAAGGATACTAAGGATAGAGCTGCCAGGGAAGAGGAAAAGAGGAAGGCCTAAGAGAAGGTTTATGGATGTGGTGAGAGAGGACATGCAGGTGATGGGTGTAACAGAGCAAGATGTAGAGGACAGAAAGATATGGAAGAAGATTATCTGCTGTGGCCAGCCCTAACAGGTGCAGCAAAAAGAAGAAGAAGACTTATTTCTCTTTATGTTCCACACCCACCATATAAACATACATAAAGGTAGTCTTCTCTGAAGTTCTGCCTGTGCCACGCGCCAGTCCAGGTAAGATTGAGGAGATTAGAAGGTTTAACGCGTGGCTCAAATCTTGGTGTAGGGTAGAAGGGTATAGGTTTATGAGGCATTGGGACTCCATTTGGAACAGATGGGACCTGTTCCGCCGTGACGGGTTACATCTGAACCGGAGGGGCACCAATGTATTGGGGAGGCGTATGTGTAGGCTAGTCGAGGATTGTTTAAACTAAGGAATGGGGGGCAGGGAGTTTAGGACAGGCCAGATTTAGATCTATACATGGAAGAACAAACAATGGTGTAGAAATAAAAATGCATAGTAATGTAAATTCTAAGCAAATGTAGAAGGATTAACACATTAAAAATAGCTTGCCTTAATGCTAGAAGTATCAAAAATAAGGTAAGTGAGTTGGAGTTGTATGTAGCAGAGCATAATTATGATATTATAGCAATAACGGAAACCTGGCTAAATAACAAAGATAGGGATGAGTGTAACATAGAGGGATACACATTTTTTAGGAAGGATAGACAGAACAGAAAAGGAAGTGGGGTTGCTGTTTATGCCAAACAGGGTTTAAATGTAAGTCATCTTCAGTTGGATGATGAGCCCCATCTTAGTGAGGACATGTGGCTTTGCCTGGAAAATATTAGGGAAAGAGGTCTTATTTTAGCAGTGTGTTATAGACCACCCAATTCAGATAGTAATTTCAACACACATCTTTTTAGTAATATCAAAAAGGCAAGTTTACAGGGGGATATTATAGTCATGGGGGACTTTAATTATCGAAATATTAACTGGGATAACCTTGCAGATGGAGGAGCACAAGAGCAGGAGTTTTTAGAAGTAATCAGCGACTGTTTTTTAACACAGCATGTTAAAGTACCAACACGGGGTGAAGCCTGTCTGGATTTAGTATTCTGTAATAATCAGGATAGAATTGAGGGTGTAGAGGTGATTGAACCACTAGGGTCACGTGACCATAATGTAATACAATTCTCAGTATTTTGTAAGAGTACAGATGCAAAGACTAAAATCGTTAAGTTGAACTTTGGTAGGGCTAATTTTGAGCAGATATGGGAAAGTCTAAGTAGGATAGACTGGGATAAGCTTTTAAATGTGGAGACAGTCGAGGAGCAGTGGAACAGGTTTAAAAATGTTTTACATGTAATGCAGGACAGATACAGACCTAAATTTGGAATTAATAGGAAACTAAAAAAAAACTCCACGATGGATTAATAAAGATTTAAAAAAGAAGTTGCAAAGGAAAAAACTGCTGTATAAGGCATATAAGACTAATGACTGCAAAGTGAATCGTAGAGCGTATGAAAATATGAGAGCAACCATTAAGAAGGATATCAGTGAGGCTAAAAGACAGTTGAGGAATAGAGCAGATAAGGCGAAAGAAGACCCTAAGAGATCCTTTCAGTATTTTAGTAGTAAAAGAACAGTCAAGGAGGAGGTCAAGTTCATCAGGAATAGTAAAGGGGAATTAAAAGATACAGACAATGAAATAGCAGATGCCCTAAACTTACGTTTTTCTGAGGTGTTTACAAGTGAGCAAGTGGATAACCTCCCAGAGGTAAATGCAACTACTAAGGAGGTACTGAGGGATTTGGAAATTGTAGAGGGAGAAGTGCTGCTCAGATTAAATAAGCTGAAATCAAACAAATCACCAGGCCCAGATAATATTTATCCTCGAGTTCTTAAGGAGGCTAGTGAGTACAGATATAAACCCTTGACACATATTTTTAGGAAGTCACTGAGCACTGGAGAGATTCTGAAGGACTGGAAAATGGGAAATATCATCCCATTATATAAAAAGGGTGACAGGGCAGATCCAAGCAACTATAGGCCAGCAAGCTTAACATGCATCACAGGAAAATTAATGGAAGGAATTATTAAGGATGAGATTGAGCAACACCTGGCAAGGACAGGAGTTATTCTGAACAGTCAGCATGGGTTCAGAAGAGGGAGGTCGTGTTTTACTAACATGTTGGAATTCTATGAGGAGGCAACAAAAGCATACGATCAAAGTGGAGCTTATGATATTTATCTGGACTTTCAGAAAGCATTTCATAAGGTGCCACATGAGAGGTTGGGCATCAAGTTAAAAGAAGTTGGAGTTCAGGGTGATGTTTTTAGATGGGTGCAGAATTGGCTCAGACACAGGAAGCAGAGGGTGATGATGCGAGGAACCTCATCAGAACTGGTCGATGTTAAGAATGTGACCAACAGGGGGCAGTGCTAGGGCCGCTGCTATTTTTAATATATATAAATGATTTAGATAGGAATATAAGTAACAAGCTGGTTAAGTTTGCAGATGATACCAAGATAGGTGGATTAGCAGATAATTTGGAATCCGTTATATCATTACAGAAGGACTTGGATAGCATACAGGCTTGGGCAGATTTGTGGCAGATGAAATTTAATGTCACTAAATGTAAAGTATTACACATAGGAAGTGAAAATATTAGGTTTGAATACACAATGGGCGGTCGGAAAATCGAGAGCACACCTTATGAGAAGGATTTAGGAGTCATAGTGGACTCTAAGCTATCAACTTCCTGACAGTGTTCAGAAGCCATTAAGAAGGCTAACAGAATGTTAGGTTATATAGCACGATGTGTGGAGTACAAGTCACAGGAGGTTATGCTCAACCTTTATAATGCACTGGTGAGGCCTCATCTTGAGTACGGTGGGCAGTTTTGGTCTCCAGGCTACAAAAA
Organism: Polypterus bichir lapradei; assembly: GCA_026402145.1. NCBI lineage: Eukaryota > Metazoa > Chordata > Cladistia > Polypteriformes > Polypteridae > Polypterus > Polypterus bichir. Next base: position 191,134,443 of record JANRMT010062791.1, read on the forward strand.
GGACATAGCAGCACTAGAAAAGGTCCAGAGAAGAGCGACTAGGCTGATTCCAGGACTACAGGGATTGAATTATGAGGAAATATTAAAAGAGCTGAGCCTTTACAGTTTAAGCAAAATAAGATCAAGAGGTGACATGATTGAAGTGTTTAAAATTATGAAGGGAATTAGTA
>JANRMT010062791.1:191139612-191165518 GCA_026402145.1 Polypterus bichir lapradei
CTTGGAATAAGCTACCAAGTAGTGTGGTAGACAGTAAGACGTTAGGGACTTTCAAAACTCAACTTGATGTTTTCTTGGAGGAAACAAGTGGATAGGACTGGCGAGCTTTGTTGGGCTGAATGGCCTGTTCTCGTCTAGAGTGTTCTAATGTTCTAATGTTCTAATTGTTTTTAATCAGGACAGACATCAGTGTCACACGTGGGCAGACAGATGAATGTGACAAGGATACAGCTGCAGATTTCTCCTTAATTGTCAAATTCAACATTGTGACCCTGAGCCCCTCACCCACAGTGGTCTCTATTGTCTTCTTGTTTCTTTTCTTTTCAGCCTATTGTTTTTTTATGCCAGAATCCCATTTAATCCATTCTTTATTTTGGTCTCGACCTTTTCCACATCCTCTTGTTATGAACTAGAGAGTCCAAAGCATGTAATTCCTAATTAATACAAATTAAAATTTCCATATGAGGGGGGCAACCATCAAAGCCCAGCTAGTCACCAGAAAGGGTAATGAAGAATCTTTATAATTACAAAGGTTAATTTTCACTAAAAATGCTCTAAGGCACAAAATAAGCTACAAAGAGCACAAGAGGAGTTGCTTGAAACTGCAAAGGGAATGCAAGGCCATCAATGTCCCAATACACAAAATCCATGAATGGTAAAAAAAATCAAAACTCTAGTAATGACAAAAGCACAAGAATAGTCAGAAATGAAATAAACTCATCACAGCACAAGTGCATTCACAATGAACCGTAGGGGACTGCAGGCTTTCCTCAGTCTTCTGCCTTGATGGTGATGGGCAGGTAGCCCTGCATCTTGGTGGACCACCAACAAAGCAGATGCAGTGTTGCAAACAATCTTTAAACATAAAGAAACAAAATAATCAAAAATGTAAAAATTACAAATGAACAAAGACACTAAAAAAGTGACCTTTGAATCCTATTCAGGAGAAGAACCCTGGCTGATAAAAATGCCATTGGGAAAGAACACGGGAGGAGAGTCAGGAGGATTAGAATTTCAAAGAGTATGGACAGTAGGGTGAGACACAGGAGGTGACCACAGGAGGACAGACAGCTCTGCAGGTGTCCGTCATTACTGGCGAGTGTGGGCGAAGGTTCAAAACAATAGCAGGCAGACACCAATTCAAACAAACAGAATTCTTTTATTTCTGACTTCTTGGTGAGTAGAGCGGCTTTGCCTTACAGAGCAATAAGTGCAAAAGCCCATTCAATCGGTCAGCTGCAGTTTATAACAGAAATCTTGAAAGATAGATAGATAGATAGATAGTTTGATAATCCCAAGGGGAAATTCACATAATCCAGCAGCAGTATACTGATACAAAGAAAGCAATTAGATAAAATAAGCTCAGTTTCAAGGTCACAGAACATTCTTTACACAATTTGTTGATGACAACGGTAAGCAGAAATTCTAGTCTTATATTTTTAATGAAGCTTATCAGAAAACTTGTCATACGTTTGGCATCTTAATTGGACGGTAATCTATACACTGCTAAAGCAAGCCGGGAAGCAGCCAAAAACCGCACCTCACACCGGCAGCCCCACTCCATGCAAGCACGCTTATTTATCTGTTATAATAATACCTTGCCATACAGAGAACATGCAGATTTTCATACAGAAGCTAGCACTAGATTTTAACGTCCATTCCACATGAGTGTTCTGTGAAGGTCAATTTCTATCAAAAATGGTCAGTTAAACAAGACATAAGCCACAGATCTGTAGAGGAGGTGCACTGAAATAGTCAGTGGGCTTAGTGACCAATGCGTTGACACACATTTTGTGACATGTCCAGAGACACTGAGAGGAATTCTGGGAAGGTGACGTGTGAGGTACTACAGAGTGTGACGTGGCTCCATCTTGTGTTTGTAACTCACACTTTTGTTTCTTGTGGGCATTTAAAAAAACATCTCCTTATAAAATAAGTTCAGGATATCAAGTAACTTTCTAATCAGTCCAGTATATAGCGCCTTTTATGTTTTTATACACATGTTTAGCTGCAGCTTGCTGATGTGATGAGAGGTCCAAACCCCCGGCCTCACAAATCCTTCTTTTTTAATTTCAGTTTACACATCTCAAGTCCTCAATGTCAGCAGACTAACAAATGGCCGACTAGAGATATGAATATCACTACTATTAAGGACTCCTGTCACACTCACCTTGTGCTCCCCTGTCACTCTGGTCACCCCATTATCATCCTTAATAAAGTGTCGGCTTTTCTATTTTTATAAAATGAGTCACAGGTAATGCAGAAATCAAATCTGCTGAAGAATATCGTCCACCTAGCTTGTCAGCTGTTTAATTGTTTAGCATTTTTAAATCCTCTAAGTTTTTATAATCAGTGTGTATAATCAAAGGACACATAGCACCTTCACACCAATGGTGACACTCCTTAAGGGACAATGTCATGGCCAAAAGTTTGTGATTTACTACATTAGGATTATTTTCAATTGTCATGAAAAATATGCAAGAGGTGAACATGACTTGTGTCTGGAATGTTCTGTGACAGAATCCCACACACTTCTATATCAGATGTGTCTGCTTCACCAGTGAATTAAAGTACCATGTCAGGATGGCTAGCACTGGAGCAGAAGAGACGAGAATCTTTAAACTATCAAAGGCTTTTTGAGATTCAGGATTTCACACAAATGTCAAGGAGTTTATTAGTGGACTGGTAATTGGAGAGATAACAGCACTGAAGATGTTCATGAAGTGACGATAAGAATTCACTAAGTTGACAAATTGTGGGATTCTTAAAAACTCTCTGGAGGCTTCCAATTCAGGATGGCTGAAACTTTACTGATGTCCAAAGGTAAACTTTTGTATGACACTTCAGATTCAAGAAAAATCAGCTTTTCTCTTTGAAATTCACATTTGTCTCATTTCACAAAGGGCTGTTTTTTGTTCTGAGTCTGGAGAGAACATCCTTCACATTTTTAGGTGTAATTCCATTTTTATATAGAATATCAAAATATGATCTGCATAACCCATGTAGAAGACCAGCCCTGGCACAGACAGGCAGACACTGATGGTTCAAGCAGACACACATTTATTTACACTATGTACAATAGATATTGTTCCGCACACAACCCAGTGTTTCAATCATTAATCACCCCCTAGTCCGGGCCTCTCCAATGTCCAGCCTTCTTTCACCACTTCCACTCCTCTCATCCGAGCTTCGTTCACTTCCAACCGACTCCGGCTGATGACTGAAGGGAGGCAGCCCTTTTTATTCCCACCCTGTCATGCTCCGGGTGCCCCCGATGAGCTTCCTGCGTCACTTCCTGTTGTGGCGAAAGTGCCGCATGAGCACCCGGAATCACTCCGGGGGTCCCTGGTATTTCTTCCGCCAGCATCTCCGGGTGTGGCAGAAGTGCTGATGTCTAGGGCTCATTACCATGGCGGTGGCCCCTATACGGTTGAGCCTCCACACCAACCAGGACGGCTGCCCTCTCGTGGTCCGGGGAAGCCACAGTCCCTCTCCTGGGGCCTCATGTATAAATGGTGTGTATGCACAAAAATGTTGCGTAAGCCTGTTTCCAGGCTCAAATCGCGATGTATAAAACCTAAACTTGGCGTAAAGCACATTTTCACGGCAGCTAAATGCTTGGCGTATGCAAGTTCTTTACTCGGTTTTGCAAACTGGCGGCACCAAATGTCAAAGCAGTCATACTGTTCCAGTGTGGTTTCCCTTACTTTTTTAGATCCACATCCTTGACGCAACTTTATCAAATACACTGAAATTAACCACATGCTGTTTATTAGTTTAATACATCTGATTGTAATTAACCTGTAATGATATAATGGTCCATGGAATGGCCAAACTAGTCTAAATACCAGAACTGCTTAAGCGTTAGGGGTTGTCACAGCGGTTCATCTTTTTCCATATCACTCTCACTGCACCACTCAAGTACTTATATCACTGTATCTGAGTGTAAATCACAGCTCTACAGCAGCTGATCGGAAAGAGAATTATTGGTATACAGCATCAAGCACAAGCTGCCTCAGCCATGTTCTCTATTGAACTGCTATCTTCCGACCAACACTTCAGAGCCTTTCCTGTAGGGAAATTGCAGTTCACAAACAGTTTCATCCCAAGAGCTCTAAATGCACTCAATCAGTCCATCAAGTGCTCCTTGTAGAAATGTTTGTACTTATAAGTACAATCACCTCACTGTGAACTTGCACTACAGTTATAATATTGCACAACCTCAGCCACTTTATAAAGTGCATTTTTACAGCTGGTGCCCCGTTCACAGATTGTTCCTGCCTCACATTGTATTCTTGCTGGTGCTGTCAAGACACTGGAAGGATAGATGGATGGAATAATTAAACACGTACTACGAAGATATTTCAATGTTCCTTAAAACTTTTGAAGAATCATTGTTCTAAGCTTACAGATGGCTTAACATCTATTACAGAGCTGATTGTGTGACGATTGGGTATTTGGAGAAAGAAGAGTAAAGACAGGAACTGGGTGTTAGTACGTTCTAAAGAGACAGTACTGCTACAATAAAGTATTTCATTGAAGGTCACGCACAGCAAAGCAAGCATCTTGTGTGAGGCAGGAACAATCACTGCGCCACCGTGTTCCCATGTTTAATAATATGCTTTAACTCCTATCATAATGAAAATTATATCAAGTATACATCTCAGTATTTTAGTTATTCAGAAAGCTGTAATATCACGAATGTAATGGATTCTGTGTCCTGTTGGAGGAAGAGAAAGAATGGAAGCACGTTAGGTAGAATGCCCAGAGGGGACTGGGCGGTCTCATGGCCTGGAATCCCTGCAGATTTTATTTTTTTTCTCCGGCCGTCTGGAGTTTTTTTTTTGTTTTTTCTGTCCCCCCTGGCCATTGGACCTTACACTTATTCTATGTTAATTAATGTTGACTTATTTTATTTTCTTAATGTGTCTCTTATTTTTCTATTCTTCATTATGTAAAGCACTTTGAGCTACATTTTTTTGTATGAAAATGTGCTATATAAATAAATGTTGTTGTTGTTGTTGTTGTTGATTCACACACATAGAGCACATAGAATATCAAATACAAAAAAAAGCATTTAACGTGCTACTTTAGTTATGATGGGATTTGAGAAACTAGTAAATTAAACGATTTTAAGATGAAGTTTATGATGTTCTACTTTAATGACAAAAAAAACTACGTGATTAAAGTGAACATTTCGAGATTAAAGTTGACATTTCCTGCTTTTTCCCCACTGTGTTCCTTTTTTTTTTCTCTGTATCCTAATAAGCTTTCATATGACACTCAGATGGTGGGCTACGAGTCGCCTTTTCACGGAGACTTGGATATGTGACAACTTCTTTTTTATTCCAGGCACTGTGCGACTTTGTGAACTTGAACTTTCGACTTTCTCTGACACGCTATGTCACTCAATCAACTTCCTTTTGTTGTTTATACCACTGTTTAAACCAACAAATAGTACATTTTTCTTTGCCTCCACTTGGTATTTGCTTAAATTCTTCTATTTCCCTCGTGCTTTTGCCATTGCCTTTTCACAGAGCGCTTAGCTCAAGAGCAATTTATATTGATTTGCATATTCAAAGAGGCATAATTCTGGGAGTAGTTTGGGAGTGGCAGCAGGCACGTGCACGTGTGTTACTTTTCACTCTGACTGGGATTTATGTAGCGGAGGAACGTGGAAGTTGGCAAACGCAGATTTATGCATCTGGATTTTTTTGTAACTACGGACATTTCCACTTTTGTCCTCATGCCATGTTTTAGGGTGAATTCTATGCACGGCGTTATGTATGAGACCCCTGGTCCATCCAGGCGTCGCGACTGGGCACACCCCCCAGCCGACCACCACACCCAACACATCAATTCCTATAATAACCTTAAAAATCTCCTTCATGAATGACTGAAATGCTGCTGGGTTGTTGGTTCACACAAAGGATAAATAAAAAAGAAAAACATTACATATTCATATTATTAATGCCCTCCAATAGACAAGTTAAAGTTTACAGAATAGCAATTCCCCACACTTATAACCAGCTTGAACCTGAGTCTATCTTATCCAGTTAACCAGCAGCTTTTATGGCTGAGCTCACACTAGCTTTTCAGTAGTTGAGCTCATAAGAATCCCCCACAATATCTTCTGTTTACAACATATGGATATTATTATGTGCGCAATATACAACCTGGGCTCTACAAATATTATTAGTGCCCATAAAATGTTGTTTGCACAAAATTAAAAAGACTTCAGGGACTCCATATAACACAACTTAAGAAAAGAAAACAACACTTATTTCAACAGGCTTCTTTATATTTAAAGGTGAATTCTTGAGATCAGAGATTTCTTTAGATGCCGGTAGACAAAGAAGGCACTGCATTATATATGAATTAGCTTTGAATTTTATATCTTTGAGTGAAGTGTTCAAATACGACTGTGGGGAAAATGCACAACCAGTTTCCATGTCTTAACAGTTAATGGGAAAGTGTAGGAAAGAATGAACAGAGGAAGGTACTACAAACAGTTTATTTTGAATGATATACAACACAAACACACCTGATTGGTCTCCTTTATGAATTTACATTATTAGTAGTTTAGTCTGAGTAATGATTATCGAGGACTTGCTAGAGAATGTAACAAAGTTAAAAGTACACTATTTAACCTCAAAATGTAGTGACGTAAAAATAACAGTAATAAATAATAAATTTACTCAAGTAAAATACAAATAGCTGAAAAATGTACTTAAGTAAAGTAATAAAGTAGTTGTACTTCATGATTTTACACCTCTGAGTTAACTGGAAACATCTGGCATTCGTGCAACCCACTGAACCCCAATTGGAAAACAAGGCCTCTTCAAGTAGGGTGTCATCAGCCAAGTCTCAATTTCACAAATGCTCTTTGTGGAATACCATCCTGCAGGTCTGACTGATGGTTTGTTGTCAGATACTCAGGGGTCTTATAAGGCATCCTGGACAAACACACTTGAACTGTCATCTTGGAAAGTAGTCTTCCATCACAGAGCCAAGAGTAACAATAAATATGACTAAACATGTCTATCCCCTCACATTGTGACTGTGCTGCTCCCTCACACTCATATAGGGTGCACAATTGTCAAATAGGACAGTGTTGGCTCTGAGGTTAGGGATCTGTTCTGCCAATCAGAAGGTTGCTTCTTCAAATCCCATAAATGCTAAAGATGATTCCACTTCATTAGGCCCATGAGCAAGGCCCTTAACCTACAATTGCCCCGTCCTGCGTATGACGTTATCCTGCATCCAGCCCTGCAAGGATGTTCTCCAACCTGCAGGGGAAACTAGGGGGTTGGTGACAGGATTGGCACTCCAGCCACTATACAAATAAACCTCACACTTTTCCATCCCAAATGAACTAGTGTGGTGCCAAGGTGGCCTGCACTCAAGTCCTACTCTGAGGTCATGAAATGGTAGGTGTGGAAATGCACTGTATCACCGCAAGCTCCTAAACTCTCTCTTTTTGTCAAATGTGTGAATTCTCTGTGACTGATGGCCTTTGGTGTACACTCAGAATTTGAATCCATGTCTATTGATTTAATATTTTTTAAAATTGTATCTGAATATTTATGATATTATTTGTAAATGTTCCCAAAGTCCCTGTCATCTTCAGTCCTCCCTCTTTCTGTACACTGGCCTGACCTGCCTGATCTACCAAAAAAAAACCAGAAAAGTCAGTCCTGAAGAAATGATTAGCTGTTGTGAGAAATACAAACAGTGAGGACACAAAGATGGCAGTCATGTAACCCCCAAGCATCCTGTCTAGTCATGTGATGAAGTGCTGTGCATTTCCAGTCCCTGCCAGCAGATGGCGATGTCATCATGTCACCCATTCATTTGATCAAATCTCTTCAGCTGAATGGGCAGAGCTGGGAATGGCCAGCAGTGGTCAGCAGTCATTGGGGTCATTCACAGTCTACTCAGACAAAGAGACCCTTGCACCATCTCTGTGGTGGGCTTTGGGATGCTGACCTTCTGTAAAAAGAGTAAGACAACTGAGCTCAACACCACTGAGGACTTTATTTGACAGAGGTCAGCTGGTCAATGGCACCAGTAAGTATGTCTGGTCTGAATGGCCGAGGACAGAAATGTCATATGTCAGTCGTGTCCTCACTGTCCATCATGTCATTGATCTAAAGTGTAGGTCTAGTCTTCACTTGTCTAGTCTTGTCTAATCAAGGTGTTACAATTGACCTGATAGAGTATCCTCATTGTCTACTCTGGATGGCATCTTCAAGTCACACAAAGTGTTCACATGTCCTGATTGGTGAATGACAGACAGAATTCTTAGTTTGTCACTCTGTTGTCACCAACTGTGACAACTCCATCTGGGCACTCATGTGAAGAACAATGTAAGTTTACAAGACCATCTTTCACCACTCAGGATGACCTGAAGAACAAAAGACATACCCAGGCATGCAGAACCTTCATGGGCAGCATTTGTCTTGGGTTCAAATTGGGTTTCGAGCAGGTCAGTGACACACTTGAGTGCCCAGCTCTACTTGTAGTTGTCATGTCACTTATTGAGACCACAAGCTATATGTGTGTCTGTCTTTGTATTTATAGACACAATGAACACAGTAGGGGTTTCATTGTGGAATGGCATGAAGGAAGAAAGAAAACTGAAAGACAAACAGACAATTTTAGATGATACTGATAATACTGAATGGGGATTTTAATGAGGTGACAATGATGAATATAAAGTGGGGGATTGTGAATGTGGGATGAGGTGACAGGTTCAGAGTGTGACATTGACTGTTGTGACTTTATTAAACAGGCCTTTCTGGTCAATCATTGTCCTCACATGGTGACAGTTGCTCCTCATGTTGTTCTGTCAACAGTCCAGTCAAATTGTCACTGACATGTCTGACCAAACGGCCACATGTGGACACGATAAACAGGAATGGACTGAAATAGAGAACTGTATTTAATGGGGAAGAAAACACAAATGTGTTGATTTGATGTCCTCCTCACTTCTGTGAGCTCATCAGATGAAACTGCACGGAGGAAAAATAAGAAAAACTGAAGAAGAGTTAAAAAAGAAAGAAAGAGAAAGACATGTGTGTCTTGTCTTCACACCTCATGACGTCTGTCCCTCTGTGCTTTTCTGGTCTTCTTCTCCATACAATCCCATCCATCCATCCATCCATCCATCCGACCATCCATTTTCCAACCCGCTGAATCTGAATACAGGGTCACAGGGATCTGCTGGAGTCAATCCCAGCCAACACAGGGCACAAGGCTGGTCAGAGGCAGCAGCGCTACCACTGCGCCACCATGCCGGCCCATACAATCCCAGTGTTGTCTTATTACATTTCTTCTCTAAATATGTCTCACTATGGAGGAGACTCCAGCATTTCACATGAATTTTGTTTTTCTGCTCTTCTTGCTTCTCTTTGACTTTTTATTTCATTCCCAAGATGCTCTTTCGTCTGCTGTAGTCAGTGTGTCACTATGGATGGACATCACGGTCAGCACAATCAGTGAGGGCTCACTCTTTGTGACAACTCGCAGGACGTTTGTTTGGGTTACTATGGTGTTGTATAACTTCTCTGTCAGTCTGTCTGTCCCTCCTCATGTCCTCCACATCCAGAGACACCCTGTAGTACTGTGAAGGTCTATGGTGCTTTTCAGTTTTCCCAGAATTCTTTTCTTTCCTTAGCCATCTTTATTGCTGCCCATTCTCTGACTCCCAACTATTCTATGATGTCATCAGCCCATCTTGTTGCTGGTCTTCCTACTCGCTGTTTCCAGTTTCTTGTTCTCTCTGTCATCATTGTGATGAGCCTCTCCTCTCTCATCCTGCATGTGTGACCTGAGAGACCCAACATGTGTTTCTGACACTTCTGTCTTTATCTCCACAGCCTCAGATATTGTGGTCTCACCTCCAGATGTTGCTCAGCTCTCTCCTCAGCTCTTTCATCTCCAAACTCACAACTGACTGAACTTGATCTGAGCAACAAGAACAGCAGAAACAACATCGGAGATTCAGGAGTGGCTCAGCTGTGTGAGGGGCTGAAGAGTGAAAACTGCAAAATAGAGACACAGAAGTAAGTGAGTGTGTAATAAGTATGTGTGTGTTTGTTGAACTGCATATCTTCTTCTAACTTTATGGCTATGACTGTTTTACCCCCACAGTACAAATGCTGTGTTTAATCAGTACAGACTGCAGTGTCAGGTTTGGACAGATGGATGTGACATGGACTCACATTAAATAAATGAAGACAGCATTGTGACTCTAAGCCCCTCCCCCACCATGGCCACTGTCACCAATCTCTCCATCCAGTCTTTAATTTTCTTTTTAGTCCCACAATGCTACACTTATTCTTGTCCCCCATCCTTCTTTGTCACTTTCCTCCCACACACCCCTCTTATGTCCTCTCTAAAGTTCGTTAAAAGTCACTTAAACAGAATTAGAAGGAGAAACACTGAGAGTGGGGGCAGAAGAGGTAACTAGAGTGGCTGTGGACAAACTGGAGATGGACTGAGGTGACAGACAGGAATAGTGAGTGTTGGACATTAGAGATAAGGAGAGACAGGAGAAGGAGAGAAAGAAAGAGAAGTCAAAAGAGAAGAAAATGAGAAATAAAACAAGATGATTGGGAGGAGTGTCCTCAGTGACTGTTTAGTGTGACATCAGGAGATTCCATCAGGATAAACAGTCGAGCATCAAGCTCTCCAGTGTCCAGCAGTAACCGTCATGCTGCTAGTGTCCTACAAATCAAACAAAGTGTCTTCAATTCAATAAATTTTTATTGTCCCAAGAGGGAAATTTTTCATCATGTTTTACAGAGACCACAACATAATGTTAATAAAAAGCGGAGTGGTGGCTCTGAGGCTAAGGATCTGCACTGGTATTTGGAAGGTTGCCAGTTTGAATCCTATAAATGCCAAAAGGGACTCTGCTCTACAACCTGCAATTGCTGAGTGCTTTGAGTAGTGAGAAAAGTGCTATATAAATGCAAAGTATTATTATTATTATTATTATTATTATTATTATTATTATTATTATTAAGGACACCTCACAAAGTACACATCCATCAAAAATAAACTAAGTACAAATAATTAAAATATAGCATTGAGTGTAATACATCTGGTAGGCCATATTAGACATTAAAATTAAACCAACATTTATTCTTAACTGATGATTGATGCAAATGCTACTCTTCATCATCCCATGATTTGTGAGTGACTGTGAGTGTTTATTAAAATGTAATTTATTTTAAAGATTAATAGCAGTTGGAGTGAAACAGAATTTGAACTGGCTGCTTTTTATCCTCTAAATCTTCAACCTGTGACCTGACGGTGAAACCTGAAATTGTGAATGTAGTGGATGAGTCGTGTCTGACAGAAGACCCTCTGCTTTCTGTAGGATTTGCTTGTTAAACATGTCTGTGAGATTGAACTGTTCAGTCCTTGTTATTTTACTGCTCTATTTTACAATTTGTTTATTGTGTTTTTGTTTTTGACATTAAGATTTCCAAACCAGGCTAGCAGTTTATAAATACAAACAGACTCAATACGAGATTTATAAAAGAGTGTCATCATGGAAGGACTGACATTACAAAGACTCAGCTTCCTTAAACAGTTGAGCGGCTGCTGTCCCTTTTTTCCGATGGCTTCTGTGTGTCCCTTAAAAGTCAGCTGTGAGTCTTTGATTGTGCTCAGATATTCATAACTGTCAATGATCTCCACTGCCTGCTCTTTGGTGATTGTTTCTTGTTGCTGCTGCTTCTAAGTTTGATTATTAGTTCCTTAGTTTTTGTAACATTGTGGTGTAGTAAAGACTAGGGGTGTAACGGTACACTAAAATGTAATTTTGGTTCGGTTCACTTTCTTGAGGTACTCGGTTCGGTTAATTTTCGGTACAAAAAAGGCAGGAAAAAAATGACTTTAAATGCTTTTATTTAAAAAAAAAATACAAACAATAGAATTTGTATAAATAAATTAAAGTGACCCATTTGGGTGATATTTCAAATAAATTAGACTCTGAGTTTTTAAAACTATTGTAACAATTTAAATAAACAAGTAAGAAATGTAAACTTTGAACATGTAGCCGCAACAGCCTGAATATGACAAATAAAACTATTCAAGCTTAAAGTTTTTGGCTAGAAAGATTAATTTATCCACATTTTCTGCAGAAAGCACAGATCTGGTTGCAGTGACAATATCTCCAGCAGTGGAGAAGACCCGTTCACTAGCAACAGAGGTAGCTGGAATACAGAGGTAACGCTTTGCGAGTTTTGCTATGTGTGGGTATGTAGCCTCATTGCCTTTCCACCAAAGAAGAGGATCAGCTTCAAGGGAAAGGCACCCTGAAGCTCTGTACTTACTGACCTCTTCTTGGACCTGCTCCAAAAGGGTTGGTTTACTACTTCCCCCCTGTCTCTGGAAAAGTTCACAAAAAAGTTCAGTCATTACAGACTTCTTAGCTGGAGGTGATCTGGTGGATGATGCCTCTGGAGATGATGAGGATCCAGCTCCTATCTCTGTGGCATCCTCAGTCTGCAAAAGAAAAAGTAATGTTTTGGGGCTAATTAATAATGTAATTAAAAATAAAAAGGGTATTAGATCATAATTTAATACCTCTTCTTCTGTGGTTGTCATCATTTCTGTTATGATGTCGCTGAATATCTTCTGTCTCTCATCATCTTCTATGTGAGGCAAGGCTTTGAATCGGGGGTCCAGGGCTGTGCATTTGTGCAAAAAGTCATAGCACACAGAGTATCTTTCTTGCAGGCTTCTTGTGACTGCTAGCTTGACCTCTCTCACAGCAGAACTGTCTTCTTGTTTTGGTGCCATAGAGTGGAGAACAGTAGTTTTCAAGGGGATTATCATGGACACAGACGCTCTGGATTCAGTGCTCATCAGGGTTGTGATTGTTTTTGGAGGTTTAAGTGCTTCAATCACTTCCTCTGCCATTGCCACTTCTTCGTCATTGAGTGTGTATATATCTTTGTTCTTGAGAGGTTTCTCAGTTAGCGCTGAATATATAGCTGCCTGCTGTTCAAGGTATCTCTGAAGCATGTCATAACTTGAATTCCATCGTGTGGGGACATCTTGAATGAGAGAATGCTTTGGAATATTCAGCATTTCTTGTTTGCTTTCCAGGATGTGCGCTGCTGTGGTGCTTTTGTGAAAAAATGTCACAATCTTTCTTACTTTTCCCAATAATCTAGATATCTGGTTGATGCTTGTTACTTTTTGAGAGGCTAGATTAATGCTGTGTGCAAAACAACCAATCTGAGGGCCCAGTCCTGCTTCTTTTACAGCACTGACAATGTTTTTAGCATTGTCTGTGGTTACAGGAATTGTGGTCCCAGGTTTCTCCAGCTTCCATTCATTCACAGCCTCCTTCAGGTGCTTTGCAAGATTTGTGCTAGTGTGCTGTTCATAAACAGGTCTCGTTTGCAGAACGTGATTCCTCATCTCCCATTGTGGCGAAATGTAGTGGACAGTTACTGTTAAATAGCTCTCTGTTGCGCGTGAAGTCCAACTATCTGTCATAAGTGAAAGAGAGGGCACCCGCAATAGCTCGCTGACGACATCACTTCTAGTTTTTTCATAAAGTGCTGGTACAACTTTCTGACTAAAGTGAGGATGTGATGGTATTTCGTAGCGAGGCTCAAGAACTTTAATCAAAGCCAGCGTTCTCAACAACTGAATATGGACGTAATCCCGTAGCTATGAAGACTCCAATACCATGTGTTATTACTTTGGCCCAGTCAGAGTTGCTCGCTATATGTTGTTTAAAAGCTGAAGTTATCAGTGTTACTGTTTGCACCAAGCTGGTTTTCTTTCTTGTAGAGGAAACATTCACAGATGGATGGTGCCATTTTAAGTGTGTTAACATATTAGACGTGTTTCCTGCAGCGTACCCGATCTCCGTGGTGGAACAATGTCGACAAACAACTTTGGATTTATCCACTTGCCGTTGTCCATCGGTAACTTTAACGGGGAAGCCAAAGTGTTCCCAGACAGGAGAACGTAATGAGCTGGAAGGGTCTTCCAGCTCAGGCTTCTCGCTTGCATTTGCCATAACCCCATTTGTCACGTCTGCGAGCTACTGGCACGCCTCTCCCTCATCCAGTGTCCGACACTCAGAGTCGTCCGTGCGGAAACTCACCAAAGACTTTAGTTCCGCTTGGGGTGCTTAGATCGCACTAGTAATAGATTTAATGAGAAAAAATGCATAAAATATAACCGAAACGGTACGCAAGTGGACCGAACCGAACATGCAAAACCGAAACGGTTCAATACATCCATGTGAACCGTTACACCCCTAGTAAAGACTCATCACACAAGTTCACAAAGTTTTGGCTTCTTTATTCATTTTTATTTCAGTTTCTCTTTTGATGTTTCAAATCGCTTGCTTTAGTTTCTGGTATTCCTCTATGTCACAATTTCTCTGTCTGTTTTTGGTTTATTTGTCTTTTTGTTTTATATTTTTGATTTTCTGTTACAGTGATCTTTACAGTTTTCATTTTTTTTTTATCATTCTCCTATTTATCGATTTTGGCTCATTTTAAATGGTTTTGTTTTATTGGTTTTCGAAATTAACTCTTTTTGAGTCCAGATCAGAACATCTCTGAAGTAACACCTACTGTCCTTTAGAGTTGCTGAGGTTTTGCTTTCCCATTTGATGTTTTGTAGATATGTCCTCATCTCCATTAAGTCCACTTTCCTCAAGTTAGAGGTCTTTGTTTTGGTGTACATTTGTGTGTTTTCAACGATTATCTCACATTTGACCATATTGTGATTACTTCTGCTTAAAGTCTCAGTATCTTCTGTTATTGTTCCTCTGTCATTATTGTTTGAGAAGATGAGATCTTGACAGGCGTCTCCACACATTAGGATTCAGACAAACTGGGTGAACAAACAGCCATTTGCAATTGGCACCACTTCAGTTTCCTCTTTTGTATTCCGGACAGGAGCTTCTCAATCAATGTTTGGAAAGTTCAAATCTCCCATGACCACTGTGTCCTCTTTGTGACACACAGGCCTTATTTGATTAAGTAATATGTTATTATCTAACATATCTGTTGTGAACTCCAATAACCAGATCTCTAACTTTCTTCCTTACTAGCTTAACCCCCAGTGATTCTGATGAGTTTTCTTCTTCCATCTTGAAGATGTCAGCCTGAATATTATTGTTCACATACAGCGCCACACCTCCTCCTGTCTTTCCTTGTCTGTCTCCCCTGAAGCAGGTGTAGACACTAATATGATATTCCTCTCCATCACTCTCATTTAGCCATGAAGCTGTAATTCTTACAATATCAGTGTCCCAAGTCAATCCTCTCACCTCTCGTTCATGTATTTTATTTCTAATGCCTGAAGTCTTTTAGATTTGTAGGGTTGTTGTTTTGAATGCCAAGATTTAATTCCCTTTAATTCCCAGATCGTGCCTCATTAGTATTTTCTCATCTAAAGACACTTTTTCTTTTGATATAATAATGCCTTTATAGATTTGATATTCCAGGGTTTGTTGATCAGATATACCTTCACACTTTTAGCTGAGATCAGCATGTCTTCAGAAACAGAAACAGAGCTGCTGATAACATCACAAAGCTCAACTAAATCAGTGCAGGAGTCCATCAAAAGATCTCAGTGTGGACAATGAAAGCAGCCTTGGAGACTTTGGATTGAATCTTCACTCCAGAGCTTCACTGTCTTCTTGTTGACCTTTAATTTCATAAAGAAAGTGTTGAATATAAGAAATAGTGAGGAGTATTTTACAAGAGTGCTGCAGAATTACAAACAAAGTGCAAATCAGAAAATGTGTTTGTGCTTTTGGTGCCTTTGTTTAAGGCCTGGTGACAAAGATTAGGCTTCTGATGCTTTGGTCTGAGTGTTCACTTTCAGCGTGTCGACTAAAGCTGTGATAATCATCTCTGTTGACATCGATGGCTGAGCCTTAGGATGAATACAAACAATGGTGACAAATATTTGTGGAAATTCTCTGGACGAGTAGAGTGGTCTGAGTGACATGCTGAGCAGCTCAATGTCCGCAGAGCTCACTGCTTTTCTGACTGTTACTGATTGAGACCCCCATTTATATACAGACGGTCAGACATCACCGGGCCCTTTACCCGTGACGATGAAGTCTCAGTGATGAGCTCCGTGACACTGATGGACTCAGAGAGCCACGTCTCATAATGCAGGCTTCTCTGTATTCTGCTGAACATAAGCTTTAGTTTGTAATTCATCAAGTTGATTACATAAGGACTGTACAGTCGCCATTATTACAGTCGAAGCGGAATGTGTTGGGTTACCTGTTACCTCAATCGAGCCCCTCCACATCTGCCCCATTTTGGTGTCCTCTGCTTGTCACCTTCATAAGACTCATCCTGTCTCTTCAAAGCGGGAAGTTCTGGAGTGTGTCTGCACTCGACAGGTACTGTCACAGTAGAAACTCCTGGCTGTACTGAATCACTCAGGTGAATAGAAGACACATCAGGATGACAGCAAGAAAAGGGAAGAAGTATCACCAAAATAATACAAACAAATAAAAGAAGAGACTCCATAACACTTCAGGGACACATATATTCCTTTATTCCTGTTCAGAAAATGGACTCATAATTAAAAAATAATCACACAAATTAAAAAAACTTCAACAAAGACAAACAAATCTGCTGCTGGTCACCACTAGAGCTGCCAGTCCTGAGTGGTAAATGACAGACAAGAATTCCAGTTTGTCATCCTCACCCCATGGTCACCTGTGACAAGTCCATCTGGTCATTTGAGTGCAGGACGCCGTCAATCTCATGTCTGTGACGTTCTTATCCAGTGTTGATGTCCACATGTCACTCTGAATGACTTGGCACCCGTCAGTCCAGCGTGAAGGCAGGAGACCCTGTCAGGTATATAGTGCCTTACTTTATAAGAATGGTGGTGGTCTCGTGTTCACACTGCACTTCAGTGAAAAGTCAGAATACAAGTGGCCATTGAAACTTTGTGTTGTTTGTCCTTCAGTCTGTCTATCTGTCTGTCTGTTTCTGTTCATGTCCTCACTTCTCTCTCTTCTTCTCCACAGCCAGTCGGAATGTCGTCTCACCTGCAGATGTTACTCAGATCTCTCGTCAGCTCTTTCTGCTCCACACTCACGAGTGACTAAACCGAACCTGAGCAACAACATCATGGAGGATTCAGGAGTGAATCAGTTGTGTGAGGGGCTGAGGAATGAAAACTGCAAATTAGAGAAACTGAAGTAAGTGAACAACAAGATTGTGTGTGTATGTGTTTGTGTGTGTGTGTGTGTGTCTCATAAATTTTATTTCTTCTCACATTATTGCTATGGCTTTTCCACTCCCACAACACAAACACTGTGAGACAAGAGAAGGAGATAAACAGAATGAAGAAAAGGACGAATAAAAGTGTAGGACAAGGCAGAGGATAAGAAGAAGGAGAGAGAGGAGGACAGACAGAGGAACAGGAGGAAAGGTAGACAGCAGCAATAGAAATGACCAGCCAGCCATACACAGAAAGAGAAGGTCACAGGGAGGAGAGGGTTAGGACTGAAGGCAGTGTGGACAGTAAAGTGGGAGACACAGGAAGTGACCGCCATTATAGCCAAGTGGACTGAACAGGCTGACATCATTCTACAAGACATGACCCCCAGGTCTACACAGGACATCGACATATATCTGTCAGTGGGCTTAGTGAATGACAGGTGGACACACACATCATGTGCAGTAGACATCAAGAGACACTGAGAGGATTCTGGGAAGGTGACCTCAGTGGGCGTGTCAGTGAGATACTCCAGTGTGAGGAGTGGCGCCCTCTTGTGTTTGTAACTCACGCTTGTGACTCTTGTGGGACATTAAAACAAGAATCTCACCACATGATAAGTGTAGGCTGTCACATGACTTTCTCAGTAATCCAGTATATAGAGCCTTTTTGATATTTTTATACACACATGGTCTTCACTGATCCTTCTTTTATCATTTCAGTTAGTCAGGGTCTTCCTCAATGCCAGCAGACAATCAAATGGCCGACTGGAGATGTGAATAATTTGATGTCACTAAGGACACCTGTCACACTAGTCCTGTGCTCCACTGGTCACTCTGGTCACTGCGTGATTCTCTTTACTACTAAATACAAAGAGGTGTGGTGACACATGTCAGGGGTCAGTGGTTGTGTGCAGGTTTTTAAATTAAAATGGTGGACTCAGAGGGGCGTAGGTGGATGTGGTAGTGTGGGGGAGCAGAGCAGCCCTGGAGTGTTGGTGGTGAATTGGCAGAGCGCACTTTACACCTGCAGACACGCGTGGTTCTGCCAGTGTCCTCATTAGTGTTCTGGGGTCTGGAATTAGACACCTGCACCCCAGTGAGTTTAAAATAAGAAAAATGAAAACATGGAGACGGAGGTTAAAGGAGAAATAAAGGAAATGCAGAAATATCTCTCTCACCTTTTTCCTTTCCTTTCCATCTCCTTTTTTGTTTCTCCTCTCTTTC
Source organism: Polypterus bichir lapradei (assembly GCA_026402145.1). Classification (NCBI taxonomy): domain Eukaryota; kingdom Metazoa; phylum Chordata; class Cladistia; order Polypteriformes; family Polypteridae; genus Polypterus; species Polypterus bichir. Next base: position 191,158,086 of record JANRMT010062791.1, read on the forward strand.
TGTGCTGGCCCCTTCTTATACGGTTCCGTGGGCGCAGCGTCTCAGTCATGCACAGCAGGAAGTCAATTAAGCAATTGAGAAAACCTGGATTCAGCAAGGACAGCGAAAATCAAAAAAGTTTGGGAATCACTGTCCTATCCATTAAGTCATGAAGAAAAGGATATTATAATTGTAGTGTGATGACAAGATTTCAAGACATCTGTAAATCATCCATCCATCCATCTATCCATTATTTGGAAATATATTTCACACATGGCCCCCACAAGGGTGGGGGCTGACAGGGCTCTATCCAGGGGGCCCGGGATCACAGGGGCCTGGCAGGGGATGAGTAGATATTATGCACAAACAAAACGTATGAATGGACAGCAAGAACTGATCCTACAGCGTTGAGTGTCAACTTCTATGGAGGAATATTTCGGACAAAATTAAATAAATAAATGCGTAAATATATAGAAGTACTGTGAAATGTGAGCATAAATAAATAAATGTATCATGAAATGTAGCCTTAATAAATAAATGTATCATGAAATTATTACGTATTTCAGAGAGAGAATTGAAGATTTATCGGAAGAAATTACAATGTTAGCGGCCCTTTTAGACTCCGATATAGATTAAACTATCCTTTGACATTCCAGCTGAGTCAATAGAACACCTTCTGTTATGCAGTTTAAAAGTACGACAGATTGCAGATCTATATAGTGTATCGGAGAAGACGATCACAAGGCGAATGAGCCAGTTTGATATACGGTAAGCTGCACCGGCTCTATTTGTTTAGGTACTTTGAAATGGAATGCCCAAAGCAGCTCCAACTAATATTTTGAACTGAGTATCTGACTCTTGTTTTACGAGTATAAAGTCAGGTGCATATTCACAGCTACTTTTTCAAACAACTCTACAGCTCTGAGCAGTGGCAAGAGATGAAGACGGAGCTCCTCGGGTACTGTGTCTCTCCGGAAAATCCTTGGGTACCGTTGGTTTGACTTTGTGTTGCTCATGGAGTCCCGAATGAGACACATTACCTGCATTGGGAGGGAGCATCAGTTACGGCACTACGGCTATGTGCCGTATTTCCCCGAGGGTGATCCGGCTCATAAGATCCTCATTGTTGGGGTCCCAAGTGGCTGGACCAGGCCAAGGAGTCGCCCACGTAACACTTGGCTGTGGCAGATAGAGGGTCATTCTGGAGGGTGGGACTGGAACGCATATCTGCCTGGGGGGTTGCCAACTGGGATCCCAAGCAGTTTCTTCGTGTAGTGGGTGCGGCAACGCACTGTACTAGTGCATGCTCCCCAACTTGACTTGACTTGATATTTCAAAATAAAATCCTGCACAATCCAAGATATTTGAAATATATTTTAAGATATTTCAAATAACTTCTTGTGCATTTCAAGATATCTCAGATACATTTTTAGATATCTTGAAATAGACTGGATGTCCCATTGAAAGAATAAGACATTTTACAGGAAGTGATTTTGAGATATCTTGTAAAGGTTTTGAGATGTCATGAAATGCACAAGGAGTTATTTTAAGATATTTGAAAATGTATTTTGGATATCTTGAAAGGCGTGTGAGATATCTTAAATTTTATTGCAGCTATCTTATGTTAATGAAATTATTTTAAAACTCAGAATGACTTTTAGACATCTTAGAAAGTAAATTGCATTTTAAGATATCTGAAATGTTAATGTGGCTTGCCATATGTAGATGTATTTTAAAATATCTCAAAATGTATTTGAGGTATCTCAAAATACACAGGATCTTATTTCAACATATCTCGAATTGCATTTCAGATACTTTGAAATCACTCAGTCTTTTGCCAAGTCCTGAACAGGGTTGCAGGGGGTGCTGTAGCCTATGCCAGCTTGCACAGGGCACAAGGCAGGAACAAACCATGAACAGGATGCCAGTCCATTGCAGGGTTAACACCATCCACCCCAACCACACACACAAGCCAATTTAGTGTCACCAATGCACCTAATATGCACTTCTTTGGACTGGGGTGGGAACCAGAACACCAAAAGGAAACCCACAGAGACACCGGAAGAGCATGCAAACTGCATGCAGAGAGGACCCCAGACGTGAACCCTGGTCTCCATACTGAGATGCAACAGTGCAACCACTGTGTCACCATGCTATCCATATCTTGAAATGCATTTCAGATATCTTAAAATACACAGTGTTTTATTTCAAGATATTTTGAAATCTATTTGAGATATCATGAAATGCATTTCAGATATCCTAAAAAGCATTTAGAGGTATTTCTAAATGTTAACTTGGCTTGCCATAGCAGTTGCATACATTACCCAGGTTGGTGAATCTCCAATTCTTTGACACATTGATGCTTGTCCCTCAACACCCACCACAAAAACACCCCATTGTGCACATTACTGTTTTTTTTTTTATTAAACAACAATCCTCTCCACCACCAGTAACCACCTAGCTGAGAATACGCAGACTTCATTTTTTTTTTTCTAGAGATTTTTAATTAAATAGTGTTTCCGATGGGAGGTTTAACTCCTTGGAAATATGTTCTTTTATATTGCGGTGTTTTAGTAAACCTGTTTTTAAATAATTATAAATAATAACGGTGATATACCCTCTTTTAAGCGATAGGTTAAGCGACAAACTCACAGAAAAGTCAGAATATACTTAGCTCGGTTTAATGTTCGGCTTACATTGCAGTACAGACAGGAGAAACAGGCAGATTTCAGGCCACCCAGAATTTTGGGGACCCGGCGTGTAGAAACTGCTTTCATTGTCACAACGTCGGAGGATTTTGGACCAATGTCTTCCGTCCACACGGTTTCTCAAAGTTGGCAAGGCTCCAGAGTTTTTTTATACTGCTTTCTACACGTCCAGGCTCCCATTACAATTCCAAACAAGGCCAGACAATTTCGTGCTGACATCAACCAGTAGGTTCAAATAACACTCAGTTTGCTTCAGGCTGACGACACATTCCTCCAGCTGTCCCTGTCAGTCTTATCCTACTAAGGCCCCACTATCTAACTGCTGACACTTCTTGTACTAAATGTGGCTCAGCACTGAATGTTACACAGAAAAGAAATGAAAAATACATTTTTAAAGGTTTAAACAGAAACAGTGACATAAATCTTAATATTATAACAAACTTATTATAACAAATAGTAAATAGCAGAATTAATGCAAGAAAAGGTCTCCAGTTGGACTAAATGTATTTCTTCTTGTATGAATAGATTAAATTTAGCTAAAAGCAAAACACAATTTATTTACTTTTTTTGTTATAAGTGAAACATTGAGATTTGCTTGAAATTCAGTTGTCTAAATCATTTCACTCCTCACTATTTGACACTAATGTCAAAATGTGTCTGAAATCTACCTTGAAAATGGAAGAGAAGCAGCTGAGAAATTTGTGCTCTGAGGTGTGAGAGTTAATTAAAAATACATTTTGATCCTAAACACTTTGTGTTTTGTTTGCCACTAAGGAGCCATGCAGGAATTTTTAAAGTTTTTTTTTTCCCTGTAAAAAGTTTTATTTATGCCTTTCTTTCACCTGCACAGGAGTAAAAAGTGCTAAGAGTTTCAGGGAGCATTTGGAAAAGTTACTTATACTTGTTCTTGTAATTCTGTCGCCAAGGCAGGGCAATAAGCAGCAGTAGCTGACACTGACATCTCTCTAAGTAAATAACCAGCACTGTAAAAATAAAAAAGGCAGTGGCTGACTTGAAAGCAATAAAGAGAAGAGCTCAGCTGACAGGCGAGTAGCAGTAAGACGTCAATCAGACACAAGTGGTTGTAGGAGTAGACAAGACAATAAGAAATGAACCAGCAGTGGATATTCAGCAAGCGTGTTCTTCTAAATTGAATAGTTCTTAGCAGTCAAGAAAGTAGAGCAGTTAAGAGCAACAGTTTAAGGACTTTATAATACATTGAAATATGAAGAAATACAAACAGTGCGAGTGGGGAGCTTGTAAGTAAATAATAAGAGGAAAGCAAAGTTAAGAGAAGAGACAGGGAAAAGTAAAAAAATAAAATAAAATTAGTAATCCACAGTCAAATTTTAATAATGAAGCCAGTGCAGTGTAACCCCTGTTGGATGTTGCTCTTTTTAGAGGACGAGTTGGAGGAGCCTGTAGTCTTCTATGATGGCTACATCTGCAGGAGATGCCAGCTGATCCAGCACCTCAAGCTCTGGGTCACTGAACTGGAGGAGGAGATGGCTGGCCTGCATTGTAGTAGAGAATTGGTGGACCTGGCCCAGGTGTCCTTTAGAGAGATGGTGTACACTAGGTGACACTGGAGGAGACTCCAGACCAGAGAAGTAGAGAAAGGTGGATCACGGTCACAAGGTGCAAAGTAAAAAGTGCACACTCCAGCAGCAGTATACTGATATAAACAATATTAAATATCAGAGTGATAACAATGCAGGTATAACAGACAATAACTTTGTATAATATTAACGTTTACTCCCCCCGGTGGAATTGAAGAGTCGCATAGTGTGGGGGAGGAACGATTCAGTCTGTCAGTGGAGCAGGATAGTGACAGCAGTCTGTTGCTGAAGCTGCTCCTCTGTCTGGAGATGACACTGTTTAGTGGATTCTCCATGATTGACAGAAGTCTGCTCAGCGCCTGTCGCTCTGCCACGGATGACAAACTGTCCAACTCCATGCCTACAATAGAGCCTGCCTTCCTCACCAGTTTGTCCAGGCATGAGGTGTCCCTCTTCTTTATGCTGCCTCCCCAGCACACCACTTCGTAGAAGAGGGCGCTCACCAAAACCATCTGATAGAATATCTGCAGCATCTTATTGCAGATGTTGAAGGACGCCAGCCATCTAAGGAATTATAGTCGGCTCTGTCCTTTCTTGCACAGAGCATCAGTATTGGCAGTCCAGTCCAATTTGTCATCCAGCTGCACTCCCAGGTATTTATAGGTCTGCACCCTCTGCACACAGTCACCTCTGATGATCACGAGGTCCATGAGGGGCCTGGGCCTCCTAAAATCCACCACCAGCTCCTTGGTTTTGCTGGTGTTCAGTTGTAGGTGGTTTGAGTCGCATCATTTAACAAAGTCTTTGTTTAGCTTCCTGTACTCCTCCTCCTGCCCACTCCTGATGCAGCCCACGATAGCAGTGTCGTCAGCGAACTTTTGCACGTGGCAGGACTCCGAGTTGTATTGGAAGTCTGATGTATGTTGGCTGATCAGGACCGGAGAAAGTCCAGTCCCCTGCGGCGCTCCTGTGCTGCTGACCACAATGTCAGACCTGCAGTTCCCGAGATGCACATACTGAGGTCTGTCTGTAAGATAGTCCACGATCCATGGCACCAGGTATGAATCTACTCCCATCTCTGTCAGATTGTCACTAAGGAGCCGAGGTTGGATGGTGTTGAAGGTGCTAGAGAAGTCCAGAAACATAATTCTTACAGCACCACTGCCTCTGTCCAACAAAGGGGTGAGAATCGTCCTCCACATCCTGCCTAACTAATCAGGCATCCTCCTTGTGTGCCACCATCAGGAAGATTCCCAAGTGAGACATCACCATAAACAATGAATCTCAATGTCTCATCTCTTCCCAGGTTTTGAGACTTCAAGGCTACATATGCCTAATGATCTTGTTGGCTTTGTGTATATTGTTTGCACAGTAACATGTTTTGTGCTGGGTGCTAAGATGCTGCCATTAAATGAGACATAAGGTCTGCTTTGGTTAGCAACCCAGACAGTCTGCCCTGCTTTTGATTTTAGTTCTTCCAGTTAGGTGCACTGAGGGGAGCATCCCTTTTTAAGGATTTAAAAGAAACTACAGCAGTGGGCTGAAAATTCTCTCAATAGCTTTCTTCTTGTATACATGTTGCTCCATTGACTCTTACACATTCCACGCCCACATAGCTGAAGTGCTCATACCTTTCTTCACCATCCTGGAAAGTTGATCTGAGGTATAGAATGACTTACATAGAAAAGTTATGTGCCCCCACCCATATAAAATCATCAGCATGACATACAAGAATTCCATCTTCATCTAACCAGTAAAAAAAACTGCAGGATCCACTTGTGCAACATTTCCACTCGTTTTCAGCATGATCTCCTTGACTTTATTATCTCAGTAGTGGCACATCTATGAGATCACACACATGTTTTCTGAGCCTCCACAGTTTTCCCTGACACAGCGTCATACCCTGTAGAAAAGCACATTTGACATCCAAGAAATGAACTCTCCATTGTCTTTGACAGATGACAGCGAAAAGAACTTGGCGAGATTCTGATGAACTTGTCACTGAATCACTTTTGAGCCCATTTCTATCTTCTTCCTCAGTGTGTCTTGCCACCTTGGAGTGCTTTGGGTTTATTCCTGCTGAAGTCTATTTTAAAGTGTGTATCCATCTTGTGTAGATAGATAGAATGATAAATCTGAAAGGCACTTTACAACAGATAGATAGATAGATAGATAGATAGATAGATAGATAGATAGATAGATAGATAGATAGATAGATAGATAGATAGAACTTTGCTTGTCCCCAGGGGGACATTTGGCAACAGAGATGATTGAATATAACACAAGTGGAATTACAGTAATAATATGTGAAAATATTAAAGGATAACTCACACTTCTAGCATATTAAAATGTAAACAGTAATAATTAGATAAAGCAAAAGTAATACACGGTGGCGCAGTGGTAGTGCTGCTGCCTCACAGTAAGGACACCTGGTTTCGCTTCCTGGGTTCTCCCTGCGTGGAGTTTGCATGTTCTCCCCGTGTCTGCGTGAGTTTTCTCTGGGTACTCTGGTTTCCTCCCACAGTCCAAAGACATGCAGGTTAGGCGATCCTAAATTGTCCCTAGTGTGTGCTTGGTGTGTGTGCACCCTGCCTGGGGTTTGTTTCCTGCTTGGCACCCTGTGTTGGCTGGGATTGGCTCCAGCAGACACCCGTGACCCTGTAGTTAGGATATAGCAGGTTGGATAATGGATGGATGGAAAAGTAATACAATAAATAAAGCATAAATAATCAGTGACAAACCTACATTTTTGGTGCCTTATTCTGGGGAACCCTTTGCAATCAGCAACAAGATTAATTTTAATTTTAACAAATATTTTGTACTGAATGTCACAATTTAATTATTATTATTATAATGTTTTAAAGCTCCTTCTCATACAGTAGACACCCAAACTTTTTAAGCAATGTGAACTAAAGTACCATCTGAGCCCTGAAGGTTAAACTTCATTATTTTCATATTAATTTCTCACATATTTATAATAGAAATTAATTGTCAAAGCGAAAAATGTCCAAATATAAAAAAAATAAACAAAAAAGAAAGAAAACACTTTTAACATAATAATAAAGAAAACTAAAAATAGGTCAAAAATAAAGTTATATCAAACATTCTGTAAAGTGATCGATAAATGTAATGATAAAGGGAGACAATATATAAGGATAATAGATAAGGACAATTCAAACAGACAATA
>JANRMT010062791.1:191170518-191189079 GCA_026402145.1 Polypterus bichir lapradei
CCCAGAAGGACAGGGGCAGCTCTGGGCACTGCGGCTGAGTCAGTTCCCCTCATTTGGTTTCTTCTCAGAGCTGCAGGTGGATAAGGAGAGACAGTCAGTGTGAGCGCCCCCTCTCGTCTCAGAGTGGTATCACTTACCTCACAGAGACAGGAAGGTCATCTCCAGGTGGGCACACATGTGTGACAGTACATAGAACTGTCTGTTATGTTTACATGTATTCTTAATAATTTTTTTCATTATATATGTTTTTATTTATTGTTGCATTTATCTGGAAGTTTTAATTGTAATGTAACTGCGTTCTTCATTATTTAAAAAATATTCATGATTGTTTATATTGTATTCTTTTTGGTTTATTATTTCTTTACATGTATATGCATTCTTTAATTAATTTAATTAATATTATTAATTAAAATTATAATTTATAAAATAATAAAATAAATAAATAAATAAAATAAAATATTAATTAATGGTGTTCAATTATAGTATATACAAGCATATATAAGCATGAGTGGGAGGAAAAAGACTCTGAAAGGAATGGAAAAGACAGCTAAAGCTTTTTCCAAATTTATACAGACATCAAGCTGAAGTAAGGCCTGTCAGAGACTGGCCTGGAATGGTTAGGGGAAAGCATAGATTTCCCAGGACTTGACACTGCTGTATCATCCCCAGCCGAGCGTGAACGTGGGAGCAAATGTGCAAATGAATCGGGCCAGGATAACTCGTCGATTCTACAAGGCTCAGTAAAACTGAAAATGGCCTTACTTTCCGTGTTGTCATCTGTCCCTCGTGAGCCAATAACATCGGCTGCAACTGGGCTTGCTACTTCAGCCGCAGAATTCGGGGAAGACCAAAGGAATCTGTCCGAGCTGAAGGCAATGACCAACAAAATGACCACCGCTCAAGACATAAAGGAGCTCAAGGATAATATAAAGAAGGATGTAAATGATATAAGGAAAGAAATAAAGGACATACACAAGACTAATGAGAAGCTGCTTCAGGATATGAAAGGCCAGGAAACTCATTTAAATAAACACTTTGAGGCAGCCATTAAAGGTATGCTAGAAAAAAACAGAGGAAAACATACAGGAAAATGCATCTAAATTTGAGAATAAACTTAGAGCAGACCCCCATGACCCTGTGTTAGGATATAGAAGGATGGACAGTGACTGACTGACTGACTTAGAGCATTTGGTACTCAGATGGAAGACGTTAAGCAGACTGGCATCTAACCTAACAAAAAAGCAGCAGCTGCAAATTTAAAAAGCAAAGTGCTTGGAGACAAACTCGCTGCACTGGAAGATGGATGCAGAAGTAATAATATCAGAATCGAAGGTCTACCTGAGAATCGTGAAAATCCAAACCCAGTGAAATTCGTAGCTGAACTATTCTCTAAAATAATTGGAGAGGACTTCAAATCAGATACTGAGATAGCAGCAGCTTACCGCATATGGGGATCAAATACCTCAAAGCCTAGGACTCTCATCGTGTGCTTTGATAAATGACAGTTTAAACTACATACAATGTTACTTCTCAGACAGAAACAAGATTATATTTGAAAATATCCACATACGTATTTTTCCTGATTTCTCACCCGTAACAGCTGCTAAATGTGCCACATTTTACAGCATTAAACAGAAAGCCGAGATCAGATAGAGCCTCTTGTATCCTGACAAACTGAAAGTGGACATTCAAGGCAAGTTCTAAGACCTAAGAAAACTGATCGTGACACTTTTTAAAAGACGATTGGGAGTCGCATCGTGTCCTGGCATAGCAAAGAAGATCTTACCAGCTGTAGGACCCATTCACAATGAAACTCATTCCGTAATTATACATTCTATTTCATTATCTGCCATCCTTTATGTTTTAATTACAATTATATGAGTGTATGTATGTATGTATGTATGTGGAATTGTTTTCCTTCATAGTGGACTGTTTAACATCATATCCTTGGCTTATTGTATTAGAGCTTACTATCAAACGTTATCTGCTTATCCAGGTCTGCTGTTTAACGTCATTCCCTGGGTTTACTCTCTCAAACTGTTGAAGATTACATTTTATGTTTGTGGTATTTGGACTGAACTGTCAGTAGATATCTTTATTTTAATGCTCATTCTCCGCTGCTGGGGGCCTTGTTTTGTTTTTGATGTGCTCGGTCTCTGGGTATGTCAGAGGACTGGGACTTTGGGAAGTGCGGTTTAGCTTCACTTGGGGAGGCAAAATGGGGGGATTGGGGGGGTAAAGAAAGAGAGAAAGCTGTTTGTTATCTATCTTTTTAAGCATTATAATGATATGTGCCAATGTTACAATAGACTTCATGTCAATAACTCCTGGAAAAATTGGAAATTAAGGTCAAAGCTGTCTTATGTAATAATGTACTACAGTCTTAAACTAAGACTACAGAATCTGAACAAAAGAATTTCAAAAGATCTCTGGTCTCAGAATTAATTCGAATTAAAGTGTGCTCTTCCTATGGAACTCTCAATCACACAATATTAGATTGGACATCTTCTCTTCTATCATTGCAGATCAGTTTAAATACCAAGGGGTTAACATCACAAGTAAAAAAAGCTCTTTATCGACAAAATTTTGCTGTCTGTATAGAAAAACTTAAGCAAGACGTACATTGACAGTCCACCCTTCACCTCACTTTACCTGGAAGAATTAACATTGTTCAGATGAATATCCTTTCTAAACTTCTCTTTTTTATTTCAAAACATTCAAATATACAACAATAAATAATTTTTTAAGAAATTAGATTCAATCATAACCTTATTTATTTCGAATTCAAAACATCCACTTATCTAAAGGGCGACACTACAAAGACCTACTGTATGGCAGAAGGTGGCATGGCTCTACCTAACGTTCATTTTTATTACTAAGCAGCAAATATATCAGCTATAAAAACCTGGACATGGACACAAATAGATGAACACACACAGGCTTGGTCCACAATAGAGATAAAATCCTGCAGTACGTCTTTATATTTCTCACTTTGTACCCCAATAAGTACAAGTTATTGCCAATATACTAATAACCCAATTGTGCTTCACTCACTCAGAATATAAACCAACGTAGGAAGTACTTTTAAGATAGAGAAGCTTTTATCTCTGTACCTCTGCACAAGAACCATTTTTCTACCCTCTCAAACGTACGCAATTTTTAATGTCTGGAATACATTCAGGATTAAATCACTTAGAGATCTGTACATAGACAATGTCTTTGCATCCTATGAACAATTACACTCCAAATTTAAGTTTCCAACAACACATTTCTTTCACTACCTTCAACTTAGAAACTTTGTTAAACAGAACCTGCCCGATTTTCCTCACTTCCACACTTACTTCTAATCCAGAAAAAATATTGATCAGTCTTGAGGACTCAGACAGCATCTCCGTAATGTATAAAACCATTTTACAGTCCCTCCCTTTCAAAGGTCCTAGAGTACAATGGGAAAAGTATCTCTCACTGAACATCTCAGAAAAGAAGTGGAAGGCAGCAATGCAGAGAATTCACTTGAGCTCCATATGTGCAAATCATAGAATTATTCAACTTAAAATTATATATCAATTGTATCTGTCTTGTTTAACCCATCCATTATCCAACCCGCTATATCCTAACTACAGGGGGTCACAGGGGTCTGCTGGAGTCAATCCCAGCCAACACAGGGTGCAAGGCAGGAAACAAACACCGGGCAGGGCGCCAGCCCATTGCAGGGCACACACCCACACACCAAGCACACACCATGGAGAATTTAGAATCGCCAATGCACCTAACCTGCATGTCTTTGGACTCTGGGAGGAAATACACGCAGACACGGGGAGAACATGTAAACTCCACACAGGGAGGACCCGGGAAGCAAAAACAAGGTCTCCTAACTGCGAGGCAGCAGCACTACTAATGTGACACCTTGTGTCTTGTTTAAAATCGTCCAAAAAGATCCAACCTGCAAACACTGCAATCAAGTTTCAGCCTCACTGGGTCACATGTTTTGGGCCTGTACCAAATTAATATCATTCTAGACCAAAATCTTTAAATGCCTCTCAGACAGCCTTGGTGTCCCACACCCTCCTAACCCACTGACAGCTGTGTTTGGTGGTCTCACAGAGGAACTTAAAGTGGTGAAGGACAAACAAACTGTGATTGCCTTTACTACACTATTGGCACGTAGACTTAACTTACTCAACTGGAAGAATCCTAACTCTCCTCTGTTAAGTCAGTGGGTAACTGATGTTATATACTATTAGAAACTAGAAAAAAATCTAATTCTCATTTAGAGGATTTGTGCAGAACTCTTTTAAAACCTGGCAGGATCTGATAATTAACATTCTAGAATAATCATTTTATTTGAGGAAGCAGATTGTCTTCCCCTTTTAATTCTATTTATTTACTTACTTATCTTTTCTACAATTAAAGTTTCACTCTGTTGGTGTAGCTCTCTGTCTCATGGGTGAGGGTTGACTTGACTTTAAAGTAGTTTTGTAAAATTTTACTTGCTTGTATGGAATGTTGTTTGATTTTAGTAAATTCAATAAAATGATAAAAAAAAATCCTCAGCCGCCTTGCCCAGGATAAGCGGGTTGAGAGAACAGACAGACAGATGGATGGACAGATCTCTGATCTCATACTCATATGATTTGTGTGGTGTATGTCAGACTTATTACACTTACATTTAAGTTAACATACTTATAGATTTTTTCTTCTTTTTTTTAGGTCTGTCTTTCTTTTTTAGTGTGTTGGTGGTCTTGTTATATTCATACTTTATGAACAGAAATCTATTTCATTTCATGTGAAGTAGACAGGCCTGCTAATTTGTTTGCACTGCTTGTATTGTGACATTCAGCGGCACTTTGACAATTTTTTCCCATTACATTTGTATTTGAACTTAATTATTCTTCATACTTGTAATAACATGGAGTTGATAGTTTGGAAATGTAATTATAAATGTAACAAATGTTTTAAAACTATTTATGATTCCTATACATTTAGGAAATAGCATTACATTTGGTGTAAAGCACATTATGACTTATTTGGGACTTGACATTTAAGACTTGATTTGTAACTTTCCCTTCTTGACTTGAGACTTACTTGTTATTTGACAGACAGTGACTTGTCCCAAAATCCATAAAGAGTCATTCAGATGTCCTGCTGGATCCACACCTTCAGAGAATTCCAGCTGGCACAGAGCTAAAGGGTGAGGGTATCACATTAGCGAGTCTAATAAAGTGTCCACCTGAGGGTCTACTCGCACATCTTTGAGGACTTTGCACTGATGTTACACACCAGCTGAGCAGATCTGCTCTCCATTGTCCAATTCACAGCGGCCATGTCCCTTTGTATTTGCACTAACACTCACTCCTGCACTCCCACAGGCCTCTCACCCGCTGTACACACAGGGGTCCCTGTTACAATAACGCTTTGTCTATGATGTGGTCATCAGACGTGTAATATTTAAATGTGTGTGGTGTGTTAATGTTGGATATTATAGCTAAGATGAAGCTTTTTAAGAGAATAAAATACGTAAATAAGAATGTGGAGCTCATAAGGAAAGGCTGACATGGTGTGTGATGGGCGCTCATTGCTGCCCTGAGAATCATCTCAGAATAAGAAGGAGTGGAAAATGAATGTTTATTTCAATGTTCATTTGAGTTAAACAAACATCAGAAACTTCACTTAAACTAATAAACAAATGATTGACTGGTCAGCAGAAATACACAGCATGATGGGAGGTCATTAAGATTGGACTGTCCAGTCCATGTTAGTTTACTTCTCAATTTTCCAATTTAGTTTAATGTGTTTTTGTTTTTGACATTAAGGTTTCCAAACCAGGCTAGCAGTTTATAAATACAAACAGACTCAATACAAGATTTATAAAAGAGTGTCATCATGGAAAGACTCACATTACAAAGACTCGGCTTCCTTAAACAGTTGAGCTGCTGCTGTCCCTTTTTGCCGATGGCTTCTGTGCTTCACTTTAAAGTCACTTTGAGTCTTTGATTGTCCTCAGATATTTATAACTGTCCATGATCTCCACTGCCTGCTCTTTGGTGATTGTTTCTTGTTGGTGACTGGTGCTGCTCCTAACTTTGATTATTAGTAGCAAAGACTCATCACACCAGTTCACAAAGTCATCTCCCACTGGATCAGGACTGGTTTCATTCACACTCAGTAGGCTAAGAATCACTGAGTCATCAGCACATATTAAGATGAACCTGTCCTCAGATTTACTGAGACCACCATTAGTGTAGAGGAGTACAAAAGAGAAGAAAGAACAGACATGAGGGGACCTGTGGAGGAGGACAACATGTCAGACAGACAGCCATTGACTTTCACTCTTCAGTTCTTGTCTCTTAAAAAGTCAATCAGCCATCCTTCCAAACTGAAGTTGAAATTAAATTCTTTAATTTCTGTTTAAGAAGGTGAGGCTGAATGGTGTTAAAGGCTGAAGAGAAGTCAACAAACAGGAGCCTCGCATGGGTCTTAGTGATCTACAAGGGGTCATACAAGAGATGAAGTAAAGTGACATAAGAACATATGACATTTGACAAATGACAGGAGACCATTGAGTCCATCAAGCCTGTTTCTTTAGCTAAGCTCATGTAGATTCCTCTTAAAGGTTATCAAGGTTTCTGCTTCAACTCCATGTCTTGGTAATTTGTTCCAGAGTCCCACAATTCTTTATGCTTCTTGCTTCAATTTTAAATGCACTTTCTGTTAATTTCCACTAATGTCTTTGAGTATGTGATTACAATTAACTTGTAAGAATTCTGCTGGATCTCCTTTATCAGTTCTTTGAGGATTTTGAATACCTAGATGAGGTCCCCACACAGTCTCCTCTGCTGAGACTAAGCAGATTTAATTCTCTGAGTCTGTAACAGTAGGACATGTTCTTACCACAATGACAACATTTATTTATATAGCACATTTTCATACAAATAATGGAGCTTAAAGTGCTTTACAAGATGAAGAAAGAGAAAAAAAGACAAAATAAATAAGAAGTAAAATTAGGGAACACTAATTAACATACCCAGGTCTTCCCTGCGTGGAGTTTGCATGTTCTCCCCGTGTCTGCGTGGGTTTCCTCCCACAGTCCAAAGACATGCATATTAGGTGCATTGGCGATCCTAAATTGTCCTGTGTGTGTGTGTGTGTGCCCTGCGGTGGGCTGGCACCCTGTCCGGGGTTTGTTCCTGCCTTGTGCCTTGTGCTGGCTGGGATTGGCTCCAGCAGACCCCCATGACCCTGTGTTAGGATATAGCAGTTGGACAATGACTGACTAACTGACTAATTAACAGAATAAAAGTAAGGTCCGATGGCCAGGGAAGACAGAAAAAACAAAAAAAAAACTCCAGACAGTTGGAGAAAAAAGAACATTTGTATGAGGTCCGAGGCTACGAGACCACCCAGCCCCCTCTCGGCATTCTACCTAACATTAATGACCTCAGTCAGTCCTCGTGGTATTTAGGGTTCACATGGATGAACTTGATGATGACGTCCCATAATGCACTTGGTTATTCTGGTCTTTGCATAGAAAATGAACTCATAATAAAAATTAATCAAAAAATGTAAAAAAAACTTCAACAAAGACAGAGACAAACAGACCTGCTGCTGGTCACCACTAGAGCTGCCAGTCCTGAGTGGTAAATGACAGACAAGAAGTCCAGTTTATCATCCTCACCCCATGGTCACCTGTGACAAGTCCATCTGGTCACCTGAGTGCAGGACGCTGTCAGTCTCATGTCTGTGACGTTCTTATCCAGGTTTGATGTCCACATGTCAGTCTGAATGAGTTGGCACCAGTCAGTCCAGCGTGAAGGCAGGAGACCCTGTCAGGTATATAGCGCCTTACTTTATAAGAATGGCAGTGGTCTCGTGTTCACACTGCACTTCAGTGACAAGTCAGAATACAAGTGGCCATTGAACCTTTGTGCTGTTTGTCCTTCTGTCTGTCTGTCTGTCTGTCTCTCCTCATGTCCTCACTTCTCTCTCTTCTTCTCCACAGATTGTGTCGTTGTGATCTCACCTCCAGATGTTGCTCAGCTCTCTCCTCAACTCTTTCTTCTCCACACTCACGACTGACTGAACTGGACCTGAGCATCAACATCATGGAGGATTCAGGAGTGGATCAGCTGTGTGAGGGGCTGAGGAGTGAAAACTGCAAATTAGAGAAACTGAAGTAAGTGAACAACAAGTGTGTGTGTGTGTGTGTTTGTGTGTGTCATGAGTTTTATTTCTTGTCACATTATCACTCTGACTTTTCCACTCCCACAACACAAACGCTGTGTTTAATCAGGACAGACTGCAGTGTCCCTTATGGACAGACAGATGGACGTGAGGTGACACAACTGCAGATTTCCTTTAATAATTCAATTAATAAAGACAGCATTGTGACCCTGAGCCCCTCCACCACACTGGTCACCCTCCTCATCCTCTCTGTCCAGACTGTTGTTTTATTTCTTGTTCCTCAAGCCCACGCTGTCAATTCTTTATTTTAATCTCGTACTTGTTCCTGTCCTCCATTGTCACTTTCCTCCTTACACTCCTCTGATGTCCTCAATAAAGTTTATTAAAATCACTAAAGTAGAATAAGGAAGAGAAACACAGTCAGTGTGAGGAGAAGAGACGATTAAAGTGACAGAAGACAAAGAGGAGTGGACAACTAGAGCTGAACTGAAGTGACAGATAAGGACAAGGAGAATAGAATAGCAAAGATAAGGAGAGACAAGAGAAGGAGATAAACAGAATGAAGAAAAGGACGAATAAAAGAGGAGGACAAAGCAGACGATAAGAAGAAGAGGAGAGAGGAGGACAGACAGAGGAACAGGAGGAAATTTGGACAGCAGCGTTAGAAATGTCCCACTGGTCACTCTGGTCACTGCGTGATTCTCATTACTACTAAATACAAAGCTGTGTGGTGACACATGTCAGGGGTCAGTGGTTGTGTGCAGGTTTTAAAATAAAATGGTGGACTCAGAGGGGCGCAGGTGGATGTGGTAGTGTGGGGGAGCAGAGCAGCCCTGGAGTGTTGGTGGTGAATTGGCGGAGCGCACTTTACACCTGCAGACACGTGGCGTTCAGCCAGTGTCCTCATTAGTGTTCTGGGGTCTGGAATTAGACACCTGTACCCCAGTGAGTTTAAAATGAGCTGAGCAGGATAGTCAAGAACAAAACTGAACATGAAAGAAAAATGAAAAGATGGAGTCTGAGGTTAAATGAGAAATAAAGCGAATGCAGTATTGTGGCTGATCTGAAGCAGTGGAGTGGAAGTCAAGAAGTGGCTGTGAGAGGAGTGAGCACACGGCACTCAAGGGGTAAGGACAAAACCTACTGTGTGCCCAAGGAGCAAGAGTGACCAACTAAGTTTTGGGTCCTCAGTGGTGACCAGCTAAGGTGGCTGAGCAGAAGCCGATGTGAAGGATGATTGCCCTTGCCGGTGGTCTCTTGGCTTGCTGAGGAGAACTTAAATGGTAAGCAGAGGAGATGTCAGTTTTAGGTGGCACAGAAACTCTTGTTATTTTTACACAAAATAATGCCAGTGTAGTGAGAATTGTGCCAATAATACTACTATCAAAGTGACAGGTGGCCCTTGATATTAAACATAATATTAATGTGACAAATACTAAAGTGACATAACATTAAAGTAAAATAAAAAAGTGACATTACTTTTGCTGTTAGGATAACATGCTTGAAGTGATCCATATCAAAAAAAAAAAAAAAAGAAATAAAACTTCTAGAGCAGCGAGCTAATAGTGAGATATCAGATGTGGTGCCCAGCTAATACAGTCAATACAGCTTAGGAGGAGAGAAGGAGCGTCAGGCCCAGAACTCAACCACCACCCCCTGTTATGAAGAGTTAAAGAGTCTAATGGCTCTGAGGACTAAAGATCTCTGGTATCTGTCCATATTGCAGTTCTGTGATAGCAGCCTACCACTAAACAAACTCCTGGTGGTGTATAGTGGGTGATGTTCATTGTCCATAACAGATAGCAGCTTGCACAGTGTCCTTCTCTCTGCCATAGTCACCAGAGAGTCCATTTCCATGCCAGCCACAGATCCTGCTCACCTGATCAGCTTGTCAATACACTCACTATCTCTCTTCTTCAAGTTACCCCACTTGCTCACTAAATATAAAGTGATAGATAATTACAACAGTGAACAGATATAATGGACATAATTAAGGACAATACTCATAATCCAAACAGATAATATTGGTCTGCTGATATGGTGACTGGAGGACAGACCTGCACAAGTTGCTTTGTAATGTCAGAGCACCAACTGGGTGTCCCCCTTTAATGAAGTCAAATGAAACAAAACAAAAGTGGACGCGATGGCCCAACAAAACACACCTTTCAGCCCAATAGACAAATTGACTTTACAGTTGTTTGAACACGATGGCGTTTGCTTCATGTCGAGTTTCCTGGTCCTGCAGCAGACTCCATCCTCTTGGGGGGCCGGCAGCTTTTCAAGAGTCCCACCCAGAAGGACAGGGGCAGCTCTGGGCACTGCGGCTGAGTCAGTTCCTCTCATTTGGTTTCTTCTCAGAGCTGCAGGTGGATAAGGAGAGACAGTCAGTGTGAGCGCCCCCTCTCGTCTCAGAGTGGTATCACTTATCTCACAGAGACAGGAAGGTCATCTCCAGGTGGGCAGACATGTGTGACAGTACATAGAACTGGCCTGCTCATTTGTTTGCACTGCTTGTATTGTTGTATTCAGCAGCACTTTGAGAATTTATTCTCATTACATGTTTATTTGCACTTCATTTTTGTTCATCTTTGTATTAACATGAAGTTGATAGTTTGGAAATTTAACAATAAATGTAATAAATGACTCCTGTAAATTTAAGAAATAGCAAATGTAAATTTGGTGTAAAACACATTATGACTTCTTTGGGACTTAAAATTTAAGACTTGACACAAAACCTGCCTAACAACATGTATTTATTGTTCTTTATTTCACCTTATACAATTTCTTGTATTAGGAATTTGTTAGTTTTTGCATACCCCTTGGGGTCAGAGCGCAGGGTCAGCCATTGTACAGCACCCCTGGAGCAATTGAAAGTTAAGGGTTTTGCTCAAGGGCCCAGTAGAGTAGGATCTCTTTTGGCAGTGATGGGGATTTGAACTGGCAACCTTTGGGATACCAGCGCAGATCTTTAGCCATAGCATTTTTTCATACAAATAATGGAGTTCAAAGTGCTTTACATGATGAAGAAAAAGAAAAAAGACAAATAAATAAGAATAAAAATTAGGGAACACAAATTAACATAGAATAAGAGTAAGTTCCGATGGCCAGGAAGGACAGAAAAAAAAAAAAAAAACTCCAGGGGCCTCATGCATAACGGCGTGCGTAGAACTCGCACTGTAACATGGCGTAAGCACAAAAGCCAAAATGTGCTTACGCACAGAAAATCCAGATGCAGGAATCTGTGCGTACTCCAACTTCCACGTTCTTCTGCTACATAAATCCCGGTCAGTGGGAAAAGTAACGCTCGTGCACGCGCTTTATGTAACGCCCCAACTCCTCCCAGAATTACGTCTCTTTGAATATGCAAATGAATATAAATCGCCCTTAAGCTCAGCCTTCTGTGAAAAGACAATGGGAAAAGCACGAGGGAAAATATAAGAATTTCAGCGAATACCAAGTGGAGGCAAAGGGAAAACATACTATTTGTTCAAATAAACCGTGGTATAATCAACAAAAGGAAGTTGATCGAGTGACATAGCGTGTCGGAGAAACGTGAAAGCTCACGTTCACAAAATCGCACAGTGCCGGAAATAAAAAAGAAGTTTTCAGATATCAAAGTCATTGTGAAAAGGCGAGCCGTAGCCCACCATCTGAGTGTCATATGAAAGCTTATTAGCTTACAGAGAACAAAAGGCACACAGTGGGGAAAAAGCACGAAATGTCAACTACAATCTCGACCTTTCCACTTTAATCACATAATTTATTTTGTCATTAAAGTAGAACATCATAAACTTCATCTTAAAATCGTTTAATTAACCAGTTTCTCAAATCACATCGTAATTAAAGTAGCACATTAAATGCATTGTTTTGTATTTGATCTCCTATGTGCTCTATGTGTGTGAATCACTACGTGCTTCTTCATCCGGCTCTCTTCCTCCAACTGGACACAGAGTCCATTACATTCGTGATATTACAGCTCTCTGAATAACTAAAATACTGAGATGTATATGTGATATTATTTTCATGATGATAGGAGTTAAAGCACGTTATTAAACATGGGTTTCACTGCGCAGTGATTGTGTGCGACCTTCGATGAAATAATTTATTGCAGTAGTACTCAGGGGCGGCTCTAGGCTTGTGGTCGCACTGGGCAGAGGAAGAATCGGTGGCTCCTTCGCCCGTCAATGTCAATATGTTATCTTATGCACGGTGGATGGCCACGTCCGTTGCGGACACTGCATAGCCGCCTTGTGCTCATGACACAAGCATTTCACTTTTGCCGAAATTTGCCGCTGCCTTTTTAGCTGTGTCATTATTTTCTCTTTCTGTTTTATATTCAATATATATTGGCTTGGCGGCCCATGGGATTTGGCCATCCCTACAGTACTGTCTCTTTCAAATGTACTAACCTCCAATTCTTTCTCCAATTCTTTCCCCAAATACCCAATCACCACACAATCAGCTCTGTAATAGACGTTAAGCCATCTATAAGCTTAGAGCGCCGATTCTTCAAAACTTTTAGGGAACATTGAAATATCTTTGTAGTACATGTTTAATTATTCTATCCTTCACGCCAATCCCAGTGAAGCATACAATGCGAGGCAACAACAACAACAACAACAACAACAACATTTATTTATATAGCACATTTTCATACAAAAAAAATGTAGCTCAAAGTGCTTTACAAAATGAAGAATAGAAAAATAGAAGACACAATAAAAAATAAAAATAAGTCAACATTAATTAACATAGAATAAGCAGGACCAACCTTTAATTATTAACAATATAGATTATTTAAATGAAGTTAAAGTTTTATCTGTATAATATAATCAACATATTTTGCTGCATTTCATCTTAAAAATGATATCATCATCATATGTAAATACGCGCTTTATAAAGTGGCTCAGGTTGTGCGATATTATAACTGTAGTGCAAGTTTACAGTGGGGTGATTGTACTTATAATTACAAACAGTTCTACAAGGAGCAATTGATTGAGTGCATTTAAAATTCTTGGGATGAGACTCTTTCTGAACCGCGACATCCATACAGGAAAGGTTTGAAGTGTTTGCCGTGTGAGAAACAGTTCAAATTAGGTAATTGGGAGCCCGGGATTCCCGGACATTTTCATTCCCACATTCCCGGGAATGAAACTGCTGTAGTTCCCGGGAAACCAGGAACATCCAAGCTCGCATATATACCATGTAAAAGATGATCAAGAAATAACAGAGTTATAGTTGAAATTATGAAATGGCACGGTTTTTTGGCCCACGGTGTAGTGTTTTGCAGATTGATTCAGTCAACCAGCAGCAGTCGTCAGTCTCCCGGCTCCGACTAAGACCGAGTACAGTGGACTGGGAGGAGTCTGCACTCGGCAGCTCACGAATGCCGGGACAGGGCAGACTTCATAGATGTCTGTCAGACTACAGCATTGAATAGCTTCTTCAGATTGCAATGCGTCAGTCTGTTGCATCCGCATTATCTGTGCCAAGAAACTTGCCATCACAGAATGATGACAAGAAACTGGATGCATCAGTACAAGCTGAAATGGCGGTGTTTCAAAGCAATGGCGAGCGCAGGCGTTGTTTAGAACAAGTGTATCAGTATCTGATCAGGTAGATCACGTTGCATTCAAAAAAACTTTTTTTTAAACGTTAGTCTATCATATATCCTCCCTATGGCATTTGCCACTTGATTGACATACAGGGCGGCCAGTCTGAGATCTCTTTTCTTCTAACACACTGGTCGTCCCACTTGCACCCATACAATCAGATTGTGATTCAGACTATGAATGCCATGAATGTAATTACCCCGATCTACATACTGTCAAATAAATAAACCACACGCCATGGCTTCGCCTCTGACGCTGATGTGCAGTGAGTGTGTATGTGTGAAGAGCCCAGAATTAGGGCGAAACACGTGTCGTGTACTCTTTGCATTATTTGACAGTAAAACTTTGCAACATGAACTGTTTGTAGATAAGGTTAGTCTTTTATTGGCGTCAACATATTGCAGTAGTTTTAATAAAAATAAGTGTCAGTCATTCTAAAACCGTTCACATGTGAGATGCCCGTGCACTGTGTCATCCCCGGGAGCCCGGGATTCCTGGGAATGACATGCGGGATTCCTGAATTCCTGGGTATGGTTAAACCCGTCCGGGAATGGATTCCCTAGTTCAAATAAGAAGCATGGCTGAGGCAGCGTATGCTTGATGCTGTATACCGATAATTCTCTTTCTGATCAGCTGATCTGGATGGATCCTGATGGAGGATCACAGGTATCATGGGAAAGAGGGGTCCTTTCATCAGAACAACGTTTCAGCCGTGGAATGGCCAAATGGGGAGGCAGCTTGATGGATGAGGTCTCCAAGACTCTAAAAATATCCAAATCTTATTATGTGATATCATCTACTGTTAAATTCTGCTCCGTACTTCTAAAATCTTTATTATTATGCTGTATTAAGGATTTGTTCTGTTCTGTGTATTTTATTGTATCAAGGTTGGGGGGCTGTCAAGAGGCAGGGCCTGTTAAAGCCCATTGCGGCACTTCCTGTGTGATTTTGGGCTATATAAAAAATAAATTGTATTGTATTGTATTATAGCTGCTCCGTGTGGTGCAGTGAGAGTAATATGGAAAAAGATGATCTGCTATAGCAACCCCTAATGGGAACAGCTGAAAGAAGTAAAATAAGGTGCAGTGAGAGTAACAACGCTAAAGCAGCTGTGGTATTTGGAATAGTTTGACCATTCCGTGGACCATTTTATTGTTACAGGTTAATTACAATAAGATGTATGAAACTAATAAACAATATGCGGTTAATTTCAGTGTATTTATAAGACTGCATCAGGAAAAGAAAGGATAACCACACAGGAACAGTAGCACTGCTTTGATGCTGGGTGTCACCAGTCTGCAAAACCAAGCGGAGAACTTGGATACGACAGGGTATGAGCTATCGTGGAAATGTGTGTGGCTTTACAGTACATCAAGTGTAGGTTTTATACATCGCGATTTGAATGTGGAAACGTTCTGACGCAACATTTCTGTTCGTACGCACCGTTTATACATGAGGCTCCAGATGGCTGGAAAAAAAAATCTAATCTGCAGGGGTTCCGAGGCTACGAGACCAGCCAACCACCATGATGACGTCCCATAATGCACTTGGTTGCTCTGCTCTTCATATCTTCAAGTGCTGTTATGTCTTTCTTGTACTGAGGAGACCAGAACTGCACTCAGTACTCCAGATGTGCTCTCACTAGTGTGTTATAAAGTAAGAGTATAATGTCCCTTGATTAAAATTCAACAGTTTTTATGATATAACCTCACATTTTAAATTATTTTTTTAATTGCTTCTGTACATTACTTAGTCAATGAAAATGTTGTGTCAACATAAACCCCTAAATGTTCTTCAGAGGTCTCCTCCTGTAGCTCAGTGTCTCCCATTTTGTATTTATATTTGGCTGAACTGAATCACTCAGGTGAATAGAAGACGCATCGGGAGGACAGCAAGTGAAGTGAAAAAGTATCACCAAAATAATACAAACAAATAAAAGAGGAGAATCCATAACACTTCAGAGACAAATATATTCCTTTATTCCTGTTCAGAAAATGAACCCATGACTAAAGTAAAAAAACTTGGACACCGATGGAGACAAACAGACCTGCTGCTGGTTACCACTAGAGCTGCCAGTCCTGACTGGTAAATGACAGACAAGAATTCCAGTTTCTCATTCTCACCCCATGGTCACCTGTGACAAGTCCATCTGGTCACCTGAGTGCAGGACGTCGTCAGTCTCATGTCTGGGACATTCTTATCCAGTGTTGATGTCCACATGTCAGTCTGAATGACTTGGCACCAGTCAGTCCAGTGTGAAGGCAGGAGACTCTGTCAGGTATATAGCGCCTTACTTTATAAGAATGGCAGTGGTCTCGTGTTCACACTGAACTTCAGTGAAAAGTCAGAATACAAGTGGCCATTGAACATTTGTGTTGTTTGTCCTTCTGTCTGTCTGTCTCTCCTCATGTCCTCACTTCTCTCTCTTCTTCGCCACAGCCTGTCTCTTTGTCATCTCACCTCCAGATGTTGCTCAGCTCTTTCCTCAGCTCTTTCTTCTCCACACTCACGACTGACTAAACTGAACCTGAGCTACAACAACATGGAGGATTCAGGAGTGGATCAGCTGTGTGAGGGGCTGAGGAGTGAAAACTGCAAATTAGAGAAACTGAAGTAAGTGAACAACAAGTGTGTCTGTGTGTGTCTGTGTGCGTGTGTGTGTGTGTGTGTGTGTGTCTCATGAATTTTATTTCTTGTCACATTATTGCTCTGACTTTTCCACTCCCACAACACAAATGCTGTGTTTAATCAGGACAGACTGCAGTGTCCCTTATGGACAGACAGATGGACGTGAGGTGACACAACTACAGACTTCCCTTTAATAATTCAATTCATAAAGACAGCATTGTGACCCTGAGCCCCTCCACCACACTGGTCACTCTCCTCATCCTCTCTGTCCAGACTGTTGTTTTATTTCTTGTCCCACAGGCCCACGCTGTCCATTCTTTATTTTAATCTCGTAATTGTTCCTATCCTCCATCATCACTTTCCCCTCACACTCCTCTGATGTCCTCACTAAAGTTTGTTAAAAATCACTAAAACAGAATAAGGAGGAGAAACACAATCAGTGTGAGGAGAAGAGCTGACTAAATAGATAGAAGTCAAAGAGGAGTGGACAGCCAGAGCTGGACTGGAGTGAAAGATAAGGACAAGGAGAATAGAATAGCAAAGATAAGGAGAGACAAGAGAAGAAGATGAACAGAATGAAGAAAAGGACGAATAAAAGTGGAGGACAAGGCAGAGGATAAGGAGAAGGAGAGATAGGAGGACAGAAAGAGGAACAGGATGAGAGGTGGACAGCAGCAATAGAAATGACCAGCCAGCCATACACAGAAAGAGAAGGTCACAGGGAGGAGAGGATTAGGACTGAAGGCAGTGTGGACAGTAAGGTGGGAGACACAGGAAGTGACCGCCATTATAGCCAAGTGGACTGAACAGGCCGACATCATTCTACAAGACATGACCCCCTGGTCTACACAGGACATCAACATATACAGTGGTGTGAAAAACTATTTGCCCCCTTCCTGATTTCTTATTCTTTTGCATGTTTGTCACACAAAATGTTTCTGATCATCAAACACATGTAACCATTAGTCAAATATAACACAAGTAAACACAAAATGCAGTTTTTAAATGATGTTTTTTATTATTTAGAGAGAAAAAAATCCAAACCTACATGGCCCTGTGTGAAAAAGTAATTGCCCCCTTGTTAAAAAATAACCTAACTGTGGTGTATCACACCTGAGTTCAATTTCCGTAGCCACCCCCAGGCCTGATTACTGCCACACCTGTTTCAATCAAGAAATCACTTAAATAGGAGCTGCCTGACACAGAGAAGTAGACCAAAAGCACCTCAAAAGCTAGACATCATGCCAAGATCCAAAGAAATTCAGGAACAAATGAGAACAGAAGTAATTGAGATCTATCAGTCTGGTAAAGGTTATAAAGCCATTACTAAAGCTTTGGGACTCCAGTGAACCACAGTGAGAGCCATTATCCACAAATGGCAAAAACATGGAACAGTGGTGAACCTTCCCAGGAGTGGCCGGCCGACCAAAATTACCCCAAGAGTGCAGAGACGACTCATCCGAGAGGTCACAAAAGACCCCAGGACAACGTCTAAAGAACTGCAGGCCTCACTTGCCTCAATTAAGGTCAGTGTTCACGACTCCACCTTAAGAAAGAAACTGAGCAAAAATGGCCTGCATGGCAGATTTCCAAGACGCAAACCACTGTTAAGCAAAAAGAACATTAGGGCTCGTCTCAATTTTGCTAAGAAACATCTCAATGATTGCCAAGACTTTTGGGAAAATACCTTGTCGACTGATGAGACAAAAGTTGAACTTTTTGGAAGGCAAATGTCCCGTTACATCTGACGTAAAAGGAACACAGCATTTCAGAAAAAGAACATCATACCAACAGTAAAATATGGTGGTGGTAGTGTGATGGTCTGGGGTTGTTTTGCTGCTTCAGGACCTGGAAGGCTTGCTGTGATAGATGGAACCATGAATTCTACTGTCTACCAAAAAATCCTGAAGGAGAATGTCCGGCCATCTGTTCGTCAACTCAAGCTGAAGCGATCTTGGGGGCTGCAACAGGACAATGACCCAAAACACACCAGCAAATCCACCTCTGAATGGCTGAAGAAAAACAAAATGAAGACTTTGGAGTGGCCTAGTCAAAGTCCTGACCTGAATCCAATTGAGATGCTATGGCATGACCTTAAAAAGGCGGTTCATGCTAGAAAACCCTCAAATAAAGCTGAATTACA
>JANRMT010062791.1:191189479-191205350 GCA_026402145.1 Polypterus bichir lapradei
TCAAGAGACACTGAGAGGATTCTGGGAAGGTGACCTCAGTGGGCGTGTCAGTGAGATACTCCAGTGTGAGGTGTGGCGCCCTCTTGTGTTTGTAATATCTACACATCCTGAGTCCTGAACGACACAAAGAAATCCCACTTTGTCTACCCCCTCCCCCCACACCCCCCATTGTCACCTCCTACAAGTCCATGTGGCCTCTCAAGTGCAGGACTCTGTCAGTCTCATTTCTTTGAGGTTCATCTCCAATATTAATGTCCGTGTTTTCATTTCAATGTCTTCTCACCTGTCAGTAAAGCATGAAGGCAGGAGACCCTCTCAGGTGTTTGGTCACTTACTTATAAGAACAGCGGTGGTCTCGGGTTCAAACAGACTCAGTAAAAAGTAAAAATGCCAGCAGTCATTGAGCCTTTGAGCTCTGTGGCCTTCTGTCTGTATGTCTTTACCTCCTGATGTCCTCACTTCTCTTACTTTATCTCCACAGCTTGCGCTCATGTGGTCTCACCTTCAGATGTTCCTCATCTCTCTCCTCAGTCCTCTCTTCTACACACTCACAGCTGACTGAATTGAACCTGAGAAACAACAAACTGGGAGATTCAGGAGCTCGTCAGCTGAGTGAGGTTCTGCGGACCCCAAACTGTAAATTAAAGACACTGAGGTGAGTAAACAGGTTGTGGTGTGTGGGGTTATGAAGTCACAGCTGACCATCTGATGAACTTACTGACCACAGGACACCACATGGAGTGACTGAAGGAAGGAGAAGGACAGGCAGTGGGACAAGACAGACAAAGAGCAGTGGACAAGTGGAGCTGGATGAAGGTGACAGACAGGGAGGACAAGAAAGATAATGAGAGACGACAGATGGAAAACAACAAAGAGGAGGAGTGTGAGATGAGCTGAGAAAAGGAAGAGCAGAAAAGGTGGACAGACAAAGGGACAAGGACACTGGGAGGAGAGGTGACATGATCAGGACAGTAGGCAGAGTGGACAGGAGGGGGGTTGGACAGGGTTATGGGGGTCACTTGGAACTAACAAGACAGAGAAGAGCCAATGTCAGTGGACAGGATGGTGAGGGGACAACAAGAAGAAAGAAAAGGACAGAAAATGAGAGAAGACAGGAGAGTGAGGAGGAGTGAGAAATAAAATAATAAAGAGAGAGACTGAACATTAATGAAGAGAGCAGGACACAGGAAGTGACCACAGAGGGGTCAACACCATGTCACCTGGACAGACCACCTTCTGTTGTGATTGCTCTAACAGCACAATATAACAAAGGGGAGAGGTCTCTAGAATAGCCCACCAAACAGGCCCACCCCAGGCAAACAGGAGGCTTCAGGCCTGATTAGGCCTCAGAAAGGAGCTCAGGCTTTTAAATTCAAAATAAAATCAAAAAGAGTCTCAGAGGCGTGAAGTGAGTCTGACCAGAGGGAGAACCGTGAAAACTCCAGCTGGAGCAGAGACAAGTCCACGAGTGGTCTTCACAAAAGACGAGGTTTATTAACAAAAGAGCCAAAGGGGCTGCCAAAGTCAATCCAAAGCTAACAACATTCAAAAAGTACAAACTGTAAGAGAATCTGAACTCAAGAGCCAAAGGTTCAAAGACAATAATCAGAATTAAAAACAAAAGAGCAAAATACTCACAAAGACCACCAATCACCAGAGCGCAGTCAAATGAGCCGCAGACTAGAGAGTTGGGGGGCAGGTGGTCCTGCGTCTTGGGATCAAACCACAAAATACAAGGAATGTGAGAGAACTGCGAGACACACACACAGATATTAAATAATAACTGAATAGAATAAAAATGACAGATAATACAGAATTAAACAAATAGCAAATGAACAGAACAATGTTATAAAAACAATGGAAAACAATGAAGGAGATTAAAAAAATAAAAACACTCAGCAGGAGGCACGGAGGACCCCAGCCTGAAGCCAAAAGGCCTTCAGAGGACGGTGACCTGACTGAACAGTGAACTGAGTAAGGGCAGGGTGACACACATGTCATGTGACTTAGGGACACTGAGGACAATTCTGGGAAGTTGACCTGAGTGGGCGTGTCACTGTGACAGTGCAGTGTGTGAGGTGGGGTCCTCTTATGTTTGTAACTAACACTTGTGTCCTTCACAGGCTGCACTATAATGAGATTAGTGAGAGTGAGAAGAAGAACCTGAGATCACTACAGGAGGAGCTGAACAAGACTGGACAGCAGATGGATATCAATATATGAGAAGACTGGACATGCTTATCAACTGACCCCAGTGGCAGCACCCCCTGCCCACTCTCTCTGAATTCTTCTCTTTATTCTTTTATAATCTCCTTCGCTCTCCTTCACATTTAATAAACTCTCCATGTCTTCTTCTCAGCTTCTGTGCTTCTTCTTTAAACTCACTTGTGTTTCTCCACCCTGTTACCCTGAACTTGTCACTAAACTCCACAAGTTCAGACAAGAAACCCCTGAGTTTCACCAGCCAGAGAACCACAGTGATAATTGTCATGTGAAACCAGCGGGGGTCACAAAGCCCATCAAACACAGGTGGACAGTCCAGTTGTAGGGTGATGGAGAGTGAGACCAATACTGGCATTGGTGACAAATTCTGCACAGGCCCCAGGCCATCACAGCTCAAGCTGATGGTGCTCTGAGCAGAAACCTCATAAACCTGCTGCTCCTCAACATCATGTGGTGCTGTTTGAACCCGTGTCTGCTCCACTCTTTTTTCACTGCCTCATTTGCACACAATTAATGTCATCTTCTGTTAGTGACTGAACAGACTCTACTATGTGCTGGTTTGGACTTCTGTGACAGTTCAACACACACAAGACTCAGGTCTCTTTGTCTTCTATGTCATTCTGTCATCGTAACCTCACTGTCACCTCCAATCGTATCCAGTTTAGAGAGTAGTGGCCTGAACAAGTGAGCCATTTAAAAAGAAATGAAAGTAAAACGACAAGACGAGGAGAACTCAGGCCTGCTGGTCTAGAAAGTGTGAGGGACTGGCGGCCCACCCAGGGTTGAATCTCAATGCATTCAACCCAATGTTGACCTTGAACTGGACTGAGTGGTTTCAGAAAATGGAGGGATGGAGGACACCAAACACATAATAAGAAATAAAAGTGGAACTGGGATGAGAGATCAATTACTGAGGGTCTGGACGATGGAGCATAAGACCTCAGATTGAAGGTGAGCATCTCCTGGACAGCTGGACAAGGAGCAGAGTGTGAACAGATAGACTTTGAGTATGACAGAGGAGAAGAGACAGAGAGACAAACAATGGTGCATGAAGAAGAACTACAAAGAGAAAGATGGTTAGAGAAACAGGAGAGATAGGGAACAGATGGGGACAGAAGAAGAAAGTCAAATAGGGCAGAGGAGGACAATAAATGGAGGAGACAAGGAAGAGGCCATTTTAAACAGAAATAGAGGAAAAGCTGAGTCACATCAGAATGGAGCAAAGAGTTTGATTTCCAAGGTCACAGACTTAAAGGAGACATGATGGCCATCTGCACCCTCTTCTGTGCTGAGAAGGTTGAAGATCTTTGTGGACAAGAAGACTCTGCTCTGCCTCAGTTGTGGTTCAAGCAAATCCATGACATTTAATAGCCATTAAAGGTTATGCAGTAAAAAGATCCAAATAAAGACTGCAGTCGCAGAGATGGAAATGTGTGGTGCATTGTGCATCATGGGGTATACCAGCCCAAGAAACACAAGGTGTGTGTGGTATTCGATTGTGCAACTGCTTTTCAAAGGACAACACTAAATGAGCAGCTTCTTCAGAGGGCAGACCTTACTAGCACACTGATTGGTGTCATTATGAGGTTTCACCAAGAATCTATGGCATTAATGGCTGATGTGGAAGCCATGTTCCTCCAGGTTAGTGTTCCTTCAGAGGATGCTGATTTACTCCGATTCTTATGGTGGCCAGATAGTTACATTAATGGAATGCAAATGCCATTGTTTGGTGCCACCTCCTCACCAAGCGGTGCTAGTTATGCTCTCAGACAATGTGCCAAGGACAGCAGGCATTTATTTGATGCTACATTAGTAGACACAGTTTCGCACAATTTTTTTTGTTGATGTCTGCATAAAGTGTTGAAGCAGATTAGGCAGCTCGGGCACCCTCAGCCCAAAAGAAGGCACTCGGCGTCTCGGGACAGGCAGCAGAATCAGACTTTATTGTACGGCGCACATACAAACTCAGTTCAGATGACTTGAGACCCAAGCATTTTGTGAGCTTCAGATTTATTACAATTCTCATCACAAAATATCCCCCCTTCACACAGATTCCCATCATCTGCTTTCCAGGGTTTCTCATGATGATGACCTCGCTCAGCACCTTTTCTCATAACAGTCACCAGATATTGCAGACTTTCTCATAATAATTTATCCTTCACTATCTGTTTCTTCATTAAAATCCCTTTGGCTCAAAAGACGTATTTGCCTCATTGAGGTGAGCATCACCTAATCACTCCTCCCTAATCCTGAGCTGTTAAAGATTGGTGGCTTTTTATTAATTAGTTCCCACCACTACTTTGAACTCCGCAGAACCCACCTGTGAAAACTGGGCTGCTTAATTAATAATTCAGTTAATGTTTACTCATTGCACTAGCATCTTTTATGGCTGACATAATGGATAGCCATGCCAGTTAGGTGGCAGTGCGCAGCTTCACTGATAAGGGCTACGCTGTGGACAGCTTGGCGTGGTGCCTCTTGACTACGTGAAATAAAAGCACAGGCCCATAACAATTAATTCTTACATAGTTTAAAACTGGTTTAGTTTACAGTTCTGTAACTTTATTATTATTCATAAAGAGGCACAAACATATAAACTTAAATGCTTCTTTAACCTACATATATATATGAGCGTAGTAGTGAAACAGGACAAACTTTAAAAATCAAACAGGTATCGCTAGCTAATGGGAGGTAAGGTACGCTCCAAAACGTGACCAGAGAAAGAGAGATTCAAATGGAGGCTGGTGGGTGAGTGAGGAGAGCCCCGCCTGGCTACTCACTGTTGATGTCATGTTTCCCCCCACCGTCGACCCACAGCCTCTGTCTCAGATTAGCAGAATATTTCACTCCTGCATGTGAACTATGATTCTTAGAGCCATGAGACAAGTCACAAAATTAACCAGAATATTCAAGCAAATTATAGAAAAAAAAAGATCTAAATCCGTTAAGTAGTTTTCTTGTGAAAAGTGGACAGAGATACAGACAGACGGATTTTATGTATTGTGGAAAAAGCTCTCTCTTGGCATCGACCTGTCTTTGTCTTCAGCCATCTGGCATGGCTTCCCCGTGTCCCACAGGCTCTACACAGTCCCCAAAACACACACAAAAGAGAAACACCACAAATGTCACTTGTCTTTCTCCTCCACTCCTCCTAGGCAGCTTTGTCCTCCTCCTCTCCACTCTGGCGCCCCAAGTAGTGGCTGCAGGCTCCTTTTATAGCCCACCCAGAAGTGCTTCAGGTGATAATTGACCTAATAAAGGCTGCACTCCTGGGTGTGGCTGTATTGCTGCCCAGACGGGCTCAGGAAAATGTGCAGCTCACCCTAGTGGTGGCCACGGAACCCAACAGGGAAGAACTCTGGTGTTACACAACTGTGGCCCCCGATGTAACCCCGGGGGGTCCAAGGATAGGTCCCGGCTGTCCGCAACAATATATATATATATATGGAGATATTTATACACACGCTAATATGAAAGCTTGCCTGTAGTGTTCCCATAATTCAGCCTTCAATGCTTAGAGAAACTTGCTTAATCTACAGTATGTCAGGCAGAAGGCCCAGCACTTGAGTTCCTAAAACAAAATCTCACTGCTCGTCAGCTCACCTCCTTCAAAGAACACAACGTCCTCGATTCACAGAAATTCAAAACAAAGCAAGTAAAAGGGCAGGCAGACTGGTCTTTTATGCTAAAATCAGTTGTGGCCTTTTTTAATGAACTCCTTCATGGTCTAAGACTATACTAACGTGCACCAGGATATAAGGCTTATTTTCATATATGCTCCTGATTCTCTTTGAATATATGCAGATCATTAACTTTAAGAATATACTTTTCTATAAAAGTCAATTAAATCAGCTGGACAAAGTGTGTCTCTGTATCACAATCTGAAAGCTGCCTCTGTTAGACAGGAGGCTTTAAGATATCAAGGTGGGTTAGCAACGGTCAAGCTGTGTTGGAAAACATTGCTGAAGATGACAGGGCAAAGGAAATAACAGGCCTTGACCTCGATCGAGTTTTACTTCCTACTGAAAGAGCACTAGGGGTACAGGCGTGTATCCAGTCTGACTGCTTCAAGTTTAGAGTTGACATCAACACCAAATCCCTAAGCAGATGAGGTTTACTGTCCATGGTGAGCTCTGTATGTGACCCACTGGGATTCTTAGCACCAGTGATTTTGCCTGCAAGAAACATTTTACAAGAGTTGTGTGGGTTGAGAATAGGGTGGGACAACACTGTGCCAGGACACCTCGCTCAGCAGTGGTCCAGGTGGATGTAAGATCTCCATCTGTTAGGTGAATTTGGACTCAATGGGTGCTTCAAGCCAGCATGCTTTGGTGAAGTGGTTTCTGCTCTGTTGCATCATTTCTCTGGTGCTAGTCAAGTAGGGTATGACACAGTCACATGTCTACTTCAATAGAATTGTAGCAAACTACTTTGTCAGTGAAAACGTTAGAGTTGAGCCAGTCAAGCCCATAATCATCCCATGATTAGAATTAACAGCATCAACTTTAGCAGTACGCATGGACAGAATGCTAAGGAAGGAACTACAGCTGCCATTACAGTATTCTGTGTTTTGGACAGACAGTAACTAAATATATTAACAATGAGACAACAAGATTCTGCACATTTGTGGTTAATAAGGTATCAGCTATTCTACAAACGTCAAAGGTGTCTTAATGGAAGTATGTGAGCTCTCAAATCATTCCTGCTGATTATGTATCTACTGGCCAAAATGTGGATGTCTTTATGCAGAACAAGGTTTGACTGTTTGGGCCCAACTGTTGTATCAAACCAACCAATGAAGGGCAGAATGTTGAGATCCCCTTTCAGACCTTACTACACAGACCTTGAGATAAAGAGAAGTGTCCTGGTTAATTCAGTTGTGGCTAATGAAAGGGTAGATAGAGTTAATCAACTGATAGAGTACTTCTTCTTATGGATGCAACTTAAAAGAACAGTGGCATGGACCTTTAGATTAAAAATGATATTACTTAACCAATCCAAAATGAAAGAGGAGCTAAGAGCAAACAAAGCACAGAGTGAAATAGACAAAGCTCCACAACAACACTAGCTGCACCAAGGAAGGTTGTCATCTCAACTACAACTAAAGAAGAACTGAGGAGGTTATGCAAGCTGAGATGGAAATGATCCATCATTGTCAGTATCAAGAGGAAATTTCAGCTCTACAAAAGAAGAAGAGTATCTGGGAGCATGCGCTGATAGCAGTAACATCTACAATCTAAATCTGATACCTCAAGATGGAATTCTTTGTATTAGAGGGAGACTCAGTCTATCGGCCATGCCAGAGAAAGCCAAGTACCCTGCTGTCATGGCAAAAAACCATCATGTGTCACAGTTAATGCTACTATTAACTGTGATTCCTAAAGAAATACATCACGTTGGGTGCTATCATATTCTTCTAAATTGCGTCAAAGGTCCCAGATTCCCAATGCTAATTCTTGAAACAGGAGAGCCCTGTCCAAGTGTAAAACTTGTCGCAGGCTGCAAAGCACAACTGGTCGCCAACTATTGGCGGACATACAGTACCTAGAAACAGAGTCCTTCCTGATGAACATGGATTTGTCTGTAAAATTTATGTGAAGACAATAACAATGACATTTGGTAGACAAATCACTAAGAACTGTCTTCTGCCAGAAGCAGAATGAGGCATATTTCTTAATTTTCTAATGACTTTGATTTGTGTGTTATGGTAATTGTTTCAAGGAACAGAAAACAGTTTGGGGCCGGGTATGTGTGAGCCAGGTTTTGCATTGACGTTTTTTACGTCCTGTTAAGTTGAAGATATGTTAAATTTACTTTGCAGTTCAAGATTAGCTTTTGTATTAAGCATACAGGTCGCAAATGATTCTGTTTTAATGAGATATTGTTTCTTTAGGATGGGATGCTGGGTTACAAGGGTTAATGTGAACAGAAAGTTTTATAAGTTGGTGCGTGTGGATTAATAAAGCTGTGGAAACACATAGTTTTCTTACCGTGTCTGTCTTAAAGTTTCATATTATAACTGAAAATATATAACTTAGAAAATAAACGTTGTTTGATTTATACAACAATGGAGTGGATATCTGTGAAGCCCCAAGGACTGGCCATGTTTAAATTATATCAGTAGCCCCATGTTGTTTCTCACCTACACTCGGTTCATTTCTGATCTGCCATCCCACCTGTTCCATTATTTGAATTTGCTACTGTTTCCTTAGGAGGCATTAGCTCACTGGAAATGTGTTCTTTTGAAATTGCGGCATATTAAGTAACTAAACAATATAGTAATATGACAGAAAAGGTGATATCCCTCCCATCGTGATTACGGCTGTATAAGAATCACATGAGAAAAGTATACTTTAGCTTACATTTACTGACGGTTGACACGGTTACAAACGGGAAGCTTATGACAGATTTATCAAGGTGGGAATCTTGATGTATGTAGTCTGCCATTTTTTCGTTACCACGCTGAGAGGATTTTCAGACAGAGGTCCGAACAGCTTCAAAGTGTATTGGCATTAGGTCCATCCTTATATACTGTCATCCACATGCTGGTCCTCTCTGGTCTCCAAACAAGGACAGGAAAGGTTCAACTCCACCTCCAAAATACAGGAATAGCCACAATGCCTATTTGCAGTTCTCATTCTCCCAACAAGGAAAGAAGATTTTGTGCTGACAGAGGACAGAAGTATACTATTCTGTCTTGTAGGCTGACTATACAATCCTCCAGCTGTCTTTGGCTATCTAATCGAATGCTTGGTTGGCAATTCTAAATGCTGAGCCCCTGTGTACCATACTTGGTATGCCTGTATAACAGTGTGCACAGAGATAGTGACAATAAATTAAGATTATAACAAACATATTATAACAGCTATGTTAACTTTTGTTTTCTGAGATTGGGTTGTATGCCCTGTGCTCAATGCACCTGGAGTGACCTGGAACACTGATTTTGGTTCTTCCCCTAGAGAGTTGTCTTCACCATGGCTTGGCCACTTTAAAGAGTTTTTGGAAATGGGAAAATATGTGCAAAGAAACAAGAGATGATGTTTTAGCAAAGTTTGGGTTTTCTTGTAAAGTTATGGCAGCCCATTCTTGCTCCACCTCAACCACGGCAGAATGATTCTATGGACTTTATCACAGATCTGTCTCCTTCTAAGGGTTTTACATCTTTACTGATAGTAGTTAACCACATTTCTTCATATATTCATTTCATTCCCCCTAAAAACTACCTTCATGGGTTTACATCAGTTTCCTTCATCAATCATTGCAGGTTGTGGATCACAATTCATGTCTTGGTTTTGGAGAAGTGTTTGCGATTGCTTGAGTTGTACTGTCAACTTAACGTCTGGTTATCACCACAAAGAACTGAAGAGTCAAAGCATCACTGGCAAATGTCCAGTTGTTATCACCAAGTAGTCACAGTCCAATGTCTGTTTAATGGAGAATGCAAAAATGATAGAAATGAAAGAATTCATGGACACATTTAGCATAAAAGCCCACCAAAGCACTATACAGTATATACCTCACTCTATTTTTTCATAAGACACAAAAGCTAGAAAAATGGTCAAATTCTTGTGTCACATTCGTTATTTTCATGACAACATTTCAGACCAGCACTGTGGTCCTTTCTTCTCGCAATCTTGTCTGTGGCATTCCCTCCATGTCACCTTTCTCATAAATGTCACCTACTTTAATTATTTTCACTGGTTTTGAGGTGGATTTGGGGGGAATATCAATTATATTTTCATACCACAAAAATTAAATCTCTCTGTAATGCAACAACGTGTCAAATTTGTGTTGAGAAAAATAGAAACATAAATATTATTATCATAAGGGAATACTGACGCTCTGTGTTTTTACATGACAAGGTATAAAAGGTTTAGAATAATGTTTTTCATAATATGTGGAAACAAAGACTTGTGATATTAAAATGTCTGTGGTGTGAATATAATATTATTAGATGAGATTATTACTGTAGATGAGATGCAGCTTGTAAACGGATAAAATATGTAAAGACGACCGTGGAGCTCATAATGTGATGGCTGACTCTGTGAGTGACGTCACATCTGACAGGAGTTTGATATGAGCTGAAGTGTTTGTAGACAGGAATGTCAGCAGATACTGAACTGTCTGTGGCCTGATGGGCGTTACGCACATCGAGAGTAAATGTTCATATAGTGCTGTGAGTGCAGATTGTATGAGCTGAACACTCAAATTAAATCACCATTGTGTGTGTTTGTGTGGAGATATAAAACAAGTGACTGGGGTGTCGTCTAGTGAGGACGACTATAATCGTTGTTGTATTAGCCATCTCAGGGTGGTCTCGCTAATGAGGAACACGGCCAGTGGCAGGTGATCTGTTGCTTGATTTTAGCAGGGTGTAACTCTTGGTTTATGTAAGATATGAGACTCACTGTGTCATCTCACAAACCAGGGCTTTTCCAACATAAGGCACTCTATAAAAGAGTGGGTTTGGGGGCACTTTTTCTTTTCTGTTTATTTTTGGACATTATTAAGCTTACAACAGCATTCCAGCAATCAAAAGCAACTTGGCTGGCTCAAGAAAAAAAGACTCCTAGCTCTGTAACTGCTCAAGGGAGCTCACATGACACGAAGCCTGCTGTGTGGACATTAATTTAAACCATTCAGGTGAATGAAATTATTTAATTTAATTAAGTCCTAGTGTTTGATAAGTGTTGTTTCTCTGAAAAACAAACCTGTGCATGTTAAGGTGAAATAAAGTTTGTTTTTACTTCACAGACACAACCTTGTGTTCACTGACACAAGTCACCGAGACATTAGCGGTTGCTTTAATACCTGATTCACGTCCTGTAGGTCATCTTTGTGTGGCACTCACAGTGGTGGACAAACTAGGAAAAGCCAAACGAAAGGTCCAGACTGTAATTTGTAGGTCCAGAAGTGTGCAGCCTGTCACTGCTGAGGGTACCAGGGGTGAGTATTGCAGGGTGTGCACATAATGGTTAACACGCTAAGGTATTGTTTGGGGGCATTTCTTGTTACCAATTATAAGAAACTGAAAGGTTTGTGTCCTGCCTTGTATTTTAATCAGTGGCCTCATTGGGCTCAGATTCTGCTGTTTGTTACTGTTGACATTTTCCATCAATGATCTTATTAGTGACAGGAAAATCAATTTTATTGCATTAAGTGTCACATGGCTTAGCTCTGAAGGTGCAGCTGTTTTAATCGAATCTGCGCCTCTGAATTACAGCTTTACTCATGTGGATTGCCAAGGTAAGAAAGGAGGTGGAATAGCAAATATTTACTCAAATCACTTAAAGTGTAAAGATGTCAGCTTTGATACATTCAAATCTTTTGAGTACCTTGCCGTTGTTATTCATGGAGTTTCTCAGTCTCTAGTATTGTCCATGAATAGACCTCCTAAATATAATTCTTCTATAATTCTTTGAGATATTCTCAGACTTAGTGTCAATTATAATAACTAACTATGACAGGTTCCTAATAGTTGGCGACTTTAATTTTCATATCGATAATCAGTGTGACCTGAAAGCAAAATAATTCATGAACGTCTTGTACTCTTTTGATTTGAGCCAACATGTTAGTCAGCCAACACACAAAAGAGGGCACATGTTGGATTTAGTGATTACTAAAGGATTAAAAGTTAATGTGAGGCAGATCGTGGATATCAGTTGTGGCGAGTGGCCGGGCATGTTACCCAGCCGGGACACCCAGAAAGACCGGAGGAGGGCTTATGCCTCCTCCCGACTGTGAGCAGTCGACCACCATGGTGGCTTTGGGGACCACGGGTACGGAGCTTGGAAGCTCAACCCTGTAGGGGCCCATGGTCACCACCAGGGGGTGCCCGAATGCCCGAGGAGCCCTGGCCCTCAGCACTTCCGCCACACCCGGAAGTGCTGGGGGAAAGAAGACCAGGGACACCCGGAGTACTTCCAGGTCCACAGCTGGTACTTCCGCCACACAGGGGAGTGCTGGATGAAGCTTATCGGGAGACACCTGGAGCTCATCCGGGTGTGAATAAAAGGAGTCGCCTCCCTCCATTCGATGGCTGGAGTCAGGTGGAAGAGGACGGAGCTCGGAGGAAGGAGTGGAGGCGGTCAGAAGAAGAGGCATTGTAAGAGGCCTGGACTGTGGGTGATTTAGTACGGGAGTACTGGGTTGTGCTGTCACTTTGTAAATAGTGGAAATAAATGTGTGGTGGTGTTTAAAATCATGTCTACCTGTCTGTGTCCGGGCTGTTCCCCACACAGTTTATCAGACCATTCTCTCTAAATATTTAATATAGAAATACTGATAAATAAAATAAATAAGAAGCAAACTGTTAAAAACAATTCTTTGATCATCTGCAACTTCAAAGTTTACAAACATTTTAAACAACCAGTCTGTTTGTAGTGCTTACTACAATAGTGATAATAATGTCAATAGTAAGGTGGAAAATGTTAATGTTAAAGTGAGAGCTGCTTCTAACATAGTCGCATCTGAAAAGACAGTTAAAAAATCCTCCAGCACTGTTACGCCATGGAAGACCCAAAGAGTGTCTGATCTAAAGAGAACATGCTGGAGAGCTGAGCGTAAATGGAGAAAAACTAAACTGATTATCCACTATGAGATGTTGAAGGCTAAAATAACAGAATACAACAACATAGTCCATCTTGAGAGGCCGTGTTATTTCTCTAGAATTATAAATAACAATGCTAGTAATCCCAGAGTCTTATTCTCTAAGACTGATCGTCTGCTAAACTAAGGTCACTCAATGGGATGCCTCCAAAATACTTCCAGTGAAACTTGTGAGGCTTTTGCTTAAATTTTTAAACACAAAATTAATGATATTAGAAATGATATAGTACATCCCCCCAGCACTGATCCTTTTAAACACCAGTATTCATTTTAAGCAAATTAAATTCTTTCACTAGGATAGATTTACCCGATTTATATAAAACTAGCAAAATACCCGCGCTTCACAGCGGCGAAGTACTGCCTTAAAATTTTTATTAAGAAGAAAATTAAACTTTTTTAAACTGAGGGAAAATATACCAATAATTATTTGTTAAGGATCTCTTTGTATACCATGTTGTCAGTTCGGCCCTCCGGTTGTAATATGACCAAGCTGTGCACTGAGCTTACTCTTGAGCATGTAACTTACAGTTGGCCATGTGAACAATAATCTTGTTTCAAATCTCACAGCTTGGATTGCTGCTGTCATAATCGGTTTGAGTTTCATGCTCTGTTTCAATTATGACAGTATTTGTATGACTTGTGTTGAAGAGACATTCAGCATCTGTCAAGCGTTGTAAGCACACAACCGGTTTCATCGATAACTTCACATCCAGGTTTTGAGAGTTTAAACATTCATAAACATCAAAGTGTCCACTACTGAAATCGTCACCTGTGAATGTAAGATGTTTAAGAGGCATTGGCGGTTGTCTAAAGGTGTAAAATATTTGGCCATTTCGGTACACTTGAAAGCGACAACCGAACAATTCAGCGGAAGCCATCAGCTCACATGCAGAACCATAGGTGAAGGGCTTAAGCATTTCACTCTTCTAGTGCTCCTGTGTAGTATAATTATCTCCTGTACCGTCATCAGTCCACACCTTGAACCTGTCCCAGTCATTCAATACATAAGACACAATGTTCCTCCGGATATCAAGAGTGAGCCTGATATGGCCGCGCAATATGTAACAAAGAGAATGGAAAAGGCAGGTGCCATCTCCGGGCATGGAAACCACTTGGTAATTGACAGTTTGATCGATGGTGATCACCTCGATAGACATGTTAATGGGGGTACGGTTGGAATGATAAAGGAAATGGGTACCTGAACAATGTAAAGTAAGTCTAAAATACCTACACAATAACTATAATCGTAATAAATGAACAATTAAACAGCGGAGAAGCCGTTGATTAAATAAAAAGGCTGTAGTTATCAGCAGGGAGAGCAGGGATTATAACTGTATTGCAAGTTTACAGCCAGGTGATTATACTTATAAGTACAAACAGTTCTTCAAGAAGCACTTGATGGACTGATTGAGTGCGTTTATAATTCCTGGGATGAAACTGTTTCTGAACCGTGAGGTCCGTACAGGAAAGGCTCTGAAGAGTTTGCCGTATGAGAGCAGTTCAAATAGACAGCATGGATGAGGCAGCGTATGCTTGATGCTGTATACCGAAAAATCTTTCTTTTTTTTTTTTTTTTTTTATTTTATTACAATCCATACAAAGCAATCAAGTTTTTACAAAGAGAAAAATTAAGAACAGATCGATCCCCACCCCTGAGAGAGAGAGCAAGCCAAACGGCGTTAAATTTAAGACTTGGAGACATACCTAAATTAATAAATTCTCTGTGCCTTTTGAACTTATTTTAAAATATTACTGATTAGATCCTGCCATGTTTTGAAAAAAGTCTGTATGGATCCTCTAACTGAGTATTTGATTTTTTCCAACTTCAAATAATATAACACATCGGTTTCCCACTGACTTAAAAGAGGAGAGTTTGGGTTCTTCCAGTTTATGAGAATAAGTCTACGTGCCAAAAGTGTAGTGAATGCAATCACAATTTGTTTGTCTTCCTCCGCTTTAAACCCATCTGGAAGAACACCAAACACAGCTGTTAATGGGTTTGGAGGGATTGTAAGTCCAAGGCTATCTGAAAGGTAATTAAAAATGTTTGTCCAGAATAATGTTAATTTGGTGCAGGACCAGAACATGTGACCTAGTGAGGCTGGGACTTGGTTACAACGTTCGCAGGTTGGATCATGCCCTGGGAACATTTTGGAGAGTTTTAGTCGAGACAGATGTGCTCGATATATAATTTTGAGTTGTATAATTGTATGCTTTGCGCATATGGAGCTCGAGTGAATTCTCTGCATTGCTACTTTCCACTCCTTTTCTGATATATTAATTGAAAGATCTTTTTCCCAGTGTCCTCTTGGATCTTTAAAAGGGAGGGATTGTAAAATGATTTTATATATTGTAGAGATGGAGTCTAAATCCTTGAGATTGAGCAATATTTTTTCCAGCATGGATGAGGGTGCAAGATGAGGAAAATCTGGAAGGTTTTGTTTAACAAAGTTTCTGATTTGAAGATAGTGAAAGAAATGTGTAGCTGGAATGTTAAATTTGGAATGTAATTGCTCATAGGATGCAAAGACGTTGTCTATATAAAGATCTCTAAGCAAGTTAATTCCAAATTTTTTCCAAATATTAAAAACTGCATATGTTTGTGAGGGTTGAAAGAGGTGGTTCTCTTGCAGGGGTGCCACAGATAGAAGCTTCTCCGTCTTAAAATGCTTTCTACATTGGTTCCAGAT
This sequence comes from Polypterus bichir lapradei, assembly GCA_026402145.1. Taxonomy (NCBI): domain Eukaryota; kingdom Metazoa; phylum Chordata; class Cladistia; order Polypteriformes; family Polypteridae; genus Polypterus; species Polypterus bichir. Next base: position 191,205,001 of record JANRMT010062791.1, read on the forward strand.
TCTAAGTGAGTGGAGCACAATTGGGTTATTAGTGTATTGCCGATAACGTGTGTTTATTGGAGCACAGAGCAAGGAATACAAAGAAGTACTGCAGGAATTTAATTCTATTGCGGACCAAGCCTGTGTATGTTCTTCTATTTGAGTCCAGGTTCTTATCGCCTGTATATTTGCTGCCCAGTAATAAAACTGGAAGTTAGGTAGAGCCATGCCGCCTTCTGCCTTTTGTCTTTGTAGGGTCGCTCTTTTGATGCGTGGATGTTTTGAATTCCAAATAAATGAGGTTATTGTCGAATCTAATTGCCTAAAAAATGATTTATTAATGTATATTGGGATGTTTTGAAATAAAAAAA
>JANRMT010062791.1:191223901-191259390 GCA_026402145.1 Polypterus bichir lapradei
TTTTTTTTTTTTTTTATTTTATTACAATCCATACAAAGCAATCAAGTTTTTACAAAGAGAAAAATTAAGAACAGATCGATCCCCACCCCTGAGAGAGAGAGCAAGCCAAACGGCGTTAAATTTAAGACTTGGAGACATACCTAAATTAATAAATTCTCTGTGCCTTTTGAACTTATTTTAAAATATTACTGATTAGATCCTGCCATGTTTTGAAAAAAGTCTGTACGGATCCTCTAACTGAGTATTTGATTTTTTCCAACTTCAAATAATATAACACATCGGTTTCCCACTGACTTAAAAGAGGAGAGTTTGGGTTCTTCCAGTTTATGAGAATAAGTCTACGTGCCAAAAGTGTAGTGAATGCAATCACAATTTGTTTGTCTTCCTCCGCTTTAAACCCATCTGGAAGAACACCAAACACAGCTGTTAATGGGTTTGGAGGGATTGTAAGTCCAAGGCTATCTGAAAGGTAATTAAAAATGTTTGTCCAGAATAATGTTAATTTGGTGCAGGACCAGAACATGTGACCTAGTGAGGCTGGGACTTGGTTACAACGTTCGCAGGTTGGATCATGCCCTGGGAACATTTTGGAGAGTTTTAGTCGAGACAGATGTGCTCGATATATAATTTTGAGTTGTATAATTGTATGCTTTGCGCATATGGAGCTCGAGTGAATTCTCTGCATTGCTACTTTCCACTCCTTTTCTGATATATTAATTGAAAGATCTTTTTCCCAGTGTCCTCTTGGATCTTTAAAAGGGAGGGATTGTAAAATGATTTTATATATTGTAGAGATGGAGTCTAAATCCTTGAGATTGAGCAATATTTTTTCCAGCATGGATGAGGGTGCAAGATGAGGAAAATCTGGAAGGTTTTGTTTAACAAAGTTTCTGATTTGAAGATAGTGAAAGAAATGTGTAGCTGGAATGTTAAATTTGGAATGTAATTGCTCATAGGATGCAAAGACGTTGTCTATATAAAGATCTCTAAGCAAGTTAATTCCAAATTTTTTCCAAATATTAAAAACTGCATATGTTTGTGAGGGTTGAAAGAGGTGGTTCTCTTGCAGGGGTGCCACAGATAGAAGCTTCTCCGTCTTAAAATGCTTTCTACATTGGTTCCAGATTCTAAGTGAGTGGAGCACAATTGGGTTATTAGTGTATTGCCGATAACGTGTGTTTATTGGAGCACAGAGCAAGGAATACAAAGAAGTACTGCAGGAATTTAATTCTATTGCGGACCAAGCCTGTGTATGTTCTTCTATTTGTGTCCAGGTTCTTATCGCCTGTATATTTGCTGCCCAGTAATAAAACTGGAAGTTAGGTAGAGCCATGCCGCCTTCTGCCTTTTGTCTTTGTAGGGTCGCTCTTTTGATGCGTGGATGTTTTGAATTCCAAATAAATGAGGTTATTGTCGAATCTAATTGCCTAAAAAATGATTTATTAATGTATATTGGGATGTTTTGAAATAAAAAAAGGAGCTTAGGAAGAATATTCATCTTAACAGTGTTAATTCTTCCAGCTAGTGTGAGATGAAGGGTTGACCATCTATGCAAGTCTTGTTTAATTTTTTCCATGCAAACGGCGAAATTTTGTTAATATAGAGCTTTATATTTACTTGTGATGTTTACCCCTAGGTATTTAAACTGTTCTGCAATGATAAAAGGTAGGGTATCTAATCTAATATTATATGCTTGAGAGTTCACTGGAAAGAGTACACTTTTATTCAGATTAATTCTGAGACCAGAGATCTTTTGAAATTCTGTGAGTGCTGCTAAGACTGCAGGTACAGAATTTTCTGGGTCTGATATATACAGTACCATGTCATCTGCATATAATGAGATTTTCTGTTCCAGTCCTTCTCTGCTAATCCCCTTTATCTGATCAGTATTTCGACAATGTATTGCCAGTGGTTCAATGGCAATCGCAAACAGCAGCGGTGACAAGGGGCATCCTTGTCTAGTGCCACGTTCTAGTTTAAAGTAGTCTGAGCAAATGTTGTTGATGCAAACTGAAGCTTCTGGGTTAGTATACAGTAATTTAATCCATGCACAGATGTTTGGGCCAAACCCAAACTTCTCCAATATAGTAAAAAGGTATTTCCATTCAATCATGTCGAATGCTTTTTCTGCATCTAATGATAATAATATTTCTGGGGTGTTTGATTTAGTTGGTGAGTATATTACATTAAACAGGCGTCGAAGATTGGAAGATAAGTGCCGGCCCCCAATAAATCCAGTTTGGTCTTGTGATATTACCGAGGGGAGCACTTTCTCCACCCTTCTGGCTAAAATTTTTGAAAGTATTTTAACGTCGTTATTCAGAAGTGAAATTGGTCTGTATGATGCACATTGTAATAAGTCCTTATTTTGTTTTGGAAAGACAGTGATTAGTGCTTGGCAAAAGGTTTGTGGAAGAGATTGGTTATCTCTGGCTTCTGTAAATGTTGCTAATAAGAGGGGGGCTAGCTGAGCGGAGAATTTCTTGTAAAATTCTGCAGGGTAACCATCAGGGCCTGCTGCTTTCCCGCCTTGGAGTGATTTTATAGCATCTAGTAATTCTGATAACATCAGAGGTTTATCAAGTTCCTCCGCACTAAAAGCGTCTATTTGTGGTATCTGTAATGTATCCAGAAATGCATTAGATTGTGTATTGTCTTCCTTAAACTCAGTAGTATATAGGGATTTATAGTAGTCTCTGAAAGTGTGCATTATATTTTGGTGTTCGACGATTTTATCTCCGTTCGTACTAGTGATTACCGAGATTGCGTTTCGCACTTCTTGCTTGTGAATTTGTTGAGCTAAAAGCTTATTAGCTTTCTCCCCATGTTCATAGTAATGATGTCTGGATTTGTAAATTAGTTGTTCAGTTTCTTTAGTTGTCAAGAGGTTTAATTCCGAATGTAGAGCCTGCCTTCTCCTATGTAGAGTCTCGCTTGGTAGTCTGGCATGTTCTTCATCTATTTTAGTAATTTCGCTTTTTATATCTGCTACTTTCTTGGCCTCGGATTTATTTCTGTGGGAAAGATATGAGATAATCTGTCCTCTTAAGAAGGCCTTAAGAGTTTCCCAGAGTATCCCTGCAGAGATCTCGGGGGATGTATTTGTCTCTAGAAAGAATTTGATTTGTTTGGATATAAATTCAGTACAATTCTCATCAGCTAATAGAAGCGGGTTGAGGCGCCATCTGCGGGGTGAGTGCATGGGGCTTAGTAATTTTAGCTCCAAGATCATAGGTGCATGGTCAGAAATAACAATAGCATCGTATTTGCAAGATTTAATCTTAGGCAAGAAGTTATTGTCTATAAAGAAGTAATCGATCCTTGAGTAACAATGATGTACTGGTGAGTAGAAAGAATATGTTCTTGAATTTGGGTTTAAAAACCTCCAGGGGTCTGATAAGTTTTGATCAGTTATAAACTTTGTAATTATTTTTGCAGTGTTAGATGCCGTTCCCCCTGTGGAGGAAGTCCTATCTAAAAGTGGATTCATAACACAATTAAAATCCCCAGCCATTATAACTTTATGAGTGTTCAGATTGGGAATGGATGCCAACAAATTTTGTATAAATTCCTTATCATCAACATTAGGTGCATAAACATTTATCAAGATCATTTTACAGTTAGATAAGTCTCCCATAACCATTACATATCTCCCTTCAGGATCCAATACTACATCTGATGCTACAAATGGAACAGAAAAATCTTTCTGATCAGCTGCTGTAGATCTGTGATTCCACACTTGGATACAGTGATATAAATACTCCTAGCGGTGAAGTGAGAGGAACAGAGCTAAAGCAGCTATGGTATTTGAAATAGTTTGACCATTCCGTGGACCATTATATTGTTACTGGTTAATTACAATCAGATGCCTAAGCTAATAAACAATATGCGGTTAGTTTCGGTGTATTTATAAAGCCGCATCAGGAATGTGGACCTAAGAATGAAAGGGAAACCACACAGGAACAGTAGCACTGCTTTGATGCTGGGTGCAGCCAGTTTGCAAAACCGAGTGGAGAACTTGCGTATGCAAGGAATTGACCTGCCATGCCATTGTACGTTTCTTTATGCCAAGTTTAGTTTGTATACATCGTGATATGAGCATGGAAACGGACGTATGCAACATTTTTCATGTGTATGCAGCATTTATACATGAGGCCCCAGATCAGGAAAATACAGACTGCAAAGCTGGAGTTCTGCCTAATCAATGAACTGGTCGGTATATGTTTCACAACCTTTGCATTTCCTGAATTTCATACAATATTTGATACACTGTATGTTATAGCATTTTTATATTATTAAAATAATAAAATCATAACATTACATTAATAATTTTAATATTATCATTATTAATTTATATTAGCATTGATGTGAACAATTTGTGAAATTAGTGAGAAGTATAAACATAAATCATATAACTTAACAGTAACTTGTTATATATAAACATATAACATATATAGAAACATATATAAACAAACACACACATATTTGTACTGCGGTAATTACTTAAGATTGGTCTTTATATACCAGAAAAATACTATCCTGGGCCCTTCTGTAGTAAATATATACACCTGGTAAATATATCTTTTTAGCTGAAAATATTTGTAAAGACGAAGTCAAGAAAGAAAACATTGTCACATGCAGTGGTTTATATTTTTATAATTATACAGCACTTATTATTATTACTTTTTAAATCTCACTGCAAAATGAAACTATGATTAAGCAATTCACAAGTTTTATTATATCTGTACATTATTGTATCTTCAAAAATTAAAAAAAAAATAAAGAAATGTAAATATATAAATCTTTTCATAATCATTTTAGAATACCAGATTAAAAAAAAATATATATCATATATCGGTAATAGTATTTGTGGTGGACTGGCACCCTGCCCAAGATTTGTTCCTGCCTTGTGCCCTGTGCTGGCTTGGATTGGCTCCAGCAGACCCCCGTCACCCTGTGTTAGGATATACGGGTTGGATAATGAATGGATGGAGGGTAATTGCATACCAAAAGGTGGTAAAATGACAAAAACTAATGCATTTATTTAACTTTTATGACAACATTAAGTATACATTTTAAACTAAAGGTTATTTATCTCCACAGACTCATGAATAACATTTTTAGATAGTTGCATATAATTTTAGATGTTTTAGTAAAACAAACTCACTTTTGATTGTTTTTTTCAAATAAAATTTACTTTATTTTATTTACCTTAAGAAGAGACAGACATGAAAGGCACTATATAAGCAACAGCTCGATAAGACAGGCGCTATACAGTATAATAGATTACTGTGAATGCAAGGTGGATAAACAGGGAAGAGTTTCCTCCATTAAAGTCCAAGTAGGAGACATGACACAGCAAAGCCGCTGATTGACTTCATTATTCTTGGCCCTGGTGCATTTTGGGTGGTGTCTGTTTAGAAATATGTAAGCCATGTCTACTGGGAGCTGAGACATGCCATGTTACTCCAAAGGTCACACCAAAAGACAATTTCCTCTCAGGGATTAATAAAATGTACCAAATACTCACAGGATGAGGACAAGTGTGTTTTATTGAGGATTTATGTGCCTCACTAAGGAAGGAAGGTCTAAAGTATGTCAGGCTACTAGAGGGCACCACAGCTTCTACACATCCTCCTGAGCTTAAAAGGACCACCAGACCAGATCAAGGGTGATCTGGGAGTTCAGAAGGTGGGAGTGCTGTGTGTGTGTGTGTGTGTGTGTGTGTGTGTGTGTGTGTGTGTGTAAGAAGATCATCCACCCCATGACTAACATTGTGCAGTAGGCCCTGAGAACAAGGGATTCAGGATGTTACCTTCTTGAGGTCTCTGTGCCTCATCATAACTATCTTTTTTGCTACTTGTGACCCCTTTTGACACTTTGTGCATGTGTAGGCTGTTCCAGAATGTGGTCTCCAGATGGACAAATGGACACCTCAGAATTTATGCTGGTCTTGTGCTTCCCTGCTGCACCACTTTGACCAGCGTGACATTGTGGTGTAAGGCTGACTGTCTTATAATGGTCAGGCCTCATGCTGTAGGACTAATCAGAACTCCTCATGACATCTGTTCTTGAACTTTCTGCCATCTCCACCAGTGTTCTTTTTGCTAAATGAAACTAAAACCACATTTGTTCAAATATAATTTAGTGGACCAGAATTGAAATAAAAGTGAAAGAAAAATGTATGAAGAGTAGAAGTAGAGAATAAGGAGAATGAGGCAGGTGTTGTCAGGCTGATGTTCACCACACTTGTCTTTGTGTATAACACACTTGTAATAGTATAATGTGATATGTGTGTTAAAAAGATCCAAGACAGACACAAATTGCACTATATAAGAGATTACTGTGAGCACAAGGTGAATACATAAGTGAAGATTTTACTCCAGTAAGATCCAAGCTGGGGACATCACAAAGCAAAGCGGCTTCTGGACTTCATTGTTCTTGGCCATGGTGCATTGTGGATACTTTCCATTTAGAAAGCAGTATGCAATGGCCACTTTGGAGTTGAGGTGGGCTACATTTCTCACAAATTGATGAAGAGTGTGTTGAAATAAGAAGAGACACGAGGCATGGCAAGGTTTGGGGCAGCCACCGTTTAATGCGGTTTCCTGGCTGCAAAAGCAAATGATTCATCAGAGTCAAGTTTACACAACAGAGTCCAAAACAGAACTGCCTCCCAGAGAAAAGGCGGGAGGCTTTATAGGATGTTAGGGGGAAGTGACGTCGTCCTCGGGGGGCCGGGACCGGAAGTGATGCCGTCCTCGGGGCCGGGACCGGAAGTGATGTGTCCCGAGTCAAGGTGATGGCTCCAGGTAGGATTTCCCGGGAAAGACCTGCAGGGAACTTAGAAAGAGCGTCAGCGTACCCCGCCCCCCCTGGGCAGATGTATAATCAGTCCTCTCTAAGCCCTTCAGCTACCTCCTATGCACACGTGTGTGACGAGACTCCCCCCTCAGCCCAGACCCGTTGGGTCAGGCGGCCTGCGCGAGGTCGTGAGCCCGGGAGAGGGCATCAGCGTTGGCATGAAGAGACCCCTGCCGATGAACGAGCGAAAACTTGTACTGCTGCAGGTCAAGAAACCACCTTGTGACCCGCGGATTCGACTCCCTGTGAAGGGCCATCCACTTCAGAGGTGCATGATCCATCACCAGAGTGAACACACGACCCAAGAGGTAGTACCGCAGCTGAGTCACCACCCATTTGATCGCCAGAGCTTCCTTCTCCACCGCTGCGTACCTGGTCTCCCGGTCTAACAGTTTCCGGCTCAGGTACATTATGGGGTGTTCAACACCGTCGATGCTTTGGCTCAACATGGCTCCCAAGCCTGTGTCCGAAGTGTCTGTCTGGAGGACAAATGGAAGAGAGAAGTTAGGGGAGATTAATATAGGTGCTGAAGTCAGAGCCTTTTTCAAGTCACTGAATGCAGCCCTCACTTTGTCAGACCATACCACTATGTTAGGAGCTCTTTTCTTCGTCAAGTCGGTCAAGGCCGCCGCTCTCTCGGAGAAGCGAGGCACAAACCAGCGGTAGTACCCTGCAAAATCGAGAAAGGATTGGACCTGCCGCTTGGTCTGCGGATGGGGCCAGGTCAGTATGACTTGTAACTTGGAACACTGTGGCCTCACAGTACCCCGGCCCACCAGGTAGCCCAAATATTTGGCTTCTCTCAATCCGAAGAAACATTTCTTGGGGTTGATTCAAAGCCTGGCCTCCCCTAATGCCCGCAATACTGCTTTAACCTGCTGTATGTGTTCCTTCCATGTGCTGGAATAGATGATGACGTCATCCAGGTAGGCAGCACAGAACGAGTTATGGGGTCGGAGCACTTTATCCACCAGACGCTGGAAAGTCGCAGGCGCCCCATGTAACCCGAATGGAAGGACACAATACTGCCAGTGTCCACTAGGAGTGCTAAATGTAGTTTTTTCCTTCGCGGACTCCATTAAAGGATCCTGCCAGTACCCCTTTGTCATGTCAGGTGTGGTCAGGAATTTGGCTTGTCCCAGCCTCTCGAGGAGGTCGTCCACGCGATGCATGGGATAAGCATCAAACCGGGAAACCTGATTAAGCCGACGGAAGTCATTGCAAAACCTCCAACTGCCATCGGGCTTAGCAATCAAGACGATGGGACTGGACTAGGGACTACTACTCTCCTCAATCACCCCTAGTTCCAGCATTCGCTTGATTTCCAGTTCCACCTCAGCTTTCTTTGCCTCCGGGAGTCTGTAGGGCACTCTCGGACGATCACTCCCGGGTCAGTCACTATGTCGTGCGCAATCAGAGAGGTCCGACTGGGCTGTTCACTCACTACCTCTGGGACGGAGCGGATAGCTGCTTCGAGCTCCTGCCTCTGTCTGGGAGATAGCTGCTCGCCGAAATTAAGGGTACTTACTTCGGGGTCCCTCTTCCACGGTTTCAGCAGGTTTACATGATACACCCGTTCACTTGCAACTCAGAGAGCGGGTCCGGTCTGACCTCAAGGGGCAGAGACTCCTCCCTCGCGGCCGGGGCGCTGGTAGATGACGTAGCAGCCCTTGACGGTCCAGGAGTGCCTGCATCACTCTCTTGGCCCTCCGTCCCACTCCCTGTCGGCTGACTACACGGCGTGGAAGCAGCTTGAGATGAGTCTTTCTCACCTATAACTAGGCCCAAAGCTTTTCCGGGAAGGCTCACTAGTCTATCGCTGTTACTTTCAGACCAGTCCCGCCCGAGGATTACTGGAAACGGAGGATCTGGGTGAACCGCTACGGTAAGTTTTCGAAGGGTCTCTCCGAAACACACGTAACATTGGGCGGATTTGTACATGCGGATGTCTCCGTGTATACATTTTAGGCTGGTCTTTCTTTTAGTCCACTGTTGCGGTAGAACAAAACGGCGAGCAACGACAGACACGTTACTGCCGGAGTCAAACAGGGCTGTCACTTTATAACCGTTAATGAGAAGCTTCCCCGTATGGTTGTCTGCCAGGGGATTGCTAAGAGCCCACAAACAACCCTGCCGCGCCCCCCTACAGTCTGCCTTGTTCCCTGACAGGTCGCAGGCCAGACGGTCCGGCGACTTTGGAACAGGCTCTGGAGCGCATGGCAGGGACTTCCTCAGTGGGACGTAGCTCCCGTGTAGTCTACCAAGGGGCTGTTCTGCCCTCCCAGGTTTCAAAGCCAGCCTCGGGCTCTGTAGGAGCTGTAGGAGCTCCTGCATGGAATGAAATTCACCCCAGGCCGGCTGAGCAAAGTCCTGGGGTAGGTGCTGCAACAGCAGAAAACAGGCAACCTGCTGCACAATCTGTAGCGGGGTCAATTCAAATGGCCTTAGCCACTGACCCACCTGCTGCCAGAGAGCCATAGCTTGTTCTGGGAGCCCTCTATTTGGGTTAAACTCCCAGGTTTGTAACACTTTCACCTGCTGGCCTGGGGAAAGCCCATCGTTATCAGGGACCTTGGTCCCGATGGGCAGCTCAGCTCTCCTGCCCAGGAGAGTATAATGAGCCCCTTTGGTATCCACCCCAGAAACCAGCCCACGCCTGTGGGTCCCCTCCACCTTCTCCACCAGATAGGGCTTCAGCCCAGGGTTGCCCTTGTGGAGCAGAGCCTGCACCGGGTCCTTCCTGACCCCCCAGCGCACTCCCCGCCCTGAAACTCAGCCCCGGTACTTTACTACCTGGTTCTTTCTAGGGTCATGTCCCGGGTTCTTCAGGGACATCATCCTGACGACTATGCCACTGTAATAAGAAGAGAAACGAGGCATGGCAAGGTTTGGGGCAGCCACCCGTTTAATGCGGTTTCCTGGCTGCAAAAGCAATTGATTCATCAGAGTCAAGTTTACACAACAGAGTCCAAAACAGAACTGCCTCCCAGAGAAAAGGCAGGAGGCTTTATAGGACGTTGGGGGGAAGTGATGTTGTCCTCGGGGCCGGGACCGGAAGTGATGTCGTCCTTGGGGCCGGGACCGGAAGTGATGTATCCCGAGTCGAGGTGATGGCTCCTGGTAGGATTTCACGAGAAAGACCTGCAGGGAACTTAGAAAGAACATCAGCGTACCCGGCCCCCCCCCCCGGGCAGATGTATTATCAGTCCTCTCTAAGCCCTTCAGCTGCCTCCTATGCACATGTGTGTGACAGTGTTTTATTGAGGAGTTCTGGGTTTTGGGCTGGTAGGTGTGTGAGATGTGGCTATTTACGGCTGACACAAGACCTTCTACACATGCTCTGGAGCTTTAAAGGCCCATCTGAGAAGAACCAGGATGAGCTGGAAATTGAGGAGTGGACTGGGTGGGAGCTCAGCTGGTGGAGAAGAGGGGGCTGTGTGTGGGTAAGTGGGCCAGCCGATCAGTAGCTAACTAGAGCTACTGCTGTGGAGTAGAGTTAAGTGTTTAGGATTCTACCTTCTTGATAATATTTGGGTGTGCAGACTGCTCCACGGTGTGGTCTCTGGGTGGGATGGATGGCATAAGAGACACTGAGCTCCTGTCTAGCTCTGAATTTAATGGGACTTAGTGTTATGAGCCCAAACTGCCCTGTAATGTTCAGGCCTTATGCCTTTTAACCAGTTCTGGCTCAGCCTAACCTATTTTCTTGAAGCTTCTACCATCTCAGTGTTCCACCAATCTTTTTTTGCAAACCAAAATGAAAATTAAAAAATAGTTCACCAGAAGTAAAATAAAAGTGAAAAGATTTCCAAAGAGTAGAACAAAACAATAATGAGGATGAAGATCGTGTTGTCTTTCTGATGTTCACCACACTTGTCTTTGTGTGTAACGTACATGCCACGGTGTGGAGTTGTCAAGTTAATTCATTAAAACCTGATGGCTGTAGTGTTAGTTTAGACAAGAACATCAGTCTGTCTGTGTGTGTGTTTGTGTGTCCAAGTCCATCACTGTCTGCTCTTACACTGAGCCCCCTCACATCGCCTGTCACCTTGTCATCTGAACAAATGTGGCAGTGCCAATCTAAACATTAAGCTAATGATGTGCCCGCCTGCTGCTTGTGCCCACCATGAACTGCCTGAATTGAACCTGCAGCTGCTCAGTTTAGAATTGCAGGGCACTCGGGTGATAAGTGAGGTGGACATCAACTCGTCACATTTACTGTGCCACACATACTCAAGTGAGGAGCTGTAAAGAACAATTGTGGCTTTCAGGGTAACTTTTGGTTCTTTAAGTTTTATTTGTAAACACAAAAATGTCTCCCAGTTGTCACCCTCATTTCTGTTATGTTTGAATTTATTTTTTAAACTTCCTGAAGTATCTTTCACTGTGAGCCTTGTGGAATGGAATTTAAAATCTATTGCTAGCTTCTGTATGAAAATCTGCATGTTCTCTGTGTGGCTAGGTATTATTATTAACAGAAGTGTACTTCCAGCTGTGGAATGCAGCTCTCAGCCACTCCCCGGCTTGTCTCAAGCAGTGTCTGGTTATTGTCCAATTAAGATGCCAAACATATGACAAGTTTTCTGATAAGCTTCATTCCAAATATAAGACTAGAATTTATGCTTTCCGTTGTAATCAACAAATTTTGTAAAGAATGTTCTGTGGCCTTGGAGTGAAACTGATTTATTTTTTTCTAACTATTCTCTTTGAAGATTTTGTTATAAATGCAGCTGAACCCCCCTTGTCGGGGGCCTTCCTTGCATTTTCTCTCTGTAAGGAAAAGCTGCTCTGCTCACCAAGAAGTCAGAAATAAAAGATTCTGCTTATTAGAATTGGTGTCTGCCTGCTATTTGTTTGAACCTTCGCTTACAGTTTTCTGGCGCCCAACGTGGGGCGGAGACGGACAGGTGACTCCTCGAGCGGGATTGTCCAGAGGACTGGTAAAAGGACCGACTCCGGCTGGGTCGGAAGGACCAGCTCCGGCAAAAGTTAGGACTGGCCTGCCTCGGGCGTATCCTGCGTGAGAAGTCCCTGGCCTCCTCTGACCGAATACGAAGGTTGAACCAACTGGGATTTTCCTAGCAGGTCAAGAATTTCTTGGTGAGTAGACCGAGGGAGTCCGATTGAGTGAATGAAGTAGCTCAGGGATTTGACCGGTTTATGGGAAGTTAAGGAAAATAAATACTGTATCAGTAACGTAGTGGATGGTAACTGGAAAATAGGGAATAATACTTGGGTCCCTCGGGGGACAGTGTAAGATACTACAAGTACGTTAGTAAGTTACTCCCTGGGAAGCGGAACAGAAAGGGGTGAGTGGCACACTCCTATTAAATAGGGGAATGGGAGTAAGAAAAGCATAGTATATGAATTGAGTGTCTGGGAATAACACTGAGTCGGTGGACAAGTTTTCTGTTCCTAACGTCTGGTCATAATCCTGCTTCTACGGGTTGCTCTGTGGTGGAGACATGCACTAGCAGTTTGGCACATAGGAGGCGTCTGACGAAGGAATTGGTGTTAAGCACATCTTGTATTCTGGACTCCAAGCTGAATATTGTTGTACGATTCTGCTAAACAACGGACACGAAACCACTTGAGTACTAATCCGGGAGTGGGACAGGACTGGGAGCAGAATGCCGCGAGGGCTGGATTGTTCTACTGTGGTCCAGTGCCATTTATTATGGGAAAGCAAAATAGTTAACCGGTCAAAGAGACTCCTTTGGGAAATCAAAAGTCTCTGTTAGAAGGATTGTTTTTGGAAAGTGTCTCGGACACGAGCTTTCACTCGGGTCTGAAAGGGGGTTCACCTAGGAAATTAATAGAAAAGAAAGCCGGATTAGACTTTAAGAAAGCATGTAAAAAATGGAATAAACAGAGTGGTGGCAGATGGCCGATAGACGGGACTGTGGACATATCAGAAATACAAGACATAAGGAAAATATTATGTAGAAATGCACAAGGATGTTGTAACAAAGGTCCATATTGAATAGACATGTTTGATAGATGGGAATTGGTGATAAAGGATAGGACCTTGCAAGCGGCGCAGAAGCGTAACGAGCTGCTGGCTGCTGAGGTCAAAACACAGAAAGAAAAGGAAAAGTTATTGCTAGCGTTGCAGAAAATGAAGGTAGAGACAGAGGCCAAGCCTGAAAGTAAAAGAAAGAAGACTGAAAAGAAAGACCCCCTATACCCCGTAATCTGTCCACCCCCTCCTTACCAAACTCCCCCGATTCCATCTCCTGCACCCCCTCCTCCAACTGCACCCCAGTTAACAGACGAACCGTCTGGAGCAAGTTTATACAATGAACAATATCATTATGACCCGTCCTCACATATTGACCCTGAGGAAGATGATTCAGATCATTCACAAGGTGCTACTGGGTTGCAAAGGCAGAAACCAGAAGAGTCATCTGTCTCCCAGCGCACGAGAAGTCAGACCCTCCGCTCTAAACCTATGGGCGGTTTTACTTCCCCCTTCGGCTCCCCTAAATCTTCTCTTGCCCCCTCATTGAAGTCCTCAACCCCCGACATGATCCCGCACAACCCCCAGGCAATAATAATCCCACTACCGTAATGATTCACTGAAATTGGGAATCATTCAAGAATTAAAGGATGTGGTGTCTGAACTGCCCGACCCCAAAGCGGTCGGTGGACTGAAATTTGTGCAACAGTTACAGCAGCTTGATGACATGTATAAACCAAATGCTGCAGAGTGGACACAGGTGCTCCGCCGAAAGCTGGGCACCACATGGGCAATTGTAAATCACGGTGATCTTAACGGTGCCCCTTGGCGTTGGAATGAAGCTCTTTCCCGAGGCCCCGGGAATGAAGGTCCTTTCCTCGGCCAGTGGGAGCTTTTGAAAGGAGCCCTGGCAGAAAAATATAAAAAGGGCACAGACTGGTCACTAATTTCAGCCGCTAAGCAGAAAAAAGACGAGACAGTGGATGAATGGGCTCACTGGTTGCAAGATCTGATGGCTAATCACTCTGGGCTAGACAATGAAAACGATAGAACTCGTGCTGCAGTGCCTCCTTTTGTCTCAGGACTGAGAAGTGATATTCAAAGCAAAGTTCGCACGTCTTGCATAGGCTGGGAAAGCGCTACGTTCGAGGAAGTCAAGCGTCATGCAGAGCATGCTGAGAGACAGACTAAATTAAAAGAGCCAGACACACAGACCAAACTGTTTGCTGCACAAATAAATTACTATACTGGTGGAACTGATCCGGCTAGGGGGAGAGGACGCAGAAATTTCTTTGGAAGGCGAGGGCGTGGGAGAGGACGAGGGTTCCAATTATCAAGCCCTAATAATCCTTTCGCTCAGATGCCTGACCCTTCGGAGCAGACGCCAGCGTCATATGCCTGTTACGGCTGCGGTGAACTTGGACATTTCAGACGCAACTGCCCACACAAGCGCCCTCCGCCACCCCCTCTCCCTGAGCCCAATGACATTCCTTGGTCCTAGGAATTAGCAGGGACCACCAGCCACTTTTTCCAGTTTCCTTTGCTTACTCATCATGCTGATACTGATCCTTTATTGACTTTAATAGTAGAAGGCAAAGAAACTGTCTTTCTTGTGGACACAGGAGCCACGCGCTCCACTTTATCGCTGTTGGAGGTTCCTGCCTTGAAAGACACTGTGAAGGTTCTCACTGCTTCAGGACAACCACACACGCTACTAGTTTCAAAGCCTCTGCAAGTGCAACTCAGCACCGACAGCTCTCCATTAACTCATCGTTTCCTGTTAAATCATTTGTGCCCTGTGAACTTGCTGGGAAGGGATCTTATAACTAAGTTGTCAGTCTCAATTTCTTTAACTGAACAAGGATTTTACTGCTCCATTCCTAAGCTCCTATGCCAAACTACACACCCCAAGCCCTCTTTTGCTGCATGGACCCTTGACATCTCACCACACACCCCCCTCTTGAAAGCCCTTCATTCTTTCCCCTCATGCCTATTTCCCCACTTACAAGTCCCGGACACCCTGCATTGTACTGCCCAATATTTCCCGGCTGAAGTAGACACTCCTTGGTTAGAATCTTTTCTTTCCTCCGGCACATGCCCTGAAACTTTGCACATTCCATGTATTTTTGTTTCATCTACTAAAGCTGCTGCGTCAGTTCACCTCACATGTTCACAAAGTATTTTCTATCTAGGTGGTTCAGTGCCCCATGTCTCTCTGGCTAAATCTGACACCGTTCACTGGGTTGAAATTGGGGACTGGGTTGAAAAATGTCTAAATAGAACTGATTGGCTGTACGTTGCGCCAGGTATTTTTGACACCTCAGACCATCTAGTTACTAAAGTAGTAATTCAGATTGATCTGCCAGTCGTTCGTTCCCTGTGTCACCCGTCTCTCTCTATGTTCATTGCAAACTGATAGCATTCCATGGCTCTCTTCGATTCCTGATACACTGTGGTCTCAAGGGAAAAATGATTTTGGCAGAAGAGCAAATTGTGAACCTCTAGTAATCTTTCCAAAATCCTCCTTCCGTCCTCACCATGCGCAATATCCTCTCTCTCCCGAGGCTGAACTCGGAATTGCTGCTGTACATAAAGATCTCGTTGAAAAGGGGGCTATAATTCCTATTTAATATTCTCCTGTAAACTCTCCTATCTTGCCAGTAAAGAAAGCTGATGGCTCTTGGCGCTTTGTCCAAGACCTCAGACAAGTCAATTTTGCTATCTTTCCTAGAGCACCGATCATGCCTAATCCTTCCACTATTCTGTCTACAATCCCTCCATCTGCACGTTATTTCTCAGTTATTGACTTAGCAAATGCTTTCTTTTCTATTCCTGTACATCCTGATTCTCAGTTTTGGTTTGCTTTTACTTTTCAAAACCGCCGTTGGACATGGACCGTTATGCCACAAGGTTATACAGAGGCTCCTTGTGTATACAGCCAAGCGCTTGCTGAAAACCTGGAAGGCTTCTGGCCTGACAAGGGAAGTGCATTGATACAGTACGTCGACGATTTATTACTCTGTAGTGAAACAGAGAAAGCATGCACACAAGATACGGAATTATTGCTCAAGTATCTTGCAGAAAATGGGAACAAGGTTACTAAGGCCAAGCTGCAGCTACTTCAAACCACTGTCAAATATTTGGGGCATGACATCACTTGTGGTACCAGAGCTCTGTCAAAAGACCGCATAACCACTATTCAAAACCTGCCCAGACCGGTCACTAAACAACAGGTTATGTCTGTATTGGGCATTTTAGGTTACCGTCGACAATGGATTTTAATTTATTCTGAAAGAGCACAGCCTTTGCAAAATCTAGCTAACACTGCTGACCTTCCTCTTTCTGGCCGCATACAGTGGAATGAGCAGGCTGAGAAGGCTCTGTGTGATTTAAAAAGTGCATTACTCTCTGTGCCAGCGTTAGGGCTCCTTGACTATTCTCGTCCGTTCACTTTGTTCGTGGACGAAAAGGGGGGATATATGAATGCAGTATTAACACAGCTCCATGGAGAAAAACAAAGGCCAATAGCCTATGTTTCGAAAAAATTGGATCCAGTGGCTAAGGGACTTCCAACCTGTCTCAGAGCAGTAGCAGCCACAACAGAAGCCGTGCTAGCCAGTACAGATATAGTGCTCATGAGCCCCCTAACAGTAAAGGTGCCTCACGCTGTACACTCCATTTTAGTACAGGCCAAAACTTCACATCTCACTACTGCTAGGGCAATACACTATCAAAACGTACTCTGTACTCTGTCAAATGTCACAATTGAAAGATGCTCCACTCTCAATCCAGCCACTATTCTTCCAAGTGAAGAAGAAGGGGAGCCACACAGCTGTCATGACGAAATAATTAGGGTCATAAAACCCAGACCAGACCTGCAGGAAACTCCACTAGAAATAGGAGAAGTACTCTACGTAGATGGATGTTCCTTGCGATTGGATAATGGAACACCCTCAGCCAGCTATGCAGTGGTCAAAGGTGACCACTTGCTGGAGGCAAACCGAATTTCGTCAAGTTTAAGCGCGCAGGCAGCTGAATTAATTGCTCTCGCCCGAGCCTGTCAGCTGTCAGAAGGGAAAGCAGTAACCATTTATACAGATTCCAGGTATGTTTTTGGAGTCTGCCGTGATCATGGACCATTGTGGAAATTAAGGGGATTCAAAACCAGTACTGATAAGCCCATTCAACATCAGAAATTAGTCGAATCCCTCCTCGAAGCTATAATAAAACCATCAAGACTGGCAATAGTTAAATGCCAGGCCCACACTGGGAAACAAGATCCTGTCAGCAAAGGAAACGACCTGGCTGATTACTTTGCTAAACAGGCTGCCTACAATAACACACCAATTTTTTTTATTTCAACAGAAAGATGAAAAAGACACTGATAATCAAATAATCTCTTTACAGAGTGCAGCCACGGACAGAGAAAAGAGAAAATGGTCCGAAGAAGGATCCCTCTCTGATGGGGTCTGGACTCACAAGCAAAATAACAAACCTTTTCTTCCAAAAGCTTCTTTTCCAGGTATGGCAAAAATCGCACATGGCCTGGACCATGCCGGAAAGGATGCCATGATTCAAGATGTCGAGAGACATTGGCAAGCCATAGGCTTCTCTACGTATGCAGAGCAATTCTGCAGACGCTGTGTACCATGTCAAAAATTTAACGTAGGTAAAGGTACCCCGGTAAGTCCCGCTGTCACACCTAACCCAATAGGTCCATTCGAACATCTTCAAATGGACTTCATTGAACTAACACCATCTAAAGGGTATCGATACTGCTTGGTAATTGTCGATGTGTTCTCCCGATGGGTGGAAGCTTTCCCTTCCAAACATGCAGATGCAAAAACTGTGGCAAAAGCCTTGATAAAAGAAATCATTCCAAGATGGGGAATACCACAAAAATTGCAGACTGATAATGGTACCCATTTTGTGAACTCTGTAATAAATGAATTGACCACTTGGCTCCAGATAAATGTGCATCACTATTGCAAGTACACCCTCAAAGCGGAGGTATAGTAGAAAGGTGCAATGGCACCCTGAAATCTAAATTGGCTAAGATCTGTGAGCAGACGAATTTAACCTGGCCTGACGCCTTACCTCTGGCCTTAATGGGATTGAGAGGGAGGACACACCGGCAGTTGGGACTGTCGCCGTTTGAAATTCTGACCGGACGACCCATGCCTGTTGGCATGGTCATTGGCAATGTCAATCTGCATACTGTAGACAATGATATTCTTTCCAGTCTTACAGGTCTCCGAGCATCCCTGAAGGAAGTCCACGAGCAGGTTAACCAGGCTTGGCGAACTAGTCCTCCACCAACGGAGTCACAGATTCCCTTGGGAACCTGGATACTGGTCAGAGACACCCGAAGGAAGTACTGGCATCAACCTCGCTGGAGGGGACCATTCCAAGTGTTGCTATCCACACCTCACGGCGTTAAAGTTGAAGGACTTCCCGCCTGGATTCATGTGTTGCATTGCAAAAAATGGCATTCATAGCTTTGCTAGTCCTAATCTTTTTTTATTCATCTGACTTTAGGACAAGGACAAACAGGTGGTGACCATCGGCCTCACCAATTGAAGCAAATACATGGGGACTTTCCCACGTTAACTTTCCAAATAGGGAAAACTGCCTCGTTCCAGATTGACTTTTGTTCCATTGCACCCTGTGGGTCCAGTGGACAAGAAAAATGGAGATTGTCTGAAAAATATGTTTGTGTGACCCGACCAAGGTATAAAACTGATTTAAATCCCTCCTCCAGTCTATCTGAATGTTCAAGCTGGAGTGATGTGTTTGCAAACACTGGCGACCAGGACAGGGGGTATAATCCGTGGGAAGCCCAGGAACATGATTTAAAAACAAGGTTTTCTGTAATTAAATCAAGGTTTACCCCAATTCATGAATGTAATAATACTGCCCCTGATGGTTCCATTACCCGTGCCCTCGCTGGTCTGACCGCTCTCTCCCTAGAATTGGCTGAAAACTCAGGCATCGATACCCCTCTTGATGAAGGTTTATATCCACTTTTGGCTCTTGGGGCCAATGGTTCAAATCCATTTTTGTTTCCCTTTTAGTTGCTTTAACTGTTATTCTTTTGATTTGCTGTTGTCTTATTCCGTTAATCTGCTATTTTATCCAGAAGTTCTTCACTGCCTCAATAACTAAAGCTTATTTCCTCCACACAGAACGCATGCATCTTCTTTCCCAGGCCCAATTCTCTTCCCAGTCTTCTTTCGACCTGGACTGTTTAGCTTAAACTCTCTTATTAATTAAACCTTTAAGTTTAAAAAGGGGGAATGTGGAATGGAAGTTAAAATCTATTGCTAGCTTCTGTATGAAAACCTGCTTGTTCTCTGTATGCCTTGGTATTATAAGTGTGCTTATTAGGGTAGAGCTGCCGGTGTGGAATGCAGTTTTTGACTCTTCCCAGTTGCTTCAGCAGTGTCTAGATTATCCTCCTAGTAAGATGCCAAACATATGACAAGTTTTCTGATAAGCTTCATTCCAAATATAAGACTAGAATTTATGCTTTCCATTGTAATCAGCAAATTTTGAAAAGAATGTACTGTGGCCTTGGATGGAACTGCTCTATTTTTTTCTAACGATTCTCTTTGAAGATTTTGTTATAAATGCAGCTGAACCCCCCTTGTCGGGGGCCTTCCTTGCATTTTCTCTCTGTAAGGGAAAGCCGCTCTGCTCACCAAGAAGTCAGAAATAAAAGATTCTGCTTATTAGAATTGGTGTCTGCCTGCTATTTGTTTGAACCTTTGTCCACATCGCCCCCTCTCGTCTCAGAGTGGTATCACTTACCTCACAGAGACAGGACGGTCATCTCCAGGTGGGCACACATGTGTGACAATACATAGAACTGGCCTGCTCATTTGTTTGCACTGCTTGTATTGTTGTATTCAGCAGCACTTTGAGAATTGAGTCTCATTACATGTTTATTTGCACTTCATTTTTGTTCATCTTTGTATTAACATGGAGTTGAAAGTTTGGAAATGTAACAATAAATGTAATAAATGATTCCTATAAATTTAAGAAATAGCAAATGTAAATTTAGTGTAAAACACGTTATGACTTTTTTGGGATTTGAAAATTAAGACTTGACTCCAAACCTGACTAACAACATGTATTTCTAGAGCATATTTTCATACAAATAACGGATCTCAAAGTTCTTTACATGATGAAGAAATAAAAAAAGTCAAAATAAATAAGAATTAAAATTAGGGAACACTAATTAACATTAATAAAAGTCAGGTCTGATGGCCAGAGTGGACAGAAAAAACAAAAAAACTCCACACTACTGGAGAAAAAATAACATCTTCAGGGGGTCCGAGGCCACAAGACCACTCAGCCCCCTCTGGGCATTTTACCTTACATCAATGAGCTCAGTCAGTCCTCTTGGTGTTCAGGGCTCACATGGAAGAACTTGATGATGACGTCCCATAATGCACTTGGTTGCTCTGCTCTTCATATCTTCAAGTGCTGTTATGTCTTTCTTATACTGAGGAGACCAGAACTGCACTCAGTACTCCAGATGTGCTCTCACTAGTGTATTATAAAGTAAGAGTATAATGTCACTTGATTTAAATTCATCAGTTTTTATGATATAACCTCACATTTTATATTATCTTTTTAATTCCTCCTGTATATTACTTAGTCAATGAAAATGTTGTGTCAACATAAACCCCTAAATGCTCTTCTGAGGTCTCCTCCTGTAGCTCAGTGTCTCCCATTTTGTATTTATATTTGGCTGAACTGAATCACTCAGGTGAATAGAAGACGCATCGGGACGACAGCAAGTGAAGTGAAAAAGTATCACAAAAATAATACAAACAAATAAAAGAGGAGACTCCATAACACTTCAGAGACACATACTGTATATTCCTTTATTCCTGTTCAGAAAATGAACCCATTACTAAAATAAAAAACTTTGACATAGACAGAGACAAACAGACCTGCTGCTGGTCACCACTAGAGCTGCCAGTCCTGAGTGGTAAATGACAGACCAGAATTCCAGTTTGTCATCCTCACCTCGTGGTCACCTGTGACAAGTCCATCTGGTCACCTGAGTGCAGGACGCTGTCAGTCTCATGTCTGTGACGTTCTTATCCAGTGTTGATGTCCACATGTCAGTCTGAATGACTTGGCACCAGTCCAGCGTGAAGACAGGAGACCCTGTCAGGTATATAGCGCCTTACTTTATAAGAATGGCAGTGGTCTCGAGTTCACACTGCACTTCAGTGACAAGTCAGAATACAAGCGGCCATTAAACCTTTGTATTGTGTGTCCTTTTGTCTGTCTGTCTGTCTCTCCTCATTTACTCACTTCTCTCTCTTCTTCTCCACAGCCTGTCTCGTTGTTGTCTCACCTCCAGATGTTGCTCAGCTCTCTCCTCAGCTCTTTCTTCTCCACACTCAAGACTGACTGAACTGGACCTGAGCTACAACAACATGGAGGACTCAGGAGTGGATCAGCTGTGTGAGGGGCTGAGGAGTGAAAACTGCAAATTAGAGAAACTGAAGTAAGTGAACAACAAGTGTGTGTGTGTGTGTGTGTGTGTGTGTCATGAATTTTATTTCTTGTCAACATTATCTCTCAATAATCCAGTATATTGCGCCTTTTTGATATTTTTATACACACATGTTCTTCACTGATGTCATCACCGGTTCAAACCCTCTGCCTCACAAATCCTTCTTTTGTCATTTCAGTCAGTCAGGGTCTTCCTCAATGCCAACAGACAATCAAATGGTCGACTGGAGATGTGAATAATTTGACGTTACTAAGGACACCTGTCACACTAGTCCTGTGCCCCACTGGTCACTCTGGTCACTGCATGATTCTCTTTACTACTAAATACAAAGCTGTGTGGTGACACATGTCAGGAGTCAGTGGTTGTGTGCAGGTTTGTTAATTAAAATGGTGGACTCAGAGGGGCGTAGGTGGATGTGGTAGTGTGGGGGAGCAGAGCAGCCCTGGAGTGTTGGTGGTGAATTGGCGGAGCGCACTTTACACCTGCAGACACGTGGGGTTCAGCCAGTGTCCTCATTAGTGTTCTGGGGTCTGGAAATAGACACCTGCACCCCAGTGAGTTTAAAATGAGCTGAACAGGATAGTCAAGAACAGAACTGAACAGGAGAGAAAAATGAAAAGATGGAGACGGAGGTTAAATGAGGAATAAAGCAAATGGAGAATTGTGGCTGAGCTGATGCAGTGGAGTGGACATCAGGAAGTGGCTGTGAGCGGAGTGAGCACATGGCACTCAAGGTGTAAGGTCAAAACCTGCTCTGTGCCCAAGGAGCAAGAGTGACCAACTGCACCGAGTGGGATTCTGCAGAAGGCTGAGGGATGGCATTAGGAGAACGGAGAAGGTCTCACGAGGCACCCTGCTGAAGGCCATGGGATTGTGGTGGGAACACAAGCTGAGTTTGGGGTTCTCAGCGGTGACCAGCTAAGGTGGCTGGGGCAGAAGCCGATGTGAAGGATGGCTGCCCTTGCCGGTGGTCTCTTGGCTTGCTGAGAACTTAAATGGTAAGCAGAGGAGACGTCAGTTTTAGGTGGCACAGAAACTCTTGTTATTTTTACATACAATAATGCCAGTGCAGTGAGAATTGTGCCAATAGTACTACTATCAGAGTTACAGGTGGCACATGACATTAAACATAATATTAAAACAAATACTAAAGTGACATATCATTAAAGTAAAATAGAATAAAGTGACATGACTTATGCTGATAGGATAACAAGTTTGAAGTGACACATAACAAAAAAAAACAAAATAAAACTTCTAGAGCAGTGAGCTAATAGTGAGATATCAGATGTGGTGCCCAGCTAGTACAGTCAATACAGCTTAGGAGGACAGAAGGAGCGTCAGGCCCAGAACTCAACCACCACCCCCTGTTATGAAGAGTTAAAGAGTCTAATGGCTCTGAGGACTAAAGATCTCTGGTATCTGTCCATATTGCAGTTCTGTGATAGCAGCCTACCGCTAAACAAACTCCTCTGATTAATTATGGTGGTGTATAGTGGGTGATGTTCATTGTGCATAACAGATAGCAGCTTGCACAGTGTCCTTCTCTCTGCCACCGTCACCAGAGAGTCCATTTCCATGCCAGCCACAGATCCTGCTCACCTGATCAGCTTGTCAATACACTCACCATCTCTCTTCTTCAAGCTACCCCACTTGATCACTAAATATAAAGTGATAGATAATTACAACGGTGAACAGATATAATGGACATAATTAAGGACAATACACATAATCCAAACAGACAATATTAGTCTGCTGATATGGTGACTGGAGGACAGACCTGCACAAGTTGCTTTGTAATGTCGGGGCACCAACTGGGTGTCCACCTTTAATGAAGTCAAATGAAACAAAACAAAAGTGGACGCGATGGCCACAACAAAACACACCTTTTCAGCATAATAGACAAATTGACTTTGCAGTTGTGTGAACACGATGGCGCTTGCTTTATGTTGAGTTTCCAGGTCTAACAGCAGACTCCATCCTCTGGGGTGTCAGCAGCTTTTCAAGAATCCCACCCAGAAGGACAGGGGCAGCTCTGGGCACTGCGGCTGAGTCAGTTCCCCTCATTTGGTTTCTTCTCAGAGCTGCAGGTGGATAAGGAGAGACAGTCAGTGTGAGCGCCCCCTCTCGTCTCAGAGTGGTATCACTTACCTCACAGAGACAGGAAGGTCATCTCCAGGTGGGCACACATGTGTGACAATACATAGAACTGGCCTGCTCATTTGTTTGCACTGCTTGTATTGTTTTATTCAGTGGCAGTTTGAGATTTGATTCTCATTACAAGTTTATTTGCACTTCATTTTTGTTCATCTTTGTATTAACATGGAGTTGATAGTTTGGAAATGTAACAATAAATGTAATAAATGATTCCTGTAAATTTAAAAAACAGCAAATGTAAATTTGGTGTAAAACACAAGCTGAGCAGAGCAGAGGACTTTGGGACCTGCAGGTTTGGTGACTGATGGCCTTTGGTGTGCACTCATAATTTGAACCCAAGTCTATTAACTTTAACATTTTTAACATTTTGTATGAATATTTCTGGTATCATTTGTAAAGCCTTGTAAAGACCCCACCATCTTTAGTCCACCCCTTTACTGTCCACTGGCCTTTTCTAACTTTTATAAAACAGACGTCATTGAAAAGGTAGAACATTAAGAAATGAGCTGCTGTTGTGACAAATTCAAACTGTGAGGACACAAACATGTCACTCCTGTGACCCCCACACGTCCTGTGAAGTCAGCTGATAAAGTGCTGTGGATTTCATTTGCTGTCATTTTAATCAAATCACTTATGGGAAGAGCTGTGAATGGACAGCAGTGGTCAGCAGTCATGGGGGTCTCTTCACAGTCCACTCAGACCACCTCTGTGCCCACTGGACTGGACTTTGTGATGCTGACAGTCCATTTGATGCTCGTCCTCCTGCTTTATTAGAAATTAGTAGAAGGAATAAGAAAACTGAGCTCAACACCACTGAGGTGTTTAGTGGACAAAGGTCAGCTGGTCAGTGTCACCGGTCAGTATGTGAGGTCTGAGTGGCCAAGGACAGAAGTGTCACATGTCAGTCTTGTCCTCCATGTCCATTATGTCATCACTCAGTGTTTGTCCTGTAAAGCCAACAGTGTCATCGTCAATATCTAATTACTGTGACATGAGGAAAGTCCATTGTGACAAACAGCTTAGTGTTAAGCTCTGCAGTGACCAAAATGTCTCACAGTTATCTTTTCATGATGTCCTACAAATCAGACAAAATGTCTACACATCCTGAGTCCTGAATAACACAATGAAATCCTACTTGTCACCCCCTCCCATTGTCACCTTCTACAAGTCCATGTGGCCTCTCAAGTGCAGGACGCTGTCAGTCTCATTTCTTTGAGGTTCATCTCCAATATTAATGTCCGTGTGTCCATTTCAATGACTTCTCACCTGTCAGTACAGCATGAAGGCAGGAGACCCTCTCAGGTGTTTGGTGCCTTACTTATAAGAACAGCGGTGGTCTCGGGTTCAAACAAGCTCAGTAAAAAGTAAAAATGCCAGCAGTCATTGAGCCTTTGAGCTCTGTGGCCTTCTGTCTGTCTGTCCCTCCTCATGTCCTCACTTCTCTTTCTTTATCTCCACAGCCTGGACTCATGTGGTCTCTCTTCCAGATGTTCCTCATCTCTCTCCTCAGTCCTCTCTTCTCCACACTCACAGCTGACTGAACTGGACCTGATCAGAAACAGAATAGGAGATTCAGGAGCTCGTCAGCTGTGTGAGGGTCTGCGGACCCCAAACTGTAAATTAGAGACACTGAGGTGAGTAAACAGGGTGAGTTGTGTGGGGTTATGAAGTCACAGCTGACCACTTGATGGACGGACTGATCACAGGACACCACATGGACTGACTGAAGGAAGGAGAAGGACAGGCAGTGTGACGAGAAGGACAAAGAACAGTGGACAATTGGAGGTGGACGAAGGTGACAGACAGGGAGGAGAACAAAGAGGAGGAGGAGTGTGAGATGAGCTGAGAAAAGGAAGGGCAGAAATGGTGGACAGAGAGAGGGACAAGGACACAGGGAGGAGAGGTGACAGGATCAGGACAACAGGCAGAGTGGACAGGAGGAGAGGGTGGACAGGGTTATGGGGGTCACTTGGAACTAACAAAACAGAGAAGAGCCAATGTCAGTGGAGAGGGTGGTGAGGGGACAACAAGAAGAAACAAGAGGACAGAAAATGAGAGAAGACAGGAGAGTGAGGAGGAGTGGGAAAGAAAACAATAAAGAGAGAGACTGAAGATTAATTAAGAGAGCAGGACACAGGAAGTGACCACAGAGGGGTCAACAACATGTCACCTGGACAGACCACCTTCTGTTGTGATTGCTCTAACAGCACAATATAACAAAGGGGTGAGGCCTCTAGAATAGCCCACCAAACAAATGTCACCACCAGGCAGGCCCACCTCAGGTAAACAGGAGGCTTCAGGCCTGACTAGACCTCAGAAAGGAGCTCAGGCTTTAAATTCAAAATAAAATCAAAAAGAGTTTTAGAGGCGTGAAGTGAGTCTGACCAGAAGGAGAACCATGAAAACTCCAGCTGGAGCAGAGACAAGTCCACAAGTGGTCTTCATAAAAGACGAGGTTTATTAACAAAAGAGCCAAAGGGGCTGCCAAAGGCAATCCAAAGCTAACAACATTCAAAAAGCACAAACTGTAAGAGAATCTGAACTCAAGAGCCAAAGGTTCAAAGACAATAATCAGAATTAAAAACAAAAGAGCAAAATAGTCACAAAGACCACCAGTCAAATGAGCCGCAGCCTTTAGAGTTGGGGGGCAGGTGGTCCTGCGTCTTGGGATCAAACCACAAAATACAAGGAACTGGAGAGATGTGCGAAACACACACACAGATAATAAATAATAACGAAATAGAATAAAAATAACAGATAATACAGAATTAAACATTAAATGAATAGAACAAATTTATAAAAACAATGGAAACAATGAAGGAGAATAAAAAATAAAAACTGTCAGCAGGAGCCACAGAGGACCCCCGGCCCGACAAGAACACCTTCACTGAGATGAGATGAAACCAAAAGGCCTTCAGAGGATGGTGACCTGACTGGACAGTGAACTGAGTGACGGGCAGGGTGACACAAATTTTATGTGACTTAGGGACACTGAGGAGAATTCTGGGAAGTTGACCTGAGTAGGTGTGTTCTGTGATAGTACAGTGTGTGAGGTGGGGTCCTCTTATGTTTGTAACTCACACTTGTGTCCTTCACAGGCTGCAGTTAAATGAGATCAGTGAGAGTGAGGAGAAGAACCTGAGGTCACTACAGGAGGAGCTGAACAGGACTGGGCGGCAGGTGGATATCGTGGACATGCTGATCAACTGCCCCCCAGTGGCAGCGCCCCCTATCCCCCCTCTCTGAATTCTTCTCTTTATTCTTTAATAGTCTCCTCCGCTCTCCTCCACATTAAATAAACTTTCCATGTCTTCTTCTCACCTTCTGTGTTTCTTCTTTAAACTCACTTGTTTTTCTCCACCTTGTCACCTTGTCACCCTGAACTGGTCACTAAACTCCACAAGTTCAGACCCGAAACCCCTGAGTTTCACCAGCCAGAAAACAACAGAGGGAATTGTCCTCTGAAAACAGCTGGTGTTACAAAGCCCGCCAAGGGTAGCAGCAGGAGCAAACACGAGTGGACAGTCCAGTTGTAGGGTGAGGAAGAGTGAGGCCAATCTTGGTATTGGTGACAAATTCTGCACAGGCACCAGGCCATCACAGCTCAAGCTGATGGTGCTCTGAGCAGAAACCTCATAAACCTGCTGCTCCTCAACATCATGTGGTGGTGTTTGAACCCGTGTCTGCTCCACTCCTTGTTCATTGCCTCATTTGCACACAATTCATGTCATCTTCTGTTTGGGACTGAACATATTCTACCATGTGCTGATTTGGACTTCTGTGACACTTTTACACACACATGGCTCAGGTCTCTTTGTCTTCTTTGTCATTCCCTAATTGTCACCTCGCTGTCACCTCCACTCGTGTCCTCTTTAGAGAGCAGTGGCCTGAATAAGTGAGCCATTTAAAAAGAAATGAGAACAAAAGGACAAGATGAGGAGAATTCAGGCCTGCAGGTCTAAAAATTGTGAGGGACTGGCGGCCCACCCAGGGTTGAATCTCATGCATTGAACCCGATGTTGACCTTGAACTGGACTGAGTGGGTTCAGAAAATGGAGGGATGGAGGACACCAAACACATAATAAGAAATAAGAGTGGAACTGGGATGAGAGTCCAATTACTGAGGGCCTGGATGATGGAGCGTGAGACCTTAGTTTGAAGGCTGGCATCTCCTGGACAGCTAGACAAGGAGCCGAGTTTGGACAGATGGACATAGAGTGTGACAGAGGAGAAGAGACAGAGAGAAAAACAATGGTGCATGAAGAAGAACTACAAAGAGAAAGATGGTTAGAGAGACAGGAGGGATAGGGGACAGAGTCAAATAGGACAGAGTGGGACAATAAATGGAGGAGAGAAGGAAGAGGCCATTTTAAAGTGAAACAGAGGAAAAGCTGAGTCACATTAGAATGGAGCAAAGAGTTTGATTTCCAAGGTGAGCAGCCTTGAAGGAGACATGATGGCCATCTGCACCCTCTTCTGTGCTGAGAAGGTTGAAGATCTTTGTGGACAAGAAGACTCTGCTCTACCTCAAGTGTGGTTCATGCTAATCCATGACATTTCATAGCCATTAAAGGTTATGCAGTCAAAAGATCCAAATAAAGACCGCAGTTGCAGAGATGGAAATGTGTGATGCATTCTACATCATGGGGTATACCAGCCCAAGTAACACAAGGTGTGTGTGGTATTCTGTTGTGCAGCTTCTTTTCAAAGGACCACACTAAATGAGCAGCTTCTTCAGAGGCCAGACCTTACTAGCACACTGACTGGTGTCATTATGAGGGTCTGCCAAGAATCTATGTCATTAATGGCTGATGTGGAAGCCATGTTCCTCCAGAGGATGCTGATATACTCAGATTCTTATGGTGGCCAGAAAGTTACATTAAAGGAATGCAAGTGCCATTGTTTGGTGCCACCTCCTCACCAAGCTGTGCTAGTTATGCTCTCAGACAATGTGCAAAGGAGAGCAGGCATTTATTTGATGCTCCATTAGTAGGCACAGTTTTGCACAATTTTGTTGTTGATGTCTACATAAAGTGTTGAAACAGATCAGGCAGCTCGGGCACCTTCAGCCCAAAAGAAGGCACTCGAAGTCTTGGGACAGGCAGCAGAATCAGACTTTATTGTACGGCGCACATACAAACTCAGTTCAGATGACTTGAGACCCGAGCATTCAGTGAGCTTCAGATTTATTACAATTCTCATCACAAAATATCCCCCCTTCACAGAGATTCCCATCATCTGCTTTCCAGGGTTTCTCATGATGATGATCTCACTCAGCACCTTTTCTCATAACAATCACCAGGTGGTGCCGACTTTCACATAACAATATCCTGCCGTCATAAACATTCTCATAACAATTTATCCTTCACTATCTGTTTCTTCATTAAAATCCCTTTGGCTCAAAAGACGTATTTGCCACTTTGAGGTGTGCGTCACCTAATCACTCCTCCCTAATCCTGAGCTGTTAAAGATTGATGGCCTTTAGTTAATTAGTTCTCATCACTACTGTGGACTCCATAGAACCCACCTGTGAAAACTGGACTGCTTAATTAATAATTCAGATAATGTTTACTCATTGCACTGGCATCTCTTATGGCTGACATAATGGATAGTCATGCCAGTTAGGTGGCAGTGCGCAGCTTCACTGATAAGGGCTACGCTGTGGACAGCTTGGCGTGGTGCCTCTTGACTACTTGTAATAAAAGCACAGGCCCATAACAATTAATGCTTACATAGTTTAAAACTGGTTTAGTATACACTTCTGTAACTTTATTATTCTTCATAAAGAGGCACAAACATGTAAACTTAAATGCTTCTTTAACCTACATATATATATGAGCATCGTAGTGAAACAGGACAAACTTTAAAAATCAAACAGGTAGCGCTAGCTAAGTGGAGGTAAGGTACGCTCAGAGGCTGCCATGTGAGTGAGGAGGGCCCCGCATCTCTGCCCTCGGATTTGCACAAATAAATCGGTACCGCAAGTGAACTATGATACTTAGCGCAATGAGAGACATCACAAACTCAACCAGAATGTTGAAGCAAATTATAGAAAAAAACCCCAATCTGAATCCGTTAAGTAGTTCTCTCGTGAAAAGTGGACAGACATACAGACAGACGTTGGATTTTATGTATTGTGGCAAAAGCGCTCTCTTGGCATCGACCTAAAACAGACTGACAGTGGAAGCACGTATAAAAATGAACAAAAAGATTTTATTTTTGTCTTCAGCGTGGAGCATGTCTTCCCCGTGTCCCACTGGCCCTACACAGTCCCCAAAACACACTCAAAAGACAAAAGAAAAACACCACAAATGTCACTTGTCTTTCTCCTCCGCTCCTCCTAGGCAGCTTTGTCCTCCTCCTCTCAACTCTGGCGCCCCAAGTAGTGGCTGCAGGCTCCTTTTATAGCCCACCCAGAAGTGCTTCAGGTGATAATTAACCTAATTAAGGAGGCACTCCCGGGTGTGGATGCAGTGCTGCCCAGATGGGCTCAGGAAGCCGTGCAGATCGCCCTGGCGGTGCCCATGGAGCCCAACAGGGATGAACTCCGGTGTTACACAACTGTGGCCCCGATGTAACCCAGGGGGGCTGCCAGCAAGTGTTCCAGGGACGTAGTGTGCATCCCATGGCTGCTCCAACGGATCCAGTGTCAAAGGGGTGTCCCGGCCAGGCATGGGTCCTGGCCTCCGCCACAATATATATATAGAGATATTTATATACACACTAATATGAAAGCATGTCTGTAGTGTAGCAGCCCTTGTTTTCGAAAGAATCAACACACAGAGAGTCTCAGAATGGTGCGTTTATCTTTATTTATGTCTCAAACTGTGGCTCTTTATTGTAGTCGTTATATCGTCACGATCACCGTGAAAACTATAAACAAATATAAACATACATTTTTTAATATTGTAGAAAGTAACGGAACAAATAAACAAATTAAACAACATACAATTAATTGCATACCTCGCTCTGCTTACCAAGGGGTGCAACAAATCTAAAGGTCACCGTTTCAGAGATAGTGTTAATTTGGCAACGGATTTGCTCCCACCAATGACCCAAAATCCATTGACTCTAAGTTCCATTAAAGTTTGACTTCGGCCTTCGTGACAGATCTTATTGTGACAATAGAACAGAATCAACTTGATGATGTGACTGTCCTTTGGAAGAATGATGGGGTGTTTTAATTCCTGACTGAGAGAAGACTTCTTCAGTCTTCCACCAACACAAAGAATTCCTCTAACCATAATGGGGTCAAGATAGAAGAGAGGACTCGCACTTGAAAGAGTATTTTGGTTTTGGAGTGACTTCATTTTTTGACAAAAGGCTTGCTGTTGAATAAGCTTTATGACAGTTTCTGCAGCTCTTTCACGATCTTCTGTAGACACCAGGTCACAGTGATTTACTTGTTTAGACCCCAGTCTCTTTATTCTTGCAACCACCTTAAGAAGTGTTCTCCATGCAGAAAACCGACTCAGCCGGCTAAGAATGTCCATGTGTTTGCTGACTCTTGTTGAAAACACCTGGATTGATTTAACTTGAGGATCACCCACAAGTAACTCGGCTAAAAGGTCAGTTGTAGGATTCACTTCATGCTGCCACAAAAATTTAGGTCCTGACAACCAGATTGACATAGAGATGTCGGAAACATGAAGACCTCTGGAGGCATAGTCGGCAGGGTTTTCTGCTGTGTCAACATAATACCACTGGTTGGGAGCTGTGGTTATCCAATACAGTGATGCATCAGCAAGGCCGTAAACACACTTGTTGAGTTTCCATAGAGTATTTTTCTTTTCTGCTTCAGCAGGAGACCGGATATGGATTTCTCTGGACAACTGCATGCCCTGTAAGAAAGCAGATTTGATGTCCATGGAATGGACGTGCCATTTGTTTTGACAGATTACTGCTAACAATAGTCTAAGAGACTCAGAAGCACAAGTTGGAGAATCTTTCTGCAGCTCGTGAATATTAAGCTCTTCAAAACCTCTAGCTACGAGTCGTGCCTTGGGCACAATGCCATTGGGAGTTTCTTTGAGACTACAGACCCATCTGGTAGAGACACATTTTTGACCTACATCGTCAACTTCTTCAAAAACATTGTTTTTGTACCAATTCATGATTTAATCCCGCTTAGCCACATCAAATGAAATGTCTTTTGTTACAAGCACATCACTCTCCCTAATAGGTGATTCAATGTTAAGATTATCAACACATGATAAATCTACTGGCTCCTTTTGCCCATCACTGCCATCAGGTTCAATATGTTGCAAATTATACCAGCTTTTGTATTTTCCAGAAGCTTTGCCTGCTCTACCTAAAACCCTTGCTTTCTGTAGACCACCACCATCCTGCTTCATAAAGGTCACAGTTTGTCCCTTCTTAATCTTTACACCAGTGGGAGAGGTAGTGTTATCACAAACAATGTGATCTGTTTCCATTTGTGTCATACTAGGATGAACCACTTCTCCTGTATTTACCTCCCTGTCACCGATTGTTTCCTGTTCGCTGTCTATATTTTCTTCATTATCTGAGCTTACTGCTACATTGCTTAAGCTGTTTTTTTTTTTCTTTCTGCCTGTTGTCTTTCACAGTTTGCTCATCCTGAGATTCCTGATCCTGCGTGTTTATCTTACAGAGCCTGGACTGATGCACTCTTACAAGAATCCCCCCATGTCTTATAAACACCACAGCTCCATCCTGACCAATAACTACCCCTGGTCCCTTCCACTCTGGACAGTCCCCTCTTTTGTAATATACCTTGTCTCCGGTCACATACATTTCATCATTGGGCCTGAGCTGCTTACATATTGCCCTTCGTATCCGCTCAGAAGACTCAGCTTCTGTGAATGCTTTCCTGGAAGCATGTAAGGCAGAAATATGTTCTCCCACTCTAGCACTCATAGTAGTGCCTTCTAAAGCAGGTGGGTTATCGGCTATCACAGAAGGAAGATTAGGATTTCGTCCAAACACCAACTGATACGGACTGTAGCCATGAACGTTTAACATACTGTTCTTAGCCATGAGGGCCCAATCAAGGACAGTGTGCCAGTCAAATCCATTCTCTCGTTTGACCTTCAGGATGATTTCAGTCAGTGTCTGATTATGTCTCTCGAGTAGTCCGTTGCTCCAGGGACTGTATCCTGCTGTTGTTCTTGTCTCAATGTTAAAGGTCTCAGCTATGTCTCTGATCTCTTCACTATTGAATTCACCTCCGTTGTCGCTGTACAGCCTCTGAGGGGCGCCATGAACACTAATCCAAGTGTGAATGAAGGAGTTTACAATTTCAGATGACTTCTTTGTAGTCACAATGTTTCCAGCGCTGAACCGTGTAAAGTGATCGATTATGTGAAGATACCACACACCTGGCTCTAACTCGTGCAGATCCACCGCCACAGTCTCGTTATACTCTGAAGCTAAAGGTAACCCCACAGCAGGCTATGGCTTTGTCCTTTTGTACTTCTTGCATATTTCACAGTCATTTACTATTTGTTGTAGAATAGTACAGCATTCTTTGTCCTTATTTCCTGAACTGTGAATAAGTCTCTGTAGTCTGTCTGCTGATGCATGACCAAACTGCTTATGGAGCTTCAGAAGGACTCTGCGTTTCTCATCTGTAGACATATTTTCTGTCACTGTAAGGACCTCCTCTTCACTTTGAGGTTTTTTAGCTTCTTTGTCTCTGATGTCTATACAGTAATGTCCAGAACTAGTAAACTCAAGAGGAATGAATTGTTTGAACATCACCGCACTGTCCTTTTTCATGTTCAGAATGGTTCCTGCCTTCTTCAGTGACGTTTTACTCAGCAGGAGTGGAATGTCAACCTTGACAACTTCGGTTTTAATGTTGCATTTTGTCAGTCCTATTTTAGCTGGTAGTTTCACATTTCTTGTGGAATACACCAGATTCCCATCGCCAAATCGAAATAGTCTGCAACTTGGAGTTTCTGTTTGCATCAGTTGGTTCACTTGTTCTTGAGTGAGGCCGTCAATATAGTTTTCTAGCCATTTTTCCCCACACACAGTACGAGTACAAGCCGTGTCAATAATTGCTGATCCCAATGATTCAGTCATAAATATCTCAGCATCTGACATGGAGGCCTTTATGAACAATGTGATATTACACTCTTCTACATTTGCATCTTCAGTTATTCGCACTTGTTCAGTTTTCTTATGAGGACAGTCTTTAGCCCAATGAAATGTACACTGGCAAATAGCACATCTGGATCTCTTACCAAACTTATCCAGTGGATTAGTTCCCTGTAATGGCTGCTTTTGTAGTCCACTTTGCGACATCACATTCTGTTTCCCTCTGCCTTGCAGTCTTTGTTCTGTGAAAAACGCAGATTCTTAGTTCACTTGTATTCCATTCAATGATCCTGTAGTTTTCCTTCCAAAAATCCTCTTGAGAGCCGACTTCATGGAGGAGAACTTTAATTCTGTACAGGCTGTCAGAGCTAGCTGTCTGCTTTTTTCATCGAGGCAAGCCGTATCTAAAAGCTTAAAAGTAAACACAGCATCAGGAAGCGTCATATTATACTTTTTCATCCGGTTATAACGCTGTTCAAAGTCAATTATGTAGTCCGCCATGGAAACTGAACTGCTCTTCGTTATGCCATCAAAATAAGAATACGCTTCATATGCGCGATCCTTTTCCTCTTTTAGAAACACGGAGTCAAGCTTCGCCATTAACGTCGTCATACCACTATCACTATCCAAATCTTCCGCAGGTATTTCCATTGCAGTTTCACGGGCTCTCCCTTCAAGCCCCAAAGCAACAGCAAGTGCTTGTTTCTTTCTGTCAAGGTCAGTAACTCGCGTCCACACATTGATTTAATTTTTCCAGCACTCGTACGGTCTGGCTTCATCAAACTTCGGCGGGACTTTATAACTAGCTGCCATCCTTATGAACCATCTTCTGCTACCATGTTAAACTGAAATAAACACGACGTTTAATTGTTGATAACATTTATTAGAGGCGTTCAGCAGCTTCTTCGCTTAGTCCCTCACCCGAACACCCTTCCCAAAAAAACCCACAAGCACCTCCCAAAAACTCCGCCCCCCCTTCTCTCGGAAGCACATACGCTTGGTTAAATAGTGCAGGTGAGATATATTAACAACTAGCAGAATACCCGCGCTTCGCAGCGGAGAAGTAGTGTGTTAAAGAACGTATGAAAAAGAAAAGGAAAAATTTTAAAAATAACGTAACATGATTGTTAATGTAATTGTTGTGTATATAAAAAAAAGATCCGCTTTACCGACGCTCTTACAGCAAAAGACAAAGCGAAACACATATCTACATATACATCTATACTAATAAACGGCAAAGCCCTCACTCACTCACTCACTCACTCACTCACTCATCACTAATTCTCCAACTTCCCGTGTAGGTAGAAGGCTGAAATTTGGCAGGCTTATTCCTTACAGCTTCCTTACAAAAGTTGGGCAGGTTTCATTTCGAAATTCTACGCGTAATGGTCATAACTGGAAGCTGTTTTTCTCCATTTACTGTAATGGAGTTCAGATGGAGGGGCGGAGTTCGTATGACATCATCACGCCTCTCACGTAATCACGCATTACGTAGAAAGCCAGGAAGAGCTACAAAACGCGCTTTAGAACACATGCATTATATAATTAAGAAGGCAGCGAAACAATTAGAAGCGAGCGACTGACATATAAAACCATATTCAGCAGCTCACGTGAACTGACGCAGTGCGCAGACAAAAAGTAACGGTTCCAAAGAGTGCTGAACAAAAACTGAATTACACTGCTACGCTCAAATAGATAAACCACACGCCGTGGCGCGATACTAAAGCATTCAACTGTAGCGCCCACGTCCGAGGTTCGATTCCCGAGAGGGGATGCACTAAGTATGTACGCGCGCTTCTCGATTTATTTTAACCTCGCATCCCCTTAGTTTGAGACGTATGAAAACGCATGCGGTTAACACAGAAAGACAGATCACCTATTCACCTATTGAAG